>JACMZG010001893.1:27348661-27846045 GCA_018340805.1 Microvelia longipes | reverse complement strand
TAACTAGCGAAGCGAGTCCGAAGGCATGTTACAGTATAAATTTGGCAAACTGTATTTCTAAGGAAGTACAGCGAAGCGAGTCCGAACCAGGGAGGATGAGCGTAGCGAATCTTACGTATTGAAAAGTTCCGAGGTACCCCGTACCCGATTTTTTATATTTCCTGAAGTGTCAAAAAATATTAATTCAGTAATATGGGAAACAATGAAAACACTAGAAACTAATATTATTTTATTAACAAAAAAATAACTACAGATTTTGAAAAAATGTTATCTAACACACGTTTTTATATATTTATGTTTTAAATAATTTGATATTGTAAAGCTAGAATCATTAAGTTATAAAGAGATAAGAAAGTCTATCACATCCGGTCTTTTATTAGCACGTGTCTTTTTTTGATTTTGTAGGAATCTATCTAAGATAATAATCTTTCCATGGCTTTATAACACAATTTTTATTACTTGATCTGGTGGACCTTCTACATACTTTATCAGTCTCTCGTCACTACATTTTTGGCTTCATATGTTTTATTCTTTATTTTATCAGTTTTTTTTTTTTAAATTTACATGTTTTTTATTTATTTAATTTGTTAATAGCTACAAAATCATGACAAAATAAGCTGCCAAACTCAGAACTAAGCAAGATTTTAGATCGACTAAATCCTAAAAAACATGCCGCGCCGGTATGCAACCAGCTGGAGTACATTCACAAAACAATAAATTAGGGGTTTTATATTTTGAGCGAAGACCTCAAAATATTATTTCCTTAAGATATGGAGTTAAAAAGAGAAATAAAATAAAGTCAATCCTTAGTGAAACCAATTTTATATCATTCGATACTACCGTGTTCTGAAAAACATAAATAGTTGTCACAATATAATTGTGCGAGAGACATAAGAAATGTAAGAAGCAAATTGCAATGGTACATCAGGGCACTGTTTCATCATTCGGCAATCGTCACTATTGATGGCTCAACATGGCGCCGACAGAGCCTGGTCTCTCTCGCAGAGCCTGGTCCGGGGTTCACAGCCTGGGCTATGCTCTCAGTTTTTATGAATAGAATTTGATGTAAAAAGATTTCGCCAACTTTAGCTTTACTTTGAGCATAGTAGATGTGACCCACCTGAGGTGTTTCCCGCAGGGCGAATACCCTGAAGGGCCGAAAGGCCCTAAAACGGACATTATTATTATTATTTACATTAAAAGTAGATAAATTACTTTTAGATTAATTAGGATTTTAATTTAAATTATTTCTTTCCTTAGAAATAAATTATTTGTTTTAATTATTTTTTTAAAAGAAAAACTGAAAAATTGGGAACGGGGTATATCGAAATTTTTCCTCGCTAGATCGGATTCGCTACGCTCTTCTACATGACTTCGGACTCGCTTCGCTTGCCCTTAAAATATACAAGTCGTTAAATTAACACAGCAACAAGTCTTTGGACTCGCTCGCTTTGCTTGTCCTTAGCCATTAATTAAATTAGTTTTATTCTCAGCGGTCATCTATTTAAGCACCGAATTCTTTCGATGCTCCTTAACTTGTATTTTTTTAATTCAAAACAGATTATAAATACTAATTAGTTTTGGTATTTTGAGCAATTAACATTAGATTATTCACAACATTAAGGCATTAGCCTTGTGCTGTGGTAAATGATCCAACATAAACAGTACATATAGTATAT
The DNA here is from genome assembly GCA_018340805.1 of Microvelia longipes. Classification (NCBI taxonomy): domain Eukaryota; kingdom Metazoa; phylum Arthropoda; class Insecta; order Hemiptera; family Veliidae; genus Microvelia; species Microvelia longipes. The sequence goes on along the minus strand of JACMZG010001893.1, from coordinate 27,844,366 downwards.
ACTATAGTAGTAGTATAGTATATACATATAGTATATGTATATATAAATAAATAAATAAACAAATGCCCTTTTTAGGGCCTTCGGCCATCAGGGTATTCACCCTGCGGGAACCACCTCAGGTGGGTAGATCTACTACACTCTAAGAATAATTAAAGTTGGCGAAACATCTTTTTTTATACAAATACTATTCATAAAATCTTTAGAGCATAGCCCTGCTGCGAACCCCGGACCTCCGGTGCCGAAATCGAACGCCTTTACGATCACGGCCACGGAGGCAGATATATATACTATATGTGTATATACTTGTAGTATTGAAACGAAAATAAGTATACTTATTTATTACTTACAGAGGGTAACCTCTGGGTATGAAACGAATCTATTTACTATCTAAGAACGAGCGAAGCGAGTCCGAAAACGTTTAGCAGTATAAATTTAACGACTTGTATATTCTAAGGACGAGTGAAGCGAGTCTGAAGCAGGGAGGATGAGCGTAGCGAATCCGATGTGATGAGGAAAAGTTCCGAGGTACCCTGTATCCGAATTTTCTATTTCTTAAAAACATCTCTCTTTAAAACTTAAAATAAAAATGGCGCAAAACCTTTAAAGATAACTGACTAAGCTAAAGTAAGTAACTGAGCTTAAACTAGTGCAATAATAGTGCATACTTCTTAATTTTAGAGGCATAGTTTTGTTCAACCAACTGGATAATTATGCCCATTTCCTTTGAAAAATACAGACAAAATGAGTTACGAGCAGTGCTTGACAATTGAGTAACTGCTTAGGTTCTAAAGCAAGAAATGGGTTGTTAAGAACGGAAACACGCATTCTAAATGAAATTCGCCCGACAGCGGACCACCGCGCCGGAATTATTTATTTAGTAGTTGTAAACTTATATAATGTAAAAATCTATAAAAATTATCGTTTCAACCAGGATTGTTGTTATAAGTACGGAAACACGCATCCAAAGGAAATTCGCCCGACATGCGGACCACCACGCTGGAATTATTTATTTAGTAGTTGTAAACTTATATAATGTAAAAATCTATAAAAATTATCGTTCCAACCAGGATTGTTGTTAAGTATGAAAACACGCATTCTAAATGAAATTCGTCCGACATGCGGACCACCACGCCAGAATTATTTTGTATGTTTGTCGTATAATGAGCAATAAAGGGTATTTTTTGTAGATAAGTGTTCTAGGATACAGTTAAATTTCCGAAAAATAATCTAATATTAACGTGAAATCATAATTAATATTTGTAATTTAATTTTTTACATATTTCCAAAATAAAATTATCACGCCATGATAAGAGTCGACGTAAGGTTTCAGTGGTAGTAACAGTCTTGCTGGGTCTAGCCAATATTAATAAGCCAATAGTATTGATACCCGGCTAAAAGTTAGTTACATCAAAAACGCGGGAAAACAATAAATAGAAGCCATGCGTTAGATAGCATGTTTTGGGTTAGGAAGACAGAGTGAGAGAGTGAGATAGAACCAACTCATCCCCTCTCACATTCAACCCCGGTTTTACAACCTAAAACTAAAAGTCATAATGGCTGACTATTCTAACATGATGTTAGAAATAATATTTCATATAAATACCAATATCACATTCACTACCCCAATACAAAATCTATCTTCGCGCCTTCCAATTTTTATCATAATTCTATTTTTTCAAAATATTTCAAAATACATATTTTAATTAAAACGCTTATTCTTTATTAAAAGAAATTAATTACACTAGTTCTTTCAGAAAAAAGTACTATTATGTAATTAATTTGTAACAAATAAATCACATAATATTGTGTCCTTTCTAAAAAATCAGGTACGGGGTACCTCGCAACTTTTCCTCATTACATCAGATTCGCTACGCTCATCCTTCCTGCTTCGGACTCGCTTCGCTCGTCCTCAGAAATACAGTTCGCCAGGTTTATATGATCCAACAAACATCATGGATATACTTGTCGCATTGAAACGACACTCAATGTACTTATTTATTAGGAAATAATATACAGTTGTACCAAATTTCAACTTAATAAGACTATTTCCTATTTTGTTACAATTTTTTAAAAAATGTACACAAGTCATTTAATAAAAATTGAACTAATGCAGATAATGAAATGAAACATAGGACATATGTTAGTCTTATACATAGCCACATGCTTGCCAAATCTCAATCCGATCCCATCAAGTTTTCTCGTTTTATAATTTTTCGAAAGTTTTACTGAGTCATTATAGCGGGTAATGACGTAAAAAAAAATATTCTCCGAATAGCACAACTACTGCGGTAGACTGATTTTTGTACAAAATTTCAACTCTCTAGTATAAATACACTGGGCACTACGATGATAACACACACACACATACAGACAGACAACTTTTCTAAAACCACTCAGGAGGCCTTAAAACGCTTAAAACGGATAGTTCCAGTTTCATCCCGGTTTCGGATTTTCACAATACTTTTCCTAGTAGTAGTAGTAGTAATATGGGGGGAGTGGTAGTAACTACCAGGCAAGTAGGCCACGTTGTTGGGCCCTTTTTGTGTTCTACTCCTTTTAATTTCAAGTGTAGGTATATTTCATCTGATCTAGGCAGAAGAGCCGTGGATTTCTCTAGTTCCTCTATTTCTCTTTTTAAGCAGTCATACATATGTTCACTGACTCTTATAGTCTAGTGAAAACTAGGAACAACACGTGCCCTCTTTGTTAAACCCTCTTTGTTAAACTAAACCTCCATACACTTTAAACTACAAGGCAGACACACTATAGTATTATAATGAATCTACTATGAGGGTCCTAAATTTTGCCCATACCCAGTTTCATTTAGAGTAAGAGATCTTTAACCTGACAACGCACAGGCTCGAGACCATCGGCTTTACGTCCCGAATTACGCAAAATTTGTATCCCTCTCATAATAATCTTAGAGGCCCGTGCTAGGATTGAACCCATGACTAAATAAACTCGGAAGTTTAAAAGTCCATTTATTCTGTGTATTGGCCGCGTACCTTAACCACTACACCACGGGTGCCTCTCCTATATACCTACGGTATAAATGAGGAAAAGTAAAAATGAGCCAAGTGTAATCTTATACATTACTTCAATTTTATCGAATGATTTACTTAATTAATTTCATTTCCACTTTTTTTTGCATAAAAGCGTCACAAAGCCATCTAATTGAGTAGAAAATTCGCTCGAGTTGATCTTTATATAATAATAATAATATAATAATAATATTAATAATAATGCCCCGTTTAGAGCCTTGCGGCTCATCAGGGATAACACCTGCGGGAACCACCTCGGGTGGTATTAGCAACCGTTGCGCTCAAAATGTATTCTAAAGCTGGCGATAATTTATCTAAACAATAATCTTCTATTAACTGAGAGCGTAACCTGAGATGCGAACCCCAGACCTCCGTGGTGTCAAAGGTCAGTGTAAAGACTAACGCCTTAACGAACTCGGCCACGGAGGCGGCTTGATCTTTATGTAATATACAAATAAATAATGTTTTATTTTAAACAATGCTAAGCAAAAAGAATATCGAGGTAAATACTTAAACTACAAGGAATGAAACGAATTGCTTTACGGTGAGCATGAGCCGGATACGATAGATGAGGTAACTTTGTCAGAGGGGGCACAATTTCTGAGGCCTCTCCCCAGTGGCGGACTGAGCCAAAAAGGCCTGGAGGGTTTGACCTAAAAGGGCCCAAACCTTTATCTTAAGGGGCAACATAGGGAGGGAGGGGGTCCTATATTGTTTCCCAAGTCGTTCTTATAACTAGAGTATTAATTTTAATTTAATCAAATGACCGCCTTCGTGGTGGAGGCCGTTAATATTTATACTAACCTTTGACACCACGGAGGTCTGGGGTTCGCAGCCCAGGTTACGCTCTTAGTTTATAAATAAGATATCGTCAAATAATGTATTGCCAACTTTAGATCATACTAAGCCTCAAGGGTATAAACGGGCATCATTATTATTATTTAATCAAATAAAATTATTTTATTTCAATAAATTAAAATAAACTTACATAAATAAAATAAATAAGTAAGTATCAAATAAACTGAAGTTTATTCATTTAAATATAATATTTAATTAAACTATTTTATGTTTAATATCTAGGGCCCTTTTGTACAGGTCTAGGCCCCTGATCAAGTATGTTAAGGGCTCCTTGAAGCCCGTGTCTTCACGGGCTAATATTCTTCATTGAGAAGTATTTAAAATAAATCCATCTATAAGGTCATTTTCTGTTGCTTTAGGGCCCTGACCAAATATTAAGGGCCATCATTGGCTAATCTATGGACCCCCTAAACGTCTATGTATCATGAATAAGGCCCATAAAGATCTAAAATTTACTATATAGATAGTGATAGTGATAGCAAAAAAGGAGCTTTTTGCCTTTTTTGTTGACTCCCTTGGATAGAAGATTTGACTCTAAGTTTAGTAAATATTTTTGATTACTTAAAAAAAACAAATATTTAGAGGCCTTTTAATCTGCTTTAGAGGCCTGGTTCTATTTGACTAGTATACCGTACAGAGCCCTTTAAAGTCTAGGTGAAAATAAATAGGAGCCTTAAAGACCCCAGATTTAGGTAACAATTTGATAATATTTTTAACTAACTTAATAACATTTATCCTTATGAGTTATTTAGGCCCCCCTACTATATTAGAGAAATGAGCCCCTTTGACTCAGGTTTTATGAATATATTTTATAATTATAATAAATAAATAATAAATGTATGCATTATAGGTTTAAAAATATTTAATATGTGGGCCCAAGGAGAGCTCGGCGGACTGGCCCTCACTGGCCAGTCCGCTCCTGCCTCTCCCAGGCTAAAAGCCTGTATTCATATATATATACCTGTATCGTGGCAGTATATGACTTAAATAAATTAGTTATATGACGAACTGATATAGGACAATTTTCAGCCACAGCAAGGCTTTGAGGGCCGCGAAGCGACCTCTAAATGTAGATTTGTCCCATAGACGTTTCTATGGGACACAATAACTTTCGAACGTTTCTTGGATCGAAATAAAACATGAAACTGATGCGAAAATCGAATTATGTCCTGAACTCTATTATTTATGAAATATGTGAGAAGTCATTACCCACAATAATAACTCAGATTTCAAACATTAAAGGTTCAAACAATTATGTGATAGAGCTGAAATGTTAAACATATGTACTAATATGTATGGTTAACATATGCATGTTTTTAAAATTTATTATTAGCATTAGTTTCAGTTTTATCGATTGACGTATACAACATAATGTAAACTAATCGCGATTTTGACAAATACATTTGAAAATTGGCTTATATCGTGGCAGTATGCCACTCGCCAAACTAGCAATATCACGAACTGATGTAGGATTATAACCATGTAGCCGCAAAGCAGCCACACGGAGACGAGGGGGGCGGTAAGGAGGCCCATACACCCGACACCGCGTAGCTGTTATTAGGCCGAAGCCCTCGTTTGTGTAAAAAGGCCCTCTTTTTGGTGATGTAGTTAACTTTAAGTGCCCCATGAAAAACAAACTATGTAAAAAAAGTAATTATATATATATTATATATATATTATATATATATATATATATATATATATATTATATATATATATATCGGACTTCTTGAGCTCTAGGGAAGAATGGAAGACATTTCGCCCCCAGCATATTTTAGTCTAAGACCACTAATTTGGCGGGTATAAGTGCCCAAAGTGTAAAATAATTACTCAATTTAACTTAAAATTGAAGCTTAAGCATTGTCATGAGTAAGAATTTGCCAGTAGTAAAAATGTCTTATTTTTGACTTAAAAACCATTAATCAGACTTTTACTTTTTCTAAAATTTAGTCTTACTATTTTTCCTAAATCTAGCAGTATTAGTGAATATAAATACCTTAAAATGAGGGTAAGTAATGAATTAGTTGTAATCTTAAGCCAAAAATAAGGCATTATTATTCTTGGCAAATTCTTTCAAATGCCAATAAATATACTTTATTTTCGGATTACTATGTCTAATTTTTATACTTTTAATACTTATTCTCGCCAAAATAGTAGTATTAGACTAAAATATGCACGGGGTAAAATTTCTTTATTTATTCCTAGAACCCAAAATAAATAAACCATTTATATAATAATAACACAATTAAAATATTAAAAGGGTAGAGACCACAGTATTAAGAATTATAAGTTTTTATTTTTAGTTGGAAATGGTCTAAAAAGAATAAAAAAATAATTTACCAAGTTTTCAACTATTAAGTCTTTTTCAAGATACTTAATTATAAAATAATAACAATAAATAAACTATTACTTATTAAATAACATATCACTATCACCTACAAACAAGCTCTGACAACAAAGAACACAAGCAAACAGTGCTTGTTTGTAGGTGATAGTGTTATCTTTTTTAATAAGTAATAGTTTATTTATTGTTATTTTATAATTATCTACCTTGAAAAAGACTTAATATATAGTTGAAAACTTGGAAAATTGATTTTTTATTATTTTTTGACTATTTCCACCTAAAAATAAAAACTTACAACACAATTTAACATACACAAATTAGTAAAATTTTTGGTGGATAGTCAGCGCTAAGCCGAGGTGCTTAACGCCTCGGTAGTATAGAACCCAAAAGATCCAATAAAATTTTGTGTTAAATGGGGCACCTGAAGTTAACTGCACCACCAAAAAAAGTTCCTTTTGCACAAAAATGTCTCAAGCTTCATTAATTTATGATGCTGGTTTATGGATAACAGTTCAATATTTAAGGAGGGGGAGCTTTTAATCCACCCAAAATTAAAAAAATTAGGTACGGGGTACCTCGGATCATATCCTCATTACATAGGATTCGCTACGCTTATCCTCCCTGATTTAGACTCGCTTCGCTGTACTTAATCAGAAATACAATTCCCCAAATTTATACCATGATATGCCTTTGGACTCACGCTCGTCTTCAGATAGTAAATACATCCGTATCATTCTCAGTGGTAAACCCGCCCATTCAATGCTCCGTAATTTTTATGATCCAACAAAAATCATCGATATGCTTGTCGTATTGAAACAAAACTTAGTGTACTTATTTATTACGTAATAATAGACACTTATACTAAATTTCAACTTAATTAAACCATTTGCCAATTTTGTACAATTTTTTAAAAAACGTATATAGTCATTCAATAAAAATGCTGATAATGAGATGAAACTTGGCACACATGTTACTCTTATTCATAATCACATGCGAGCCAAATCTCAATTCGATCGCATTATTTTTTTCGCGCTTACGATTTTTCGAAATTTTTGCTGAGTCAATGTTGCGGGTTAATGACATCATAAAAAAACTATTTTCGGAATACCAAAACAACTACAGCGGTAGACTGATTTTTGTATAAAATTTCAACTCTCTAGTATAAATACACTGGGCGCTACAATGATAACAGACACACATAAAGACAGACAACTTTGCGAAAACCACTAAAGAGGCCCTAAAAACACCTAAAACGGATAATTCCGGTTCCATCCCGGTTTCGGATTTATTTGCAAATACAATACTTTTCCAATATACCTACGGTAAAAATGAGGAAAAGTTAAAATCCAATCAAATTGGGTGTTAAATATGACACCTGAAGTTAACCACAAAAAAGTTTCTTTAACACAAAAATGTACCAAGCTTCATTAACTTAATATCCCGGTTTATGGATAATATATAATAATAATAATAATAATAATAATAATATAATAATAATAATAATATAATAATAATAATAATAATAATAATAATAATATAATAATTTAGAGCTCTGCGGCTAATAAGATAACCCCTGCGGGAACACCTCGAGTGGTAGTAGAACCGTTACGCTCAAAGTGAATTCTAAAGCTGGTGATAATTTATCTGAACAATAATCTTCTAAAAACTGAGAGCGTTACCTGGGATGGGAACCCCCAGACCTCCGTGGGTGTCAAGGTCAGTGTAAAGACTAACGCCTTAACGACCTCGGCCACGTAGGCGGCTATGGATAATAGTTCAATATTTAAGGAGGGGGGAGCTTTTGATCCACTCTTATCAAAAAAAGAAAAAAATTGTATCTTTTGTAAAAAATTATTTTTTGAAAAACACAAAAAAATATAAAATGGTAGTACAAATTAAAGAAGGTTAAAAAGAAAGAAAGTGCTTATAAAGTCATGATAAGATATTTCTAATAAACCTTTGGACTCAAAACTATGCGATTAGGTTGTATCGACACTCAAAAATTAAACAACCTTAAAGATATTACAAAATGTATGAATAAAATAATTTATTCCTTTATCTAACATAAAACATATTTAAGTCTATGTCATTTTTAGGGTTTTAACAAAAAATGTTTTTTTCATAAATTAATTGTAACTCCTTATTTTTGTTAATCATATATGGATATATGGGTACGTTGTTAACTATACATGGGTACCATATATACCAGGGGGTTCAAATCCCGTGTTCAATCACAACAGTTAACACCAATACAAAAACAGAAATACCAAAAGAATTGTCAATAAACGAACATAAAGCCCCACTTCATAATATAATATTTTAAAAACATTTTACAAAAAAAAATATTGAAATGTTAAGTAATGGCATGTTTTCCGCGTTACTTAGGCTTTAAATCAAATGAAAACAGCACCGAGTCAAATAGTTGACTTCATTTCAGTAACTTTTCTTACAAAAAATAGAAGGAAAGTTTCTTACATCATTAGGAACAAGTGCTAGACACCGCGATTTTATGATAAGGCACTTATAATTTCATTATATCTTAAGGTAAACAAACCAACATCTTAATAGTATAAAAAATCTCACCTTGGGCTCCTCCAGTCAGTGTATAGTATATTACAATACTTGTAATATACATTTTAATTAACTTAATTAACAATTAAATTCAAGAAGTCAGAAAAAACGAATATTGTTATATTTGACATAACTGTCACCATAGCAACACAATGTTTACAAAAGTAAAATAATACAAATTTCTAAATCAAGATATTTAATCTTACCTGGCTCTGACAATACTTATCTAATTTAAGTAACTCGAAAAATCGAAACTTAATAAATAACGAAAAATAAACGAAACATTTTAAACCCGAAGGAACACAAAACAGTTCTAGTAAGGTTGTAACGGTGCGATATTTTGGCCCGATTCTGTCGGCTTCTTAAAAGTCGTAACAAATAGAGGTACATTACAAACGGGGGCATATCATATGAAACATACTTTTTTGGGACTCTCGAGAGCTTGGTGTAACATTATTGTAACCTACTCGATACTACTCATAGAGATATATTACTAGAGGGGCCCTATTGGTTGAATTTTGAAACATCGAAAAAGTAACCTGACCACATACAAGTATCATTTTCATCAAATAAACATAACAAAAAAACAGTAAATTATATAGTAGAATGTTTATCTCCATTACAAATCAAAATTGAGGGATTTTAATGGAGTTTAGACAGATCTCCTAGTTCCTATACCTAAATCCACTCAATTTTTTTCAGTTAAATTGAGGTTGGGAACCAAGTAAATAAGTGACAACGTGTGAACGGGATTGAACAAAGGGTTCAACCCTGAGACTCATTTTTTTATTGAGGTATAGGTTAAAACATAGAGATACTAGTGGGGCCCTATTGGTTGAATTTTGAAACATCGAAAAAGTAACCTGACCACATTCGATTATCATTTTCATCAAATAAACAGAACAAAAAAACAGAAATATATAGTAGAATGTTTAAAATACAAATCACAACACAAACAATCTGTGGGATGCCCAAAACAATTGATTAATTATAACCTCAACTCCCTCTTGGAGGAGGTTTCAATGAGGTTACACAGAGCCCCTGAGAGCCCAACTAAAAATGTTTCAGGTCTCTCAATGTATTAAGATAGGCTATGCCCCCACTAGTATATATTTCTATGGGTTAAAAATACCGTGTAAACAGTTGAACACGGGTTGAGAACTTTTTTACTCATATTAACTTTTGAACACTTTTTGGATCGGAATGAAACTTAGAAAAAAAACTATACAAAAGTACAGAACCCTGTGGGTTATGAAATTTCACGGCGTTATTAACCTTAAATAATGACTCAGCAAAATATTCAAACATTTATTCAAAATCGACGACATATTGGATCAAGGTGACACTTTAAATAGACATAATGATATAAAAGGGAATTAAATATCAACGATGTCAAAAAACAATTATCAAACTTACTAATGATTTTATCGTTTGACATATATACCTCTATGTAAACAACCACGCTTATCGACTAATACGTTTAGAAATTTAGTAATTTTGTGTCAGTATGCATATCGTATTCACTTTAATACCTTATTAAAGAGAAATATTATCTAAAATTAAAAATATTTAATCTTTAACAATTGAAAAAAAAATATTTAAATGACAAAAAATTAAAGGATATATATGATGCTTCTTAATTTAAAAGAAGTATTATTTAAAAATAATTAATTTACGCAATAAACATTAATAAAAAACGATATTTGTGGCATAAATACTTTAAAAGTTACGTATTTTTAAAATTTAGAAATATTATCTTGTCTACATGATGTGTTCAACACATAGTGTAGACGAGATAATTAATAAACAAACTGGCCGCCATGTTGTATCAGTGTATGAGCCTCAAAAAACAGTTACAAACTAATTATTTGCCCATGTGGTGAATTTAACTAAATATTTAAAGAAAATATAACTAATTTATCAAAATAACACAAGAGGCTTAAGCATCAAAAAGCATTATAATAAAATTTAATTAAAGAAAAACTTGTGTTGGGACATTTTGTTTAAAATCTAAAAACACGATGTCATGTAAACAAATATTCTAACGTCAGAATAATTTACTGTTAAAGAATCAATCCGGTATGCAAACGTCGATAAACATTATACACATAAATTGATAAATAAAGTAATGAAAAAGTACTTACTGTGTGTTTAATATGAATCTGGTGTTCAAATTTGCCACGAGCGTAGGGTCGCCTAGAAGGTACCGAAGACGGTCGAGTTCTGAGAAAGAGCCAAAATGCTAAAAGATTTCAAACCCGCGCGCATGCGCGTTAAACACAAGCTATACAGCTCTCTACCCCCCACCTTATGATCTATTCCTTAAAAATCATCTTTATTTAAAAAATAACAAACATTATTTTCATGATTAAATTAAACTTTTAACATTAATATAATAAGTTTATTTAACTATTAATAAATATAAAAATTGTATGCTACTACTGAAATTAATAGACGTTATTTGTAGACTAAAAAATTGTAAGAAACAAAGTTTATCGTTGGACATATAAAACATTTTTTAAAGAAGTTTAGTCTGTATCGATTAAAACTATCGATATTATTTATCCTTATAGGCATCACCCCCATTCCCCATAGAGAATACCACGTGGGGGTTTGGGGTTTTAGAGTTCGTATTTTTCCGTCGTTCCTTGTGAGTATGTTCGGAAGGAGTCCTTTCTCTTCCGAGAGTCGATATAATAAGTTTATATAATTTAATTATTATTAAATATAAAAATTCTATTTAACCCCACGGAGGTCTGGGGTTCGCATCCCATGTTACGCTCTCAGTTTATAGAAGATTATTGTTTAGATAAATTATCGCCAACTTTAGAATACACTTTCTTCTAGGTTAATTAATGAAGACTTCAGTCCTATAAAAATTTTATTTAAATAAACATTAATTACAGACGTTTCGCATGGCGAAGCCAGGCATCTTCAGTGTAAACAAACAACCAACACCAAAAAATATTTAGTAAAGCATACTTAGTATGCTTTACTAAATATTTTTTGGTCCAATAACTATTTTGTTAATTTAGAATACACTTTGAGCGTAAAGGTTGCTACTACCACCCGAGGTGGTTCCTGCAGGGGTTATCCCTGATGAGCCGCAAGGCTCTAAACAAGAATTATTATTATAATATTAAAATTCTATACTATTACATAAGTAATCAAACGCCATAAGATAAAAACAAATTTGTTAGAAAGAGAGGCACATTTTTTTCTTTAGTGGCGCAAATTTGTTAGTGCACATGGCACATTTTTACTTTTTACCATTTATACCGTAGCTATATATAGGAAAAGTATTGCGTTTGCAAAAAATCCAATTCCGGGATGACACAAGAATTATCCGTTTCAGGTGTTTTAGACCTCCTGAGTAGTTTTTACAAAGTTGTCTGTCTGTATGTGTGTGTGAGTGTATATGTGTGTGTGTCTGTTATCATCGTAGCTCCCAGTGTATTTATGCTAGAGAGTTGAAACTTTGTACAAAAATCAATCTATACATTTAATTGTGCTATTCGTAAAATAATCTTTTTATGACGTCATTAACCCGCAATAATGACTCAGTAGAAATTTCAAAAAATCATAAAAAGCGGAATAATAATGCGATCAGATTGAAATTTGGCACGTATGTAGCTATGTATAGGACTAACATATGTGCTAAGTTTCATCTGATTATCAGCATTAGTTCAATTTTTATCGAATTGCTTGTGTACTTTTTTATAAAAAAATGTTAAAAATCTGAAAATGATTCAATTGAGTTTAAATATGGTATAAGTATATCCCTTTTACTAAATAAATAAAAACATTAGGTTTTGTTTTAATACTACAAGTACATCTATGGTTTTAGTTGGATTTTAAAAGTTAAACTGCACTGAGTGAAATCAGTGGCTGGTTGGGTGACCGCTGGGAATGAAAAGAATGTATTTACCATCTGAGGACAAGCAAAGCGTGTCCGAAGACGTCTTGCTGTATACATTTAACGACTTAAATATTCTGAAGACGAGCGAAGCGAGTACGAAACAGGGATGAGCGTAGCGGATCTGATATCATGATGAAAAATTCCGAGGTACTTGTACCCGTTTTTTTTTCTCGAGATGTTTTTTCTGTATTTATCACAAATATGGAAACTATCTTTCTACTAAATTTTACATTTATCATTTTGATACTTCCGAGTTTTGCAAAACAATTACATTGTGACATACAATTACAATTACATTATTTACATTATTACTTTATTTACAATTACATTTGAAAACAAATACTCACACAATTATATTGTGTCAAATATTACATTATTGTTCTTGTTTATTTTTATTCTACTAGATTGTTTCGTATTATTGCTTTTCCTCATTGACGTAGGTAATAGGAAAAGTATTGTGTTTGCGAAAAATCCGAAACCGGGATGAAACCGGAATTATCCGTTTCAAGCCTCCTGAGTGATTTTCACTAAGTTGTCAGTCTGTGTGTGTGTTTGTTATTATCGTAGCTCCCACTGTAATTAATTATGCTATAGATTTGAAACTTAGTACAAAAATTAGTCTCTCGTTTTAAAATTTAGCACGCATGTAGTCATATATAAAACAAAGAAATTTATCAATTTTTATCTTATCATGAGCATTAGTTCAATTTTTATAGATGATTTTTTTTATATTGTAGATTATACATTATTTTATATTTATATTATAGATGACAATTTTTATTGATGACAAAAAAATGACATGTTTTCTTTAAAGTTAAAAATTGAAAAATAATCTAACTGAGATGTTCATATTATACATAAACATGGCTGTATGGTTCTATTCAACCAATGCCAAAAAAAAAAAAAAAAAAAAAAAAAATTGAGATGAAATCCGGTTCAATCTTTGAGCACTATTTGCCCAAGTGTTAAAGTAGAGGTCATCCAATAACTTTTTATACATGTATAAATAAATCGGGTACTGCGTACTTCAGAACTTTTCCTCATCACATCAGATTCGCTACACTTATCCTCCCTGCTTCGCTCGTCCTCAGAATATACAATTCGCTACACTTATACTGCAAAATGTCTTTGGACTCGCTTCGCTCGTCCTCAGAATATACAATTCGCTACATTTATACTGCAAAATGTCTTTGGACTCGCTTCGCTCGTCCTCAGCAATTCGCTACATTTATACTGCAAAATGTCTTTGGACTCGCTTCGCTCGTCCTCAGATAGTAAAATCATCCGTTTCATTCTCGAAGTACTTGTCGTATTGAAACGAAAGTTTGTGTACCTATTTAATAGGTAATGGTATAGACCAGTGGTTCTTAACGTGGGCGCTAGCGTCCCCCAGGGGGCGCTTGATGAATTTAGGGGGGCGCTGAGACGTAAGGGGGCAAGTAAGGGGGCAGTGAGTAGTTGGGGATGATGCAGGGGGCGGTGAGACGTTTGGGGGAATGATGGGAGCTATTGGCAAATGTAGAGAAATATTATTTTAAGTTTTGCGAAGGATCTGACGTATAAACTAATTTAAATATCATGTAAGATGTTAAAAAATAAATTAATTTATTTAGGGTCTGATAAATAAACACCCTTAAAATTTCAACTTAACTGATCTCAGTTATATTGAGCCACTGACTATGTACAGAGTGAGCCAAAAACATAAGTTTTTGAGCGCCTGAGGTGCTGCCCCAGCATGAGATACTTAGGTGTGGTTTGCGGGACCTAAAAACTAAATTTTTTAAAAAAAAATTCTTATGGCTACAAAACCGATAAAGACACAAACTAGTGCTACGATTTATAAAAATTGGGCCTTCAAAACAGTTGTTTTGAAACAACTTTACGTAATTCATTATTATGGGGTTAAAGAGAAGACGTTTGTGGCTAAACTAATGGAGGTAAACATTACAAGCCCTCTAAAAATCCTTTTATTGGTCCAGTCAGTATGTAAAAATACTCAATTTTATTAAATATACTAAATAGGTGTAATATTAGGTTATTAGTTGTTTAATTTCCTTAATTTAGAATATTAACACAAGCAATTAAATAATGTATACTGGTTTATCACCTTATAAGATAGGGGGGCGATGATACACGCAAAGTACTTAAAAGGGAGCAATGAGTAAAAAAGGTTGAGAACCACTGGTATAGACTTTTACCAAATTCTAACTCAATTGAATCATTTCCTGAATTTTTACAATTTTTTTAAAAACGTACTTAAGTAGTTAATTAAATTGTAACTAATGCTGACAATCAGATGAAACTTAGCACATATGTTAGTCCTATACATAGCTAAACACGTGTCCAATTTTAATCGGATCGCATCATTTTTCCGCGTTTTATGATTTTTCGAAATTCTTGCTGAGTCGTTATTACTGGTTAATGACGTCATAAAAAGATCATTTTCCGAATAGCACAACTACAGCGGTACACTGATTTATGTACAAAATTTTAACTCTCTAGTATAAATACACTGGGCGCTACGATCATAACGGACACACAAACACACACACACACACAGACAGACATCTTTGAGAAAACCACTCAGGAGGCCTTTAAAACACCTGAAATGGATAATTCCGGTTTCATCCCGGTTTTGGATTTTTTGCAAACACAATACTTTTCCTATATAACTAGGGTATAAATGAGGAAAAGTGAAAATGAAATGTTTTCTTAAATGTTAAAAATTGAAAAATAATCTAATCGAGTTGAAATTCGGTTCAACCTTTGAGCACCATTTGACCCAACATTTAGATGAACATTTTAGATTTTTTTAGATGACATTTTAGATGAGATCATTTTAGATTTTAGATGACCTCTACGGTCATCCTATAACTTTTTATACATGTATAAAATATTATGTGTATTATACTTTGCTTGACCTCCCCCTCCAACACCCGTTACATTTCAAATTAAAGAAAATTATAATGACGTCTTTAAGTTGATCATGACGTCTGACGTCATAAATCATGTTTCATAGATAACGTTTAAAATGTTTTGTCTACTGACCGTTTGTTTAGGTTTTCCTGTCATCAATCTCAGGTTTTCTATTTTCCTTTGGGCTTGTTTTATTCAATTTCATGGCCTAAAAAATTGATAACAAAAAAGTAAACTTAGTTTTTATTTACTTACTAAGTAATACCCACAGGTGGTTGCTTCATATGGCTTGAGTAAGTGCTAATTTTCAAAAAAAGGAAAGAAACGGGTATAGTGTACCTCGTTTTTATCTTCCTTTTTTATGTATTGTGGTTTGACAATTAAATATATTTTTTTTAAACTCAAGTTGATTATGGTTAGTAATTATATTTATCTACTCCTTGTATTGTAAGTTCTACATACAGTCTTGTTATCTCACACTGTAAATGTACTTTTACTCCTAGGGAGGAAAAGTGAAACTTGACAGAATTTTTTAGTAAAATTTTTAGGAATTTTAGGAAATTTTTAGGATTTTTTCGGTGTTATGTTGGTACTACGGGTAGAATATACAATATACACACGCTAATGTTTAAATTACAAATATAGTATTACACATTATTCTATTGACAGCTTACAATAAAATAATGTGAAGATAGTGGCTTTATTCTCTCTTCATCAGAGTAATTGACATGGTAAGAATAAACTAAACTAACACAATAACAATTAAGGGGCTGAAGAATATATTAATAGTTGTTAGTATTAGTTCCCTAGTCGTAGATAAAATTTAATATACAATAAGGGATGAAAGTTTTCAGCTCACGTATTATCTCCCTCGTCAAGCCTCGGGAGCCAAAATGTTAGTTAACTTCCTCGGCAAGCCTCGGGAGCTAACTAGTTTATCTCCCTTGGCCTACCTACTAATGAAGTTTCCTCCTTCGGCGCTGCCTTAGGACGAAACTTTAACTTGAGCTGTAAAACTTACTTTTATCCATTGTTGCATAAATAACTATTGAAGAACAAAGTTGGAATGGTCACCAATCCGACTGGTTCTCTTTAACACCAGTATGCTCCATTACAACATTACATTGCTCTAATTACAAACCGTAAGCTCCATTAAATTTAACCATGTCTTCAAAAATATCTACTCGAAACGTTTTTGACCTATTATAAGTGTCAAATTTTATACCTAGGAAGAACTTCCGGTCCAAACCTATAAACTGATAACTTAACGAGTTATCACATCACTATTATAAAATAATTTTCAGAAGAGATAAGACTTATTGACAACTTTATTCTTAACATAACATCTTATCCATTTTATTAGAATAAAAGCAATTTAATGATAAGCATTTTTATGCTACTTTTGTGAATTTATCTTTTACTGAACCATCATTTTTATCTCTACCTGGGGATGTATTTATCTATTATTTGAATAATACCTCTCAATCAATTGAGCCCCACGGATCTGGACCCCCCTCCCCCTTTCATCAAGTGCTTAATATTCATTTGCATTGATACTCAATACATGTTTAATTATTGACCATGCGAGCAACAAAATTATGTCTTCCAAATCGTAATTGTATAAAAATTAATATGAAGCGAAGTTTCAAGGGACCCCATGGACATTAAATGAGATAGAGAAATATGAGCAAACTTACCTTTCCACGGTTATCGCGAAAAAAGCGCAAAACGCAGGTTATGTATCATATGGATAAGTCGAGGTAGCTCCTCAACTTTCTTCTGTGCTTGTTGTCAAACCTTTATTCAACATTATTTCACTCCTTTCCAATTTCCCTCTTCGAAATACGCCAATGAACCTAAGTATAAGAGATATGTACAGGTAAGTAGGAACCGCCTCCGTAGCCGAGGTCGTTAGAGCGTTAGTCTTTACACTGACCTTTAACACCACGGAGGTCTGGGGTTCGCATCCCAGGTTACGCTCTCAGTTTATATAAAATTGTTGTTCAGATAAATGATCGCCTTCTTTGAATAAATGATGACCCTTTGAGCGTAACGGTTGCTACTATCACCCGAGGTGGTTTCCGCAGGGTTTATCCCTGATGAGCCGCAAGGCTCTAAACAGGCATTATTATTATTATTTTTATAGGTAAGCAGGAGTTTTACATACAAAACCCGAACGCTTTTCATTTCTCTCGATAATTTTCAAACACTATTTCTCTTATCTGAATAAAACTTGATAGTCTAAGCGCCAGACCTGAAAAAATGTGACTCATTTTGTACTACTTCAACAATTTTTTTCTGAAAATACACCTTCTATTATGAATAAAAACATAGTCTGCCTATCCAGCTTGGAGTCCTACATATGATACGCATCCTCAAAATTGCATAAAATCGCACAAATTAAATTTTTCTTGAAATAAATTGTTCACTGTGAGTCGTGTGCAAAACATGAAGAGAACATTTTTGTGAGGTGGTAAAATGTTCTATAAAACAAAGTGTTTAATTATCAAAATCAGATTACTAAAACCAAAGTTATGGCTTCAGAAACGCCAAAAAATGCTTATTTTATGCAAAGTCAGCGAATTTCTTTGAAAAAATATTGATGTTTTGTGCATCTTTTGGCAATTTAACAACTGTCATAACTTTAGTTGTAGTTATTAGATTTTTCTAACTTTAGAGCTTTTTGGACTATAACCAATTGAATATCAATTAAATTAATGAAGACTTTAGTCTTCATTAATTTGTATAAGGACTAAAGTCTTTATTAATGTTATTAGATTTTGATGAATAAACACTCGTTTTATAGGACGTTTTATCAGTTCTAAAAAATGTTCTCTTCATGTTTTGCACACGACACACAGGGAATCACTTATTGCAAGAAAACTGGGATTTGTGTGTTTTTCTAATATTTTGAGAGAGCGCATTCATATGAAGGGCTCCACTCTGGATAGGCAGACTTTCCTTTACTTCATAATTTAAAGTATATTTTCAGACAAATTTGGTTTGAAGTAGAATAAAATGAGTTCAATTTTTTCAGGCCCAGCTCTTGTACTCTGACACTTACATCAAATAACCGCATCATCTTGATGATCTCACTGTATTACAAAACTTTGTAATTTAACGATCGTGAAAGGGAAGAGGGGGAGGTCAACCAAAGTGTCTTTATGAATAGTTTTTGACGTGGTAATTGAATAAAACTAGGTTTGGCCCAATCGGGTCAAGTTATAGGGCCAAAAATACATGTACAGAAAGTAGCGGACTGAGCCAAAAAAGCCCGAGGAGGGTTTGGCCTAAAATGGCCCAAACCTTAATCTCAAGGGGCCCAAAAAAGAGGAGGGGAGGGTTCCACTCTCTATTGGAACCCAATAAAGAGGTCTAATTTTAACTTGAGTAGTGTTAATGATTAATGCAAGCTTAATATTAGTAAACTTTTAAACTAATTTATAAATCATTTGATACTACCGAACATGAATAGTTGACACAATATAATTGTTCGAGAGACACCTAGGAAATGTAACAAGCAAAATGCAATGCTACAACTGGGAACTGTTCCATCATTCGACATTCGTCATCATTAATGTCTCGACATAATGTCATGTCCCACTCTGTTTCGTTACGTCTAACTCATCAGGGCGCCGACAGAGCCTGAACTCACTCTGTCCTTCAGTTAAAATTCAGGCTCTGTCTCTGGCGCCCTGATGAATCAGACGTAACGAAACAGAGTGGAACATGACATTATGTTGAGCCAATAATGATGACGAATGTCGAATGATGGAACAGTTCCCAGATGTAGCATTGCATCTTGCTTGTTACATTTCCTATGTGTCTCTCGCACAATTATATTGTGTCAACTAATTTATAAACTATTTCTTGTTTAATCTCGTGGGTCCTTTTGTACCATTTTAGGGCCCTGATAAAGTATGTAAAGGACCCTTTGTAACCCCAGTCTATAGACTTTTAAATATCCTATACGTGTCTTTATTGAAGAAATGTCCCTATGAAAGAATAGGGGCCTTTAAGGACCTAGATGTAGGTAGCAAATTGAGAATATTTTAAGCCCTTAAAACATAAATAATATCTATAGAGTCCTGATTAAGTACGCAAGGACTTAGCCTTTGGCATAGTCATCCGTATAAGGCCCCTAAAAGTCCAGGTAAAATAAAACAGAGCCTAAAACGTCCTAGATTTTAAAAAAATTGTCTATAGGAGCTCTTTAGGCCCTTTTGAAGAGTACTCGGCCCATTTATACTGGGACTCTCTTGTTATAAATATAGAACATAATTATAATAAATAAATATATATTATGAGTTTAAAAATATTAATTATGTTTTTAATTTTTTTTAATTTTCGTTTTTCTAAGTTTCTTTTTGGCTGAAGGAGGGCTGCCGCCCTCGCCCTCAAAGGCCAGTCCGCCCCTGTGTACAAGGTAAATCATTTCATGGATGTACCAACATAATAATAATAATGCCCATTTTAGGGCCTCTCGGCCCTTCAGGGTATTCTCCCTGCGGGAACCACCTCGGGTGGGTCACATCTACAATGCTCAAAGTAAAGCTAAAGTCGGCGAAAACTATTTATATCAAATTCCATTTATAAAAACTGAGAGTCATGGCCAGGGCTGTGAACCCCGGACCTCCGGTGCCGAAGTCCAGTACTATACTACCGTGGCTATATCAACATAATGCCCTTAAAAATAGTATGTGGCATAAGTCCCATAATTAATTCGAATAATATTATGGCATAAGTCCCATAATTATTATTCGAATAATAATTATGGCATAAGTCCCATAATTATTATTCGAATAATAATTATGCATAAGTCCCATAATTATTATTCGAATAATAATTATGCATAAGTCCCAAAATTATTATTCGAATAATAATTATGGCATAAGTCTCATAATTATTATTTGAATGATAATTAAGGCATAAGTCCCATAATTATTATTCGAATAATAATTATGGCATGAGTCCCAAAATTATTATTCGAATAATAATTATGGCATAAGTCCCATAATAAGTATTCGAATAATAAATTGGCATAAGTCCCTAATAATTATTAATAATATTATAAGTCCATAATAATTATTCGAATAATAATTATGGCATAAGTCCCATAATTATTATTCAATATAAAACCAAAGGTTACATTTCTTTGTAAAACTGCAGATTCGTTGCCTGGAGTCTCCCTTCTTCCTTGAAGCGGGAAAAATAGCTAAACGAGATAAGAGCCAAGTTTATGGAAAGTTTGACCTTGACAGAGCTATCCCAGTATAAATTAACTGGTCTTGTCTCCTTAGTGAGTGAACTAGTCAACCCTCTCTTAGCATTACAATTTTAAAATTTTTCGTAGCTCCCAGTGTAATTATGCTAGAGTGTTCAGACTTTGTACAAAAATCACTTAATATGTGTTGTTGTCCGAAAAATAATTTTTGTAACGTATATGTAACGTCATTAACCTGCAATAATGATTAAGCAATAACATCGAAAAATCATAAAACGCGGAAAAATGTCAAGATCAGATTGACATTTAGCAAGCACGTAGCCATATATAAGACTTACATATGTGCTAAGTTATCAGCATTAGTTCAATTTTTATCTGATGACTTGTGTACCCGTTTTATTTTTCCACATTTATACCGTAAGTATATAGAAAAAGTATTGTTTGCAAATAAAATCCGAAAGCTAGATGTCACCGGAATTTTCCGTTTTATGTGTTTTAATGCCTCCTGAGTGGTTTGTCTGTACAAAGTTGCCTGTCTGTATGTGTGTGTCTGTTATCATCGTAGCGCTCAGTGTATTTATGCTAGAGAGTTTGAACTTTGTAAAAACATCAGTCTATAGGTGTAGTTGTGCTTTCCAAAAAAAATTTTTGACGTCAATAAACCAGAATAATGCTTGAACTAAAATTTCGTAAAATCATGAAACGCGAAAAAATGTTGCGATCGGCTTGAGATTTGGCACGCATGTATAAGACTAACAAATGTGCTATGTTTCATCTCATTATCAGCATTAGTTCAATTTTTATCTAATGACTTGTGTACGTTTTTTAAAAAATTGTAAAAATTTGGAAAATAATCTTATTGAGTTGATACAAAAGTATACCTTTACATAATAAATAAGTACACTATGTTTCGTTTTACTACGACAAGGATATCCATGATTTTTGTTTGATAATAAAAGTTAAGCAGCATTGAGCGTGGTCAGTGCCTGGATGGGCGATCGCTGGGTTGAAACGTATCTATATAATAGCTGAGGACGAGCTAAGCGAGTCCGAAGCAGAGAGGATGAGCGTAGCAAATCATATGTGATTAGGAATAGTTCCGAGATACCCAAAACCAGATTTATTTCTATTTGAAAATACACTTTAAAGCTCATAAACGAGTAATATTAAAGCCAGGTTTGGTTATCGCTAAGTTATCTAATGGTTATTAGAGGTTACAAATGGTGACTGACGACGGCATTGAAATATATAACTAGAGCCCCTATTGGTTAAATTTTGAAACATATGTGAAGTAACCTGACCCTATTCGATTATCAATATAATAAAATAAACTGAACAAACATACAGTAACTTATACAGTAGAATGTTTAAAATACAAATCAAAACAAAAACAATGTGCGGGAAGCCAAAAACAATCGATTTAACCTTAACTCGCACTCTTGGAGGAGGTTTTAATGAGGTTACACGGAGCCCCTGAAAGCCCCAAAAAGAAGATTCAGGCCTTTTAATGAATTAAGATAGGCTATGCCCCCTTTAGTATAGTACATATACCTCTATGGACGACGGTTCATTCTCAGAAAAGCAGGACGCCTGTCAACCTCAGCTAAACCCGAAATCCTGCAATTCCCAGTGCAATTTAAAATTTAACTACATAACGCTTTATCTCAAAACTTTGTAGATTTAATCGTAAATAAATAATTTATAACAATAATAATATTTACCTTTGTTTCAATAGACGGTGGGAGAGTATCAGAAACAAACTAAACTTGTCAACAATCCTGTCATCCCATCTTCCACATTTAAACGTTAAAATCATGTTAACATTATCTAGCACGTGCAATAAAGCCATCCTGACTACAATAAACCTTCAATCCAAAACCACAAAATATAATTCGAGCAAAGTTTCATAATCGAAACAAAACTAATAATATAATGAAATATTTTACAAACTGACAGCTAGTTAATAGAAGAAGAAGAGCTTTAGATTTTTAAAATCAGTGTTGCCAACATACATTAGGTTATTTAAAAAAAACATACGTAAATCTCTAAATGCTTAGTTATAACTTACAAAATTATGTTATTTCGAGCTAAAGTGGATCCATTTTACATTATAACTCCAGCAAATTATCAAAGAAATGCGATAATTATTTTCTTATTATTTAGTTATGATGTCGGATATTATTATTATTTATTAAAAAATTCTGGCTCGGTGGTCCGACAGCCGGGCAAATTACTTTTAAAATATGTAGCTCCTTGCTTTCAGTTAATGCTTCTAACTACTAATAACCTTAGTATTATATGCATTAGTATTATATTTATTACTTTTTACTCTTCCTCATTTATAACGTTGGTGTATAGGGAAGTATTCTGTTTTCCAAAAAAGTCCAAAACCAGAATTTCCCCTAAAATATCTGTTTTAGGTCTTTTTAAGCATAGAGATATACACTAGAGGGGGCATAGCCTATATAAATACATTGAGAGACCTGAAACATCGGGTCATCATATTGGGGCTCTCATTAAAACCTCCTTCAAGAGTTAGTTAAGGGTATAATTGATGAATTTATTTAAGTTTCCCGCACATTTATTGTGTTTTGATTTATTAACGTTTTCCTATATAAGTTTTTGTAATTTTGTACTGATTATTTCATTATATTTAATAAAAGCGAAGGTGGTCAGGTTACTTTTTTGATGTTTCAATATTTAACCTATAGGGCCTCTCTAGTAATAATATCTCTCTGTTTTTATGAACTCCTGTGTGGTTTTTACTGTATTTGTTTGTGTGTGTCAGTGAATGTGCCTGTTATCATCATCGCTCCCAGTGTATTTACACTAGAGTTAAAACTTGGCACATAAATCAATTTTTAGGTCTAGTTGTGCTATATGGAAAATAATACCTTTATAACACCAGTAACCCACAATAATTATTCAGCAAAATTTCGAAAATCCGTAAAACGAACATAAATATTAAAATCGGATTTAGATTTAGAATGCATATAACTATAAATAAGACCGAGTCCATTAGGTCAGATGTAGAGCGCTTGCCTTTCGACCTGGAGGTCGAGGGTTCAAATACAGCCGGGGGAGGACCTCAATATAAGGTTATCCTTTGTACCGTACACTCGGGAGGTCTTAAATTCAAGGCCGGCCAACCCAGCCAAGGTTTTACGTGGTTTCTTTGGCTACTAATACGCAAATGCGGGGTTGGATCTAGTTTCATCTGAGACAAGTCTGAATCCACGTTTCCGTTGTCTCCAGCTCAAAAGTTAATGTTCTGCAGGCTGGGGGAGATGAAGGTCGGAAAGATATAATGAATACTGAGCCTTTGTATGTCCAGAACTTAGTCAGTGAAAGTGAATCCAGTGCACTGGACTGGCCAGAGCGGTGAGCTTAGCTAGAGTCTGGTGATGCTAGAGGAGCTGATGAGATTGGTGAGACTGGTTGAAGGACGGGGGCCAAGTGAGACTAATGTGTCAGAGGAGCTAGTAAGAATAGATGAACCAAGCACACAGTGAACTAGTAGTCGGCACTAGCCAGAGCGGTGAGCCTGGCCAGAGTCTGGTCTAGATGAACCAGTCACAATGTGATCTAGTTGCAGACTCTAGCTAGAGCAGTGAGATTGGATAAGAGTCTGGTAGGCTAGATGAACTAGACACACTGTGAACTAGTCATATGTGCCACCATGTACGGAGGGTGTGCTTCCTGGATGATTAGGTATGTACAAACTCTGGGGTGAATAAGTTGATTGAGGAGAAAACGCTAAAATGACCCTACGGGATTAAGCGTAAAAACTATAAATAAGACCAAAATATGTGCTTACTATCATTTCATTATCAGCATTAGTTTTTACTTTATTGAGACTTATAAAAAAAAAAAAAAAAAGTCATTTACTTTTTTTACTATATTATATTACTATTTTCTTAAGAAAAGTAATTTTTTAGAACTTTCTTGTACAATTTTTTTATAAAAATGTAAAAAAGACCGTACATTACTTGTACCAAAAATTTGGTACAAGTATATCTCTTCACGTAAGAAATAACTATACTGAGTTTTTTTCCAACACAGCAAGTATGCCTACGGTAGAAGTTGAATAATGAAAGGTTAAGGAGCATTGAGGAAGGGTGACCGCTGGAAAGAAAACTAATGTATTTACTATCTGAGGACGAGATAAGCGATAAGAAGTAGTGAGGATGAGCGTTGCGATCTCGATGTGATGAGACTAAGTGTCGAGGTATCACCTTCTCGAAATAAAATCTTAAACATTTAAACCAATTTTATGGGTTATTATCAGAGTTATCTACTATTAAAGTTTAAATTTTGAAGAAGTATCATTTGATACTACCGAGTTTTGCAAAACATGTATAGTTGACACAATATAATTGTGCGAGAGACGCCTAGGAAATGTTACAAGCAAAATGCAATACTACATCTGGGAACTGTTCCATCTTTCGACATTCTTTGTCATTGATGGCTCGACATAATGTCATGTCCAACTTTGTTTCGTTACGTCTAACTCATTAGGGCGCCGACAGAGCCTGAACTCACTCTGACCTTCAAATAAAATTCCGAAGAATATAATGTGAAGTATTTACCAGAGACGAGCGGTGCTCTATTACCGCCATCATGCTTGGCAGTCAAAACATATATCGTTTGACTCGGTAGTATTATTCTTATTTATATTAATATGTGTTAATATATTTCATATTTCAACATATTTTTGGCGTACCCCCTGGAGTATGCGTACCCCGTTTGGAGACCCCTGGGACAAACATCGGTTTTTTCTTTGAAAAATCAAGAAAACTAGACAAGTAGTAAGTGCTGATGCTGAGACTATACAGAGTGGTCCCAAATTAACCCTCCCCTACTCTCTGAATTTTTGAACCGTATAAGATAAATTTTTGAAGCCGGGGGGTTCTTAATTATAGAGAAGTTTCATTTTTTTAATATCCTTTTTGGCACAGCGCCAACAAGGAAAATAAAATAAAGGCCAGCCATAATAAAATACATTTTATTTTGTATGTTAAAAAAATGCGTTCTGTAGATATAATAAATTATTTTAAATACTCGAATAATTTTTTCCATCTGTAATAGATTGCCCATTTTAAAAGGAAATTATTAAAAGTGTACCCAAAGAAATTAAAGTTAAAAAATAAAATCTATTATTGGCGTTTCTTGTTCTTTAGGTAAAATAAATTATGTTTGCATTCATGGAAATTTTGCTCCAACACTAATAGTTTGCCTCCTATAAAGGAACACAAATGTAAAAGGGTCTCAAAAAAGTAAAGTTGATAAATAAGAGCAAACTATCAGTGATGGAGGGAAATGTCCAAGAATAAAACACATAAATATCTATAAAAATATTTATTTTATCAAACAGTGCTTTATCAATTTTAATTTTACAGCAAAGTTTGTAGGTAGGATCCAATCTACCACCTTGTTTTGTTGTATATACCTCTTTCAAAAACATAGGTTTCAAGTTATTCTTTACCTTATCTAATTAATTTCTTTGTTTTACCACCTCTCCACTTTTATTCTTTCATTCGTCCATCATCATTTTTATTATTTTTAAGACAGATTTTATTATTTTTTCATTTTAATTTTAAAAATCGGTTTAAGGGTACCTTACAGCTTTTCCTTCATTGTGAAATTCACTAAGCTTATCCTCGCCACTTTGTACGCGCTTCGCTCGTCCTCAGTAAAAACATGTTTTAATCCCAGCGGTCATCTATCCAGGCGCTGACCCCACTCGATGCAACTTCGCATTAGCAATAAAAAAAATTAGATGTACTAGACGTATTGAAATAAAAGTATACTCATTTTTCGCATGAAGGATAAATTAAAAGCGATTAATTAGATAGCAATTAAAAAATTCAACACAAGATGAAACTTAGCACATCTGTTGTTTCTATACACGACTAAAATAATCATGTTAAATTGATCACATCATTTTTCCGGGTTGTGTTAACTTTTGAAATGTTTGCTGAGTCATTATTGCCAGTTAATGGCGTTGTAAAGAACTTATTTTTAGATAGAGTGGTACATAAATATTTAGGTAATTTATACCTAAATATATCAGGGTGGTACATTTCAAACACATCACCCTTATTACTTAGCTCCGTGCGGAGTTATACCAATAAAATATGTATAAATATGTATAAATATGTATAAATATGTATAAATATGTATAAATATGTATAAATATGTATAAATATGTATAAATATGTATAAATATGTATAAATATGTATAAAATATGTATAAATATGTATAAAATATGTATCTACCCCCACTAAGTCTTCCACTGGGAGATACCAATTTTTTTTGGTAATCGTCTGGCATGTAGGTAATCTGATAACAACAATGTGTTTTTCTACGGTAACTTAAAAAGTGAAATTCAAGCATACTATTACATGGATATTCCTAAACTGTGTTATGTCCTGGACAATTTGATACCAATATCAATGAATTCCAGTAATCTTTCCCAGACCTCTATTTTTTCCATACAATGGATTAGAAGTGATGAATTCTGGTGTACCAGTGAGCTTATTTATAATTATAAATAGGTAATAGTTCTTATGTATGCCAAAGGATAGCTCGGGAAAAAATTACCAGAAATAAATTGTTTTGAAATCAAATTGTTCAGAATATGATACAGTTTTTGAAATAATTAATGTAAAGATATGCTAAGTTATTGCAGAAAAAAAAACATTTTCTTAATCAGTTTACCAAACATGACAGTAACGGGGGGATTACTGTCATGTTACTGGTGCACACCCCTCTTTTTAGAAAAACCCCCTTTCCCCCATGACCCTAATCTCAATAAACCAATTTTCCTTTGGAAATTTGCAAGCACGTTCGAATAATTATTCTAAGTTTGATGCATTGGAGGGCATACTGTTTCAGAACCAACTATAAGTCCGCTAACGTTCTGCAAGGCGTTCCCGTTCCATATGATGTTCGATAGGAACCTGAGGATCACCCAGACCGGCACATCTATCGCCCGCATTATACCTCTCTTCAACTCACCAAACTGTAAATTAACTCAGCTTGTTGATCCGGTAATCATACTTTATTTCATATTAAACGTATTTGTCTCTATTATGATTGATTATACATAAAAATAATGCCCGTTTAGAGCCTTGAAGCCCACCAAGAGTAATTACTGCGGGAACCACCCCAAGTGGTTGGGGCAACGGTTACGCTCAAAGTGTAATCTAAAGTTGGGCAAAAATGTATTTCAACAATATTACATAAACTGAGAGCGTAACCTGGGATGTGAACCTCAGACCTCCGTATATATTATACATATAATATGTTTATATATATATATATATATATATATATATATATATATATATATATATATATATATATATATATATATTATATATATGTGTATGTATGTATGAACAAGATTTTGTTTAAAAAAATATTTTAATGTTCCAAATTTTACCTTTTGGAGCCAATGGAGTTGTTTTTGATGTCTCTTGGGCATGCGAGTTGAAGGAGAGTGGTCCGGAGTCAATACGACCACTTTAAGCCATAGAGTACCTGGGTTCGAATTCTTTTTTAGTTATAAACTTACATAATGTAAAAAAAACGATAAAAAATTATTGTCCCCACCAGGATCGAACCCAGGTACTCTGGCTTTGAGTGGTCGTATCGACTCCGGACCACTCTCTTTCAACTCGCAGGCCCAAAAAACATCAAAAACGACTCCACTCTATGCTTACGACGACAGGCAGATTATGCTTTTCCTTCATAATTTAAGGTATATTTTCAGAAAAATTTGGTTTACAGTACAAAATGAGTCACTTTTTTAGGTCTAGCTCTCGGACTAAGAGAAAATTAAGTAGAATATGAAATAAACTGGAGTGATTTTGCAATGAATCACTTGTGCCTCATCATCAATTATATTGCATTATTATAACTACAAATTAAATAATTATAAATACATCATTATAATTACATCATTAACCCCCCCCCCCCTATTTGACCCTCCACGGCACAAGATGAATATTTTTATTGATCTTTAGTGGAGGGCTTACCTATCAAATAATAATTGTACTTGTAATATGTATGTAAATGTAAATAATAAAGGGTATTTAAAAAAAAAATTAATTTGAGACTAACACAAATTCTAATAGTATATATTGTTGCTCTAGGTTCGACCTCATTTGGAGATGTCTTTTGATAATATATTATCACATATTAATACGGTCTATGTGCTCAGAACCAAGTCCGGGGTCATTAAAAGTCCAATGAACCAAGAAACGCCAGCTTTAAGATTAAAGGTAAATATTTAATATGATTTCATACAGTTTTTTCCGTGCCGGAATAACAGTGGGAAGAAAATAAGCACCTTATATAATAATGGTTTATGCATCAAGGGAATAAAGTAAAGCTATTTTTCTAAGGCAAAGCAGTAGGAACTAAGAATTTTTAACCCTAAGACAATACATTTTTTATTCAAGAGGTGAAACCGAGAAATTATACGATTGCTGAGGCGTATCTGAAGTTATTAATTATAGCCAATTTTGACAAAAATAAACACCATTAAAATAAAACTTGCTTTGTTTTATTTTCGTAGGTGCTTATGATGGCGAAGTTTTACAGTCGCGATGAAAATCATAATTTTTTGTACCCTTAATGATTGTTTTAAAGTGGATTCTAAGTTCGTTTATACGCATAAGTACAAAATTAGATTTCTGAGAGGTATTCAAAATACCCCTATTATAGAATTTGTTCAAGCTTTTTCTAATATTTGATGTTTCTAATATTTTCTTATTAACAGGGTCAGATGCTGTATGTACCAGAATCAGACATGATGTTATTCCTATGTTATCCCAGTGTCGCAAATCTTGATGATTTAGTCAGGTAACTACGCTACTATATAATTTATTTTTCTAGGATGGCTTTCTTAGCTTCGAACCCGTCCTAAAACTTACTAAATAGGAGTTGAAAATCAAGGTCGGGAAATTTATAATAAAGATATAATAGTTATTTATGCACCAAGGAAGAAAAGAATCCGATTATTTTCATGATTTGTTTGTTGGTTTCTAAGGCAAAAGCCGAGACAACCAAACCATTTAACTCCCGAAGCAAAGCCGAGAGATTTATGTGTTTAACTCCCGAGGCGAAGCCGAGGTTGGTAATTGCAAGAAAAAAATAGTATTTTAATCCCAAGGTGCTTACAAGATTATATCTCCAGACGTTGATGTCACTAAATTATTGTTATATTCTTTTTTTCATGCATTTCGTTGTATTTTATTCTAATTTTTTTTGTCAGATTCCCATTATGGGGGTGCTGCTTCCAAAGAAATAAAAAAATGTTATTGCCCCAAACAATTTTTTTGGACCTGAAACGGATTTTGAGCCAACAAAATTTGTTTTGGTCGGGCCCCCTTTATAGATTGTTAAAGTGCTGCCCCCGGGAAAGTTTAATAATAATTGATCGGTCCCTATATAAAGTTAGAGGATACCTATCCCAAAATAAAAATTCTGGCGCGGTGGTCCGCATGTCGGGCGAATTTCCTTTGGATGCGTGTTTCCGTGCTTTTTACATTATATAAGTTTACAACTACTAAATAAATAATTCCGGCGCGTGGTCCGCTGTCGGGCGAATTTCATTTAAAATGCCTGTTTCCGTGCTAAACAACCCATTTCTTGCTTAAGGTTCTGGTTCATGCTTTAGAACCTAAGCAGTTACTCAATTGTCAAGCACTGCTCGTAACTCATTTTGTCTGTATTTTCCAAAGGAAATGCGCATAATCATCCAGTTGTTGTACAAAACCATGCCTCTAAAATTAGAAGTACGCACTATTATTTGCACTAGTTTAAAGCTTAGTTACTTATCTTTAAGCTTAGTCAGTTATCTTTAAAGGTTTTAGCGCATTTCCTTTGGAAAATACAGACAAAATGAGTTACGAGCAGTGCTTGACAATTGAGTAACTGCTTAGGTTCTAAAGCATGAACCAGAACCTTAAGCAAGAAATGGGTTGTTTAGCACGGAAACAGGCATTTTGAATGAAATTCGCCCGACAGCGGACCACCGCGCCGGAATTATTTATTTAGTAGTTGTAAACTTATATAATGTAAAAAGCACGGAAACACGCATCCAAAGGAAATTCGCCCGACATGCGGACCACCGCGCCAGAATTATTTTTAGTTGTAAACTTATATTAGGTAAAAAAACGATAAAAAATTATTGTCCCTACTAGGATTTGAACCCAGGTACTCTGGGTTTGAGAGCTCGCATCCAAAGGAAATTCGCCCGACATGCGGACCACCGCGCCAGAATTATTTTCTAGTTGTAAACTTATATTTAGTAAAAAAAAAAACGATAAAAAATTATCGACCCTTCCAGGATGTGAACCCAGGTACCCTGAGTTTGAGTGGTCGTATTGACTCCGGACCACTGCCATTCAACTCAGAGGCCCAAAAAACATTGAAAACGACACCCTACTCGAAATTTAATTTTCAACGACCGTAATGTTGGTTTTCTATATTTTTGTGGTTTTTTCGACTTTTTGGTAACTTAAAGTGGTCGTATCGTCTTCGGACCGGTTTCATTCGATTCCGCGTCCAAAATTACATAGAAAACGACACCCTACTCGAAATTTATTTTTTATCGACCTAAATTTTGGTTTTGGGTAATTTACAATGGTTTTTTCAACTTTTTGGTCACTTAGAGTGGTCGTATCGACTTTGGACCGTTTTCATTCGATTTAGCGTCCTTCGATAGACCTTTTTCGCGGCAAAAAATATTAACCCTGAATTTTGCCGAATTTTGAAAATTTCGCTGACTCAGCAAACCGGGTTAATGACGTCACAAAAACCTGGTTTTCAATAGGGTTCGTGTCCTCCCGAAGGTTGATTTTTGTACCAAGTATGGTTAAAAAATATTAATCCGTTCGAAAGATAAGTGTTTACAAGAAAATGTCTAGAAATACATATGTATATATATATATATAATATATATAATACACATATATATATATATATATATATATATATATATATATATATATATATATTATATATATATATAATATATATATATATATATATATATATATATATATATAATATATATATATATAAAGTCTCGCGAAACTTATTTTTTGTCATTAGGGACCTCTGAAACGGATTTGTGTCGTGGTCCGAGGTTCAAAATTCCGCCATGACGCCTATCCCATTAGGCGAATTTCCAATGGAAATTCGCTAAAAATGGATATAATTAACTCTAAACCCAATAACTTTTTATTTCCACTTTTATTTTTACCAAGAGAAAACGTTACTTTTAGCGAATTTCCTTTGAAAATTCGCCTAATGGATAGGCGTCATGGCGGAATTCGAACCTCGGGCCACGACACAAATCCGTTTCAGAGGTCCCTTATGACGAAAAAAATACTTTTTTTGAAACTTTATATATATGTATAATATATAATATATATATATATATATATATAATATATATATATATATATATATATATATATGTATTTCTAGACACTTTCTTGTAAACACTCTATCTTTCGAACGGATTAATATTTTTTAACCAAACTTGGTACAAAAATCAACCTTTGAGAGGACACGAACCCTATTGAAAACTAGGTTTTTGTGACGTCATTAATCCGGTTTGCTGAGTCAGCGAAATTTTCAAAAAATGGGCAAAATTCAGGGTTAATATTTTTAGCCGCAAAAAGGTCAAAATTTATGTTTTTGAGACGCTGAATCGAATGAAACCGGTCCGAAGTCGATACGACCACTATAAGTGACCTAAAAATCGAAGAAACCATTCTAAATTCCCGAAAACCAAAATTTAGGTCGATAAAAAATAAATTTCGAGTAGGGTGTCGTTTTCAATGTAATTTTGGGCGCGGAATCGAATGAAACCAGTCCTAAGTCGATACGACCACTTTAAGTTACCAAAAAGTCGAAAAAACCACAAAAATTATAGAAAACCAAAATTACGGTCGTTGAAAATTAAATTTCGAGTAGGGTGTCGTTTTCAATGTTTTTTGGGCCTCTGAGATGAATGCCAGTGGTCCGGAGTCAATACAACCACTCAAACTCAGGGTACCTGGGTTCACATCCTGGAAGGGTCCATCATTTTTTATCGTTTTTTTCTAATATAAGTTTACAACTAGGAAATAATTCTGGCGCGGTGGTCCGCATGTCGGACGAATTTCCTTTGATGCGTGTTTCCGTGCTTTTTATATAAGTTTACAACTACTAAATAAATAATTCGGCGCGGTGGTCCGCTGTCGGGCGAATTTCATTTAGAATACGTGTTTCCGTGCTAAACAACCATTTTCTTGCTTATGCAAGAACCATGCCCATTGCGTGGTTCCGGTTCATGCTTTAGAACCTAAGCAGTTACTCAATTGTCAAGCACTGCTCGTAACTCATTTTGTCTGTATTTTCCAAAGGAAATGCGCTAAAACCTTTAAAGATAACTGACTAAGCTTAAAGATAAGTAACTAAGCTTTAAACTAGTGCAAATAATA
This sequence comes from Microvelia longipes, assembly GCA_018340805.1. Taxonomy (NCBI): domain Eukaryota; kingdom Metazoa; phylum Arthropoda; class Insecta; order Hemiptera; family Veliidae; genus Microvelia; species Microvelia longipes. The sequence goes on along the minus strand of JACMZG010001893.1, from coordinate 27,810,986 downwards.
GAGCGTACTTCTAATTTTAGAGGCATAGTTTTGTGCAACCAACTGGATAGTTATGCGCATTTCCTTTGGAAAATACAGACAAAATGAGTTACGAGCAGTGCTTGACATTGAGTAACTGCTTAGGTTCTAGAACCACGCAATGGGCATGGTTCTTGCATAAGCAAGAAAATGGTTGTTTAGCACGGAAACACGTATTCTAAATGAAATTAGCCCGACAGCGGACCACCGCGCCGGAATTATTTATTTAGTAGTTGTAAACGCTTGATAAATTTTACTTTAATTATTAAAATTTAAATTTTTTTATTATTTTTTATTTTTATTATTATCATATTATTATATTATTATTATTCATTATTATTATATTTTATTTATTATTATATTTTTTTTATTATATTTTATTTTATTTTATTTATTATTATATTTATTATTTATTTATTATTAATTTATTATTTTATTATTATTATTTTTATATTATTATTATATTATTTTTATCGATTATGATGGATTTTAATATATTTTATATTTATATAATTATAATATGAATTTTAATTTTATGTTATAATTTATAAAGTAATGTATTTAATTAATATATAATTTTATTTTTATTTATTTTTATATTAAATTATTTTATTAATATATTATATATATTATTTGATTATATATTATTATTTGATTATATTTATTTATTTGATATATTTTATTTATTTGATTATATTCTTATTTTATTTATTTGTTATATTTTATTATTGATTATATTATTTATTGTGATATAGTTTATATATTTGATTATAGTTATTTATGGATATATATATTATTTATTTGATTATATATATTTATTTTATTATATTTTATTTATTTGATTATATTTTATTTATTGATTATATTTATTTTATTTATGTTTTTTTTTTATTATTGTTAGGACAAGCACGGAAACACGCATCAAAGGAAATTCGCCCGACATGCGCACCACCGGGCCAGAATTTTTACTCCAAAGGGAGTAGAAAGTAACTTTTTCTCCCTTAGGAGTGAAAAGTGCTTCTTTACTCCCTAAAATCTAGTCAATAAAATCCATATGATACACTGTCTAGAGATAAACGGATAAAAAAATTGGGTACGAGGCATCTCGGAACTTTTCTTTTCCTTATCGGATTCTCTACGCTTATCCTTGCTACGCTCGTCTTCAGAATATGGAAATCACCTAGTTTATAATAAATTGGAGCATACCTTTATATTAATTATTTCAGATATTGTGTCATGTCCCGAACAGTTAAATACTAATATAATTAATTTCCGGTAATATTTCCTAAACCTTACTGGTATCAAATTGTTTGGGATATGACACAGTTACACTGGGAGCTAGAATGATATAACAGACAGGGGCGGACTGGCCGCTGACGGCCAGGGCGGCAGCCCTTCTTGGGCCACTTAGACAAAAATAAACTTAAAGAAAACAAGGAAAACTAAAAAAAATGATTAACATGTTTAATATTTGATATCTTCATAACAAAAGTGTCAAAGGGGCCCAATAATCTAAGATAGGGGCTAAAAAGCTCCTAGAGACAAGTGTTCTTAAAATACTTACAAATATTCTCAATTTGTTACCTATATTTAGGTCCTTTAAGACCCTCATTCTTTATACTTGGGCCTTTAAAGGTCCCACACAAGACTAATGCCTCAAGGAGCCCTTAACATACTTGATCAGGCCCCTAGAGCAGTACAAAAGGGCCATAAAGATTAAACATAGAATATTTTTGTTAAATCTTTCATTTAAATGAATAAACTTAAGTTTATTTTATTCTTACTTATTTATTTTATTTACTTAAGTTTATTGTAATTTATTTAAATAAAATAATATCATTTGATTTAATTTATTAAATATGAAATTAAAGTTAAATAAATTAAATTAAGCTTGCTATAATCATTAATACTACTCTAGTTAAAAGTAGACCCCTCTACTTGGGAAGTAATATAGGACTCCCCAACATTGGGCCCCTTGAGATGTAGGTTTGGACCCTTTTAGGCCAAACCCTCCTCGGGCCTTTTTGGCCCAGTCCGCCTCTGATAACAGATATAACATGCACACACACATACAGACAGACATTTTTATTAAAACCACTAAGGAGGTATTAAAATCACTGAAACGGATAATTCAATTGTAATCCCGGTATCGGATTTTTCGTAAACACAATACTTTTCCTATATACCAATGGTATAAATGAGGAAAAGTAAAATTACAATGAAATGTAAATATTCATTGAAACTGTGTTTTATACATTTTTTGCAAGTCATTGCGGGTCATATAGATTGTCCCACCATGATGAACCGTGTATAATACATTATTGAGATACCTATAGTACTTTTAACCGATCTGGTGCTAATGTATGATCAGTTGAGAGTCACCCGTGGTGTAGTGGTTGGACAGAATGGATGTACTTTAAACTTCCGAGTTTATTTAGTCATGGGTTCAATCCCAGCCCGGGCCTCTGGGATTTTTATGAGAGGGATAACTATTCTGGGTATCACGTCCTTCAGAAGGAACGTAAAGCCGGTGGTCTCGAGCCTATGTGTTGTCACAGGTACTCGTTAAAGATCCCTTACCCTAAATGAAACGGGGTATATAGGCAAAGTTTAGGACCCTCATAGTAGATTCATTATATTAATATTCTGTTTCTGTCTTGTAGTTTAAATGTGGAGGTTTGGTTTAACAGCGAGGGCACGTGTTGTTCCTAGTTTTCACTAGACTATAATAGTCAGTGAACATATGTATGATTGCTTGATAAAGCATGAGAGGAACCATAGAAATTCACGGCTCTTCTGTCTAGATCAGATGAAATATACCTACACGTAAAATTAAAAGGAGTAGAACACTATCTTAGGGAGCTTGGAAAAAGAGTCCAACAACGTGGCCTACTTGCCTAGTAGTTACTACCACTCCCCCCATACTACTACTACCGTATGATCAGTTGAATAAACTAAATGTTTTAGGAGTTGTTTTCAAAGTCATGCTAGATATTTATTTTTGCAGCCGAGGATTATACATTAGTGATATACCGTTGCACGATGCCACCAGGGATCTAGTGCTCATGTCTGAACAGTTTGAAGCTGATTACAAGCTAACTCAAAATTTAGAAATATTGACAGACAAGCTGCAACAGACTTATAGAGAATTGGATAGTGAGAAAAAGAAAACGGACAGGTAAAATCTATTATTGCCTTATTGCCATCGAATCTATAATTGATAAGGATAGATAATCGTTGTTTCCCATAGTATTATCAGGTTGGGCACTAAAAGGAAATAATAAAACTAGATTGTTAAGGACGTAAATAAATAGTTTTATAATTTCCAGTAATGCCTAACCTGATCTTGCTATCATAGCCTACATTTTGCAAGGTTAATAATACTTATTATGCACAAAGGGAGTAAAGAATGCTATTATTTCCCTGAGCAGTTAGTTGGTTCCTAAGAAGTAAGCCGAAGTAAGTATTTTACTTCGGTAGATCCGAAGTTAAAGCCGAGGAGTAATTGCGAGGATGAATAATAGCATTTTTCTCCCAACAGGGCGTAGCCGGATTAATTTTCGGGAGGGGTGATGTTATATATATTATATATATATATTTATATATATTATTATATATATATATATATATATATATATATATATATATATATATTATATATATTATATATATATTTATTTATATAATTGTAATTTCTTAATAATGCTGTGCCAAAAGATCTGGAGATTTCCCAGCCGATTTGAGCTCTGTAGTCCAGGGTGGCTGGTTCTGGCACGGGATTGGCAAAAGAGCCGACGGGCTTGTTTTTGCCTATCCTCCCCATCACCCTTGTTACTACTACTACTCTACTTATAAAGCTGTTCAGCCTTGGGGAACTATTAATATAAATAAATGATTATTTATATTATAATGTATATAAAAATTAATATTTTTATAATCATCTTACCTATAACTAATGTGGTAAATATTTTGCAGCTTACTGTACTCGGTGTTACCAATCAGTGTTGCCAGCGAGCTAAGACATAAAAGACCTGTTGCTCCCAAGAGGTACGACTCAGTAACTCTTATGTTTTCGGGTATCGTTGGCTTCAGCGAATACTGTGCAGTTAATACTGACTCGAGAGGAGCTATGAAGATTGTCGTACTTCTGAATGAGCTTTACACAGCTTTTGACGTTTTAACAGATCCTAATAAAAATTCAAATGTTTATAAGGTATGAAATTTCGTTTCAGCTATTTTTTAATTATTTCATAATTTTATTATCGAAGAGAACTTCAGCGGACAGAGGGGCTGCCCCTTGTAATAAGATAAATTTTATATCTTATTTATTCATGAAATCAGGATTTCTTTCAAGAGGAGGGGGTCTATGCCAAACCATAGATCGAGAAAAAAATACTGTTATTTAATTATATTGGTATCAAATTGTTTGGGATATGACACAGTTTCACTGGGAGCTAGAATGATATAACAGACAGGGGTGGACTGGCCAGTAAGGGCGAGGGAAGCAGCCCTCCTTGGGCCCTTAGCCAAAAATACACTTAAATATCAACGAAAATTTAAAAATATATATATATTGAAGCTTATAATATATAAACATTTTTATTCATTATAATTATGTAATATATTGATAACACCTGAGACAAAGGGGCCCAGTACTCTAATGTAGGGCCTAAAGAGCTCCATAGACAAATATTTTAAATTAGTTAAAAACATATTCCTGAGCCCCTAGAGATAAATATTTTAAATTAGTTAAAAACATATTCCTGAGCTCCTAGAGACTTCCTGAATTTAAAGTCTTTAAAGTCCCTATTTTTTGTTACTTTAGGGGACCCATACGGACTAAGGCCAAAAAGAGCCATAAAATACTCGATTATGGCCCTAAAGCAGCTGAAAAGGGGCTTAGGCCTTAGAGATTAATGTTTTTAATGAAAATAATTTGATTTAATTTAATCAGTAACTCCGTCACTGTTTGTAGCTATAGCAGTTTGTCATTTTTGCAGTTTTGTAAGTGATATACTGACAAGATATAAGCGAATTCCCTTATGTATTTGTTGAAATCTGTTATTTGTCCTCATAAAATTATAAAATATATAACAACAATATAAACCAATAACGGGTTTCGAAGGAAAATATGTCAATCAATAAAGCCATAATTAATGCGGATGGACACATTTAAGCTAATCCTTGTGTTTACCTATAATAAGGCAGGATTCATTAAAGTGAATTAACGTGAGAATAATGGCATTTCAAATAAAAATCAATTCTACTCAATAGCTTCATTCCGTTGGTCATCAAAGAAGTATAACCATATTTCGTATAACACATACTTCGTTCACATGCGGAGTTTGGCAGGGGGTTGAATCCCGTGTTCAACTCCTTGGGGGTTGTACACCTAAAGGAGGTTGAACACGGGGTTGAAGCCCTTGCAAAACCCCACGTCTGAACAAAGTAACAGCTGCGACAATTATTTAAATATTTTTTAACTTTAGTCTTTAAAATAGTACAAGCCTAAAGTTTAAAGCTGTATTAGTATACGGCATACCTAAACGTAAACATACCTGAAAAATCATTAGTCAGCACTTTTTCGGAACCCTCGAACTAATCGTTTTTCCGATATTTGAACTAAACGAATCGCTGGAAAAAAACTCAAGTAAAACTTTATGACAGATATTAAATAAATAATAATTGTTTATAACCTGTTAAATGTGTAAACCATGCGTGTTTTGAAAATAATAACAAAGAAATATTATTACTTGAGAGGACCGATCCATCAGTTGAGTTTCAAAATATTGAAATAGTTACCTTGATTTTTCGATCAAGTAATACTTGATTAATCACAGTAATACTATGATTAATATACTCAGAGAAATTGTATTAAATTGCAATAATTTGTATAATGAAATGTGTTTATGAAAAGCAGACTATTAGTTTAAAGAGAGATATTGCAAGAGCCCCCTCTTGCAATATATATCTGTATGCTATTAGTAATATATCTACTATAGGGGTTAAATACTATAGATGGATAGAGATACTACTATATACTAGAGATGCTAGATATACTATAGATAGAGATATACACAATAGGCAACATAGCCTATCTCATTGCATTGAGTGGCCTGAAACATCTTTTTGAGGCTCTGTGTAACCTCATAAAACCTCCTTTAAGAGTGACTTAAGGTTATAATAAATCAATCACTGTTTGCTTTTCGCAAAATTTTACTTTTTCTCATGTATACCGTCGGTATATAGGAAAAGTATTGTGTTTGCGAAAAATCTGAAACTGAGATGTCACCGAAATTATCAGTTTCAGGTGTTTTTAAGACCTCCTGTGTAGCTTCCTCAAAGTTGTCTGTCTGTATGTGTTTGTCTGTTATCATCGTAGCTCTCACCGTATTTCTAAGGTCGGCGGGTAAAAGCACATAAGTCATTTTTATAATAATTATAATTATTAATTATTATTTTATCGAATTGATAAAATTTGGATTTAGTCATAATGTATTTTTACTCATTTATCTTATTTGACTATAGTTTTGACTTAAGTGGTTCTAACGTTTGGCTAAGTTAGGTCTGTGAAATACTTTAATCGTAAAACAATGTGCTTTTTCCCGCTGACCCCCGATTTATGCTAGAGAGTTGAAACCTTGTATGAAAATCAGTCTATAGTTGTTGTTGTGCTGTTTTGAAAATATATTTCTATGGCGTCATTAACCCAAAATAATAACTCAGCAAAAATTTGCAAAATCATAAAACGGGGAAACATGAAGCGAACTGAATGAGGATTAGCACGCATGTATCCATGCATAAGAGTAACATATGTGCCAAGTGTCATCTCATTATCAGCATTAGTTTAATTGTTATTAAGTACGTTTTAAAAAAAATTGTTAAAATTGAAAAATAATCTAATTGAGTTGAAATTCAGTACAAGGGTAAACCTTTACGTAACAAATACGACACCACGTTTCGTACCTTTACGATACTACTTTTCGTTTCCATGATTATTGCTGGATCATAAAAGTTAAGCAGTATTAAGCGTGGTTAGTGGCTGAGTGGGTGACTGCTGGATATGAAACGGATCTATCTACTATCTGAGGACTAGCAAAGCGAGTCCGAAGTACGGAGGATGATCGTAGCGAATGCGATGTGACGAGGAAATGTTTCGAGGTAACCGTACCCAATTTTTTTACCAATCCAATAGGGTTGAAATTTGGTACAAGTACATGCCTTTACGTAATAAATACTTACACCAATTTCCGTTTTAATACAAGTAAATCTATGACTTTTGTTGGATCATAAAAACTTTTGTTGGATCATATAAGTTACCTAACATTGAGCGCGGTCAGTGCTGTATTGGTGACCGCTGAGAATGAAACGGATGTATTATCTATCTGAGGACGAGTGAAGCGAGGCCGAAGACATGTTGCAGTATAAGTTTAGCGAATTGTTTCATCCGAGGATGAGCGTAGCGAATCCGATGTGATAAAACTTATACTGCAACTTAACATGCAAACTTATACCGCAGTTTACTTTTTAACTCTTTTTATTTTTAAAATGATATTTTTGGTGGCTAGTTATACACTTATTAAAATATTGATAATATTATATACATATTTAGGATGAGTTTAACAAGTGTCTGTTCACTTAAACTCATCCTACTGAAGTGTTTGCAATGTAATTAATGATACTTCTTGTCAAATATATTTCATTTCATTTCATTTCAAAAAATTCCGAGGCACCCCATATCCGTTTTTTTTTTTAATTCAAGTTATAAATTCAAGATCTGCCTCCGTAGCCGCGATCGTATAGTACTGGACTTCGGCACCGGAGGTCCGGAGTTCACAGCCTGGACTATGCTCTCAGTTTTTATGAATAGAATTTGATGTAAAAAGATTTCGCCAACTTTAGCTTTACTTTGAGCATAATAGATGTGACCCACCCGAGGTGGTTCCCGCAGGGCGAATACCCTGAAGGGCCGAAAGGCCCTAAAACGGGCATTATTATATAATAAATTCAAGTAATAAAACTTATAAAACTAGATAAAGAGTTATTTATCAAAATTGGGACTGCCGAGGTTCCTTATCTAATTTTGAAATTATCATGTTTCTAAGTAAAATATAAAAAAAAGTCATCTCACTTAGCCTTAATAGAATAATATATGTCAATCAATAAAACAAAAAGAATTAATATTTTAAGAAAATAAGTACAATAATTATTAATTTAACATTTAATTAATACTTTAATATTACAAAGTTACATTTTTTTAATATACCGAATTTATGTTATTGATTGACATATACAATTCATATTTGTGAATCAGATTTTGTTTTTCAATGTTATCTGTATAGTGTAGAGTCGTGATGTTATAACCTAACCTTTACCTCCGTTTTTCATCTTTCTTTTGTTTTGTAAAAAATAGGTTCAGCAAACTGATACTTGGTATTTATATTTATTTATGATATTAATAAGATATTGGTAGTTTTATTCAATTCTTTTATTTAGTATAAGTTGTGTTAAAATCTTGTTTCGCGCCATTTTCATTTTTTTCGCGCCATCACTTTTGTGTTTAGTTTGTTTCAATTCTTACTTCTACTAAAAAATTGAAAATTACGTTTAGCGAATTACATTTCTCTTTTTTCTCTTTGTAACATTTGCCGTTGTTTTTCTCTTTTCCCTTTGTAACATTGTTCCCTTTTTTTATCATTTTTAACAATTAACAGTGTTGCCCTCTAGCCAAGCATAATTTGCGAATAAAATTAAATTCCCGTTTTAAGACCTTCGGCCCATAAAGGTATTTACTCTGCGAAAACCACCTTAGGTGGGTCGCATGCACTATGATTATAATAATAGGTTAATATAATCATAGTGGATGCGACCGAGTTTTATAGTATAGGTACCATAGCAGTCGTTTCTAATCGGTTGATAGCGTGGAAAAATAGTGTTGAGGAACCAATGAGATTTCCCCGACTTGTAATTGTGGGCGTGGTTTAACATCCAGGACTAACCTTATTGGCTCCCTCGCACTATTTTCCAACGCTGTCATCTGATTATAACCGTGTGTTATACTAAAATACTTTAGAAGGTTTGAATGAGCCTACACAGGTTAGAATGAGGCTTGAAACAACTTGTTAATGTCCCTAAAATATAGTTTGTTAACTACTAATTTATATAACTTTAAATTTAACAAATATACATGTTGCATGCATAAGTTCACTGTCAAAATTATTCTTAGATTAATTATCGTTAAAATAAATAATACTTCAGAACAATTAACTCTCTAACACTATAACAACTTAAACTAAATATTATAACAACTAAAACTAAAATACTATAACAACTAAAACTAAAATACTACAACAACTAAAACTAAAATACTACAACAACTAAAACTAAAATACTATAAAAACTAAAACACTACAAGAACTAAAACTAAAATACTATAACAACTAAAACTAAAACACTACAATAACTAAAATACAACAACAACTAAAACTAAAACACTATAACAACTAAAACTAAAATTCTATAACAACTAAAACTAAAACACTATAACAACTGATACTATAACTCTATTAAAAAAAAATCTGTCGCGGAGGTCTACAAGCCTGGCGAATTTTCTGTAAAATGCATGCTTTATTGGTCTTAAATTAAATTCTTCCTTAAGTTTCCATATGCTTTATAACCAGAGCTGTATAGCGTCACAACTTGTTATTTATTTTTCAGTTTTTCAAATAAAATGCGCATATTTATACCATAGATTTATACAATGCATGGTAACGCATTATTTGTGCTCATTTGAACCTCAGTTTATATGCTGATTTTTAGCGCATTTTCCAGTTTTTAAACCCTATTTTATCGTGATCTGGAACCTCTGAAACGGCTTTTGATCACTTTCCCTGGTCCATCTCACGGCATACAAGCCACCTCATAAGCATTTTTTTCTCAAAGAAAATTCGCTACAGTTGGCAACTTTGGACTTGTGTGCAAATAACATATTAAAAGATAAAAATTTGATGTTATTTCTAATACGATCTTTTGTTTGTTTCGGGTGGGTGGAACGCGAACTTAAAATTTTATAGTTGATAAGATTTTATCTCTTTCCACCCGACGGGAGGAAGACCTCCGTCTTAATAATTTTTAAGATGAAGACGTACTTTTTTATTTATGTCAAATAATTAACTAGGCTGTAATACAGAATTTATTGCTGCGGAAATTTAGAATTTGTTATTTAATTTGTTTTTTTTTTTTTGGTTAAAACCAAAATATATGGTTTTAAACTTTGAATTTAAAAAAAAATTGATAACAAGGCCTTCTTAATAATTTGTCTTAGAACTCAGAACTAAACTACTTGTTTCGAAAGGCGTATATGGTGGCAACAATGGCGTAAATGGACTCTTAGTTGAGGCATTTTCCGATAGAGTTCATAAGAAGCACGAGTAGGCGGAGCAACACCCGCCCTTTCTTGGTCGACAACACCATTACCATTTAAAATATAACTTAAATATTATTATATATATCAATCAATAAAACTTTAATTACTCATATCATATCATATCATAAGATATACCTACATGTGCATTCTGAAGTAGCAAAAATGATTTTTTTTGAGGTAGTACGTAATTGAGCACTTTATTGGACCGTTTTTAGGATGAGAAGCCAATCATTATTGTTATAGGAGGTTATTTAGTACTTTTCACCTCCGAGGACAATAATGAATGTAAAAAAACTCCTAGGACGTAAAAGTAATTCATATGTTGCCGCCATTACTGTAATGTAGCGTGTTCAAAAAACAATCTGTGTTAAACCTTTATGAGTTTTCTTTGAAAACGTTCATTTTGTTTCTGTTTTTGTTCGTAGACTAATTTTTTTTTCGTTTTTAAAAGGTGTTCTAATTGATAATTTTTGTGTGTTTATTTGTAAAGCTTTTACATTTTTGAGTAAAAGTGTGAAGCTATGGATGAATTTAATGACGACGATAATATGGAGTTAATAATAATTGGACGTTTGTTTTTTTTTTCAATTAAGTATATAGCGTAGTTTAATGAGTGCTATTTTTTTATTTTTTATGAGTGCTTTATTTAATGAGTGCTACTCAAAAAAAATAGTGTATGCCATCCGGCTGAGAATGTCTTAATGTCTTGGCAATTTTTCCCGACTCGCTTCGCTCGTCGGTAAATCTAATTGCCGTGACATCAAGACACTTCTCAGCCTTATGGCTATTAATAAATAACTATTAATTTTAGCCTGTATAAGAGTTCAAGGTAAAAAACAAGCTTAGTAGGGAAAAAGTAGCTTGCTATTAACCTCTTCTATAGGCATGGCTATAATAGTTCAGCATTTGGTTCAAGGCATTTTCAATAAAAATAAGTTAACACTACTGTATATGTCAATCAATAAAATAACAACCAGTGGCGGACTGAACCAAAAAGGCCCGAGGTGGGTTTTACCATAAAGGGCCCAAACCTACATCATCAGGGTCCCAAAGAGGAGGACCCCCTTAAAAGTATATTGCTTCTTAATTTGTGGGGTCCACTTTTAACCAGAGTAGTATTAATGATTATAGCAAGCCTATTTACTTAATTAGACCCCAGATCATCGAGATCTAATCTTCGTGTGGGGCCCTTATACCTCTAGGTATATTGAATAAGGGCCATAAAAATCAAGATTTAAAATAAATTTTTAATTACTTAAAAAATATAAATATCTAGAGTCCTTTAATGCTGATATTGAGCCCTGATCAAGTATGCTAGGGCCTTTTATGGCATTAGTCTACGGTATAGGGCCTTTAAAAGCCCAGGTAAAATAAATTGGGACTTAAAGACCCTAGATTTAAAAACATTTGTCTCTAGGACCTCTTTAAACCCTACCTTTGAGCAATAGGGTCTTATATGACTCTGTTGTTATTAATATATTACATAATTATAATGAATTCATAAATGTATACACCATAACTTTAAACATGTTTAATAAGCTGATCATTTTTTAAAGTGTATTATTGGCTGAGAGGCCTAAAGATGGGGGCCGCCCTCGCCATCAATGACCGTCCTCCCGTGATAACAACACACGTTCTTTATAGTATATTTGGGCAGAAGTAACAAAAATTGACCTATAACTTTCTTTGAAGTCAGTAATTATAAAACTTTTAGTAATTACAGTCCGTCGTTTAGTTTAAAAATCTTGACAGGTCAGTTTAGACACCACTGATTCTTAAGAAAAAAAAATCCCTGCAAGAAGGGAGCGGGAAAAACTATGTAAACAAATCAGGTTATTTACCCGTATTTTCTTGGCGATGTTTTTTTACATTTCTTTTGTGTAGTTTTATTTTAAAATATCATTTTTAAGATTAATTTGAAAGTAGTTTTCAAAACGATGTAATATAAGAAGAACCACAAACAAAGCGAACAATTGCCGGGAAGAAGGTTTTTTCCCTACAGCGTTTATTGTGGTAGGGGTTTTTCTTATTTTTAAGTAAGAGGTTGGCAGCGGCTTCTCTGGTTGGTCAATCCCCAAAATACTTATGACCTTGGGGATTTTTAAACTAAACAATAGACTGTATAAACTGTTTGACAGAATTGAATTTATAAAAGTTGTAAGTATAGATAAGTGGAGTAATTCGGTAAAAGTTTACAAAATATTTGGATACATTGTGTATTTATCCAAATATTTTGAAAAACAACTTTTTTTTGTACTTAAAAATGATTAATTTTTAATGTTTCTCATACTATTAGTATGAGATTTGGAGCATATTATAATTTAGATACTATAATGTAGGAGCATTAGTGACTATAAATACCTTAGAATGAGGGTAAGGTAATGAATGATGTGTAACTTAACTTATAACTTAACTTTTGGCAAATTCAATTTTAAGTTAAAATGTCAAATTTTTACACTTTGGGCACTTCTTCTTGTCAAAACAGCGGTCATAGACAAAAATATGCCCGAGACAAAGTATCTTGTATTTATCCCTAGAACACAAAGCCTCATAAAAAATATATCTTCCAATGCACGTTTTTAAAATTTTTAGTGAAATTCGGTGTTGCATGGGACACTCGTACATAACTACACCACCAAAACGAAGTTCCCTTCGCAAAAAAAGTACCCTAAGTTTCATTGATTTATGCCAATCTTTTAAAATTTATTTGGAAGAGACCTTTGTTCTACCCTGTGTATTCCTCAGCATTTATTAACTCTTTTGTACATTTACAATAGTATACTGAACGGCCAATAACTAAGTTAACATGTTTATTTTCTCACGGCAGAAAAATTATTAGTTAGTTTACTATTTGTAGGTGATCAAAGAAGTTGTGGTAAACCCCTTTTATCTTATTAATCATTTTTATGGTCCAAAACTTAAGGTGAAGGTGGCCGAAACGTCGCCTCAGTAATTTTGGCTTTTATTGTCCGGTTTCGGATTTTTTACAGAAAAAGAATAAGGCCCGTATTCAAAGACATCTTCCTAACCTTTCCCTTACTTTCTCCTTAAGGAACAAGGAGAATGTTAGGAGAATGTTAGGAAAATGTTAGGAAAATGTTAGGAAGATGTCTTTGAATACGGGCCTAAGTGTTTGCTTAAATTAAAAATTTAACCAAATTGTTTTTTAACTGCCGCACAGTTGCAAAACAGTCTTTGAATTTTATAGGGTCAAGTTTTCAAATAATGGCTAAGAGGGTGATCTTGGTACAGTTGGTATTTACCCCTAATGTATTTTTAATTTGGATGTTATAGGTTGAAACAGTTGGAGATAAATACATGGCAGTGAGTGGCTTACCAGAGCCTTGCGAGCAGCATGCCAGATGTATTGCCAGGCTTGCTCTGGATATGATGGATCTGGTGAGAGATATTCAAATCGATAATAAACCAGTGGTGAGTAATCTCCGACATTAGTATGATGTATTTTCTTGCATTGATAAAGTATTAAAATATTTTATAAATTGCTTCCAGAAGGAAAGGTATTGATATTTGTGTAATCTTCTTGATGTGTCATCTCCATTGTATATCTTATCTATCTTACTTATAAACTATTGAAACGCGTTTTAACAAGAATAGACATTGACAGTGGAATTAAAGGCAATAGAATATTGGTAAGCCCAGTTTTTGTTACATCCAGTACTCGGATCTTCTACCCCTATGACATTTTAACCACTTTTAAATACTGCCTGCATGTGCTTTTGGCGCCGATTTATGTGTTTCTTTTTGTTGATTTAAATTATTCAACTCCATTTGTACTCGGCTTCGTGGAAAGGGAGTAAGAGGGTAGTTCCTCCCCTCTTACTTAAGGGCTCCATAGCTAAAAGGGTAAAAAATAATGTTCTAGAGTGAGTTAGTAAACATTTGTGATGTGAGAGGGTGGAGTTAGAACAGAGGAGTGTACCGTACCTACCCCATGACTGTACATTTTTTGTCCAGTCAGATATCTTATGTATTATAGTATGCCACACTGTTCAAATCAGTTGACAGGGTGGAAAATGATGCGAGGGATCACTATTTTCCCTCGCTGTCAACTGATTTTACCGTATATCATACAGTAGACTCAGATTATAACTTTTATATAATTATGACTAATTTTTGATTTACCTTTTTAAAAATAGTGCATTAAAACTTCTATCCTGCACACGTGCAATAAACATGTTCACAGTTGCCTCTCCTATAAATTTTACTAAGGTGTCCCGCCAATTATTTCATTGGCTCCAAATCTGTTTAAGTTCAAAAGAAGTCTTTTGGTGTAATGAATTTTACTTGGCAGTAAAAACAAAGTTTGCTTGCAAGGTTTAAAGTTTTGATTTTGAGCCGGAGTCGAGGATGCAGTAACAAACTTACAGCAAAGGCTGAAAAATATAAGTTTAAAGATAATTATATAGCAAGTTAAAGAAGCTATTGAAGAATAAATTAAAGAATCTATACTTGCTGTTGGATATTAATATCCCTAGACCGGTTTCGGCATAACGCCATCAGCATGAGACAGGGCAACACTCGACATTTAAAAACGCAGCAGCGTTCCGTCCCGCCAAGTCAAGAAGAAACGTTAAAATACCCCGCTTAGCCAATAAAAAAAAATCAAGAACCTACAAAAGCTGCCAGTGTATATATTATACTGTACGCAACAAAGTAGGGTTTTTGAGGGTCTGTAGCGTGTAAACGGCTATATGCACATAAATAATATTATAATATCTTTAAAAGCGTGCCTTTTAGATCAAAATTTTTAAAAAATTATCCAAATTGGCTAAGCAGAATTGAAGAAAAAGAGGTTTGAAAATTAAATTTTTGACGACTTCCATTCATATTCTTCCTGTTTTAAAATGTTTTTGGGCCCTGAAGGGAATAAAACTAGCCCTAAGGCTACCAAAAAAAGTTGATGAATAATAATATAATAAAAGTTAACGGTGGTAAATTACCGAAAACCTTAAAAGGTCCCCGTGAAAAGAAACTCGTTTCAAAGGTCTCTGATCAGATCACTAAATAATACGTTTTACGAAACTTAAAATATGTCAGGTAAACAACTTGTTTTAAGTGAGGAGTCGTTTTCGAGGTTTTTGGTTTTGTGAGTTGAATGAAAATGGTCTAAAGTTGATAAGAGTATTCAAAGTAATCAGAGCGGTAGTATTAAGTTCGAATACTGGTAAGGACGATAATAATGTTTATTGTTTTATTTACATTATACACTGAGAAAAATTTCTGGCATCTCACAATGAAAAAACATTGGGTTTAACCTAAATTTCTAGAAAAACCAAGGACGACTAAATGTTTGCTGGGTCTGCTAAATGAAAATAGTTAGGAGAGTTTATAGGATTTGTCTAAACTGTTCAGTTGAGGGGTTTAGTAGTTATGACTATGCATTTATTGGAAATTCTAGTGATCTTAACTATAAATAGTTGGTGATTATTACTGATTTAACTGATTTTTCAGTTACCCCCAATTCTCTGTTTAGTTAGACCCAGTGAAATTTTACTCCAATATGGACTTTTCTGGTTAAGTGCAAATTATATATTTAGTTGGTCCTAACGTAATAGTAAATAAACTACTATAACTTCTAGTTGCCCCATTAACCTTCTGGTAGTTTATACTGTAATTTTTTGCTACTACCATTACTTTCTGGTAAGTGCTACTATACTTTCTGGTATGTTTTACTATACTTTCTGGTTACTACTACTTCTATTGCAGTAGGATCTGGTATACTTTTTGGTAGATTATACTACACTATAGTAGAGACCTCCTAGGGTATCTACTATACATTGTAGTTGCCTTTACTAATTTGCCAGTAGACCCTTCATTTTAGTAGTGTCAGATGTGCACTTAGTTTTTTTAGTTTAGTGGCTTATCGTTGACTATTGATTAATGTTTATATTTAACAAAGAATAGGTACATTTGCTACATTTAGATAACTAAAACAAATATCACAAATATCTATACATGGAACAAATGTACGCATATTCTTTGTTAAATATAAACATTAATTAATAATCATAAACAATTAGCCACAAACTAAGTGCCATTCATATTCTTCCTGTTTTAAAATGTTTTTGGGCACTGAATGGAATAAAACTAGCCCTAAGCCCACCAAAAAAAGTTGATGAATAATAATATAATAAAAGTTAACGGTGGTAAATTACCGAAAACCTTAAAAGGTCCCCGTGAAAAGAAACTCGTTTCAAAGGTCTCTGATCAGATCACTAAATAATACGTTTTACGAAACTTAAAATATGTCAGGTAAACAACGTATTTTAAGTGAGGAGTCATTTTCGAGGTTTTTGGTTTTGTGAGTTGAATGAAAAGTTGATAAGAGTATTCAAAGTAATCAGAGCCGTAGAATTAAGTTCGAATACTGGTAAGGACGATAATAATGTTTATTGTTTTATTTACATTATACGTTTATAACTACAAAATAATTCTGGCGTGGTGGTCCGCGTGCCGAGTTTTCCTTTCGAAGTCGCATAGTGAGCTCATCTTTACCCTTTTACAAGACAAGTAATATTATCCCAAATTATGTTTTTTCAGAGCATTACTATCGGAATCCATTCAGGGGAAGTAGTGACTGGAGTAATCGGACATAGAATGCCCAGATATTGTTTATTTGGAAACACTGTCAATTTAACCTCAAGGACTGAAACAACTGGAGCCAAGGGCTACATCAATGTCTCCGAGGAAGCCAAGTATGGATAGCTTACCTACATCAATGTCTCCGAGGAAGCTTACAAGTATGCTTTAATTATAACCTTAAAACTGACATAGCCTTACCTATAGTAGTATTGAACAAGGGCTACATCAATGTCTCCGGGGAAGCTTACAAGTATGCTTTAATTATAACCTTAAAACTGACATATCCTTATCTATAGTAGTATTGAACAAGGGCTACATCAATGTCTCGAGGAAGCTTACAAGTATGCTTTAATTATAACCTTAAAACTGACATACCTTACCTATAGTAGTATTGAACAAGGGCTACATCAATGTCTCCGGGAAGCTTACAGTATGCTTTAATATAACCTTAAAACTGACATACCTTATCTATAGTAGTATTGCTACATCAATGTCTCCGAGGAAGCTTACAAGTATGCTTTAATTATAACCTTAAAACTGACATAGCCTTACCTATAGTAGTATTGAACAAGGGCTACATCAATGTCTCCGAGGAAGCTTACAAGTATGCTTTAATTATAACCTTAAAACTGACATAGCCTTACCTATATAGTATTGAACAAGGGCTACATCAATGTCTCCGAGGAAGCTTACAAGTATGCTTTAATTATAAACCTTAAAACTGACATTTATCTATAGTAGTATTGAACAAGGGCTACATCAATGTCTCCGAGGAAGCTTACAAGTATGCTTTAATTATAACCTTAAAACTGACATAGCTTACCTATAGTAGTATTGAACAAGGGCTACATCAATGTCTCCGAGGAAGCTTACAAGTATGCTTTAATTATAACCTTAAAACTGACATAGCCTTACCTATAGTAGTATTGAACAAGGGCTACATCAATGTCTCCGAGGAAGCTTACAAGTATGCTTTAATTATAACCTTAAAACTGACATATCCTTATCTATAGTAGTATGAACAAGGGCTACATCAATGTCTCCGGGAAGCTTACAAGTATGCTTTAATTATAACCCTAAAACTGACATAGCCTGACCTATAGTAGTATTGAACAAGGGCTACAATCAATGTCTCCGCGGCATCTTACAAGTATGCTTTAATTATAACCTTAAAACTGACATAGCCTTACCTATAGTAGTATTGAACAAGGCTACATCAATGTCTCCGGGGAAGCTTACAAGTATGCTTTAATTATAACCTTAAAACTGACATATCCTTATCTATAGTAGTATTGAACAAAGGCTACATCAATGTCTCCGAGGAAGCTTACAAGTATGCTTTAATTATAACCTTAAACTGACATAGCCTTACCTATAGTAGTATTGAACAAGGGCTACATCAATGTCTCCGAGGAAGCTTACAAGTATGCTTTAATTATAACCTTAAAACTGACATAGCCTTACCTATAGTAGTATTGAACAAGGGCTACATCAATGTCTCCGGGGAAGCTTACAAGTATGCTTTAATTATAACCTTAAAACTGACATATCCTTATCTATAGTAGTATTGAACAAGGGCTACATCAATGTCTCCGAGGAAGCTTACAAGTATGCTTTAATTATAACCTTAAAACTGACATAGCCTTACCTATAGTAGTATTGAACAAGGGCTACATCAATGTCTCCGAGGAAGCTTACAAGTATGCTTTAATTATAACCTTAAAACTGACATAGCCTTACCTATAGTAGTATTGAACAAGGGCTACTCAATGTCTCCGGGAAGCTTACAAGTATGCTTTATTATAACCTTAAAACTGACATATCCTTATCTATAGTAGTATTGACAAGGGCTACATCAATGTCTCCGAGGAAGCTTACAAGTATGCTTTAATTATAACCTTAGAACTGACATAGCCTTACCTATAGTAGTGAACAAGCTACATCAATGTCTCCGGGGAAGCTACAAGTATGCTTTAATTATAACCCTTTAAAACTGACATATCCTTATCTATAGTAGTATTGAACAAGGGCTATCAATGTCTCCGAGGAAGCTTACAAGTATGCTTTAATTATAACCTTTAAAACTGACATAGCCTTACCTATAGTAGTATTGAACAAGTTTGTCTTTAACTTTATAAGCTTTACCTGCCTTTAATCAGTTTACCTGTTAAGTTAAGTTAAAAGAATAAGAAATAAAATAACCTATGTAAATATCAAGTCTGCTTACTTGGGCGTGATGGTATAAGCACTCAGTTGCGGTATCGGAGGTCTAGATTTCACTGCCCGGGCCATAGAGGTATTATTACTAGAGGGCCCCTATTGGTTTAATTTTGAAACATCGAAAAAGTAACCTGACCACCTACGCTAAAAATATAATCAAATAATCAGTACAAAATTACTGTAACTTATATAGAAGAACGTTAAAAATATTAATCAAAACACAAACAACGTGCGGATAGCCGAAAACAATTGATTTATAATAACCTTACCTCACTCTTGAAGAAGGTTTTAATGAGGTTACACAGAGCCATTAAAAGCCGCAAAACGATGTTTCAGGCCTTTTAATGTTTTGAGATATGCAATGCCCCCCTCTGGTATATATCTATATGGCCCGGGCTATGCTATCAATTTTTATCAATAATCTTTTTTGTAAGACATTTCGCCAACTAAAAATAGCTTTGAGCAAACTGGATACGACCCACCTAAGGGCATTCTCGCCGGTTGAATAACCCAAAAGGCCAAAATACCTTAATATGGGGCCGAATAATTTAATAATTAATAATTAATTTAATTATTAATTTATGTAAATGATAAGAGTATTGACATTTAAAGCCCAATGTCTGCAATGTCTAAATTATATGTCTGGAATATACAACTTACTATAGACTTAAAACTAGTAAAATTAATTCAATATAAGAATTCTTTTGTCGAAAAAGCCCAAAATAGCACATAGATAGTTTTAGCTTAGCTAAACCATAGTTTTAGATCATTAGCTCATTTTCCGTCGGAAAAAAAGGGTAAAAACCCGTCGGTACCAAGATTCTTTAGCAGTGTACGTACTTTTAGCAAGTCCACTTTCCTAAGTACTGACTTATTTTAAAAATTTTGCTGACAGCAAACTTGGTTATTGATGTTCAAATAACCCTCATTTACCCTTTGCATATGATTTCTTTAACGTTTCCCTGTTCTACTACCGCAGTCACGACCACTTTAAAGGCGATTTTTTTCCACAGGCAATTTGGTAAAAGATAAATGTCAAAAATAAAGATAAACTAAAACTAAATTTTTCATTAAGTCATTGTCAACACTGAGAATTTATTGAGAGAAATATGACATCATATTCAGCTCTATGGTGTATCATAATTTTTCAATAAATTTATTCCTTAGTAGAACATTAAGCACTAATGGAACCCTATTCAATGATATAAAAGACAAAAGACGGAACAATTCTTAGTAGTTCTCGGTAACTTGATATTGTTAGCAGAATATACAATATTAAGCTCTAATAGAGGCCCATGTAAATAAATAAATGGTTTATTTACAAAAAACTAAATTACAAATAAAAAAAAAAAAAAAAAAATGGTAAAAAAAAGTAACACGCAAAGTACAATTTTTGAAAATATGAGAAAATTGTGTAAAAAGGATGGACTCTAAAAAAATTAGATCTTCCGCCCATCCTTAATGTATAAGTATAAAAGAGCTAGTTAAACTCTGACTAGCATAGAAATATTATTAATAGAGTGGCCCAATAGGTTACAGTTTTAAACATTGGAAAAATAACCTGACCACCTTCGCTTATAAATATAATGAAATAATCAGAGCAAAATTACAGTATCATTTGTTGGAGAACGTTGAAAATACAAATCAAAACACAAACAATGTGCTGGAAGCCGAAAACAATTGATTTATTTTAATCTCAACTTAATCTTGGAGTAGGTTTCAATGCGGTTGCACAGAGCCACAAAAAGATGTTTCAAGCATAGAGATATATAATACTAGAGGGGCCCTATTGGTTGAATTTTGAAACATCGAAAAAGTAACCTGACCACATTCGATTATCATTTTCATCAAATAAACAGAACAAAAAAACAGTAAATTATATAGTAGAATGTTTAAAATACAAATCACAACACAAACAATCTGTGGGATAGGATATGCCCCCTCTGGTATATATCTCTATGGTTTCAAGCCTCAGTGTATTAAGGTAGGCTATGCCCCCTCTAGGGTATATCTCTATGCTGACTAGGGCCTCTTGGATGATGCTAGAATATACTATATTGTTGACTGATGATGCCATATTTAGAAGTGGATACGGTTATAAACTCAGGTACCAATGATAATATGTTAATTATTTTAGGCATAGTTACGCCTCTACGCGCCTACACGTCATTCATCTTGACTAATTCATGTGTTAAATTTACAGAATACTGTGCCAAAAAGATAATCAGGATCCAGAGTTTGATCTGACCTACAGAGGTCCTGTTACCATGAAGGGAAAATCCGAACCAATGAAAGTTTGGTTTCTTACTAGAAAACTTATTGTTTAATCCAATAGCAGGTAACTTATCACATTTTAAATTGCAAATTAAAAAAATACGGGGTACCTCGGAACTTTTCCTCATTACATCGGATTCGCTACGCTCGTCCTCCCTGCTTCGGACTCTCTTCGCTTGTCCTCAGAAATACAGTTCACGAAGTTTATACTGCAACATGCTCCTTTTGACAGGAGTTTCAAAAAGGGTTGCCTATGCAGTCTGTGGACTGACTTTTGATGATTCAACCTGGCATTTGCCTGTAAAATTGAGGGAAACCACAGAAAAACCTCAGTCAGGTTGATCGGATACGCGGGTCCTGGGTGTAAAGGTTATGTTATTATTTTTTACATTTGGGGGTTTAACTGTTAAGGTTTGGTCTCTAGATTTTTTTTGAGGCTAAGGGGAATAGTTAATTTTATTTACGAATTTTATTGTAAAATGCACCATTTAACTCTCTAGCATTAACTTTTATGCTTTAACTCTAGCATAAAAGTTGCAATAACATAGCAACTTGGTAAAACTACTCAGTAGTTCTTAAAACGGCCTGAGAAGAATTATTCTGGTGAAATCTCGATTCGAAATTTTAGTACAAACACATTACACTTTCGATATATCTATGATATAAACGAGGAAAAGTAAAAAATAGGCTTTCGGCCTTCTGGCATATGGTGACGGTAGGACAGTAACCATGTTGGCCGCTTCGTTGTCTTTAAATCAGTTTGTCATGTCACTAGTTTCTAAATATGGCATACTGCCACGTAAGCGAATTTCAAATGTATTAGTAAAAAAACGTGATTTTTATCAATAAAACTGGGACTAATGCTGTTAATAAATTTTAAATTTCATGTATGTGTTAGACATACATATCAGTACATGTGAATAAAAACCTCAAAAATATTTATGTATTGTTGATCAACAAGTCCTCCCTCCCAAAAAATTCACCTTTTCCCACTCCCCCTCCATGAATCCAATCTCATGAGCACTTTATTTTGAAAATTCGCTAAAAGTGGCTCTAGTTTATATAAAATAAGTTTTTATACCTATCAGGTATTTGATTAAAAAATAGCGGTGCGATGGTCTGCAAGCATGGTTTATACAATGAGGGTTATCCGGTTACTTTGGGTGGTAATGTAGAATTTATTTACATAAAAAATTAATATATATACCACTATGTTTTATTAGCAAAGAACCCCCAAGGTAAACCCTGCTTTTAATAGAAATCAGTATATTTTTGTGGAATAAATTAATATTACAACCATCTATAATGAAGTTTTTTTCAGCAAAGACTCAAGAACAAGGAAATGAGCAAGAACAGAAATTAATAGGTGAACAAGACGCAGAAAGAAATTTAGGTTATAAAGAGAATCAGGGTAATACAGGCTTAGTAGAAATTGGAAATGGTAACGAGCGACAAGAAATAATGCATAGCAATTAAGTAAAACCTTGTTTAAAGAAAATAAAATAAAGAAAAAGAAAAATAAAATTATATACGTACAATACGCAAACTTAAGAACGAATAATAAATTAACTTGAGGAATTAAAGGAATGAGATATAGTTGGCTTGGGAGAGGTGAGGAGGGAGGGCTGGTCAAGATGGAGGATGATATAGACTTCTACTATAATGGAGAGGGAGGAGTTGGAGGCACGGGATTCCTTGTCAATCATAGCAGTAGTAAATATATCACTAGTTATAAATCTTACGGCCATCGGATTTCAAAGTTAATTTGGGCATTAAAAAAAGAAGGTGGAGGTAGAATTAAAGTAGTACAAGCTTACGCCCCACATCAAGTTCAGGATATGGAGGTGGAAGAATTTATAATAACATGCAAATGGCATTAAATGAGGACAGATGTAAGTTCACTATAGTCATGGGCGATATGAATGCCAAAGTAGGAGACTTGAAGGATTCTGAAGCGGGGGAGTTATGGATACGGGGAAAGGAACGAGAGAGGAACGAGGTTGATAGAATTTTCTGAGGCTAATAATTTATACTAAATACCTTTTTTAAAAAAGTCCCAGAAAAGAAATGGACATGGATAAGTCCGGATGGAAACACAAGGAACGAAATTGATTTTTTTATATCAAACAATAAAAAAATATTCATGGATGTAGAAACAGACAGTAAAGTTGACATTGGAAAGCGACCACGGTAAAAGCCATCATTAACATAGACGTAAAAAATTAAGAAGAAACGAAGTTACAAAGGTAAGGAAAGTCATAAACTCAAGCTTGATTCTAACCAAGTTCAAAAATTCGAAGAAGTGTTAAGAGAGCAATTAGAGAAAGTAAGATAGAAGATAATGAAAATAATTTAGATAAATACGATAATGAACTTGTAAGGGCAATACAAAGAGCTTTCTGATTTCATGATACAAGAATGGGAAAGAAAAAATAAAAAATATGAATAAATTACCTAAAGAATTAAGGAAACTTTTTGAAAAGAGAAGAAAGATAAAAAAGAAAGGAAATAATGAGGAAATAAGGGAAATATCTAAAAAACTGAGAGAAGAAATGAAGGAATGGAGTAGAGAGAAAAAGATCAAGGAGTTGAAGGAAACAGTAGCGAAGGGAGCAGTATCAAGGAATATTGGCGCTCACAGTCATTAGGGAGAAACCAAATTATTGCAATGAAAGATGAAAAGGGAGATATTAAACATAATAAAGATGATATATTATTAATTATAACTAAATTTTATGAGAAATTATACAGCAATAAAAATTATAAAGAAAAAGATAGTGAACAGTATACAATTAGAAGAAATTCTGATAGTGAAACTCTGGAGATTATGAAAGATGAAATAGAGAATATAATAAAAAACCTAAAGATAGGAAAGGCGACTGGTTTAGACCATGTATCAAATGAAGTCTTGAAGTATGGTGGTCAAACTATTGTGGAGTATTTACATAAAATGTTTAACTTATGTTTGACAAAAAAAGAAATTCCGAAATCCTGGTTAAACGCTGAGCTAATTTTATTATTTAAAAGGGCGATAGGATGGACATCGGAAACTATAGGCCAATTAGCCTCCTTGCAGTCATATATAAAGTGTTTATGTCCATTATCACAAAACGAATAAGTAGTAAAATAGAGCAAACGTTGTCACCTAATCAAACAGGTTTTAGGAACTACTCCACGTTGGACAACATATTGACCTTAAAGTTACTTATAAGAAGTGCGGAGGGACAATTTTAGCATGATAATAGTATTCATAGACTTCGAAAAAGCTTATGATAGCGTGTACAGAGAAGAAATGCTTTACTGCTTAGAAGAAGCCCAAGTAGAAGAAGAATATATCGACATCTTTAAGGAAACTTTTACAAATACAACCTTACAAGTTAAGCTAGGCAAACAGAAAAAGACGATTAAAGTGGAAAGAGGAGTGAGACAAGGAGATGTTAGCTCAGCTAAGAATTTTATAAACACGATAGAAAGAAGAAGCAATAAGTTGGATTGGGAAGGGCTAGGGTAAATATAACGGGGAATGGTTAAACAGGCTTGCTTTTGTAGACGATTTTATATTAATTTGTAAAAATAAACAGGAAGCAATAAGAATGTTGGGAGAATTAAAGGAAGAGACAGAAAAGATAGGGCTTAAAATAAATTCGAACAAATCAGAGTTCATGTGTTTCAATATAGAAGATGATAATATAGAGTTAAAGGTTAGAGAGGAAAAGTTGAAAAATGGATCAATATATATACCTAGGTCAGCTGATAAGTCATGAAGGAGAAGATAAGGAGATAAGAAGGAGAATAGGGTTAGGATGGGCAAGTTACAACAGATATAGGCACCTCTTTAGATCTGAGGTAGGAATGGAATATAAACGGAAACTGTGGAATATGTGTGTCTTGCCTGTCATGATCTACGGAGCGGAGACATGGATAATAAATGGAGAAATGATAAAGAAAATGAGAGTGGCGCAGAGAGGCATGGAGAGGAGTATGTTGAAGGTGAGTAGAAGAGATAGAAAGAGTAATGAATGGGTGAGGAAACAGACAGGACTGAAGGATATAGGAAGGACAATAAGTGAAAGGAAGTGGGGATGGGTCATGTAGTGAGGACAGAGGATGGACGATGGACCAAGAAACTGATACAGTGGTATCCGAGGGAGAGAAAGAGAAAGAGAGGCAGAACGAGAGTGAGGTGGGACGAAGAGATGAAGAGGATTTGTGGACAGGAGACGTGGCAGAGAGTGGCATGGGATAGGAAGGAATGGGCAAGGATGGGAGAGGTGTATAAAGATGTCTGGTTATATAAAGAATAATACAAAATATTAAATAAAATAAATAATTAATAAATAATGCATAACAAAGAAAATAATAATAACAAAAATAATAATTATAAATAAATATGTAATATATGAGTATGAGTAAATGGACACACTTCTATAATTAATACTAAATATAATACATAATACATATCAACTAAAATATTGTTAAGTTATTGTAATAAGAATTACTAATAGGTTTAATGTTTTATGTTATAATATTAAGGTTATTGTGATATTATTCTGTACATATAGTTCGCTTTTAAGTTTGTATTATTAACGCACCTTATTTTAATGAATTTTTAAATTATATGCATGTTGTAATTGTTCAATAATTTTTACTGTTTTATTAAAAATCTTTTTTAAGAAAATTATTAGTAGTAAAAGGTATTTATCAATAAAATAAAAATAAGAAAAATAAGAATAATTTTAAAATATAAAAATTAAATTAAAATAGTATGGATTATTAAAATGGAAATGTGTAATTATTATTAAAAATGATTAAAGATAAAATTATTAGAAATTAATAAAAGTAGTATTTAGAAAAGTAAGTATTGAGTATAAATAGAATTTCAGTTGGTGTACCAACTAAGATTTCCTCTATGAGGCACCACGGCTCAATGCCGATTTGCGCATGTCAAATAAAATAAGTGTAAATTGTTTAAATGTTTTGTAAAATTGTATTCTCAATGTGTAATGTGCAATAAATGGTTATTTATTTATTTATTTATTTATATTTTTGTGGAATTGATTTTATAAACGCTGTAGAGTACCTTAAACACAAAATAAACAATATTTAACATATTGGGCGCATAACTGCTATGTATAGAGGTCATTAAGGCCAATTTGAAAACTCTCGCCCCAATTCCATTGGACGATAAACGCCAATATCATGAAAACTTCAAAAATTGGTAAAAAAAGCAAAATTTGGAGTGTCTCAGGAACTAAGTTAATGATTTTTAAAAATGAAAGAGGCTGTAGAAAAAATTAATACTAGGCGTTTTGGACTACCTATGGGTTCGACCAACAAAGAAAAAAAATCAACAATTAGTATGATTCATTGGATCATTTGAAATGGATTGACTTATATTAAAAAAATAATAAGGCAAATTTGTTACTTTATATATATATATATATATATATATATATATATATATATATATTATATATATATATATATATTATATATATATATATATATATATATATATATATATATATATATATATTATTATATATATATATATATATATATATATATATATATATATATATATATATATATATATAATATATATATATAATCATTAGTTTTATCATAAGAAAAACAATTATTAAATTTATTGCATATTTTTAGTTTAATATTTGATCTTTTTGTTTCAGCTGCTCGGTTTTAGCATTTTATTTTAAGAATCTTGAGCTGGAGTTTGATGTCAAAATGTAAATTTTCGCCCATAAATGTTGACCACAATGAATTTTCGCCCTTCATTTTATTTTAGTTATCATGTGGAACCACTGAGAACTGTCTGACTGTTACCCCATTCTTTTGCCCACTTATATTCACGAATACCCGCATGATTTAGGCATTACCAACGATAGAAGAAGCACTTTTTGCCGCCGAAGAGTAAATATTCCCGGTACTAAAAAAGCTTGAAATCAAAAGATGACATTAAATCTACATTTGATTTTAGTTTAATAACAAACAAAGATAACTTTGTACTTATCTTAACAATATATTCTTCTAACCTTTCTAGCATTGTTCCTATGTAATACCTATATTGAAATTAGAATTGATGCACCATCAAATTCAAATTGTTAATTTTTTTAATGAATCCTGTGGATGTTTTTATTTGCTGCTATTACCCCTCACTTGTGTGGTATAGCCTGAATACATTGCACCCCTATGGAATGATTTAATTGTCACTCGTTGACTGACTGAGGCACTTCACTTTGTAGCTAATAAAGCCCGGAATGCTCGAATGAGGCTTTGTTGTCAGCAGTTAATAAAGCTTTAAATTATTGAGCTAGGAAATTATTGGAATCAATTGAATGATTTGAATCAGTTTGCTACCAACTGTGGTTGACCAAGGCTTTATACTCGACAGTCATGGCATAAAGATATACTGCTAGAGGTAGCATAGCCTATCTCAATACATTGAGGAGCTTAAAATGTCTTTTCAGGGCTCTCAAGGGCTCTGTGTAACCTCATTGAAACTTTCTCTAAGAGTGAGTTAAGGTTATAATATACCAATTGTTGTCTGCTTTTCACACATTGTTTGTCTTTTGTATATTAAACGCTCTACTATATAGGGTACAGAAAATTTGCCCTATTTATTTGATTTTTTTTAATAATTGAGGGTGTTTAGGTTACTTATCGATGTTCCAAAATTTAAACAATGACCCCTCTAGTAATAATATCTCAATGTCAGCATCCTATAAAACTTATTGACTCCTGAGAAATTATTAACCCTGCCCAAGGCTCTGCATTTTACATTCTTTTAAGCCTGGACAAATTGCCCCCCCCCCCATATAAATTAGTTGACCAAGCTGCAGGCTGCAGTCAGGTCAGATCACCCTTAGTAAGATTGGTTGATGAATTTGTATAGAATGGCTGACTAATGTGCATGTACAGCCAATGAAGTCTATAAATATTGCCCCTCATATAGAATTGCTCTCCAACGAGCACCCAGTAAAACTTAAAAATATTTCCCCATTATAGAATGTTTGACTTTTGTGCAGCTAGTAAGAATAACGAGTTATTACCCTTACATAGAATGGTTGATCAATGTGCAGCCAATAAAGGTTAGAAATATTTTCCCATATATTTCCCCTAAATAATATTCCTTTATTAGTTGGCCTGTAAAGTTTAGGTATACTTTCCCTATATATAATGTTTGACTTATGTGCTGCCAGTAAAGCTTGGAATATTACCTCTACACTGAATGGGTGATCTTGCCTTTGGTTCTGTAGTCTGCACTGCACTTAAAAGCTAATTTTTATACGCGTTTTTCATTGCATATTGTTTATTTAATAATATATAAATTATAAAAATGTAAAATTATATTTCTTGTACGTGCAAAAATAAAATAAAGATTACACGAATTAGTTGTTTTTATTACCTAACTGCAGTCAGATTTCGAGAAACACCTGGTATCAGAAGACAATTCTGTAAGTACTTGTATCCTCTTCATCATCTCTCCTCTTTTTCATCTATCTGTGGATCCTCTACACAGAATCATTATAACCTCATTAATCATTAAATTCACTCCAAGCTCACCGGTGGGTGGAATAACGTCGCCCGGTGGATTTCATGTCTGTCTTTTAATTCAACGGAGTATTTTAGAGCTATTACCTCTCCAGACTCAATTTTCCGGTCTTTTCCCTAAAAGCACTCCTACCAAATCCCCTGGAACTTAAGGACTTCACTTATTTCTCTCACCTCTTCATTGTCGTAGAACTTTGGTGTCATCAATATTAAAACCTTCCTCCATACCAAGCTTTTCTTTTCTCCTCCCTTTTTACCAATCACAGACCCACCTAAGTCTAACCAAGCGGTAGATTGTCAGGTAAATTAAAGACAAGTCTTATGTAACATGATGGATAATTTCAATAAAGGCTGTAGGGAGGAACATATATACTGATGACGCCTCGACACCTAAGGATAGGAAAGAGGTAGAGAGAATTATGCTGTAGAATCTGTACATTAAAATATGGCTCACTGACTGCTCACGTCTAATCAGTATAAGAAATATACATTTTTAAAAGATCATTATAACAACCACATAATTCGTCCAAGAGCCGGTCCTGAAAAAATGTGACTCATTTTGTACTACTTCAAACCAAATATTTCTGAAAATATACCTTAAATTATGAAGAAAAACCATAGTCTGCCTTTTCAGATTGGATCCCCTCATATGATTGTGCCTGCTCAAAATTTTAGAAAATCGCACAAATTTCATTTTTCTTGAAATAAGTGGTTCTCTGTGGGTCGTGTGCAAAACATGAAGATAATTTTTTTAAAGTTGATAAAATCTTTTATAAAACGAGTGTTTAATCATCAAAATCGGATTACTTTAAAGTTATGGCTTTTTTAAAAACACTAAAAAAATGGATAATTTATGCAAAGTCAGCAAATTTTTAGGAAAAATATTGGCTTTTTGTGAATTTTAATGGATAGTTAACAAATGTCATAACTTTAGTTGTATTAATCCGATTTTGTCGAAAAATCATTCGTTTTATAGGAAATTTTATCAGGTTTAAAAAAAGTTCTCTTCATGTTTTGCACACGACCTACACGGAACCACTTTTTTTTTTTTTTTTTTAAATATGTATTTATTAAATAAATATACAATTGATATTTTACAAAGATAAATAATTTAATTAATCCTAAAAATTATATACAAAAAGTTACATTATAACTTAACAAAAACACTTCCCTCCATCTCTAGGAAAAGTCCTGTGCTGATGGAGGAAAACCAGTGACTGGTCGGTTATTTGTATAATTTATTTAATTATAATTATATTTTTCTTTCCTTAATAAAAATAAGTTACTAAATATTAATAAAATATATTTTTTTTAAATTTGGTTAATATAAGATACACACATTCATCATGCAAAAAACATAATTGTTATAAATTTTTTTGTTAATTTAGCATTATAAATATACATTTTTTTTTGTATTAGAAAAACTATTTAAATTTACTCATACTTAAAATATATGAATAAAATTATACTATATGTTAGATTTATTTAATTTTACAATCTAATATATCAGGGATATATTTAAAGATATCCCTATGTATATAGGCCCGTTTTGTATTGTATCTATAATGTATTCTGTTGTATTTGAAGAAAGTCTTTCAGTTTAGTTTTGTAATTTTTCAGTGTTAAGTCATGTCTCTGTTGTTCAGTTAAGTTATTGTAAGTGAGTGCTGCCTGGTATTGCCAGTTTCTCTGTGCTGCAGTCGTCCGTCTGTATGGTACTCCGTATAATTGTTTAGTTTGGCTCCTTGTCCCCGCTCCGTGATTAATTTTTATTAAGTTAAGCTTGCCTTCTGCTACCCTGGTCAAACACGACATTAAAAACATATTATCTACATTGAGTACATTTAATTCTTTATATAGCTTTTTTGTTGTTGACATTCTAGGCTTATTAAAAATAATTCTTAGAAATGACTTTTGTAGAATTAAGATCTGTTGCTTGTTGGTTTGCGCTGCTCCCCCCCATGCTAGTATACCATATCTGATGATGGAATCTATTAATCCAAAATACAGGCACCTTAATTCTTGCAGTTTAAGAAATTTTCTAAGTGTTATAAATATAAATTTAAGTTGTCTGAGTTTAGTTGTAAGTATATTTATATGTATTTTCCAATTTAAGTTCTGGTCAAACTGAATTCCTAAATAATTTATATTCTTTACTTTCTTTATCACAGGACAGTCGCAGTTTGGTAAGTTAAGTTGTGTACAGCTGCTGTTATGTAATCTAATATCAGGTAAGTCGTTGTCATGTAAGTCATAGAGTGAGAAGTGCATACAGTTTGTCTTGTCTACGTTTAAGGTAAGTAAGCTTGTGTCCAACCAGTCTTTAATTAATTTTAAGTCATGTTCGATTATTTGTTTACTTTCCTCAAAAGAGCTTGAGGCACAGGCCAAAAAGGCATCATCAGCATAACAGATTAGTTTACTTTTTATTGGTAAATTAAAGATTTCATTCATGAAACAGATAAAGGCTGTTGGTCCGTTGACCGTTCCTTGGG
Source organism: Microvelia longipes (assembly GCA_018340805.1). NCBI lineage: Eukaryota > Metazoa > Arthropoda > Insecta > Hemiptera > Veliidae > Microvelia > Microvelia longipes. The sequence goes on along the minus strand of JACMZG010001893.1, from coordinate 27,779,378 downwards.
GTATTGAATACTCTGAACACACTTATTACAAGAAAACTGGAATTTGTGCGATTTTCTAATATTTTGAGCGAGCGCATTCATATGAAGGGCTCTACTCTGGACAGGCAGACTATGCTTTTCCATCATAATTAAAGGTACATTTTCAAAAAACTTTGGTTTGAAGTAGTACATAATTAGTCCGAATTTTTCAGGGTCGGCTCTTAGACTATAATAAAAATTTACTAATTTAATTTTAGTCTGTAAAATAAGCTAAAATCTAATCTATAAGTTGTTCTGTTAAATACAGAAGGTAAAACACGAGTACCCCGTAACGGGGTACTTCCGTAACGAGGTTTTTTCCGATTCCTTACCCAATCGGATTGGCTCTTCCTCACTACTTCGGACTCGCTTAGCTCGTCCTCAGAATATAAAAATCACCAAATTTATACTGAAACACGTCTTCGGACTCGCTTTCCTCGGCCCCAGACAATAGATTTGTTTCATTCCTAGCGATCACCCATCCAGTCAGTGACCTTGCTTAATACTGTTTAACTTTCATGATCTAACAAAAACCGTTGATATACTTGCCATATGAGACAAAATATAGTATACTTATTTATAACATAAAGGAAAACGCTTTTATAAATTTCAACTCAATTGTTTTTCCATTTTTAACAATTTCAGAAAAACGTATACAAGTCATTCGATAAAAACTGAACTAAAGCTGATAATGAAATGAAACTTGGCAAATTTATTGGTCTTATATATGACTTCATGAGTGCTGAATTTCAAATCGATCAAAACATTTTATCACCATTTATGCATTTTTTTGAAATTTTTGCTGTGTAATTATTGCTATTTTTTGAGGATAATGAAATAAATAAATAAAACCATAAATAAATTATATTCCTGATAACTCAGCTAGACTTAAGGATTGATTTTTGTACTAAGTTTAACTCTCTAGCATAAATGCACTGGGAGCTACGATGATAACAGACACACACACATATGGACAAACAACTTTGTGAAAACCACTCAGGAGGTCTTAAAACACCTGAAAAAATATTCAGGTGAAATCCTGGTTTCGGATTTTTGGTGAAAACACAATACTTTCCCAATATTCCCATTGTATAAATAAGGAAAAGTAAGAAGAATGAAAACAATTTGAGAAGTTAACTTGTGACAACTAATTTTTAATAGGGTAACTCTATTGAGTTTTTTTCTAGAAGCAAAAAAACAAATCAAGTGGGATGTTTTCTTAAACGTAAAAATGAGCAATTTTGTAGATAGTTATTTCATTATAAAAATCTATTAAAGTGCATGTTTTGTAGGCATTATAAGGGTTTCTCTGATAGTGATAAAAAAATCATTTATTTATACTTTTTAAAAATTAAATAATGCGAATACAAGTTTTGTAATTACCTAATTTTAGAGCATAGAATAAAAATAAATAATCTAGGGCTCACTTCGCTCGCCTTTATGTGTTTGTTTATCAACACCTATTTTTAAGCATATATTATTTGTATATATGCTTAATTTTACAACATGAAATTATTTGAACATGAACAACATGAAATTTTAAGACTTATTCATATAAGTTAGTTTGGAAGGAGGCACACTTTTTTTGAGATGCTCAAATGTTGTTTGGCCTACTATGTTGAAATTGTGAAATTTGTGGTCTACCTATCAATACCTATAATTTGAAAACCCACTTTAAAATGTAAAAAAAAGTTTTGAGCATGCGAGTAACTGCAATTTTTAATTTGCTGAAATAATGTATTGAAAATTTTTATTCGGAGAATTTTGAAAAAGCGATCCAAATTTGTGTTCTAGTTATATGTACCTAAAATTTGATAGCCCAATAGATTTATCAAAAACATTTATTTCTTGCTATGTTTTGCAATGTGAGCGAAGGCGCACAGCTCATAAATCGAAAAAGGCGCATGCTTAACAGTTGGGTATCTTGTTGGATAAAATATTTGTGTTCTTAATTTCAGCTGCCCAGCTAGAGATGTGAAATTAGACAGACATACTTACGACAGGAAGTATAAGAAATAATCTTTGAACCCCTAAAAATCAGATATTGTCGTATAATAGGGCGACTATATAAAAAGAGTCCACCTTCAAAATACTAAATCTGCAATGCAGTCATGTATTGCCAATTAAGTCTACTACCATAACACGGAGGAGAAAGTACAGGTCATGGAGGTCATGGATACATACAGGAACAGGTTTTCCTTATCAACGTTATACAAAACCATCAATGCAGTATAGTGCTGCATATTTAGTCTAAATATATACTACTCAGTTTTACTATGTATGGTTAAGATTAAGTTGATTTAAAGTAAAAGAAATTAATCCAGATGAAAAAATTTGAGCGATGAAGTTCAAAATTTAGTTTTCTTGATATAAGTGGTTCCCGTTGGTCTTTTGCAAAACTTGGAAAGAACATTTTTAAAGCTAGTAAAATTAGCAATAAATCGAGTGTTTATTAATCAAAATTGAATAATAACTAAGCTATGGCACTGGCAAAACCGCCAAAAAAATTGTTATTTTTTGCAAAGTCAGCAAACTTCTTTAAAAGAATGTCTATGTTGTGGGCAATTTTTAAGTCATTTCAGAAATGCTATAACTTTAGTTGTAGTTATCCCATTTTGATAAATAAACACTTGTCTTGGAAATTTCATCAGCTTTAGAAAATGTTCTTTCCAAGCTTTGCAAACGACTAACAGGGAACCACTTATTTCAGTAAAAATAAGATTTGATCGTATGAATGCCTCTACTTTAGAAAGCCAGACTATGTTTTTTCTTTATCAATTAGGTATTACTCACATAAAATAAGTCAGACACTAGATGTAGACTAAATGTATTTAAGATAAAATAAATAAATGCCTTAATGAAGGGTAATTGACTATGTTTTGAAGACCTTAGTTATAGAGAAATTATTACTAGAGAGTATTGGTTTGTTTTGATACAACTAAAAAGTTACCTGAATTCCTTCAACTTTTAATATAACCAAATAAACAGTACGGAATTACGCTAATTTATAACGTATAACGTTTAAACTACAACATGGTGACGAAAATTGATTTTTACAGCCTTAACTCACTCTTAGAGAAGGCAAACACAGAGCCTTTCCCCTCAGTCATAGAGCCCCAAAGAACAAAAAAAGATGTTTCAAGCAACTCAATGTATTGAGATAGGCTACGTCCCCTCTAGTAATATCAGAGATAACATCTCTAAATAACATCTTAATGTCATAATGTCAGGCTACGTCAGCGCCCTAATGAGTTAGACGTAACGAAACAGAGTTTGACATGACATTATGTCGAGCCATCAATGACGACGAATGTCGAATGATGGAACAGTTCCCAGATGTAGCACTGCATTTTGCTTGTTACATTTCCTTGGTGTCTCTCGCACATATTGTGTCAATAATTTATGAAATTGTAGATATAATTGAATTAAATGTTTTTTTAATTCTAATCTTGTAAAATTCTTGAAATAATAAAATTTTGGTTTCATTTGAAAATGAGTGTATAGCTATTATTTCAAATCATCCATACCTCCCTGATGGACCCTGTATATACCATATCCAAGATTATGTAGATTATAACATAAAAGAGATAGTGTAAATATCGGGTACGGGGTACCTAGGAACTTTTCTTCATCACATCAGATTCGCTACACTCACCCTCCCTGCTTCGGACTCGCTTCGCTCGTTCTCATATAGTATATGCATCCTTTTCATTCTCAGCGATCACCCACACTGCACTGACCACGCGTAATGCTGCTTAACTTTTATGATCCAACAAAAATTACTGATATATCCTTGTATACTTATTTTTTAGTGAAGGTATACACTTTTACTAAATCATTTTCTGATTTTTTTAAGATCATTTAATTACGAACACAAGTCATTTGATAAAAATTAAACTAATGCTGTTATTGAGATGAAGCTTGTGATGGCACATATGTTAGTCTTATACAAGGCTACATGCGCGCCAAATTTAAATTGGATCACATCATTTTATGATTTTTGAAATTTTCACTAAGTCATATTGCGGGTTATAGACGTCATAAAAAAAATTCCATAGCACAACTACAGTGGTAGACTGATTTTTGTACAAAATTTCAACTCTCTAGCATGAATACACTAGGAGCTTCGATGATAATAGACACACACACACACACACACACACACACAGACAACTTTGAGACAACTAACCGCCAAGAGAAACCTGGAACTAACCGCCAAAGAGATACCTGGAACTAACCGCCAAGAGAGATACCTGGAACTAGAGATACCTGGAACTAACCACCAAGAGAGATACCTGGAACTAACCGCCAAAGAGATACCTGGAACTAACCGCCAAGAGATACGTGGAACTAACCGCCCAAATTATACCTAGAACTAACCGCCAGGAGAAACCTGGAACTAACCGCTTAAGAGAAACCTAGAACTAACCGCCAAACGATACCTGGAACTAACCGCCAAAGAGATACCTGGAACTAACCGCCAAAGAGATACCTGGAACTAACCGCCAAGAGAAACCTAGAACTAACTGCCAAAGAGATACCTGGAACTAACCGCCAAGAGATACCTGAAACTAACCGCCAAAGAGATACCTGAAACTAACTGCCAGAGAGATACTTGGAACTAACCGCCAAGAGATACCTGGAACTAACCGCCAAAGAGATACCTGGAACTAACCGCCAAAGAGAAACCTAGAACTAACCGCCGAAGAGATACCTGGAACTAACCGCCAAAGAGATACCTGGAAATAACCGCCAAAATGCTTTGACCTTCTGTTATCTTGTAGAGAATTTTGCTTTTTGGTTTGAAGTAGTATTATGATCTAAATTTTTGGTCACATTATCAGTTAAGTTGATGTTTTTACGTTATGTTTTGTTGGTCAATTTAAATAATAATAATAATAATAATAAATAATAAATTATTTATTTACACATTATAAATTAATACAAAAATTTGTAACTCAAAAAATACAAATAATGTGAGAGACCTCAAGGAGGAACCTGAGCGAGGTCTCCGCCTTTCGCATTAGTACAATAAACTATGTAATATTTTAACTATTAATTTACAATTTATTATAATTTCATACAAAAAGGAAAAGAGAGAGAGAGAGAGAGAGAGAGAGAGAGAAGAGAGAGAGAGAGGAGAGAGAGAAGAGAGAGAGAAAGAGAAATTCAATTATACTTCTGTGACTGGTGGAAATAGTGCTATCGATATTATTAAAGTATATAAAATTGTATTCTTACTTTGGATTACTTTATTGTGAGTCTATATATTTTTGACTGTCTTTAAAATCATAATGTACATGGAAATCAGTGTATTCCAATTTATTTCACCAGTTTGCGTTTAAAATTATTTTATATTCTTCTTATCATGTTCCTACAAAAGTATAAGTTTTTTTATGCATCTATAACACAATTTTATAGTCTATTGATTTTAATTAAATTTACTAAACCCGCAGTAAGAGAGCGCATTGTTGGTTTTGTTCAAAGGACCAGAGGGGCCTAGCTAAATTTTTGCGGGAGGGCCCCAAATCTGAAGTTCCGCTACTGTTATGCCTTATAACGCTTTGCAAGCGTCATAAGGGTTTCTCAGATATTGACAAAAATATCAATAATTCATACTCTTTAGAAATAATGCGGATACAAATTCTCAAGTATCTAATTTAAGAGTGTAAGAGTAAAAAAATCAATGGCTCGCTCCGCTCGCCTTTATGTGATTGTTTGTCAGTTCCTCATTTTAAAGCCTATATTAAAGATGTAAACAACTGTTCTAGGGCTCGACTGTATATGTTTGTTTGTCAGAATCTAATATTACAGCATAGGTTAAAAATATTCCCTACAATTTTAAGACTTACTTCGCTCGCCTTTATCTGTTTGTTCATCTATTCCTAATTTTACAGCATATTATATTATTTGCACATATGATGCTTATTTTCACAGCAAAGAGGAGGTGGAGGTGTCGATAAGGTTACACTTGAAACTGAGTCCCAAAAATGTTTTAAGCTACTCAATGTATTGAGATAGGCTATGTCTAGTGATATATTCTTATTATTTATTTCTTAATTTTCTAACATCTACCTCATCTACACGATGTGTTGAACACTGGGTTGAAATCCAGGTGGTATCCTCGGCACCGATTTTACTCCGTGTAGACGAGGGTTCAACCTGGTATTAAACACCGATATCGATACCGATAATTTGTACGTTGAATCCCGATAATGTGTCGTGTAGTCTGTGTAGTCCCGATAATAGTCTGGGTTGAACTCGGTGTCCAAAGTCAGGTTATTTTAATAATTATTATTGCTTTCAATTTCTTTGGTTCTTTAAAAAACATATGAAGTTGTAATATGAATTTATTTACCTTTTCCTCATGATATTTAATCAAAATATTTATTTAGCAGCAATATGCTGTCTGCTGTTCCTTATGATATTGGTTCTTCGCCTTCTCATAAGAGCAGTGTAATTTCATTTTCTGTTGACCCTTGCCGCATATGCCTCCTTTAATAAAAATACTGATTGTAGGTTAAAGCAGTTATTACCATAAATAGCGGACACAAAATAAGAATAGAATGATTCAGGCTTTTAAAAATATTAAAAACACTAAGTTGAATACAAATCAGAAACGAATAATTGAAAATCATGTTGATTTTGAAGAATGGCCAACCTAGCAAATGAATATTCCCTATGAAAATAAAGGTCTTTATTTAGATTTAAGTTATTATTTAGAATTATTTTATTAAAAAACATCTTTATTCATAGAGATATATTACTAGAGGGGCCCTATTGGTTGAATTTTGAAACATCGAAAAAGTAACCTGACCACATTCGATTATCATTTTCATCAAATAAGCAGAACAAAAAAAAACAGTAAATTATATAGTAGAATGTTTAAAATACAAATCACAACACAAACAATCTGCGGGAAGCTGAATACAATTGTTTAATTATAACCTTAACTCCCTCTTGGAAGAGGTTTCAATGAGGTTACACAGAGCCCCTGAGAGCCCCACTAATAATGTTTCAGGCCCCTCAATGTATTAAGATAGGCTATGCCCCCTCTAGTATATATCTCTATGTCTTTATTAGCATAGAGATATATACTAGAGGGCATAGAGATATTATTACCAGAGGGGCCCTATTGGTTGATTTTTGAAACATCGAAAAGTAACCTGACCACCTTCGCTAAAATATAATCAAACAATTAGTATAAAATTACAGTAACTTATATGGTAAAACGTTAAAAATACAAATCAAAACACAATTAATGTGCGGAAAGGTGAAAACAATTGATTTATTATAACCTTAACTTACTCTTGAAGGAGGTTTCAATGAGGTTACACAGAGCCCCTGAGAGCCTCAAAAAAGATGTTTCAGGTCTCTCAATGTATTTAGATAGGCCATGCCTCCTCTAGTATATATCTCTATGCTAGAGGGGGCATAGCCTATCTCAATGCACTGAAAGGCCTAAAACATTATTTCGGGGATCTCAGGGGCTCTGTGAAACCTCATTGAAACCACATTCAAGAGTGAGTTAAGGTTATAATAAATCAATTGATTTTGGCTTCCCGCATATTGATTGTGTTTTGAATTGTATTTTTAACGTTTTACTGTATAAGTTATTGTAATTTTGTACTGATCATTTGATTATATTTTTAGCAAAGGTTGCCAGGTTGCTTTTTCGATGTTTCTGTATTATTCCTTTACATAATTATAATAAGTATTTTTAATTATTTCCCAATTAAGTAACCATTTCCCTCTACATTAATTAAGGGTGTCAACTAAAGTGATTTTTATATACCTCATAGAGATATGTTACTAGAAGGTCCCGGATTGGTGGAATTTTGAAACATCGTAAAAGTAACCTGACTGTATTCGGTCATCAAAGTAATTAAATAAACAGAACAAAAATACAGTAACTTATATAGTAGACCGTTTAAATACAAATTAAAACGCAAACAATTCGCGGGAAGCCAAAAACAATTGATTTATTATAACCTTAACTTACTCGCGGAGAAGGTTTTAAAAAGGTTAAACAGAGCCCCTAAGAGCCCCAAAAACATAGAGATATATACTAGAGGGGGCTTGGCCTATCTTATTACATTGAGAGGCCTGAAACATCTTTTTGGGGCTCTCAGGGGCTCTGTGTAACCTCATTGAAACCTCCTTTAAGAGTAATATAAGGTTATAATTAATAAATTTATTTCTGGTTTTCAGCACATTGATTGTATTTACATTTGTATTCTTAACGTTCTACTATACAAGTTATTGTAATTTTGTACTGATTATTTGATTATATTTTTAAGCAAAGGTGGTCAGGTTACTTTTTTGATGTTTCAAAATTTAACCTATATAGGGCCCCAGTAGTAATAACATCTCTATGCCCAAAATTATGTTTCAGGAAATTTGATGTATTGAGATGTGCCCTCTCTATTATATATCTCTATGTTTATACATGGTTATCATGCGTATGTTATCATATTGTCCAATAAGCTAGATATTATGTATAACAGCAAGACAAAATAATAAATTAAGCTTTATTTATCACTTTAACCAAATTTTACAGTAATTATGAATAATAACCACATTAATCACTTTGGCTGTGACATATACATATCTAGTCAACAGTTTCATGCCCTAACAATGCTATATCTAAATCTGGATAAGTTACTAATTGAATAAAATAATTTTATCGATACTTTATCAAAGCTCTTTTCCCTATTTTACTTGTCTCATGATGCCTTAGCTTAGATCATGGCCGAGGGCGCCCCCTCCCTTCTACTATTAATAAAATAACTTGTTTTTGTAACTTCATGCTTTATTTCTCAACGGATGAATAATTATTTATTATAGATTTAAAAATAAATGGCATTATGACTACTTACGTGCATATAGTACAATCAGCGTCATTAGAATTCCTCCCTTCCTTTAAAAACTTAAACTCTACCATATAAATGTCTTTGAATTTACACCTCTAATAGTCTTTCGGCATAGCAAATATTAAAATTTCAATAATACACACGGCAGAACAAAACATCTTAAAAAATAATGATTTAGTAAGAAACCTTTGAAATATAACCTATCAGGTGATGCATGAATCAGCATAAATTATGACATTTCCAGTACTTCAAAACAGTGTTGCCACTTAATGTTATTCTTTTCATATTGTTAAAAAAAATTATATTAAAAAGTGAATTAACTCAAGTTACATTTGTTCCGTGTTTCTTTTGCTTCTTTTGGTAGCATTTTTTCAATTCAAATTATAATTTTAAATTGTGGTATCACCTGAATTAATAAGTTCAATTATTATAAATTTAAATATCTATAAACAGTTTTTTTTAAAACGGGGAGTTTTACTATTTTGGGGGGTTTGAAATCGGGGGAATATTTCCGGGAAAAAACGAGTGAAATGGTAACTCTAACTTAGGGATAAAAAAGGATAACTATTGAGTAGAGGTTACATCTTTTAATTACAGTAAATGTGTTAAATCCCGGATTGAACCCCTACCGTGTAGACGTTTGCGGGTTTCAACCCGAAACCCAGTGTTCAGCACATCGTGTAGACGAGGTAATTGTAACAAACTGTTTTTATCTATCTCACTATAACTAAACATATGTTTAGTTATAGATCGAAACTATGTTTCGATCTATAAGGTAAGACGTGACGTATCACGTGTTACGCCATAAGACTTTAGGCCTCATGGCCGCGGCCGCTTTTTGAGCCTCTTGTCTACATTGTTGTTGTCCTCTTTATCTTTCTTGGATGCACTAACCAGAGATAGACGCACTATTAGCCGTCTGTAACCTTTTAACTAAATTTTGCATTTTTAACTTAGTAAAAAAAAATACGAGCCTTCGGCCCGTAGCCGCTACGCGGCCTCGGCGCTCCGCAGAGTCGGTTCCTCGGGCCTTCCTGTGGCCCCTCAGCTGCCATATTGTTGTTGCTTTGTATTTTTTGTTTTTACATGGCATTTTTATATGTATTCAGCAAATTTTCGTCGCCTCGCTTCACAGGCCCGCTCCGCAAGCCTGTGAGGCTTACCATGGGCTCTTCGATTCCCCACAGTTGTTGTTATTTTTACATGGCATTTTGCCATATATCTAGCGAAATTACATCGCTTGCTTAGCTCGGCTGGTTCCTTGAGAGCAATTTTTGTCCTGTCTGTGTGGGACAATAGGCTAATGAGGGTGGATCAATAATAATATGCATATTTTGTTTAACTTTAAAATAAAAAAAAAATGGAATTCAGCATTGTCATTGGAGTGCTCAGATTCATTTTTACTCCATCGACTTTTTTCAAGTAAAATCTCTCTAATTTTAATTATTTTCATGGAATATTAAAAACTTTTTTGCATTTCAAGTAAATGCATTCATAGCAATAATTATCTGGAACATTTAACAAAATAAATTAAATAAACAATACTATTTTTACTATTAATTTTTTTTAATTCGTATTAAAGTTAATAAATAAATTATTATTGATCTTATTAAACTGATTTTAATTATTGTAATTTAATGTTTGTAATTTGGGGGCATTATGCCCCTTTCTTTATTTGTCTTGTCTCTGAGTAAACATATTTACTTCTTTTTTTTCGGTCATGCTTCTTCATTAGGAACAAATATTTTTTTAAATTTTTATAAATTTCTAAAAATTACTGGCATTTAAATTTAATGGCGCCTGATTGGACTGTGTCTGAATGTACTCAGTTCTTCTTGAAAACCAAATGGCCTGACTGAGATTTGGACCTAGGGGTACCTTGAGATCGCCCTATAAGGCCTGACGCTCGCTCAATCCTATTGAGGCATCAGGAAACCCATGTACATGGGTTACTAAACCTAGAAAAATCAGGTGAACCCGGGCATATGCGATAAAAAGTTAAGACATCTGGATGAATGCTAATTCATTTAGTTGAATCTGGATAAGTTCTAATTTAAGAAGAATTAGGGACTTTTTCGGAGTCTCATTTACTACTTCTTTTAGTTGATGAAACTCTAGTCACTTCAATATTTTCCTAGATAAGAAACAAAAACATGCGTTGAACAGCAAAATTACTTAACACTTGTGGTAAGAGGCTATGGAAAAAAGTGTATGCCTTAGAATCAGCAATGCTGGTCTAATGCTTAATGAGCAACTCTTAAAGCCACAAGGCCAAGCTCTGCAACATATAATGTTCTAGGTAGAAATAAAAATAATTTAAAGTATTTTTCATATCAATAATTTATTTATAAATAAAATTAAACCTAATGAAAGAACTAAATCTAATATAAAAATATTAGTTAATCTCGAAATATGTATTTAAGTATAAATATATTATATTATAATTAATTTTAAATAAAATTATGTATTTATAAAATTTCTATATTACAGAACTATAATTTATAAGGAATTTGTTTAAATTCCGAGACGGTCAGGGCCCCAAAATATTTATTGGCTGGATTGGAGTTTTTTTGCGCAAAGCAAATGTTTGATGCTAGCCACTTCAGACGCTAATCTGGCTACTTCGGATTTTAAGTGTGCTTCGTCTTCTTGTTCAACGTTTTGGTTTGAAGGGGAGAGATTGGATTTGTTCTGATCGAACTCGTGGTTTTGAACGGCCGGCATCAGCCATTCCGCTCCTAATGAAATACCCGAATCTCTTTCGTCACTGCTTCCCTCCCCGTCCCACGGTGGACTACTCTGGATCGGCGATTCTTGCTTGATGCTCTGTAGAGAGAGGAGAGCCGTCGCCGCTACGTCTTTGTCTCCGATGTGACTTTTATGCCTCAGTTTGTGAGGGAGGCAGTTTTGAGGAGATGCGTTTTGTGTATCCCCCGCACTTGCGGAAGTCAGTTCTAGCGGGGAATAATCGGAAAGATTTAAAATTCTACTGCGGCTCAAGTTGAGCACGTTGTTACCCGTGCCTTCTAGAGCCGGTGGGTTCAACGGAGGTAACACGGGGTTAAAGGTAAAAGCGGGTAAACGTTCGCCGCTCTGATAACCGTCCGGTTCCGGATATACCGAATGTAATGATTGATGAGGAGAAGTCATACCGCTGTTGGACGTCCTGTGGATGACAGATGTTGGCCTAGGAATGGGAGGCGGACTATACAATACTGATGAGTTGAGAGAAGAGTTGGATTTGGAACGTTTCGTTATACTTAAGACTTGATCGTTACTCGGTAAAGTAGACATTACTTGCTCCAAATTAATAATAGATTCACCGCTGATACCAAATTTGTCTTTGATAGCCGTGAGCTGAGCTTTAAGAAAGTGGTTCTCTTTGCTGAGTTCGATGACTCTCTGTTCAAGAATCATATCGTTGTATCGTCTCTTCTCTCTAGATCTCTTAGCAGCTTCGTTATTCCGTCTCCTCCTGTCCCAGTAACTATCGTCTTTCTTATTATCAGGTATAAATTCTCTCTGTTTCCTCTGAGTGAACAAATCTTTTCGGTGCATGTGAGAATGCATATCATAGTTCCCATTACTATAATCTTCGGGAGACGGAGACATTGGACCTGGAGTCGGAGGTTCACTGGGCTCCCTCGTCGAAGAACAGTTGTTTCGTTGATCTATAATTATGTAACCGGCTCCTGGTTTATTTGAAAGACATACGTTGGAAGGAATCGGTATAAAACCATTTTCATTATTATTAGAATCACTCAAATTGATAACATTGTTATTGTTATTATTAGAAGAGTTGTTATTGTGGTGGGAGGGCGAGACAGGGCCCAGGAGAGGTGTTTCTCCGTCTATAGGAGAACTATTGTGACGAATACAAAACTCGGCAACCATCATTTGCAATCTGCCAATATCTATAACATATAAATCATACAATCTTTCAAATAAAAATGACAAAATTTATAACAAATATTTTTATTTATTAAGGAATCCATTTTATTCACTTCCACTAACAATAATGTATCCAACAGTTAAAATCCTGCGTTTTCTTCATAAAAAGTAATTTTGTAGGGGGTTAAAATTTGAATTAATTCAACACAGAATTACTGTCCAATAAATATAAACAGACATACGTTTACAAGGAAAAATTTGTCAGTCTAGAAAGATATATTCAGCATTAGGGAATTTAAGAAAACATGGTCTATATTGGGCAAATTATAAGTAATTCTGATGACATGAGTCATTTCTTATTGACTCAAATCACCCTTACTACAATGTTTACTCTTCCCCATGCTTAGAGGTAAATTAGACGTAGAAAGAGGAAGAACTAATCAAAACACTAGTGAAATTGCGTGGTGCCAAACGACTACAGGCAGTACCGAGAAGTATCAGTTAAAAATCATACTGTTCTGTTCTTGAAATAAATTAAATTTTTGAGTAAGTGAACTTCCTCAGATATCGAATGATATAGCCATTACAAAACATTATACGCGTTCTCCCTTAAAATTCGAAATTGCGAAAGATTATACAGAACTACCGTAACAATCCAAAATGTTGAAGATTATACTCGTATTGGACCACCCATAACGATTTAATTTCGTCATTTCGATATCGAAATGATCATCAATTAGATCATCAGTGTACTTACATCACAATATAAATCGAGAAATAAGTTGGTATCAATATAGTTGATTTAAGATGTAGTTATTTCGATTTAGAGTTTACAGGTTGGACAGTGTTGTTCATTGTATCATAATGTGGTTTCCAAACTCCCATCGGTTCAACATCGTTCGGTTGAAACTTTAGGAACACTAACACTTCAGTTTAAACCCTGTAACAAGAAAGAAACAAAAAATTAGGTTTTTGCAAGGAAAAACATAGAGTTTTATTGACTATACTTTGTATTTTTTAAGTAGGTCCCTCCTGTATATCCATAAATATAAAGTTGTGAAACATGGTTATTTGCCTAACCAGGCAGGAAAACAGTATATCACTGGCTAGTTTAAAATATAGCACCTTAGCCTAAGGCGAGGGTAAGCTATAGAAATTACCAGCAGAAGCGAAGTCGAGGCAGGTAATTTACAACTTGACTGCCGAGGAAGGCAAATTGCAGTGTACAAGACAGTTATGTTTCTTTCTCTGCCTCGTTAGCAATAATATCTTTTGATCTAAGACAGGTTTTGAGCAAATAATTTTTTTTGGTCGGATACCAGTTCAAAATTTTGGGGGCCCGATATAAAAAAATGGATTGCTACTTTTGTTAAATTCAAACGACCTAAAACAGATTTTGTTAAGTTTATTTTTAATTTTAGTAGATAAAGGCAATATGATTTATTAGCCTATCCGGCCCCAAACGCAATCACTGCATTGTTTCTCTAACACGCTGCATTAGCTTTCTATTTGTAACAATTTTTTGTTGTTATATTACTCAATTAAAAATTTCAAAAATATTAAATTTAATTTAATAAGTAAACAAATAGTAATGCATTAATGAAATTAATTCCCCTTAAATCCAGTTGGTTATGCAAAACATGCTATGCACACTTGCATTATATACTAGTCTAACCTTGTATCATTTTCATACCACAATGATAAGAAGCCTTTCTAATATACTTCTTTACTTTATATTCTCATCAGACACCTATTGGACGCTTTAAATCGAACAATCCACAAAAATATTGGGAGTTATTCAAATATAGACTACCGAAAAGTTTTTGTCCCAGGTTGATAGGGTATAAATGTGGATTTATAGATTAATTTAAACTCCTAATGCTGAATCAGCATTACTTTCAGTTCATTAAAACTGTTTTCTCTATAATTTTTGATAACTTCGTTTGTGTTAATTTAAGCATGTGGTAATAATTTCACTTTGTAATAAAGTATAAATGTATTTTTTTCTTTAAGGGTTTTCGTTTTTTCGCCCACAGTAAAACTATTTCACACAACTTCTAAACAATCTTCGAACAACACTAAACTTCATAAGAAATTTCTATGTAACCTTTCCTACAAAGCTGCTAATTAACCAGAACCCTCACAAATCGAACCCAGTAAGCTTAAATCATGATTATAACCTTTAATAAACTTCTTAATGGACTTTTCAATAAGATTTCTACTAAACATATTAATGAACTTTCAACTAATTCATTTTTTAATTAAAGTTTTAACAAATGTTTTTACCAATAGTTTTAACACTTATACTAAGAGGCTGTTCATAAACCGGGACGCTAAAATCTAACCCGGGAATATTCTTCTATACAATATATAATATATATATATATATATATATATATATATATATATATATATATATATATATATATATATATATATATATATATATATATATATATATATATATATATATATTCTTTTATCGACAAACTTCTTAATATTCTCCTTCTTCTTCTCTTATATTTTTCATAATTTTATTTTCTGAAAAACGTTTTAATAGTAGTTAATTTTATTAAAAGGTTTTATTTATGCACCAAGGGATAAAAGAAGGCTTTTATTTCCAAAGCAATAGTTAGTTCCTAAGGTAAAAACCGAGGGAATTAATGAGGAGGAGGGTGTAATTATTACAAGAGAAAAATTGAATTTCACTCCTGAGGCGTATAAATAATTTTATTCAAAGATGTTGACGTAATTTATTGTTATATTTTTATTTTTACACGTTTTGTAGTGTTTTGTTAATAATTTTTGGTTGAATACATTTTTTGGCAACCGCCCCTAACAAAATCTTTAATAAACTTTTTTATTGCTTCACTTTTTAGGATTTAAACAGATTTAGACCCAATATTTTTTTTTTTAGTCGGATCCACCCTATAAATTTTGTGGGTGCCAGCCCCCCAAAAAAAATAAAATGAAAAAATACCCCCTATTATTGAGGGCTCTGACCCCAACTATATAAAACAATTTTTACTCCCTAAAAACTAGTCATTGAACATCACATTTACGTTATATACCGCCTAGAAATAAAAGCTATTTTATTATTTGTAAGAATTACTTTTGGCGAAGTTGCTTGTAAATTCAGTCGCTGATAACAGGTCAATTTGTACCGCACATAATGTTTTTAACACTTATTTAAACTTAACTATAACTTTTACTCAACTTAGGGACTTATATTTTTTTAATCACTTGTTTACTTTTGAACTTCAATTAATTTAATATATTTTTTTTATAAAATAATTTTATTATAAATATTTACTTTTTATTATCATTTACAAATTAGCACGAAGTTTTTATTGTGAGTTTTATTTAAAAAAATAATTCAAAGCACACAGGTTTCCACAACCGAAGAATTGATTAATCTGGGGGTTCGGTTGTTGTTGTTGCGATTACGATGTTTATTAAATAATGTTTAGTGGGAGTAGAGACATCACATGTCGAGCTGCGTGCATAGTGTAGTGTTTACTAGTGACCAAGGCCAGTATTATGTAAGAGATGAACTCAACATGTGTGATTGATTCACGTGTTTTGCTGGCACAGTGACGCTAACATACAACATACTCTACATACCCCACCCCACCCCACATAATATTACAATCTATAAATGTTACAAAACAATCATAATAGGTATTACGAGTTAAAAATTATTTAACTCCTCTTATAATTAAATTTAAAACAAACTTGCTTTCGCTATCAATTTCATCTGAGATTATCAACACATATTCCACTTTTCTTATCACTACATTTTCCGCCTGTATTTACAAACATATTTACCACTTTTCTAATCACTACATTTTCCGCCTGTTTTTACAGACATTTTTACCACTTTTCTTATCACTACATTTTCCGCCTGTATTTACAAACATATTTGCCACTTTTCTTATCACTACATTTTCCGCTTGCATTTACAAACATATTTACTACTTTTCTTATCACTACATTTTCCGCTTGCATTTACAAACATATTTACCACTTTTCTTATCACTACATTTTCCGCTTGCATTTACAAACATATTTACCACTTTCTTATCACTACATTTTCCGCCTGTATTTACAAACATATTTACCACTTTTCTAATCACTACATTTTCCGCCTGTTTTTACAGACATTTTTACCACTTTTCTTATCACTACATTTTCCGTCTGTATTTACAAACATAATTACCTCTCTGTAGGGAAATGTAATTTAAGGCCCTCAATAGTAGTTTATAATATATATATATATATATATATATATATATATATATATATATATATATATATATATAATAATGTATTATAACTATATAATAATGTATGTATAATTAAATAAATATATATATATGTATATATATATATATATATATATATATATATATATATATTATATATAATATATATATATATATATATATATATATATTATATATATATATATATATATATATATATATATAATATATCTGGCAGTAAAGCTAGTTCGTCAGTTGAGCACGTGTTGTTTCTAGTTAAAGCTATAGAAACTTATAGAAACACTACTATCACCTAATAAGAGAGTTACCAATAAGGGCCCAAAAATGTGACCTACTTGGCAGGTGATCTATCACCTTTTCCTATTTACTATAACTACAGCTATCAGCAAGTCATAATACCCTGATAAGCCTTATGGCCAAAATCTGGCATTTGTTTATTTAATAATGATACAATATATAATAATACATTACAATTAATTAATATAATATAATATGAGAAAATATAATATCATAAATATGATATGATATAATACAAAATAAAATTAGCTTTTAGTAATTAATAAATGGGTAAGCATAGTTAAGTGATAAGAAACTTAATACCATGCTGTGTATGCATTACAGTGTCACGTTTAAGAACAGTATATAATAGCATACATTCAAGTAAACGTGTACTCAACACTCGTATAGAACTACATGATATTTATATCATCCTCGACTTCACAGCTTTTCCTACCATAGCGCATAGCAGTGACTAATTAATATTGATTAACGATTATTACTGAAGTAAAATATAATTGTAATAAAATAAAATAAAAATATAAGGTAATAATACTACGAAAAAAAAATTAAATACAATAAAAATATAAAATATAATAATATGAAATATAATAAGAATATAAAATAATAATAACATAAAATAACAATAATATATAAATATAGTAAGGAATATAAAATAATATAGTAATAAAATATAATAAAATATAATAAGAATATAAAATAATAATAATATGAAACATAAAGTATAATAATAATAATCATGTGAAATATAATCAAAAAAATCTTAAATTTTTAAATAGAGATGAGTTTTGAGGCAAACAATTAAATATTTTAATTATAAAAAAAACAGCGCTCACAACTTAGTGAAAGCTATTAAGGCTTTTTAATTACAAATGCAGCGCTCACGACATGGTTGAAAGTTATTAAGGCTTTTTAATTACAAATGCAGCGCTCACGACATGGTTGAAAGCTATTAAGCTTTATTTAATTAAAAATGCAGCGCTAACGACATGGTTGAAAGCTATTAAGCTTTATTTAATTAAAAATGCAGTTCTTAGGACATGGTTGAAAGCTATTAAGCTTTATTTAATTAAAAATGCAGTGCTCACGACTTAGTCAAAGCCATTAAGCCTTATTTAATTAAAAATGCAGTGCTCACGACTTAGTCAAAGCTATTAAGCTTTATTTAATTAAAAATGCAGCGCTCAAGACATGGTTGAAAGCTATTAAGCTTTATTTAATTAAAAATGCAGTTCTTACGACATGGTTGAAAGCTATTAAACCTTATTTAATTAAATAAAAATGAAGCGCTTGCGACTTAGTTGAACGCTATTAAGCCTTTTTTATTTACAAATTGCAGCAAGTGTTTCGCTTGGGCTGCATTTAATTTTTTTTATCTTGTCATAGTTTTAGAAGGCTTTGGACGTAAGAATCCTAATTGATTAAGGAGACCCGGTATGGCAAATTGAGTAAAATATTTATATACGAACATAAAATTTAAAAGTCCCAACTTCGAACAATAAATAAAGCCTAGAAGAATAATTAATAATTAAAGCCTAGGTCTTCAGCAGGGTGCTGAAGACCTATGTGGTTCAGGTTTACGTACGTATATAAACATATGAATCTAACTTTGAATAGGAATAAGTCTTTAGGGGCTAGGGTGTTTAAGGCCAAGAGGCCAGATATCAAAATAGAGAAAAACATTTACAATTATAAACTTTAGAAGAGCAACTAAGGAATAGGGCTATTCGCTGTTTATCATGAATATTAAAATTTAATATTTTATAAAAAATTAGGAGAGTTCAAATACAGTATAATCGTTTATGATATAATTCATAATTACATAACTATTTTATAATAATATAATTCTTTCACGTTTAGTGTTTTTATTTTTGTAACATGAAAAAATAGATAAGGTTTTTTAAAATAAAAAATGATAAGCTTTCCGCTTTGATAAGTGCCATGTGACTGGGGTTTTACGTTTTATAGTGACATTTTGTATAATTCACAGCTATTATTTTACATAAAAGCTGTGTTTTACCTTTAGTCGTTAGTAAAATAATTAGACAGGCGAAAGAATATCGCAAAGGGAGGATCACAAAACATAACCAGCATTATGGCAATGTGACTTATTTTGCCATACTAGATTCTCATTTTTTTTGTGTGGCACTAACATAGAGAATTTTATTTTTTTATTTTTGATGAACAAATTCCTAAGTTATTGTCACAATTTCAGGCAATAACGCATAGGCAATATCCAGAATTTTCGACATGCAAAAAATCGAACTTAACATTACACAAAATTTGATAATTATCATGACAATTAAAATTAATTTAAAAAATAATTTTGAATTAAGTAGTAAAGCTAACAATTGTTGAAACACTTTGTTAAAATACTACACTTTAGTTGAAAGGTGTTAACTAATGTTGTACACAATAGTAATGTGCCTCAGAGCTCAAATACTCTGGTCACCTGAGTTATCTTAGGCATTATTGAGCATCATTATGCAACCTGAATCCTTGATGCTCTCTTCAACAATGTCAATGCAATCCAACTATAGACTATAAATTATAAAATTTCGTTCAGCTTGAGCTTCGCTAAATATTTCATTGTAAGATTCAATAAACTAGATATGCATAGCTCACCAGATTTGTTCTAATCGATAGTATATTGTAGCAGTGATTGCCAGGAAATAAGAAACTCATAGTAAAATTACGTACCCCAATTCCAAAAGCAGTTATATCTATATTGAGCTCTCGTAAAAAAATTAACTAGCCCAAATTTAAAAGCAGGGTATACATGCTTAATTTAATTTTGGGATGGGATATCCCCAAAAATTATTCATATTTCCATATAAATTAAAATTGGAAAACTTTATACAATCCTAAATTGAATTTGATGTCTTTGATTTTGAGTATTTTTATACTACCATCTTACTAGCATATAAAGAAAATTTTATATGCAAATTTCGGAGTTGCCTCTGGAATTAGGATATTTAAATAGTGAAATGGTTCTGTCAAAAAATTATTATGCCCAGGCTAGTCATAACTAGCTCACAGGTCAGGATGGAGTAGTAAAACATGTCGAAACAAAAATAGATCTTGAGAGGATGTCGAAACATCTTCTTTAAGAGGATGGTTACTAAATTACAGTGAATTGATTTTAAGTATATATACCACACCTCCAGTATCGTTTAGAGTATGAACGACTCAAAAGTGATTGGTCTAAGTTTTTCAAAACAAACAAAGTTTGTTTTGAAAGCGTTTTGTAACTTATTTTTTCGTATTTTTGTCTACTAGTTACTTTTTCTCATTTTTCCTATTATTCCTATGTTCCCTCAAAGCAGAAATCAGGAAAAGTATGGTATGAGCATTTATCGTAATATTTTGAACGAAAATTGATCAATAAACAAATGACTATTTAACACAGCAAAATCATACAAAACAAAATTACTTATTTAACTCTTCTTTTCTTATTATTCTTCGCGAATGCAAAACGTCGGACGGTTTAAACATTGTTCCATTGACCTTACTCTGATTATATGGGTACTTTAACCAAACCTATTAAGTTGAGCAGTGAATATGAAACAAACGTTTAAACTAAATGCTTTGGTAGATTTTAAAACTTCTTTCAAAACTTGCCAAAGATAAAAACTTTTTCAAATATTGACACCGTTTATCTGATAGAATTGATCTTACAGGGTAAAAATTAATTATACAAACTAATTTATTTCGAATTGAAATCATACGCGAGATAAAATGAAATGTAAAACAATGACAGGTTATTACTTAAAATACTACAAGTATTACGGAAAGTGGATATAAATATAAAACAGAGGTATAATGAATGGTCCGGTTGTGCCACTAGTCCGTATAAATGGCATAATAGCTGCTTGGAATTGCGTTAACCTAGGCATTGTGAAATTCACCGTGAATGTCCAGAGTTAGTTAACCTAAATCAGACCGGTCCCCTCTCTCGTTCTTTTTACACTTCGCCACCATTTCGTCTTTTGTGCAAGTATTTATCTTATTTTGATTTTTATAAAAGCGTGTCATGTTGGTTTTGAAAAATATAAAAAAACTGTCACAATTTTGTTTTATTCTGTTACATTTCTGAATGAAATTTAAGGCTAATTAATATAAATCATAAGTAATTCAAATGAAGAGAACAAACCTGAAAAATACTAAAGTACATCTAATCGCAAAAAGTTTTAGGTTGGTAATAAAATTAGTTAGTAATTTTTTTAAAAGATCTGAGGTAAATTTAAGAAAAATATTTGATATTAGAAATAGTAAGTAGAATATAAATTTATTTTTATTTTCAGGACATGTTCTGAAACGATGACATTTCATGAAAAATTGATGTTTTTTTTCATAACAATAACAATTACATTCTAAATTGTGAAAATAAAATTAGTTTGAATTGTGAGGATGAGTTTATTAAATAACATTAACTTACTGAAATGATAAAGTAGTATATTATGTTACAAGGCTGTGAAATGAGTTTTCATAACCGCGGCAATTAAATTTACTATCGAGCAAAGCAAGACAGTAAATTTTTCCAAGGTTAAGAAAAAAACACTTCACAGTCATGTAGCATATGCTATTTTTTAGAGGAAAGTGACAATGAAAAATCAATAAATATAAAATCATGTTTTATTTAGAGTAATTTTAATTTTTGACGAACTTTTATTGCGTTAGATTTAATGAAAAATTGTAAAAGTTAGGTACATATTTAAAGGTATATTACATTTAAAAATGTAATAAAGAAACACAAGAAACGTTATCTGAAATGGGCAATCCAGGTAAAATTTCGGTTTCAAGTTTTTTGTGCACACACTATTGTGTGTTTTAGGTTGGTAATAAAATTAGTTAATAATTTTTTTAAAAGATCTGAGGTAAATTTAAGAAAAATATTTAATATTAGAAATAGTAATTAGAATATAAATTTATTTTGATTTTTAGGACATGCTCTGAAACGATGACATTTCATGAAAAATTGATCATATCATCATATCAATTATCTATATTATCAATATCTATCATATCAATTTTTCATGAAATGTCATCGTTTCAGAGCATGTCCTAAAAATCAAAATAATTATATTCTAATTACTATTTCTAATATCAAATATTTTTCTTAAATTTACCTCAGATCTTTTAAAAAATTATTAACTAATTTTTTACCAACCTAAAAACACACATAGTGTGTGCACAAAAAACTTGAAACCGAGATTTTACCTGGATTGCCCATTTCAGATAACGTTTCTCGTGTTTCTTTATTAAAATTTTTAAATGTAATATACCTTTAAAATATGTACCAAACGTTTACAATTTTTCATTAAATCTAACGCAATAAAAGTTCGTCAAAAATTAAAATTACTCTAAATAGAACATGATTTTATATTTATTGATTTTTCATTGTCACTTTCCTCTAAAAAATAGCATATGCTATTTTTAAAAAATTAAATTAATTAATTAAACATTTTATTGTCTGTACCAACAATATAAATTAAAAAAGTAAAAAATTCTTACTTGCTCATGGTCTTTTAAGAACATGTTGAATTCAAGGAATAAAACATATTTATTATATATATATTATATATATATATATATATATATATATATATATTATATATATATATATATATATATATATATATATACATCAAAATTAAGAAGTAAATCAAAATTTAAATAAATAATAGGTGTATATTATGTTACATAAATCAAAACTTGTAGATCTCTTAGTAGACCGTCCTATGAAATACCAATTTCTCTTTAATTTGCCATATTACTTTATTTACCATGGATTTATAACGTTCATTGTGTTTACCTATTGAACTTAAGTATGAGTTAAATGCACCATAAAATAACAGCTTGTTTGAGTTAAATACACCATAAAATAACAGCTGGTTTGAGTTAAATACACCATAAAATAACAGCTTGTTTGAGTCGTTCGATTATTGTAATTAGAGAGTGTGGTAATGAAATAGGTGTAGAGAACAAACACGACAGAAGTATAAAAGAAGTAATCTGTGAATTAATATTTGTTCATAAATAAAACAGAAATGTAATCATTTGTTATAGAATGCTGAGTGGATTTAGTTGGCCTAATTCGTTGTTATGTTATAATAGTGGTTTTCCAAACTTGTTCCCCCACTTTATGTTTTAATACTTCCAGTATTATCTCTTGTCCTCTATTTCGTGTTCGTTCCTTTCTTTCTCCCACTTTATCCGTTCCTTATTTTCTCTTTCTCTCTTACGGTACTTTATAATTTCTTCTTTATCGCACACTTTCACCGAGTGCCAGCCTTCTAAACCCCGTTTTTTCTCTTCCTTCTTGCAACCTAGATTCTAGGACGAGGCGGAGTGGAAACGATTGTTCGGAACAAAGATATCGGAATTAAAAATCCAGGTCGAGACATGACGTACTAAAAAAAAACTCCCGAACGGTACTGACAAACGTTACAACTTTTTTTGAAGCTCTAGAAACGTATAGAGAAAGAATTGCATTTTACAAATATTGCAAACCTTTGATCTGATTTGTTTGAAACATACAGCGGACTACGTTTTCACAGTTTAAAGAAAAACTAAAACCATTAGCACACTTAAAATCTAAAATATCAGCTTATTAAAGCTAATATAGAGACCGAACAGCTTACATAATTCATGTTTGATAGAGTCTATCATAAAAAGGAGACAACATAACTTAAGAGAAAACATATAAATGATAGGTTTATTAATATAAGCAAAATGCAAATACATAATATATTCTAAGCAAATATACAGAAGGTATTATATACTGTCATACATATTGATCTAGCTATATGCAAATTCCAGGTCTATCCTGCGCTAAAATACGATAGTATTAATCACTTCGGAGGTATTATAATGTATCACTATAGCCTAACAGAATGTATGATATACTTAGTCTAGTATGAGTAAAAATACATAGATATTAGGTATAATGTATAACAATGACTAAGCAATGTTTAAATAGTTAATCTATCTTAAAATGAGTGTTAAAATATCTATATTAAGCAAAATAATTAATAAGTAAAAGTACTAAGTATAATAAGAATAGTATAGTAAGTATAAATTAAGCAAAATAACTAAGTATAATAAGAATAGTATAGTAAGTATAAATTAAGCAAATAACTAAGATAATAAGAATAAGTATAGTAAGTATAAATTAGCAAAATAACTAAGTATAATAAGAAGATAGTAAGTATAAATTAAACAAAATAACTAAGTATAATAAAATAGTATAGTAAGTATAAATTAAGCAAAATAACTAAGTATAATAAGAATAGTATAGTAAGTATAAATTAAGAACTAGTATAATAAGAATAGTATAGTAAGTATAAATTAAGCAAATAACTAAGTATAATAAGAATAGTATAGTAAGTATAAATAACAAAATAACAAGTATATAAGAATAGTATAGTAAGTATAAACTAAGCAAAAGAAATTTGTATAACAAAAATAGTATATTCTAACATTAATAACATGTTATTAAATTTTAATAATATATATATATATATATATATATATATATATATATATATATATATAATATATATATTATTATATATTATTATATTATCCATTTTATTTGATTATTAAATCTTTTCCTATATGATGCAAATAAAATGAATGAATTTATAAGTAAATGTTAATTAATTACCTAAATCGCATAATTATTGAAATATTTATATTTATTATTACTATGATTACAAGTCTTTATTGAATGGATATCGATGGTTTAATAAACATGACCAAAAAAATTAAAATTTGAATAACAAACTCTAGAGGAGTGTTAGTTAAAAGTTAACGGTACAGTAGGTTAGCCTAGAACTTGGCTGGTGTGCGCCAGGGGTCCAATACCTTGCCTTGATCTTGCGCCATTCCACAATACAATTTCTTCTTTCTTTAATAAAACGCTATAACGTTCTAATAGTGTTATAGCAGTAGTTTGCTATTCGTAATATGTTTATTTCTGTTATATGCTATAATATACTCATATATTTACAGATCTACATATTATAAAAATAATAATAACAGCAACAAAATTAAATTTATCATTTCAACGGGTATGTTTGTATATTATTAATTAATTAGAATAATTATTATTACAATTGTTAATTTTTTTTAGGTAGTAACCCTACTTAAAATGATTTTTTAGATGCTCCATAAAAATATTACATGTTTTATCAGCTAAATTTTAACAGGGACAAATTTGTAAAATTTTGAATCTTTTAGTATTAACAAGATAAGCAAAGTAACCATATATATTTATTGTTTTTATGAATAAATAAATAATTGAATTACATAGTTATACATATTTATATATTTTTAATATAATTAACACTCAAACTAGCCAAACTTGTATAAGTAACCTTATTGCAATTATTTACCCTTTATATCATATATTTAAGCATAACCTGGATCTAATAAAAAAACATTTTTAACGAAATTTTTTACATTCAAAAATTCGAATGTAGCTACTGATTCACAGGGTGGACCAAAAGTCTTGCCCGTTTCTCGAGACTCTATAAGGCATAGAGATATTATTACTAGAGGGACCTTATAGGTTAAATTTTGGAACATCGAAAAAGTAACCTGACCACCTTCGCTTATAAATACAATCAAATAATCAGTACAAAATTACAATAATTTATATAGTAAAACGTTAAAAATACAAATCAAAACACAAACAATATGCTGGAAACCGAAATATATGTATTATTTATAACCTTAACTTGCTCTTGAAGAAGGTTTCAATGAGGTTACACAGAGCCCCTGGGAGCCCCAAAATTATGTTTCAGGCCTCACAATGTATTTAGATAGGCTATGCCCCCTCTAGTATATATCTCTATGCTATAAGGTGTCTAGAGTAAAAACTAAGCAGCTTATTTTAAGAGCAATAGTCCATAGTTTTAGTGTGTCACCTAATTACCAGATATCGCACAAAAATAAGTAAAAAATACAAGTCATTTTTCAATACATTTGTAAAGTTGGTATGCCAGGTTGTAACGTACTCTTACAAAATTCCTGTTCCAATTCATATTACAAACGCTCAGCGATATTTATTTTTAACCGTGTTAAAATTAATAGGTAAACAATACTTAAAAGGCATACAATGCGTAACAAATAATAGGCATCAATATTTTATTTTAAACTTTTGTGTAATAAAATCTAGTTCCAGATCACTTTTACAAAATTCTCTTTATTCTTTGTTTCATTCATTCGCTTTTGAATAATAGTGGCGAATTCAACAGTAATATTTTTTTATTTAAATATTCTTGGCAAAGGGTAGTATTGAACACAATTACTTTAGATTGAGTGCAATATATACTTATATAGATGAGAATAAGTGATTCTCGATCGCATTTAATTCTCTTGCATACGGGTTATAAGGCTATTTTGGCGTGTATAACTGTGTATCTATAGCTTTCAAATTTTTCAATTAGTAGGTTTAAAAAAATTATCTCGAACTTAGATCTGAAATATTGTCTTTAGGAAAAGTTAGCAGGGAGAAATTAAGGTTATAAGAAAAATAGAAAAGGTTTTTTTTTCAAACTCTAGTTCAAAACTTTTTGAAGTTATAACTATTAACGCGTCAAAGAGTAAATAATATATCTTTCTTAGAGCTTTAAAATACAAACCCATCTAATAATCATAAAAGTAAATAACTAATAAAAATGTTTTTAAACGCGAAGCATCATCCGATCGAACTTTAGAACTTTCAGCTTTCAATAATAGGATTTTATTTGAAATGTCTTTTTTAATGTCAGTATTGTGAAAAGTTTTATAAGATAAACTCAACTATCAACAAGAGCGCAGGAGCTCTCGTCTAGTAAACTGAAATGCTATACAAGTCCTTAAAAAGGTTCATCGAGTTATACATTATAAATTACTTTTAAATAATTCGACTGAAGCCTCGACTGCTTAAGTATTGTTTAAACTGAATCAACCTTCAAGTATTAGCAGTAGCAACTAACCATGTTTCCAATCACTAAACACGTTTTATGTTGTACGAGTATTTCGGGTGTGTTAGATAAGATGGCGAAAAGAAAAATGAGGTAATGAAGAGAAAGGCTTGATATAACGAGAGAGAGGAAGAAGGAAGGAACTAGGTCTCGAACTGTTAACTTTTTCTAGGTTACAAAATTTCTCCTTTCCAGATACTTCTGACAATGAACATTCTAGACAAGCGACTTTCGCCATGGACTGATAACTCTCATAACAGATATTCACTCGATTACGAAGAAATAAGTAATAAAGGAATGAGTGCTGTAAGTGTGAAATGACGTGAGAATCCATTTTTAAAACTTAATCCGGACATGAGAGGGACGTTTTTGTTTGTAACACTCTAATAATAATAAATCCGTTACTATAGGCCAAGCAAAAAGTGAAAAATTATATATGAGTGCGCTGGTGTCGGCTTGTAGAGTCAGTTTTTAATGAAATGCAAACATGCATAGAGATATTATTACTAGAGAGGCCCTATAAGTTAAATTTTGAAACATCGAAAAAGTAACCTGACCAACTTCGATTATAAATATAATCAAATAATCAGTACAAAATTACAATAATTTATATAGTAAAACGTTAAAAATATAAGTCAAAACACAAAAAAATGTTAGGGGAAGCGAAATAAATTTATTCATTATAACCTTAACTTACTCTTGATTGAGGTTTTAATGAGGTTACTCAGAGCCCCTGAGATCCCCAAAAAGATATTTCAGGCCCTTCAATGTATTGAGATAGGCTGTGCCCCCTCTAGTATATATCTCTATGTAAACATGTCAATATTGATTTCATTAAGTTTGTTTTGATTTTTCAAATTTTGTTTTGTTTATAGTCAAAACTGTAATCAAATAAATCATGGAACTCATAGAGATAAAATACTAGAGGGGGCGTATCGTATCTCAAGACATTGAAAGGCTTGAAACATATTTTTGGGACTCTTAGGGGCTGTGTGCAACCTCAATAAAACCTCATCAAAGAGTGTGTTAAGGATGTAATAAGTCAATCTTAGTTGGCTATTCGCAGATCGCATGAGTTTTGTTTATGAACATTGACTTATTAAAGTTGACGTAATTATGAACTGTTTATTAATACTCAAAGGTGTTCAGGTTACTTTTTAGATTTTACAATTCAACTGATAACAAAGAAAAGAAATCAGTCCATCTCTCTAGTAATATCTCTAAGATGGCTCTAGACTTATACAGACTTGACTTCGGCAATGTTCAAAGACACGATTATATACGAAGGTCAGACTCTTAACATATACGTTGCACATATTTTATGCACATACACGTGTTTACAGCCAGGTACGTGTTTTGGAATCGATGATGGAGTCAGCAATTTTTCAAAAAGTCAGAGTCGGCCTTTTTTCACCGACTCCTTAGTCCTTGAAAAATAAAAATACTTAATTTAAAATACTCTTTTTATTACTCCACCCTCTTTAAATAATTGACGTAAAATTTAGAATAATGATTTTATATTTAATTTTAATATTACATATTAAATAATTCAAATTATAAATTTTATATATTTTTTTCGGACGCATCATAACATAATGTATGTATATTCATATTTAGTTGCCTGTCACGAGTCATTTATAATGAAAATGTAGGATACAATAAATAATAAGATGTTCTATTAAAAACTTCCGCCATGACACCTATCCCATAAGCGAATTTTATTCCCAAAGGAAATTCGCTAAAAAGTAATCTGAGTCGAAAAAAGAATCCAGCTCTAAACAGGTATGTGGTTTTAGTCCAAAACTAGAAGTTAACTATACAGTTAACAGCGAATACTGTCAACTGTGCTTTTTGTATAAAAAAATATTTACAAATCTACAATAAAATAAATGAGAATCTTTTCTCTTTTTCCTAACTCAATAAATGTTTAAGATTTAAAAC
This sequence comes from Microvelia longipes, assembly GCA_018340805.1. Taxonomy (NCBI): domain Eukaryota; kingdom Metazoa; phylum Arthropoda; class Insecta; order Hemiptera; family Veliidae; genus Microvelia; species Microvelia longipes. The sequence continues at coordinate 27,750,098 of JACMZG010001893.1, read as the reverse complement.
AGCCCCAAGAACCATCTTTAGTAACCTCTAATAACTATAACTAATATATCGTCAACAATAATTACCACTGAGAACTAATATTGACCAAACCAGTAATTATTGTTCAGTGGTAAGTTACTGCTATCAATAGGGTTACAGTAGAGGGCTATTAAATATGTTTGTTCATAAATGTGGTATTTTATAGAACACTTCGCTTTATTTTGGCGTCATATCAGTTTAAAGAAAACACTGCAGGATTTAGAAGTTAATTATGTTTTAAGAGTGGAAATAAAATAAATACATCTAATATTAATCAAATTAATACTTTTCTACTTTTATAAAAGTTTTTTGTGCAATTATTCTTTAAAAAAATGTAAAAAGGGCTTATGACCGTTGATGTACTAATAAATAATAAATAAATAAAAATAAATAATTAATGAGTGGGGAAGGGAGGTAGACAAAACAGATCCCAATACGTCTTTTGCCAAAAATGAATCTAGCGGCAAATGACTGGCGGCACTCAAACATTGAGATAAATAAATAAATATTTCTGTAAATAATACAAGATATTACTTATTTCATCGGCAATTAACATAACTCTAACAAAATCCCATATAATTATTAAAAATCGCTCCAGATGAAGGGTACTATTTAGTGCCAAGTTCGAAGCACTAAGGTGAGTACAGTTCTCAAAGTTTTGTTTTTATATTGACAATTATATTCAGGGGCGTAATGCCGAGTCAATGATGACACAGCACACAGCGCGCCATCAGAGTGTATTGTGTCAAGTCAACATGACAATGTGAGTTACGGCTCTAAAATTTCCAACAATAGATGCGAGATTCTAAAAACATCCAATTGCTTATGAACGATTGAGCTCATAAGGAAAATATTAACTTATTTTTTCGTCTCCTAGAAGGGCATGAAACTCGTTTCATGCCATTTTATATTATTTAATAAAAAATTACTAAAACCCAGGTGATTCCCGCAGGGTCAACCAACACCCCTAAACGGATCTTTTTATCATTCCAAATCAAATTATTACTTTTTAACTTACTTACTAACTAACTTACTTTTTTACTTAATATGTAGGTATATTTAAAGTTCAAAAGAAAGGTAAAATTTGATGCCACAAAACATCATAAGCGTCATTTTCTTGTTAAACTTCGCAGACACCGTCCAAAAATTAGGCACAAAAATCAATCAAAGGGGTTACGTACTAAAATACAAGTTAAAATATGAACTAATATAATTGGCTTGTAACTAGTCATCTAATTGACTGCCATTGACCGAGACATTGACTAGTTCTGCTTAGTCATAATCATGATAAAAAAACTATACTGGAACTTAAGTATAAGAGTCTGACTCAGTATCTTTAATAACATAATATAGCAAGTTATATACATACTCATTTAGGCCATTCACGAATCCTTAAATTGTTATTTTACAAAAGCTTAAACTGGAGTATTATAATACCCATATAAATATATATATATATATAATATATATATATATATATATATATATATATATATATATATATATATATATATAATAATATATTAATGATGAAATACGTTTAAATGCTAAATGCTCCAGTTTAAGCTTTTGTTAAATATAATTAAGAGATTCTTCAATTGCCTTAATGAGTATGTATTGTGTTTTTACATACCATGTAATCTGTTACGACCAATCTAGTTACTTTTCTTTCTCTTTTTTCCGCTTAATTCATCATTTATGTATATATATATATATATATATATATATATATATATATATATATATATATATATTATATATATACATACATATAAATCTTCTTGATAGTAGATATACAAGATACTATGTTATATTATTCTATTCCAATGCATTGAAAAGAATTGGAGGAGTAATAAGTATACTAACATACACTATGCCATTATGTATGTTTGCGTAAGTATGTCACTGTGGTTAAGCAACCCCACTCCCAACACTGTTCGAGTATTTGATAATACCATTGCATTTTTTTTGTATAAATATACACTACATTGCAATCTAAAAATAATTTTAATACATATAAAATAAAATTAACAATATTGATTTTATAGAATTTAATCAACGTATAACAATGGAACCAACTATCAACGAAGCGTTTATAGCAGTTTGGCTTTTTTCTTTATTTACAATAATACACGGATATCTCAGTTATTGTTAACAAGTAAATTTTTATAAACTGTTTGGCTAGAATATTATCTAATACAGTCAGCTGTGTCAGCATTATTATAGGGTCAATGTTTTATTATTATATCTTGTTTATAGTAAATATTTTGTAGTTAATAGAGAGAGTATTATAAGTTATTTGTATATAAATAAATAAATAAACAATATATATATAATATATATATATATATATTATATATATATATATATATATATATATATATATATATATATATAAGAAGTATATAAGAGTATACTATAAGGAGGGGGGGGTACATAAGAGAAAATAAGTGGAATATTGGATAATAGATATTAAGTGTGCCTTTGATAAAAACATAATATATCTATTTGTAGATGAATTATAAAATCCGACTTAATGTAATTAACCTTGATTAAAGTGGATTAACTTAATTAATCTAAAAACCATAAAAAATAAATTTTACATAAAATTTAAAAAAGTTTGAAATTGAAATGGATACAATACATAAGAAATTACTAATTAAAAATTTATATTTGTAGTCACTTTAGGAATGCAAATTTGAAACGAATTTAGCCGAGCACTTTTGAAATAATTTCATTTTATTTTATATTATTTTAGGTTATAAAATAATATAAACTAAAATAATACAAAATTATTATGTTTTTAGGATAAAAAAAACATAAAATATATGTTATGTTTGTAAACTTAAAATAAAAATATATGTTACTGCACGAACATAATAGCTCCCTAATAAGAAAGAATAATAAGTTACTCATTTAAGATGTAAGGAAATTAACATATTTAGACATTTTGTTAATTAAATATATATTAAAAGCGGAATAAATAAAACAGTTTGTACTTAAAAACATAATATCAAACTGTTTAAATAAATAAATAATTAACAGTAATGAGAAGAAGAAGGTGTCATAGTATCTTATAGATCCGAACAAAGAAGTGGAACGATCTTGTCGCTTGCTATTATATAAAAGATTGATCGTGGCCTTATGAAGAAAAGATCTTGCACTTAGCAATGAAAACACGTATTTTACATCTTAAATTGTTCATTTTACTAAACAATTAAAATTCTATAAAAAAAATTAAGCTAAAGGATTGCTGAAGAAGAAATGTTGATTAATTTGGTTTGTTTTACATCTTAATTAAATACTCATTAAAGAATCCGTTTCAGATTTTTCAGACTTAAATATTCTTCTGAATAATTAAACAAAATTAATACTAAGTACCACCATTGTACTTCAATGAAAACTGACCATGAAGTTGAGAATCCTGCCCTTCAAAAGAAAACGACCTTGCCCTTCAAAAATTGGTTTTTAAAAAGGTCATAATTAGGGAAAAATATCACTTATTTAAATAAGAAGCGGCTACGCTTTTTGAATGACGAAACAAAATTTTTCTTTGGTGAAGAACGTGAGACACGTATTCTAAGAGTAAAATTGTTTAGTCTTCTTTTAAGGATCAAATCTTTTAATCAGGGATTGTCTAATCCTTCAATGATATTGCCTAGAACCGGTGGTCTCAAATTGTGATATGCGTACCACTAATGGTACATGAAAGGCTCTTGGGAGGTACGCGGAAAAATCTTACTGTTCCCAATTTTTTAAATTATTGGTAAACATAAGTTAGGGTGCTAGATGGCACCGGGAGTTAAAGTTGGGAGTGTCAGGAATCTGTTTCAGAGCTACCTGACCACGAAAACATACACACACAATATATAATATATATATAATATATAATATATATATATATATATATATATATATATATATATAATATATACACATATATATATATATATATATATATATATATATATTATAATATATATATATAATATATATATATATATATATTGTGTGTGTGTGTGTGTGTGTGTGTGTGTGTGTTGTGAAACAAATATTATGTCGGATGGTAGGTGGTATGTGGTGAGAAAAAGTCTGAGAACCCCTGGTCTAGACCTTCAAAGGGATAATCAAGAGCACTAAATGAATGATGATAGTCCTTAAAACGAATCATCTAGATCTTCAAAGTAATGATCTTGACTATAGACCTTCAAATGAATGATCTAGCCCTTTGAAGGAATAATCTATCCTGTCAAAGGAATAATCTAGACCTTCAAGGGAATAATCTAGACCTTGAAGGAAATAATCTAGACCTTTAAGGAAATAATCTAGACCTTTAAGGGAATAATCTATACTTTCAAAGGAATAATCTAGACCTTCAAGGGAATAATCTAGACCTTGAAGGAAATAATCTAGACCTTCAAAGGTATGATCTGGCAATTGAAGATATAAATATAGTTTTTAGCTGATTTAAAAGAAAAACTGACCTATTATATTAATTATAAATATATTTCCTTCCTCAGGGCACTCCGCCTTTAAAGTCGAAGATTTTCCGATAATCATAGTTATACCAGAACATTTAAATGGTCACCATAGTAATGGTCAATTTTTAATATTAATAAGATGTTTATGGCGCTTCTTTAGTTTAGATCCCCCCCGTAGTTTTTGTGTCTATTATTGATTGAATTATTAATGTGGTGATTTATGTATATTAAAATAAAGGGTCAGCTAATCTAAAGAAGTACCATGTTCAATCTATACTAAGTAATTAGTACATGTTAGTACATGTTGGAAATAAATAAATTAAAAGAAACATATAAAAAAATTTAAATAAAAACTTTTTTTATGATTTTCTTTCGTCGAAAATGATTTTAAATAAAATGAACACGCATCGGTCTTAAGTAGAAGAAGCAAGAAACGGGGGAGGGGGTAAAGTTTGGATAAATTACCCAAATTTCTCCTTTTATTAGCATAAGATTACAATAGGGGCGAGTGGTAGAGTATAAACAGTCATCAACTTGAAGGTTGTATTTTACAATACACGTGAGATATCACGTGTCTCATATATCCATTTTATTCAAATGGTTTGAACCCAGGTCGAAAATTCTATCGTTTTTAAATACTATTTGTGAACGCCTTTTTAAAATCTTCTCAAATAAGATCATTGCAAAAAAAACTGTAAAATCAATATATAATATAAAATAGATATCATATATATAAAATAGATATCAATATATATATATATAATAAAATAGATATCATATATAAAATAGATATATATATATAAATAGATATCATATATATAAAATAGATATCATATATATAAAATAGATATTAACGAGGAGCTAAGGACTACTGGACGAAGTATAATTTAAAAAAAAATAATAGTCTCTTAATGAAGCATAAATTATGCCATATTTTTCATAGGACAAGATTAGTTATATCAGCATAAAAATTTGAGTAAAAACGAATTAAATTAACTATTCGTTTTACTATTTGTCAGGAGTATTTGAATGTAATATTAAGTCAAAATGCAAAAGGATATCTAAAGGAATGCAAGAAGAATAGAATAGAAAGGCAAACCAAGAGAGGAGGTTTGAGAAATATTTACGAAATAACAAATCAACAAGTGGGACTGACTTAGCTCTCTTGTTTCTTTTATATTTTGTTTATTCGCTTTATGTTCGATAGTACCTTTCAGTATTGCTATAGTTTTTTAAATTCATTGAATAAAGCATGCTTACAAAAATTATATGTACAAAGAACATTGGGTGTTTATTGTTTTAATGACATGGCTGAGGTGTTTGAAGGGTAAAAATTTAAGTTTTTATGGTTTAAGCAAATCATATATTCCACATTTTTAAGTCATACTTATGCTTAAAAGTAATAGAAAATCTATTGGATTAATTGATCACACTAGCATAGTAATATAAGTTAAGTGCAAGTAATAAACACAGAAATAAAGTTCATGATAACAAAAACACGTATCAGAAATGCTTATCTTTAAGGAGGGTATTATTATTTTACAAATCTGATGATGTCAGTCGTCTATAAATTTTTTCTTTTAACAAAAGAAATAAAATTTAAAATCGTTAACTTGTAATTAGGGTTTTAAATTTATGAAACACATATGAATAAACATCCGTGAAACATGCATTCATAAATTCATGAATGTAAAAGAAGTTGGATGCGAAAATTTGTACTATCGAACTCGATGAAGTAATCAAGTGTTTCGTAAACATTCAAATATATATATTTAAATTTAAATATAACTTACTTTTTGTTTTATGTAATAAAATCCAAATAGTATTTAATCACAACACGATCCACTTATATTTAAAAACTGTTTGTTTGTTTATAATAAATAAATGTTTTTGTTGTAATGTATTTAAGCATAGAATATATCAACGTGAAGGTAATACGCGCGACTGAACGGTCTAGTCTGGCAGTGGCAAAAGAATCTGGGTGAAGAGAAGGAGTAATCCCCACTATACTCAACCTTCTTAGAGCGTATATCAGGTCAAAGCCTGAGTGCTTTGCTCGCTTATAGTTCACTCCTACTATAATCGCACTTTATTACCATTACATTGTCTCTTGCGCAGTCGATATTTCTCTGAGCAAATTAGTTAATATTATGTTAATTCGTTAACGGTTCAGAACGCTGTTTCTCATAGTATGGGATGTTATAAGATCTGCGTCGTGTGATAAATCTCATATACCCCACTGATAAATTAATCTTGTTTCTTTCCCCAAAATTAACACCTTATTTTCATCTTCTTTCGCTTCGACTTGTACTCCAAATTTAAAGTCAGACAACTTGCATTGCGTTAAAGCCAGAACAACATGTCAGTCACACAACTTGTATTGCGTTAAAGTCAGAACAACATGTCAGTCACACAACTTGCATTGCGTTAAAGTCAAAAAATCATGTCAGTCACACAACTTGTATTGCGTTAAAGTCAGAAAAACATGTCAGTCACATAACTTTCATTGCGTTAAAGTCAGAAAAACATGTCAGTCACACAACTTGTATTGCGTTAAAGTCAGAACAACATGTCAGTCACACAACTTGTATTGCGTTTAAGTCAGAACAACATGTCAGTCACATAACTTTCATTGTGTTAAAGTCAGAAAATCATGTCAGTCAAACAACTTTTATTGCGTTAAAGTCAGAGAAACATGTCAGTCAAACAACTTGTATTGCGTTAAAGTTAGACAAGCATGTCAGTCAGACAACTTGTATACGTTAAAGTCAGACAACCATGCCAGTCAGACAACTTGTATGCGTTAAAGTCAGACAAACATGTCAGTCAAACAACTTGTATTGCGTTAAAGTCAGACAAAAATGCCAGTCAGACAACTTCTATTGCGTTAAAGTCAGACAAAAATGCCAGCCAAACAACTTGTATTGCGTTAAAGTCAGACAAACATGTCAGCCAGACAATTTGTATTGCGTTAAAGTCAGACAAACATGTCAATACAAATTTAAACCAATACTAGTTTTTGATATTGAAGTCTTTCTCTCTCATAAACAATGACCTAGTCATTGCTACGTTCAGACTCATTGATTCCATATACACAAGCATTTCTTATCACATTTCCAGTACGAAATAGCGATTATAAGATTGACTTAGCTATCCCTCTTTTACTAAAAACAATGTTATTTTGCTTCATTGTATGCATGTGGTCTGTACAAAGAACCCTTTGAACAGTCTTTGTTCTTTATGTTTATTAATAAAACATGAATTATTGCATATAGTTACTAACTATCCCTAATACAAAATTCTGTCGTGAAAGTCCGCAAGCCGGGCGAATTCTCTTTGAAATGCGCTCTCTCTTGATTATCAATCCAATATATCGGTATATATTTAATAACCCGAGTATTAACGTCACAACTTGTTATTTAATGTTTCAAATTTTTGAAAAAATGTTCATATTTATCTTATAGATTACAACACAACACAGCATTTTATACACTTATTTGAAGCTCAGCTTATGCTACTTTTTAGCGCATTTTCTTTGAAAAATTCTAAACTAAATATACCAGGTTACAAACTTAAATACTATAAAAAAGCCGATCAAAAATTAGCATCAGTACAAATTTGAACCTGGAAACCCAAGCTTTATGAAGTCTTATCAACTCTGGGCAGATTTTATTAAATTCAGCAACCCGAAAACATTGAAAACGTCACCCGACAGGAAAATTATTTTGTACTGACCGTTATTTTAGCTTCAGTTATTTTCCACGGTTTTTTTTACTTCTTGGTCACTTACAGTAGTCGTAACGATTTCGGACGGGGTTCATTCGATTCAGCACCCCAAAAAATATAAACAAGGACATTTTTCGCCACGAAGAATATTAACCCTGAATTTCAACGATTTGTTGAAAATTTTGCTGACTCACAAAACCGGCTTAATGACGTCACAACAACCTGGTTTTCCATAGGGTTCGTGTCCTCCCCAAGGTTGATTTTCGTACCAAGCTATACGTACGTAGTAATTTAAAAATACTAATATGTTCGAGACATTAGTATTTCGAGCAACACGTCTTCAAACTCGCTTCGCTCGTCCTCAGATATAGTAAATACATGCGTTTCATTCCCAGTAGTCTTTTATCCAGGCACTGAACACGCTCGATGCTGCTTAACTTTTATGATCCACCAAAAATCATTGATAGACATGTTGTATAATAACTTAAGTAATATTTGACTTGTATGAAGAGGAGCTTTCTTCTCTTAGTTAGAGAGATATCCTCCAATATATCGATCTTTACAAGAGATTCTTGGTAGAGGTGGTGTAGACTAAGGAATCGGGGCTGGCAAGAAGGGCCCAATTACGTGGCCTATTTGCCTGGCTTTGCCTCCCCACCCTATTACTATTACTACTACTTTGGAAATTTTCCTCACAATATCGAAGTCACTTTGCACGACCTCTGAACTCGGAAGTCACATAACTTTTGTGCACCCTCGCTATTTCCAAAATTCCTTCGTCCCTATTTAACTAAGACACTTGAATTTTCTACAGGAGCTAAAAACATTTTTTAAATCAATCCCTTTTTCCACATTTTCATGTTTAGAACCCCATTTTTGTTCTCTAAAAAAACTATTTTAAGGGATTCTTTCTATGGGTTTAAATATAACGTACACCAAATTTGATGCGATTATGATAAAAATTTTGACCGTAGTTTTGGGGAATAAAATTGGCATTTTGCGTAATAAAAATAAAGCTATGTAACGTCACAAGGACAACAGTCAAACATTGTCAAGTAAAATCATAATAAGATAACGCATTTGATGATCCAAGGTCAATTATATTAATAACACCAATTATAATTGAAAATTTTGCAGTTAATATCAAGGTGGTTTTCTCTCTTGACAGAACACCTTTAACGGTTGCCAGTACTAGCTAAGGTTGTTGTGGATCATACCTGCGATGAGCTGCAAGGCTCTAAATGGGCATCATTATTATCATTTTACTAAAATTAAAACGGAAAAATTACTCAAATAAGGTACTGGCAGAACAGCCTAAAGGTACCAAATTGCATTGAGAACGGCTCGAGAGGTTATAATGTTCTGACACGAACATAAAATTACAAAAACTCAAAATCATAGAGATATATTACTAGAGGAGGGTACTAAGTCATTCCATAAAATTTAAACTAATGCTGATAATGAGAGGAAACTTAGCACTTATGTTAGTCTTATACATGGCTAAATGATTGACTTAATTGGATCATTTTTCGATTTTTCATTATTTGTAAAATACCGTACACAAGTTATTCGGTAAAAATTGAAATAATGCTAATAATATTATCTTAAACTAAAATTTATCCTGTCATTTTAGGAATTTTTGTGGTACTGGACATTATTACCAGTTTTTTCCGCAAAGCACAACTAGACCTAAAGATTGATTTTTGTATCAAGTTTCAGCTTTCTAGCATGAATACACTGCGAGATACGATGATAACAGACACACCCACACTCACATTATACAGACAGACAAATTTTTGGAAGTCACTCAGAAGGTCTTACAAGACCTGAAACGGATAATTCAGGTTAAGTCCCGGTTTTCGGATTTTTTTTTTTGCAAACACAATAGTTTTCCTTTATACTTACGGTATAAACGAAGAAAAGTAAAAAGAGTTTAATTTTAAATTCGACTAAGAAACGAATAGTGAGACAGAGGTAGAGGAAGGTAGGGTATAATATAATAGGGTAAAACATAATATTCAGTCTATTAAGCAACTAGGCCAGTGCCCTCCTGTTCTGTGATATGTACAGTTCTATCAACAGTCCTAACTTGACTCTCCAGTTAATTTGTGCTATATGCCGATAGTTTTATTAATAGCAGCATTAAGTCGATACAGACATGTAGACAGACTTTTAAAACTTTTTTTATTCACCGTGGACTAAAGCTCTGTCCCATACAAGCACACTCGTAGCCAGGGCCTAAAATGGGGCCCCCGCATAAAAAAAATTCCGCCCCCTCTGACAAAGTAGATGTCAGTGGAATTCTCTTGTAGATGTGTGAATCGCCCCCTCTGACAAAGAGATGTCAGTGGAATTCTCTTGTAGATGTGTGAATTCGCCCCCTCTGACAAAGTAGATGTCAGTGGAATTCCTCGCCCTCTGTAGATGTGTGAATTCTTGTAGATGTGTGAATTCGCCCCCTCTGGGACAATCCGCCCCCTACAAGTTTTAGCTGGCTACGGGCATGCTTAGGCCGAAATGATGCAAAACCTATTATACTTATTTATAATTATTATTAAAGGTTTAATTATTATTTTTAAGGAGATACACTTGTACCAAGTTTCAACCCATTTAGATTATTTTTCGATTTTTTAACCATTTTATTAAAAACGCATACAAGTCATTTGATAAAATTCTGGCACAGTGGTCCAAATGTCGGGCAAAATTCCTTTGGCATACGTGTTTTCGTGCTTAACAATCCATTTCTTGCTTGAGGTTCCGGTTTATGCTTTATTACTTGAGCAGTTGTAACTCAATTATCAAACACTACTCGTAACTCATTTTTCATGTATTTTTCAAAGGCATAGAGCTAAAACCTTTAACGAACCATGAAACAACTGAGCATTAAATAGTGCAAATAATGGTGTTGCATTGCCAATTTTAGAGGCATATTTTTGTATAACCATAACAGACATTTTTCCTTTGGAAAATACAGAAAATGTGAGTTACGAGTAGTGCTTGATAATTAAGTGATGCTCAAGGTATAAAGCATAAACAAAAACCTTAAGCAAGAAATGAATTGTTTAACTCGAAAACGCGTATTCCAAAGGAAATTCGCCCGGCATGCGGACCAACGAGCCAGAACTATTTTGTAGTTGTAAATTTATATAATTTCAAAAAACAATTCCGGCGCAAGAGTGTGCATGTCGGGCGTATTCCCTTTGGAATGCGCGTTTCCGGGCTAAACAATTCATTTCTTGCTTAAGGTTTTTTGTTTATGCTTTATACCTTGAGCAGTTACTCAATTATCAAGCACTACTCGTAACTCATTTTTCCAGTATTTTTCAAAGGTATAGCGCTAAAAACTTTAAAGAACGATGAAACAACTGAGCATTAAAATAATGCAAATAATGGTGTTGCATTGCCAATTTTAGAGGGATAGTTTTGTACAACCAACAGTATAATTATGCGCATTTATCTTTGAGTGCACGTATCTTCTCCGGACCACTCTCATTTGAGTCACAGGCCCAAAAACATCGGAAATGGCACATTATATGTGGTTTTCCGGCCGTATTTTAGGTTTTCTGGTAATTGACCATCGTTGTTTCGACTTTTTGGTCACTTAAAGTGGTCATGTCGACTTTGGACCGGTTTGGTCACTTAAAGTGGTCATGTCGACTTTGGACCGGTTTAACTCGATTCAGCGCCCAAAAATAATAGAAAAGGACACCCTACTCGAAATTTAATTTTATTGACCATAATATTGGTTTCTGGTAATTTATTATGTTTAGTCGTAGCGACTTTGGACCGGTTTTATTCGATTTTATGAAAATTCAAAAACGACACCCAACTCGAAATTTAATTTTCATAGACCGTAATTTTGGCTTCCGTTTATTTGTTATGATTTTTTCGACTTTTTTATCCTCTGAACCTGTTTTATTCGATTATTATTAGTAATAATAATAAAGCCCGTTTAGAGCCTTGAGGCCCACCAGGGGTAACCCCTGCGGGAACAAACCTTAAGTGGTAGTGGTGTCCGTTACTCTCAAAGTGTAATCTAATAAAAACTGAGAGCGTAACCTGGGATGTGAACCCCAGACCTCCGTAGTGTCAAAGGTCAGTATAATAAGTGACGCCTAAACGACATTGATGTTTCACAATTTAACCTAAAGGGCCCCTCTAGTAATAATATCTCTATGCTACAATCTCTGCCCTATTTACTTGTTTCTCTTCTTTCCTTCTCTCATTCACCAACCACAGACCATTATTAGTCCAAGCAACAGGTGGATTTTCAAATGGGTTAAAAGACAAGCTTCATACCAGAGGATATGTCCGTGATGTTTGAAGTACAAAGCATCAGAAGAATATGATATCTAGATAAGGCACTAAGACCCAAAGTAAATGAACAACCATTTTCCATCCAGTGTCCACGTTTCAGTCCCAACAGATAAAACATATTATCCGAAAAGAATCTATTCGAACCCGAATCGGTAAGTTACTTAATTAGGAAAATTAGATTTTTGTAATGAATCTGTTGTAAGTTGTTGAGAGAAGGGAGGTGGTACGGTCTATATGAGTTTATACAAGTTTGGGTTGTTTATTAGACTGGCATTGCATTACTTGAGAGTCAATGGCTCGTTGCGACTTGACTAATATCTTGCATCATACTTAGTCTCCCCCTACCTTCTAAACGTAGCTTTACTTTCAATGATAAAAAAAAAGTTACTTAATAGAAACTGGTCCTAAATTCTTGTTACTATTTTTTTCTTTTTTTTCTTTAAGAGGGCATTTTAGTTTAGATTTATAACTTTAGCATAACTTCTCCAATGTTTAAGCTTAAATAAATAACACTAAGTTAAATTAAATTATATATATATATAATATATATATATATATATATATATATATAATATATATATATATATATATATAATGTATGTATATGTATATATGTATATATATATATATATATATAATATATATAATATATATATATATATATATATATATATATATATATATATATATATATATATATATATATATCTATATCTGTATGTGTGTGTGTGTGGTTGTACATGTATTTCTAGACAAATCTTGTGGACATGCTATCTTTGGAACGGATAAATATTTTTTGATCAAGCTTGATACAAAAATGAACCTTAGAGAGGACATGAACCCTAAAGAAAATCAGGTTGTTGTGACGTCATTAACCCAATTTGCTGAGTCAGCAAAATTTTCAAAAAATTGGCAAAACTCGAGGTTATTGTTTTTTGCCAGGAAAAAAGGTCCTTATTTATGGTACAAAATCACGGTCGATGAAAATTAAATTTTGAGTAGTGTGACGTTTTCAATGTATTTTGGGGCGCTGAATCGAATAAAACTTGTCCGTAGTCAATACTACCACATAAAAAACGGCGGTTAATTTCCGGAAAACCTGAAATACGGCTAGGAAACAACATATTGCATGGGGGGAGTCGTTTTTGATGTTTTAGGGCCTGTCAGTTGAATAAAAATGGACCGGAGTCGACTTGAGCACTTAAAGCTAGGGTACCTGGGTTCGAATCCTTTTAAGGACTTCGAACGGATAAAAATGATAAATTTTTATCATTTTTGTACATTATATAACTTTATAACTACAAAATAATTCAGGCGCGGTGGTCCGAACGTCGAGCGAATTTCCTCTGGAATGCGTGTTTCCGTGCTTAACAATCCATTTCCTGCTTAAGGTTCCAGCTTATGCTTTATAACTTGAGCAGTTACTCGCAGTTATCACGCACTTCACATAACTTATTATTGATGTATTGTTTGAAGGAAATGCGCTAAAACCTTTAAAGAAAAACATTAATTGAGCATTAAACTAGTAGGTGTGCGCTGCTAATTTTAGAGGCATAGTTTGTATAAGCAACAAGATAATTATGCGCATTTGAAAAATACAGAAAAAAATTAGTAACGAGTTAGTAATTAGTGCTTGATGATTGAGTAACTGATTAAGTTATAAAGCATAACCCGAAACCTTGTTATAACAAGGTTATAACAAAGTTATAACCTTTTATAACAAGCAAGAAATGCATTGTTAAGAACATAAACACACATTCCAAAGGAAATTCGCCCGACATTCGAAACACCACGCCAGAATTTTTATAGCTCAAGACGCGAAACGCAGGTTAAGTAATAAGGAAAAGACTACTTCAGCATATAATAACACTTCAGGGCAAATAAAAAATTTAAATGACCAACCTTTATTATTTTTAATAAAGGCAAAGTAAAGTGTATTACTTTTAAAACAAAAGTAAGCTAAAGGCAAAATTGCCTTAAGGTTTAGTAAGGGTAACCTTATGTAACGCAAACTTAATTTCGTCGGAAGGTAAGTTTGCCTCTAAATTTAAGACCTTTGCAGTAAATGTAATTATTATACGCATGCGCAATATGTTTTGGCATTTTTTTTGAGATGGATTCTTTTCTATTTTTAATCCTCAATGCTGTCACTTTATTAAATGGCAAATAAACTTAGGGCGTCATCCCCTCTATCAGAGATCCTTGCTTTGCTTCCTTATCCTTGCTCGTGTTTTAAGTTAAAAAGTATCTGTAGTGAGTGTGAAATCGTTTTCAAGAATTTGAATAATATTAAATAATCCGTCAAAAAAGAAAAAAATAACAATCTAAATTAATCTTTAAATTATGAATTTAAACGTCCTTATTTAACTCATTTGTCAAACTAGAATTCCCTCGGTCCCAAAAATGGCGTTTATCGAAAAATTTACTGGGCTAATCGCAGTTTTGGTTAAAGTTTTTTACACAAACATACTAGCAATAGAAATTTATATAGAAACTTTGTTTTTTTTTATATCGAATTTTGTAGAATTATATAGAAAATTTGTTTTTTGTCATGTCCATATGTCTGTGTCATCGTCGCAGCGGTCTTCCATACAGCACAGACCACGCTCAATGCTGCGTAACTTTTATGATCCAACAAAAATCATACATATACTTGTCGTATTGAAACGATACTTAGTGTAATTATTTATTACGTAAAGGTACACACTTGCACCAAATTTTAACTAAATTATATCATCCGATTTTTCAATTTTTTAAAATGCGTACTCAAGTAATTTGTGAAATATTGAGCTAATGCTGATAATGAGATAAAAACTTAGCACATATGTTTGTTAGTCTTATACATGGCTACAAGCGATCACATACTTTTTCCATGTTTTATGATTTGTCGAAATTTTTGCGGGTAATGACGTCATAAAAAATTATTTTCCGAATAGCACAACTTAATCGATAGACTGGTTTTTGTACAAAGTTTCAACTCTCAAGCATAAATACACTAGGAGCTACAATGATAACATGCACACTCATACAAACCCAGGCATACAGACAACTTGGTGAAAACTATTTCGGAGGCCTTAAAAACACCTGAAACCGATAATTCCGGTGACATCCCGGTTTCGGTTTTTTTGCTATTTTAAAAAAAAACCGAACAATATACTTTACTTTTTACAAACACAATACTTTTCCTATATACTCACGGTATAAATGAGGAAAAGTAAATATATTTATATATACCTTATTATTATTATTATTATTATTATTATTATTTAATTTATAGACAATGTTTGTGAGCACGATAAAGCTAGAACACATTATCAAGGTGCATTTTTTATTCCATAAAAAATTTGCATAAATCAAGGTACAAAAATCAACCCACACGAATACAAAAAGTATTAAAAAATGTATATCAATTGCACAAAGTACAAAAATCAACCCTCACAAGGACAGAATCCCAGAATCCCTATTAAAAAAATTTACATAGATATAAATTGCAAATCAAGATACAAAAATCAACCCACGAATACAAAAACTATTATAAAATGTATATCAATTGCATAAGTCAAGGTACAAAAATCAACCCACACGAATACAAAAACTATTTAAAAATGTATATCAATTGCACAAAGTACAAAAATCAACCCTCACAAGGACAGAATCCCTATTAAAAAAATTTACATGGATATAAATTGCATAAATCAAGATACAAAAGCATAAATCAAGATACAAAAATCAACCCACACGAATACAAAAACTATTAAAAAATGTATATCAATTGCATAAATCAAGGTACAAAAATCAACTCTCACAAGGACAGAATCCCTTTAAAAAAATTTACATAGATATAAATTGCATAAATCAAGGTACAAAAATAAATTTATTGTTAAGCATAGAAAGGAATTATTTTGAATAATTCCCCGGGCTTACGGACGGACATTTGCGCTCAAACTGACCTTTAGCAATAAACAAACTGTTTTGTATAAATGGTTTAAAATGCTCACTATATGTTTGTTAGTTAATTAAGAAATTCCTTTTTTCAATCTATGAAACTGTTGATTACACTAAATTTCGTGGATGGATTTGAAAATGCTTAAAATGTCTCTTAGTTAAATTATGAGGTTTCTTTATTCATTTTGTGAAACTGTTGTTACAGTACATTTTGTACTTGGCTTAAAAACAGCGCTCTATGTTTGTTAGTTACATTATGCAGTTTCTTTATCCAATTTTTGAAGCTGTTGATAACCCTAAATTTTGTGCATACCTTAAGAAATGCTCATTACATTTGTTATTTTATTACTTTTTTTCTTTACATAATTGGTGAATCTGTGAATACACATTTGGTACATGGCTTAAGAAATGCTCACTATATGTTGATGTTTACATTATTACGCTGTAGGCTATTTCAAACTCTGAAGCTGAAATATATATTATTACATTTTGTACATGTGGCTTAGGAAATGCTTACTACATGTTTGTAGGTTACATTATTATGTAGTTTGTTATTCCGAGCTGTTTCTACTACATTCATCCCTTCTCCTTTCACTGTCCTACTTCCTTTCTTTTTTTCATAACTCCTTCGTTTTTTTTCTTAATTCCTTTTATCATTTTTCAAGTTTTAAAAAAATACAGACGTATAGACTCTTTTTAACCTTTGCTTAAAGTAGCCTCTATTTATTTGGATTTCTAATCTACTGTTACATTTAGGTAGTTCATAGATTGTACGTTGAATATAATTTAATTTATTATAACGAAGCAGGACAAAGGGGGAGGGGTGTTTAAAGCAACAGAAGGCTTGATAATTTTATATCATAACTATATGATATAATGTAATATTAATAAATTATTGTAAAATGAGGCTTAAATGAGAAAAGCTTTAGAGAAAAGATTTTTCAAATTTTCAAATTAAAATGCATATTTTTAGTTAGGCTTAAGCGAATTTCCTTTACACAAAATTCACTTATGGAATGGGTCTCATAGCGAGCAGATCTTGTCACATGAAAGTGTGACAAAAATCGATTTCAAAGATCTCTGATCACGAAAAACTAGGGTAAAATCAAGCATTTATAAAACCTTTACCCAGTTTACGGACTTCTACACCAGAATTACATAGTTGAAGACAGTTTTGGATCAGTTACTGACAATATACATTAAAAAATTTACTTAAGCAATGCCTCTCATAGCAGGCACAAACTTTGGAAATGTGACAAAAATCTTTACTAAAAGCTATTTAACATAGCTTCCACGACAAGGGGAATCCAAAAAAAGTTCATTTATTCATTGTTGCCTCATCAAAGCAAGATTTTATGTGTTTTAGTAAAATATATCTCCTTATGCTGACTGGGAAGCAATTATAGTTTTAGATCTTATTTTCCATCGCTAAAAGTAAATTTATATAAAAATACCCATTATAAATATTTAATTCTAAAAAAATCTTAAAAACGTTAATTTCGACCTCTCAGAGGTTTAAATAAAAAACAGCTGACTTCTATTCATTCCTACCCTGTTGCAACAGAGATTTAAAATTTATTCACCCCTATTGGCACCAGCCCGGCTAGCTCAGTCGGTAGAGCATGAGACTCTTAATCTCAGGGTCGTGGGTTCGAGCCCCACGTTGGGCGAAATACTTTTACCTGATTATTTGAAACACAGGATAATCAAACGTATTTCCCTTGAAAATATTTATTCAATAGACAAACGAGGAATTTATTAAAAAATGCTTTAAATGGCTTTGTCTGTAAGTACTAGACCACTATAGGATACCGTCTTCCAATCCCTTAAGGGTTGGGTAGTTAATATGCCGGATGGAACATTTTAGAAACACCAATATTAACACCTTAAAAATATGGTAAAATATGGTTCTACACTTTCTAAAAAATAATCTTTACTCCTAGTAAACTGACTCTTGCGAGTTTAAATTTACCATTATTATTTTGGTAACTATTACCCAAAAATAGTAACATTGGTACCACTTTTGGTAACTTTGAAAAGTTAAATTAGAGCATACCGTAATATTCATTATTTTGGAAACTGCATTGTTTTTAAAGGATCTTGGTTATAAGATCTAAAAACTTTACATTCAACAGGTAAAAGTTTTACATTATTTTACATACTCCGTGGTAAAACTGATTGAAAAAATGTACGTCGCCTGTGTGGATCGAACTAGTAACCTTCAAGTTCAGAGCCGAAGACACTACTAACCGAGCTAAAGAGGAAATTCAGGACGGAAGTAAAGTAGTTAGCATAAAAAACAAAGCTATTTTACTCCCGGTAATTACTATTCTCCCTGTAGATTCAGACCAAGAGGTACACCAAGAGTATACACAAGAGGAATAAAGTACACTTTTTCTCCCTTCTCGAGGTAATAGTATTTTATGTTACAAGACTGTAAAGAAGGTCTTTTCTTTTACCGTGGCCGCTATATTTACTGTCGAGCGAAGCGAGACAGTAAAAAGAGCCAAGCTAAAAAAGGCCATTCGCAGTCGTGTAGTATATGCAATTTTTTCGGGCATAGTAACAGTAAACAAATATATAGAAGAAAATCATTATAGTAAATAAAAATTTGACGATGCACTTCTTTCGATCGCCTCGTTGGCCATAAGTTTCAATTCTGGTGGTGTATTTTCAATGTCTGAATCACTATCTATGATTATTTGATAATGACAATTGATTATAGATAATAAATAATTAATAACTCACTCTCCGAAAATAACAAAAATTCAATTATTTATTTGATAAACTAAAGAAGAACCATAGAGGTAATATTTAGCTTTTGCAGCTTAAAAAATGTTTATTTTCTCTCCAGTAACAAGTTAGATAGTTAGAGGAACTATCTAACTTAACAATAAAATTATTGTAAATAACTATAATACTAATTTATATTAATTTACATGCTTTTTTATTCTATAAATAAACGTATTTTATTATTTATTATTATTACTAGAAAGGCCCTATTGGATAAATTTTGAAACGTTGAAAAAATAACCTGACCACCTTCGCTTATAAATATAATCAAATAATCAGTACAAAATTCCAATAATTTGATTCGTTTAAAATACAAATCAAATCAATCGATTTATCATAACCTTAACTCACTCTTGGAGGAGGTTTCAATGAGGTTACACAGAGCCCTTGCTCTGTGTAAAATCCGAAACGGATTTTGGACATTCTTCCGGAAAAATGTTAGATAAAGAGAGATGAAATGAAGTGTTGTTGGGTTAGAGTAGCTTGTTATACATATACTGTTACTGTTTACTCTGATTAGGTACTCTAGGTCAATGTAAGATAAAGCGAGATGCAATGTAGAGTAGTCGAGTTAAAGCAGTTGGTTATTAATTGTTTACTCTAATTATTTACAGTAAACAATGTAAGATAAAGCGAGATGCAATTAGAATAGCGAGTTAGAGTAGTTGATTGTTTACTCTAATTATTTACAGTGAACAATGTTGGATAAAGCGAGATGCAATGTAGAGTAGTCGAGTTAGAGCAGTTGTTTATTAAGTGTTTACTCTAATTATTTACAGTAAACAATGTTGGATAAGCGAGATGCAATGTAGAGTAGTCGAGTTAGAGCAGTTGTTTATTAAACTCTAATTATTTACAGTAAACAATGTTGGATAAAGCGAGATGCAATGTAGAGTATCGAGTTAGAAATGTTTACTTAGTTACAGTGTTTGCTCGAGTTTAGTTGTTTATTAATGTTTACTCTAATATTTACAGTGAACAATGTTGGATAAAGCGAGATGCAATGTAGAGTAGTCGAGTTAGAGCAGTTGTTTATTAAGTGTTTACTCTATTATTTACAGTAAACAATGTTGGATAAAGCGAGATGCAATGTAGATAGTCGAGTTAGAGTAGTTGTTTATTAAGTGTTTACTCTAATTATTTACAGTGAACAATGTTGGATAAAGCGAGATGCAATGTAGAATAGTCGAGTTAGAGAGTTGTTTATTAAGTGTTTACTCTAATTATTTACAGTAACAATGTTGATAAAGCGAGATGCAATGTAAGTAGTCGAGTTAGAGCAGTTTTTATTAAGTGTTTACTCTAATTATTTACAGTAAACAATGTTGGATAAAGCGAGATGCAATGTAGAGTAGTCGAGTTAGAGCAGTTGTTTTATTAAGTGTTTACTCTAATTATTTACAGTAAACAATGTTGGATAAAGCGAGATGCAATGTAGAGTAGTCGAGTTAGAGCAGTTGTTTATTAAGTGTTTACTCTAATTATTTACAGTAAACAATGTTGGATAAAGCGAGATGCAATGTAGAGTAGTCGAGTTAGAGCAGGTTATTAATTGTTTACTCTAATTATTTACAGTAAACAATGTTGGATAAAGCGAGATGCAATGTAGAATAGTCGAGTTAGAGTAGTTGTTTATTAATTGTTTACTCTAATTATTTACAGTGAACAATGTTGGATAAAGCGAGATGCAATGTAGAGTAGTCGAGTTAGAGCAGTTGTTTATTAAGTGTTTACTCTAATTATTTACAGTAAACAATGTTGGATAAAGCGAGATGCAATGTAGAGTAGTCGAGTTAGAGCAGTTGTTTATTAAGTGTTTACTCTAATTATTTACAGTAAACAATGTTGGATAAAGCGAGATGCAATGTAGAGTAGTCGAGTTAGAGCAGTTGTTTATTAAGTGTTTACTCTAATTATTTACAGTAAACAATGTTGGATAAAGCGAGATGCAATGTAGAGTAGGTTGGTTTAGGTTGGTTAATCGTTTCGTAAGTAGGTGTGCAAATTAGTTATATATTTCTCTACCAGGGTCTGGGTTACAAAATATGACTGTAAGAATTGAGGATAACGTGGTAGGGATAGCATTCGGGTCACTGTCCTACTTCCGTTCTCTTGCAAGTCGATCCGCTGCTTGCCATAGAAACCCTCATAGCTTTCTACCGGGTCCTTTACCCTGACCTTTCCCTGCTCTTCTCTACCTGTTGGCCTCCTTATCAACTTAGATTTCTTGCCTTCATATAATCGTCGCTCAATTAATAAGATAAATTTATTTAAGGTACAAGAAGTTCATTAATAAGTTGGAACAATCTTATGAGCGCGTTAAGAAGACTTTGTGCAGTTTTGATAAAAATCAAAACTTGTCCAGGGGTTTTTATTTTATTCATAATCACACCAAAATTGTTCTTCAAATAGTCTTGTAATTTTGGGTTTCTTCAGCACTTCAGTGCCGACACCTTCTGTCCCTAAAAAGCTATATTTGAATAACAAGCTGGCTTTGAACTCCAACATCTTTTCTCAAAAAAGCTTATTTTAATAAGAAAAAAGAGCTGGGTCTAAACATCATCAAATCTAAACAACCTCAAAAACGTCCTTTTCTGAATCGCTCCCTAGATGGCTTATATTGATAATAATGTATTATTATCGAAAGGTATTCACATTGCTCGCTACACTAATTATACTGCAATGTAGCATGCTTTGCTTGCTACATTGCTTAGTGTTTTATTTTATTACAAGATCGATTCACTCGCTAGATTGCTTATATTTACCTCGTCTACACGATGTGTTGAACGCCAGGTTGAATCCTCAACACCGATTTTACTCCGTGTAGACGGGGGTTCACTCGGTGTAGAACACCGATTTCGACACCGATAATTTGTAGATTGAATCCTGATAATGCGCCATGTAGACACTTATCGGGGTTGAACCCGGTGTCCAAAGTCAAGTTATTTTAATAATTATTTTAGCTTTCAATTTATTTGGTTATTTAATAAACATATGAATTTTTATTATGAATTTATTTACCTTTTTCCTTATGATATTTAATCAAAATATTGACTTAGCAGCATTATGATGTCTGTTGTCGAAACAATATTGGTAAAATAAACTTAATCTTCAGCTAAAATTTAAGTCGCGGTTCACAGTAATAAACACTTCTTATGATCTGTTCCTTGCCGCATTTGCCTCGATTAATAAAAACACTTCTTGGTTGGCCAAAGCAGTTATAATTATAAATTAACGCACACAAAATAAGGAAAGATTAATTATTTTTTTTTAAAGATATTCAAAATATTAAGCAGAACACAAAACAGAAACGAATAATTGCAAATCACGTTGATTTTAAAGAATGGCTAACCTACACAAACAAATATCCCTAAGAAAATATATATCTTTATTTAGATTTAAGTTATTATTTAGAATTATTTTACTGATAATCATCTTTTATTAGTTCTATTTTATATATATTCTAAAGTTTTTACCAAAGTTTTATACATAGAACTTTCTATCTCTAAAACTTAGGTTTTTACTAAATTTTGATTGTATTTTTATAACAATTTTTTAGTTTATTTATTCATTATCATTATCATATTATTATTCATTATCATATACAATTGTCTGCCAATACTGATAAAGTAATAAAAGTATGTAATGATGTTTGAGAACAAGCAAAACTTAAAGATACTATGGGATAACCACTGTATATATAGTAATATACAGTTTTATAGTAATAAAAAATTTAGTAAGAGAGCTGAAGTCCTTCCTAAGGTTTTAACCTTTAAATTTCTAATGGAAATAAAAATTTTAAAAAAATTCAATGTTTGTATTATGAATATAAATTTATTAATTTAGCAAATCCCTTCCATATCTCCCAAAAAAAGGGAGAAGTATTTTTAAATATATATCAATATATTTTTTAAAAAATTAATTTTGGTTACCGCTCAACATAATCTACTTAAGAAGTTTCTTTTTGTGGACTTATAAAAAAATATATAAATAAAAACAGGTTAATTACACAAAAGTTCTTTATTGTTTTAATATATAATAACTAAGCTTTCGACTAAAAATTAGTCATCATCAGAGTTTAAAAAATATAAAATAAAATACAATTTTACAAACTACTTCATATTGCACCTTGGTATGGTTTGGTACCAACCCATACCAAGGTGCAATATGAAGTAGTTTGTAAAATTGTATTTTATTTTATATTTTTTAAACTCTGATGATGACTAATTTTTAGTCGAAAGCTTAGTTATTATATATTAAACAATAAAGAACTTTTGTGTAATTAACCTGTTTTTATTTATATATAATCTACTTACTTATTTTTAACTTATAAATAGATTTTAGTCTCTGAATAAATTATTAATATATACAAAAAATATTAATTAAAACTAAATAAAAATTATTTGATTAAATAAATACACTAACAATTTTTAAATCTAAAATAAAGATATAAATAAATATATTGAGTTGGCTCATGCATGCCAACTCAAGTTTGTTAATGTAAAGCTATGAAATGTTTTCAAAGATTTGATAACAAGAGTAAGTTGGTAGTATGCGTGAATGTGCTGTATTATAACACATTTTCGAAATACTTCACCTCCACCTTTACAGATTTAGTAATAATTATTTTTATTCAATATACATACAAGTTTTTGTTTCATAATCGCTTTATCTCATTAGTTTTATATCTTAAGTTGTCCAGATGGATTCAAGTATTGTGTTTAACTTTGTGCCAACAAAAAGACAGACATTTGTAGCGAATTTCTTTAAAAAAACATCAATCATGAGGAAGGCACGGAGCTGTTTGAAAACCAGGTTGTAATGACGTCGTTAAATACGGTTTACTGTCAGGAAAATTGTCAAAAAATCAATGAAATTAATAATAAAAATTTTCCGCTTTGGAAAAAGAACTCCTTTTATGTTTTTTGGGCAGTGAATCAAATAAAACCGGCCTGGAGTCGATGTGACCACCCTACGTGATCAAAACAAGCGTAAAGAAGCATTGTAAATAACCGAAAATTAAAGTTAAGGTCCGTAAAAGATAAATTTCGTGTAGGGTGTCGTTTTCTCTAAGTAGAATGGTCCGGAGTCCATCCAAGTACTCCAACTTGGAGGCTCGGGTCCGAATCTTGTTT
Source organism: Microvelia longipes (assembly GCA_018340805.1). Taxonomy (NCBI): domain Eukaryota; kingdom Metazoa; phylum Arthropoda; class Insecta; order Hemiptera; family Veliidae; genus Microvelia; species Microvelia longipes. Next base: position 27,725,683 of record JACMZG010001893.1, on the reverse strand, counting down.
CCGGAGAAAATTTTGTATCGTTATATTTCGACATAATAAGTTTCCAACAAAAAATAATGCGTGGATTGCGGATCTTATTTTTACTTTTATACCATAGGTATGTAGAAGTAATTATGCAGTAGTAATAAATATCTGAACAGTGGCGGTATTAGAGCCCTATCCTGGGAGGGATGATAGTAGAAAAAATATATGCGAGAAGAGGGGGGATTGGAAGGGCATGATCCAATTCTGCTTCACGCATGATTATAATTTGAAATTAAATTAAAATAATGAAATAGTTATTTGTTTAACTAGGCAGGGAAATAGAATATTACTGACTAGTATCGAAGTTAGCCCCCGAGCCGAAGGCGAGGGTGTGCTATCTAAATTACCTGCAGAAGCGAAGCAAAGGCATTAGCATTATTTGACAGTTCTTTTAAATACGCTAACACAATGTTTTCACTTACATTCTTTACTTTTTTCTCTGAGCACCATTCTTTGAACACTTCATATGCTTTGAGATTCCTACTTCCTGATTTGCCGGTAGTAGGCTCTCTTTGGCATTTGTAGCTATTTCCAAAACATCCGGCGGGGTATGTTCGAAAAGTTCGTCTATATCTTCGACGATATTCATCACAACACGCTATAGAATAAACTAACTTTTAAACTGTATTAAATAAGGGATCGTATGATGAAAGTAGTAAATGACTTCACAAAAAAAGATGAGATAATAAACCCAAGACAAAAAGTGTTGCCTTTAATATAATCAATAAAATTTATTTCTAATTAAAGATTTACATTACAAATTGTTTTATTTTAATTAGTTAAATGATGTAATAGGATTTTTATTATTAACTAATAATGTTTACAAAAATTATCTATAAACTTTCTTAGTGTAATTGAAATATGAGGCTTACTTCGCTGCTAAAATTAAGAATTTTATTAAAATTCTGGTGTGGAGATCCGCATGCTAGGCGAATTTCCATTGAAATCCATTTCTTCCTTTCGTATCCGGTTTAAGCTTTATATAACTTGAGCAGCAACATCAATCCGTGACTCATTTCAAAGGAAAAGAAAATGTGCTTATATTTCCAATTGGTTATACATATCTATGCTAATCCTTCCAAAATCAGCAGTGTACACCATTATTTACAAAAATTTAATGCTTAGTTTTTGCGCTTTTCCTAATGAAATTTTCAGAAACAGTGTGTCACCAGCCGTAATGCTACAATTTAACTTACGAAGCAAAAACCGCGGAAACTTAAGCAAGAGATGAATTTTTACGCACAGAGGCACACATTTCAAACAATTCGCCCGATATGCCAGAATTATTTTGTTGTTATAAGCCTCTAGACATAGAGATATTATTAGAAGAGAGGCCCTATAACGTTCAAAATACAAATTAAAACACAATCAATGTGTCGGAAGCCGAAATAAATTGATTCATTATAACCTTAACTCACTCTTGATGGAGGTTTCAATAAGTTTACACAGAGCCTCAAAAAGATGTTTCAGGCCTCTTAATGTATTGAGACAGGCTATGCCCCCTCTAGTATATATCTCTATGCCTCTAGATTTAAAATATCGAAGTCTTGTAAGAGGTACTTTGAATGCTGGTATCGTTTTTCATTCAACCTATACATACTCTTGTCAAAATGTATACCGTATTTTAGTTTTTCCGGTTGTTTAAGAACGTTTTTTTGACTTTTTGGTCAGTTTAAGTGTTTGTATCGACAAACTTTGATGACTTAACAAAGCGAGTTAATGACGTCACACCAATCTGGTTTTGAATAGGTAACCTCTTCTTAATATAATCAATTTTTAAACTAAGTTTTATTTTAAAAGTTTATCCGTACAAGTGTCATCGTGCATACATAAATTAGTAAGACATACAAATTCTAATGTATGTATGTACTAAGTAATATACAAACCAAGTAGGAAAATTCTTATACTAACCTGTGTGAGAATTTTAGATATGGGTAATCAGCTGATAGCTGGCTCAAGTAAAAAAAGCAAAAATTGAAATAACTGCACATGCTTCTTTTAGCATAGAGATATATACTAGAAGGGGCATAGCCTATCTCTATACCTTAAGTGGCTTGAAACATCTTTTTGGAGCACCGTGTAACCTCATTGAAACCTCCTCCAAGAGTGAGTTAAGGTTATAATAAATCTATTATTTTCGTCTACCCACACATTGTTTGCGTTTTCAATTTGTACTTTTAACGTTCTTCTGTATAAGTTGTAGTAATTTTGTACTGTTTGTTTGATTATATTAATAAGCGAAGGTGGTCAGGTTACTTTTTTGATATTTCAAAATTTAACCTGTAGGGCTTCTCTTTAGTAATAATATCTCTATGTCTTTTAGGATTTACGTTTTTTACTCAATTCTTTTGGCAACCCTGATACCATTAGGAGAGTTTCGTGCTTTTGCACTTCAATATGCACTTGATAATTTAATGAATTTGTAATAAATTCTGTGAAATAATTGTTACAGTAATTTAGTTAAAGAAACAGAAAAACTATACTAAAGGTAAACCACATGTTTTTATTAAGATTTTGAAAAACAACAGTTTATTGCCCTAAATATAACACAAAAATTACAATTACTTTTATTATATTCAACAATTTTTGGTTAAAGTTGTTAAATTACTATTTGCAAATGTAATATGTTATAGAATGTAAAAATCAAGTATAATTATAAATAAAAATTTTACAATTTGTATGGAGGTGTTTATTTACACAATAATAGTAGTTTATTTTTTAACAGTAGGATATAAAAGAAAAATCAACATGCCTTCAATGAAAATTTAACTAAGGCTGATTATGAGGCAAAACATTATGAGCACATTTATTAGTCTCATAAAGGAGTTAAAGCATACCAAATTTCATCTTGATTAGATCGTTTTCCTATTACAACTAGGTCCAAAGATAGATTTCTGTACTAAGTTTAAACTTTTTAGCATAAACACACAGGGAGCTACAATGATAACAGAGACACACAGAAACTTAAGTAATATTCACTCAAGGTCTTAATTACCTAAACCGGAAAATTCTTGAGAAAGCCTTTTTACCTAACTTTTACTCATTTATGATGGGATGTGAAAAAAGAAAAAAAAGGTTAGAGAGCCTAAAAAGAGAAAGTAAACATGTGCTTAAATACTTGCCATAACAGTAAAATCATATTCTGTTAGATAAAGGGACAAAAAGGAGAAGAAAAACAAATGTACATACATTTAAAAAAGTATATTTTCACACTAACAAAAGAAATATATAAAAAAACAAATAAAAAAATAAATAAAAACAATCAAGAAATTAATGACTATTAAAAGAGTATCAATAGTTTCCAAAGCTTTATTAAAAATAATCTCATACAAGTACAATATTAAATATTCATAACAATCTCAAATTAATTGGTTTTAAGAATAATATATTACAGTGGTGAGATGCATGGGCGTAGCCAGGATTGCCTTTAGGGGAGGGGGCGTTATATTATATATATTATATATATATATATATATATATATATATATTATATATATATATATATATATATATATATATATGTATTAAACTTAAAATAATTATTTTTTAAAAAAATAAATGCCTTAAAGAATAAAACACAATACAAATTATTATTGGACTGAACTAAACTAATGTGGCGCCCATTTTAGTTTTTATTTTACTGATAATATAACCAAAAAGTTAACATGCCGAACTAAAAAAATTATAACTTTTTAAGACAAAAGTTACCTTTAAGCTGTAAATTATGATAAATAAAAATTATAAAATTAATAAATTATTTTTATAAAATTAAAATTTATATTAATTTTATAAAGATATTTTTAAAAAATGCTTTTCCTTGTCTGAACCATAGTTTGTATATAATTTTTGCAACAACCATGCTCGGCTTGGGAGGAGGGCACGGGGAGCCCCTCTGCCCCCCCCTCCCGGCTACGCCCATGGTGAAATGCAAAATACACCCAACTAATATTTGCATTAAAAATAAATGTCTCCAGTCTGTGCCTGCTCCAAGGACCTCTTTAAAGAGATTTAAAAAGACAAAGCATTTAGTTCTCACCAAATTCCTCTATATCAAGTTTTGTAAGGCTATAATCGAATAATTGTTTTTGATTTTTAGTGTCCCGAGTAAATTTAGAGGGTGCTATTGATCTACAATTGCTTAAATATAACCCACTAAGGCCAGATAAATTAGGTGATATACAGGGATAAAGTACTGATGTGGCTCCATCTTCTAATTTCTGTAAAATAAGAAAATATACAATATTAACTATACATCACAGTTTAAGGCTGAGTGGGAAAGCTCATGTCTGCTAATTCCTTAAACGGACATCCAAATTTAGTGACACTGTATCCTCAGTTAAATTTTAAACAAACACAAATTGCAATTCCTTTTGCGTGGGTAAAAATGATTTTTATTACTGCATTTTAGTTCTTACTATTAATTATTCCAAATAATAAATAATAAGTAAAGGATGTTAATAAAAAATGGAAATTACTGAAAAATACCATACAAAAACAAGTACAAATACAATTATTAAATTATAGGTTCTATGTAAGAATTAAAAATTTGAACGTACAAGCTATGCAAATGCTATAGAGCATGTAAATGCTCTATATCTTAGATAGAGTGGGGAGGGGGAGATGAATCATGCATCAATCAGTTACTTAATGATTCATGATGTATCCAAACCTGGTCTATAAATGTCAATAAAAATATAAGGATTTTCACAGGTAGTAGATTTTAATGATTTTGAAAATTTCCAAAGCTCCTTAAAGAAAGGGGCAACATTCTTGCTTGCACTAGTCATGTCAAATTAACAACATTTTCTCCTTTCTAAAAGAATTAAAAAAAGCACTTAAAAGAGTGAAATTTGCCAGTTTTTTAGCTCATTGTCTTTACCAGTAGGTCGAATAAGCTTCTATGCTATATCTAGTAGTTTTTGACACCTTGAGCCATATTAGAGTGAATAATAGGATTGGTAACACCATTTTACAAACAAAAAGTCTTTTAGTTCTAAACTCGTCAACACTGAAAGGTCATTCTTTTGTTTAAAATAAAAATAAATGAGTTTAAAATGAATCTCTCTCCTAAAAGTCATATTAATCTCTACAAAAAGATTTAGGTCTTCCGGTGGTGACCACGTCAATGTAGATGAAGAATCCGATGTTTCGCTTCCTCTGTGGGAGGCATCTTCAGGGATGTAGGAAATAAAAAAAAAATGGAAATGGTTATGTAGAGCATTCTTTGATGTCATACATCCCTGAAGATGCCTCCCACAGGGGAAATGAATCGTCAAATTCTTTATCAACATTGACGTGGTCACCACCAGAAGACCTAAATCTTCATGACAATAACCGCAGAAGCCAACGCAGTTTAGAATCTCTAAAAGCTTGTTAAATCATTAGTAATACTTAATTTCATCATTAAAAGGTAACATCTCGTAACATATATATCGGTGATTCCAGTGGTAGAATGGTTAGCACGTGCCCCTGCCACCCAGGCAGTGCGGGTTTGATCCTGGTCGGGGCCTCTAGGATTTTCATGCAAGGGATGGATATCCTTTTATGTACTTTCCTTTGAAAGGGAAGTTAAGCCAGTGGTTCCGAGCCTATACAGTGCCAGGTACTCATAAAAGACCCTTAACCCTGATTAAATCTGGGTTTAGGCAAAATTCTAGAAGAGTTCACCCAGAATAAATTAATTAAATTACCTTAAAGACGTTTTTACATAACCATGGTGCTAAAATTTTGATAGGGGTTCCATTAAATAGATCCGTATCTACAATTCCAGGGTGTACAGCAAAAACAGAAATATTTATATCCTTATCTTTTAGTAATTTACTGAGCCATAGTGAGAAAGCAATTTGAGCAGCTTTTGAATCAGCATATGCAATTCCAGTGATGAAATCTGACCTAAAAAACAACAAAATATACAATGATAAAATAAGGCAAAACAAAAAGAAAGTTAACAATTATATAATGATAATAATAATAATCCTTAGCGTTGTTACAAATTTATCAAAAAATGTCTAACGACGTCAAACCTAAGACTAAAAAAAAATTTAAGAAGCGAAAAGAAAAAAAATACATTACAGTGGATCCTCAAGAAATTTCTCAACAGTGTAATAAGCTTTTTTAACAAGAAGTTTCTTAATTTCGACATTGAATACATCTTGAGGTAGCAATGAGTAGGTACTTGGCAGGTGATTAAAACATTTCCTAGCTAAGTAGTGCGGTGAATTGTTAGTCAGAGTGAGGTGATGTTGTGGCAGGTTGTAGTGCCCAGGTTGTAATGATGGTCCTTGTCTTGTAGGCTGTCGAAGTTGGCTTTGGCAAATATGAGAAGATTGAGGATGAATAGAGATGGAATTGAAGATGTTTTTTAATATTCATTAAAAACAAGCTGAATCAATACCCCACCTATTCCCCCCCTATCCACTTTTATCATCTAAACAACCTTAAATACATAATTTTTGGATGAAAATTTGGTAAATGGAAATTTACAATGACATTAGGAAAATCAGACCTAAACAATAGGACAAATAAATTAAACTCATAAGTACTTAATTACTACTTAAGTACTTTTTCAAGGTACTTAATTATAAAATAATAAATAAACTATTACAAATTAAAAAATATAACACAATTCCAACAAACAAGCTCTGAGTGTAAGACAAGAAACCAAATATATGAACTTTATTTGAGAGGGACAATAAATTACTTAGTTTACTATTTTAAAAAGTGTGATTTTGTAGCCATTACAATAAAAATGTTACCACCGAGTCCGGTAGCTCAGTGGTAGAGCGCTCGCCTTTAGACCTGGAGGTCGAGGGTTCAAATCCAGCCGGGGGAGGACCTCAATATGAGGTTATCCCTTGTACCGTACACTCGGGAGGTCTTGAATTCAAGGCCGGCCAACCCAGCCAAGGTTTTACGTGGTTTCCTTGGCTACTAATACGCAAATGCGGGGTTGGATCTAGTTTCATCTGAGACAAGTCTGGATCCACGTTTCCGTTGTCTCCAGCTCACGAAAGGTTAATGTTCTGCGGGCTGGGGGAGATGAAGGTCGGAAAGATATACTGAGCCTTTGTATGTCCGAAAACTTAGTCAGTGAAAGTGATGGCGGCGACACGAATAACGTAAGTGACTAGGAACAAAGTGCTCGGTTCTTGAAGAAAGACGTTTCCTAATGGCACTGCGGAGCTTTGACTTTCAGGTCAGGGCTGTAGAATGAGTTTGTACACGCTGACATCTGGGTGCTAGAGTTCTTTATCGGGTGGCGCTGGACTGGCCAGAGCGGTGAACCTAGCTAGAGTCTGGTGATGCTAGTGGAACTGATGAGATTGGTGAGACTGGAAGGACGAGGTCAAGTGAGACTAATGTGATCAGAGGAGCTAGTAAGACTAGATGAAACAAGCACACAGTGAACTAGTAGTCGGCGCTAGCCACAGCGGTGAGCCTAGCCAGAGTCTAGCTGGTCTAGATGAACTAGGCAAACTGTGAACTAGTCGCAGACACTAGCCAGAGCAGTGAGTTTGGATAGAGTCTGGTTGGGCTGGATGAACTAGACACACTGTGAACCGGTGACATGTGCCACCATGTACGGAGGGGGTGCTTCCTAGATGATTGGATGTGTACAAACTCAGGGGTTAATGTTGAGTGAGATTTAAGTGAGGGGAAAACGCTAAATGACCCTACGGGTTAAAGCGTAAAAAAAAAAATAAATAAATAAAAAAAATAAAAATGTTACCAAGGCAGCAAAAAAAGTTAAACTATAAGTTAGAGTCATAATACTATTACCTCTCCAAGCATAAGAAGATAAAGAAAACTTGCTCTAAAATAGTATATACAACATGGCAGTAAAGTATTTGTATCACCATGATGTTTAATAAAAAAACACACTAGGTTACTTAGTTACTAGAATTAAAAACAATTAATACTTTCTCAACCACAATAGTATACAAAAAATGTATTTTCCTCGTCACATCGGCTTTGCTAAGCTCATCCTCCCTGCTTCAGACTCGCTTCGGTTGTCCTCAGAATATACAATTCGGCAAATTTATACTGTAACATGTCTTTAGACTCGCTTCGCTCGTCCTTAGATGTAAATGCATCCGTTTCATTCTCAGCTGTCCCCTATAAAGCACTGAACACGCTCAGTGCTGCTTAATTTTTATGATCCAACAAATATATTCATCCAAATCATAGATATACTTGTCGTATTGAAATGAAACTTAGTGCACTTATTTAATAAGTAAAGGTAAACACTTGTACTAAGTTTCAACATAATTTTCTGAATTTTCAAACTTAATTAGTAATTTTAAAAAACGTACATAAGTCATTCAATAAAAATGTAACTAATGCTGATAATGCTGGCAAAAAGCGTCCCAGAGACATAATTGCTAAGATCTAGGATCTTCCCCACCTTTACTACTAATGCTGATAATGAGATAAAACTTGTCACATATGTTATTCTTATACATGGCTACATATTTGCTAAGTTTCAATCAGATCACATAATTTTTCCCCGTTTTCTAATTTTTTTAAATTTACACTGAGTCATTATTGCAGGTTAATGACGCCATAAATAAAATTCCGAATAGCACAACTACAGCGGTAGATTGATTTTTTTTATGAAGTTTGAACTCTCTAGCATTAATACACTAGGCACCACGATGATCACAGACACACATACAAACAGACAACTTTGTGGAAACCACTCAGGAGGTCTTTAAAACATCTGACACGGATAAATCCTGTAAGTATATAAAAGTATATTCCTGTAACAATACTTTTCCTATATACCTACGGTACAAATGAGGAAAAGTAAAAATTATAACCTCATCAACAGAGCTTTTTGCAGACTGTCTATAACAGTCTGTAAGTTAGTAGTCTGTAAACAGCTCTGATGATGGCATAAAGCCGAAATCGGTCTTTATAAAAATTTTTTATACTATTGTGGTTGACAATATATTCATTGTTTTTAATTCTAGTGTGTGTGTTTTTTTTTATTAAATGTCATGGTGCGTCTATACCACAAAATCCTTGTCAAAACAACTAAGTATTTGTATCACTTTGGATGTTAATTTTTGACTGACTATTGCCTGTCAATAAATAATTTTTCACAGCTATAAAATGTACTGCCACATTACCTTGTTAAATAATAAAATTATATATTTTGAAATGTGATTATAACTTGTTATTTAATTTGAAAATTAAAATGGATCAAGTTAAAATATGAGCACCTCTGAATTTTTCCTCAACTCATTGGATTCACTACACTCACCTTCACTACTTTGGACTCTCATAGCTCGTCCTCAGAATATGGAAATCACCTAATTTATACACTATGAGCCAAAACTTGCCACATTTTGTAGTATTACACAGATCCACATAGCGAATAAATAATTTCAGGAAGGTTCAACTAAATCTAAAGATTGATTTTTGTGCCAAGTTTAAACTCTCTAGTATAAAGACATTGGAATCCACGATGATAATAAACACACACACATACCAAAAAAAACTAGGTGAAAATAACCTAAAGCAGATAATTCAGGTGAAATATAGGTTTCGGATTTCCATTGCACACGTAGTTCTCATTGAAAGTCATGAATCAAGAGTTCATTAAGGATATAAATATGTAAATTAAAAACAAAGGAAAAGAACAAATAATAGGCCTCCAAAAGTTAAATTACCAAAACAGCTTATACTCTCCAATTTTTACAAAAGCACTCTATACTCTGGACAGAAGACATCTCGATTGGTTAATCATCAAAAGAATAATAGAAGAATAAGTAAATTTTTAAAGGAAATATATCTTCTGTAGAGGAGGCTTCTCTGGTGAGCATACCATTAAAACAGTGTGTCTTTTTATTAAGCATGTTATTTACAGAAGTGATTCTGAACCCACGAGAAAATTATTAGCATAGTTAGCATTTTTTAAAAACTTTATTTTTTAGTTTTATCGTGTTTAAACTTATGTAAACATAGAATTAAATGGGCTATTTCCGTTGTATTTGGCAGTTGCAGTTCATTTCTGTGACTTACACATTTAGTTGGTCTATTAAAATGTTTATATTCTAAGCTGTTTCAGTGATAGGGCAAATAAGAATATTGCCTAGAATTTTTGTTGTCTTTCTTAAATAATAAAGTTAGAATAAAGGTAAAACCATAAATCTGGTCTGGAGTTAGGCTGTCCAGGACCAACTTAAAAAAGCCCAAGAGCCACAATATAAGAGAAAACCTAATACTGCAATAATTTCTGGCTCACAGCAATCGCCGATTTATAATTTGTAATATGTGCCAGCCCATAATTCAAAATCTAACAAAATACAAAGCCCGGAAAACTTTCTCATATGTAAAGTAAAGAATTGGTTCCCAGGGGTAACCAATTTGGGTCATGGAAAAAAAACACTGATTTACAGTCCCACCAATAATTTTCAAATAACTTAAATAAAAAATAATTACTTTTTATGAAAAGAAGTATAATTAATTTGTTGGGTGAGCATGTGAGCACAGGAAGAAACATTGATGATCCTGCATTCAGATTCCTGAGAAGTTTTATACATTACAGGATAAAGAAGGTGAGTAAGCAAGAATGGAGCCAAGTAGTTGACTTGCCACTGTGATTCAAATCCATCTTCTGTCAACTCAAACGGGGCAAACATGATCCCAGCTGGCAAAATAAAATATTAAGTATTCATATACAAGCTAGATAAACATGTGACTTATATAAAGTTAAATTCGTGATATTCAGGGCACATTTGTTTTGTTACCAAAGATCTCCGAGTCTAACAACTTAATTCCTATTTAAAAAAAAAAATATTCAAATTTTGTTCATAAAACTTAAAATAAAGCAGGTTGAAAAAAACAGGTAGTATTGGACAACAGTACATGGAAAAAATTTATTTATAAATATAAAACATTGATTAGTTGATAAGCTTAAGTTAACACTGGTTACATAACTTATAAAACATTAGACTGATTTTGGCGGTAGATGTACTATTCCTCATAAAATAAAAATATTCCTAGAGAAGTACAAATTTAGCACAGAATTTTTAAAAATCCTAACTCAACCCTATCAGAACCAACAACGAGTATTCTCGCCAAAAATGTTTTTGCATTTAGCACCAACAAGTAGAGGCTATTTTTTTGTTCCTTCTGCCTTAACTCCATTTTTTCCATTATTTTTGCTCTCTAATGATAATAAATTAATTTATAAAGGTTTTCTGAATTCATGGATATGAGTCATGACTAAACATTTTCACAACATGGCGCAAGTATACAGTGTTAATTATTATGAATTTTTTAGTCCATCATTTGTCTCTCTTTTTCCCATAAAAAACTCTTTAATTTCGCTGTATAATGATAATAAATGACTTTATCATAGATAAAGTCATTTATTATCATAATTTATTATTTATGATCATTGATTATATTATCAAGTGATTTATTATTTTACTATACATACAAATGTTTTGAGTATCAGAATGCAATTACAAGAAAAAAGTTGCAATCAAATTTAATGAACTAAATTTGATAGTACCTCTTTATCCACTATTTCTCTTATGTTAATCTTTATCTGATATAACTCATTACCTTTGAAAACAGTTTAAGTATAGTTTAGTATCACAGTCGTAGACACTCATATTCTGCTGTCATTCAAACAAGTAGAAAACATGTTCCATACGACACTAAATCTTGAGGGTAAATGTACAAAAGACTTTAAGTCACTGCTGAATAGAAGGATTACTTTTACCCTCCTATATAATAATAATAATTCTTATTATAAGGACAGCCCTACAACATTTACTTCTGTAAATAAAGTGTTTTTTTTACCCTCTTTCCTTAAATCAGCCTTATTATGAAATAAGTTACAATTATAGTAAGTTACCATTGTTGACAAGGATGTGTAGTTTATCAGTTTTATTTTTAACTTCAAATGCAAATTTTTTGACAGATGCAAAAGAAGCGAGATCTAATTGAAAGACTTGACAGTCCCCTGTAGACACACCAGCTTTTCTGATTTTACTTACTGTTTCATTTCCTGCTTTAGTATTACGACAGCCTAGAACAATGGATGTAAAATGTAATTACAGTACTGGACATACTAAGGTTAAGAAGGCCCGCTAAGAAAGGGACAATAAAATGCGGACACTATGTACAGATAAAACTACACAAATGTAAAAGGACTTCAAGTATTTCTAAGGGATTGATGCAGTTTTTGAAAAAAACAACTATCTCATGGTATGCTTTAATTAAACTTTTCAAAGTTACCAATTTGAACAACCATTACTGGGAGTAGAGACCATTTCCAAAAATCTAGGACCATGTTTTCCCATATTTTTAAATATTCAATTTTGATGCATATGAAATGTTCCACCAGGTATATGATGAAGGAAACAACCAGAGAGGAGTGAAACAAAATAAAATAATAAAAAACTGGTACGGAGTACCTCAGAACTTTTCCTTGCGCTCATCCTCCCTACTTCAGACTCGCTTCACTCGTCCTCACAATATACAATACACCAATAAACACTGCAACACATCTTCGGACTTGCTTGGCTTGTCATCAGATAGTAATTACATTAGTTTTATTCTCAGTGGTCACCCATCTAGGCACTGAATTGTGTGATGCATCTTAACTTTTATGATCCAACAAAAATCATAGAAATACTTAATATATTAAAATAAAACTTAGTATACTTAATTATCACATAAAGAAATATACTTGAACCAAATTTCAACTCAATTGGATTTTTTTTAACTTCTTAAATTTTTTTTTTTAAAAACACACAAGTCATTAGATATCAGCATTAATTGCACTAATGCTGATAATGAGATGAAATGGCACATACGTTAGCCTTATACATGGCTAGATGGGTGCAAAATCTCAAATTGATCGCAATATATTTCTGTGTTCCATAATTTTTTCAAAATTTTGGCTGAGTCACTATTGAGGGTTAATGACGTCATAAAAAATATTTTTCGGATAGCACAACTAGATTTAAAGATTGATGGAGCCGAGAGCTACGATGATAACAGATGCACTCACATACAGACAAACAAATTTGTAATGACCACTTAGGAGGTCTTAAACACCTGAAACTAGAATTCTGGAGTCATACCGGCCTTGGAATTTTTGGAAAACACAACACTTTTCCTATATACCTATGGTATAAATGAGGAAAAGTAAAAAATAAATAAATAAATTAAATGACTGAGAAACAGGAATACCAACCAATAATAACGGACACATTGCACATTAAGAGTTTCTTAACAATATCACTGCCAATACCTCGGGCACCTCCTGTTACAACAGCCACTTTACCACTCAAATCTATTACTTCTGAAAATGGAATAAATATTTATTTTAGAAAGCAAATATTTTTTTTTTAAATTTTTTATTAAAATTATTCTTGCCCAAATTTCACCTAACTGTAATCTTCCAAGTAATATACTTTGTAATTTATAAGCAAAAAAACTGTGGAGCACACACAAATGGTAAAAGAAACTGAAGTAAATACCTAGTTTTCAAATCTCTTCTAAAATATACACTAAATGCAGTGCACACTCTAAATATAATACATGACCAAGGGATATCTACCTGAATTGTTTTCTTTCTATAGTGGATGGGTGGCAAGTATCAAGATTATGGATTCCTGGGCAAACTTTTGAAATTTAAAATCTTTCGGTCTAAAACCTCTCTATCCACCCCTACCTCTTATCTTTAGAAAATAAATCAATTTTATGGTTTCAGCCCCCTCCCCTCATAAAAATGAAAGTGGATAACATGTAGATTATTGATTAGGATGTAACCCATCACTCATGTATGATATTTATATTTCTACACTTATAACTATTAATTTCTATGCTTCGACTAATTAATAGCTAATATATTAAAAATTCCCCGTTAAATTGCTTTCATTTATACAAAACAGTATATTTCTAGATCCTATTTAAGGTTTATATAGACACTTTTTATCATGAAAATGAAGCTTATGAGGTTGTTCATATGATGGAAGTTGAAGGCAGTATTGGGGGGGGGGGGGGTCAATTTCTTTTCGCTTACTGAAACCAATAATATATGAAAAAAAAAATATTTTAATTCTCGAAGGCTTTCCAGAATTGAAACGAAAATTGGCATATGACGAGGTGTTGGGGAAGCTACAGACCCTATTTTTAATAAGAAAAAATGTATGACGTCATCACACAAGCTATGACCTCATGCAATTTTTTTTTAAACTCGACCTCAAAGTGGTCTTCTTAAAGTTGTAGTTATTATTAATTGGCAAATAACTGAATTATGATGTCATCACCAATGAGTATAAAGGTTTATTTTACCCAACAGTGAGTGTAAAATAATTGTTCAACGCTAGATTTATAATGTTGTTTTCTTCAATACATATATATGGCCACTATGTCTATATGGCCTCTTCTGGGTCAAATAGACGTATACACACATGTGTATATACACGGAGCAAACGAGGTTGCATAGCGGCTACTGGCTGAAGGCCAATATTTTAAACCTTCCAGACATAAAGAGTCTGAAAGGTTACCTATTATAAATTGTCTATTCTTATTCGCCTATGCCTAGTAAGTCAGTGCATCAAAGATGAGAGTCCAATCACACAGGGCACAATATAAGTACATTACTATGTTTTACTAACATAAACTTCCCTTATTAAAATATCAAATATTTTGAATAAGTTTTCATTTAAAATTATTCTAAAGAACAGAAGTGATGAAAAATAAAAAACCATTGACACAGTGAACATTTTTTCTCTTTTTAAAAGATGGTGTTGGCAACAGCCTTTAATAGAACTCTGCGAAAACAGCTGACATACTTGATGGCATATTGAGTTTACACTTGACTCTTGGTTGAAACGCAGGTACAAGACTCATAGGAACTAAACAAATACATACCAAATTTGTTTTTCTTCTTTAAGTTAATATCATCAGCCACCGCGCGGGTTCCTTCAACCATGTATTTGATTTCAGTAGCAATAACACGAAATATTCGACATGATGTAAGGAAGATGTAGAGTTTTTTTAAAATACTGAACATGGTGCCTTACCGACCCAGCTTTCAGTCCTGCCTTATTTTATGCCTGTAGAACTACAATACGCACGTTGTAAACAAAAATCGACTGTTACACACGAACTTTGGAATGTAACTTAAGACGTGAACAGTTATCTGTTTACCGTTGGACTCAACCCGGAGCTAAAGCTGACACACGCACAAATAATTTCACGATGATTCCGTTTAAAAATAAACGAAATAGACCGAAGGACATCATTTTATTACAATTATTCGATGAATGGCTGAGAAAATTACTTTCACTCTAAGTTAATTACACAATTAGTCTAAATTATCACGTACCATGTTTTACTATTCAAAATTACCGCGCTATTATAAACATTTAACATTTTCGCAAACCCAATGTTTGAAGAGCGGCTTCATACTAAAGGCTTGGATGAAGACAATACGTTTATCTAGCGTTAATCTAATATCAAAATTAAAAAAAAATATTCAAATTTTTAACTCTAAGTTATATAGTAATAAAAACTGGACAATATTTATAATTTTTTGCTAATAAAATGACAACAATTCACTGCTTTGCTGATTACTTATTTTGAATAAATCATAGAGTAACGCAGAATAGATAACTGTGAAAACTTGAAGAATCAGTGCAAGTCAAAGCAAAAGATATCATTGGTGGTTATACATCGTCATAAGCTATACGATTGGGTATTTTACAGCTCTATGCTGCCTATAGTAGTCATCGACCAATCATTATGCTGTTTATGTTTATTTAGAACAATGTAGTTACAGAATATTATTTTAGAAAATTATTAATATTCATTAATAAAATTAAATTTGTGAAATGGAAGTAGTCTTATATAAAATTATTCATAAAAGACATTGTTAATACATTTGTTTCTCGTTAAAAGATGATTTTTAATTGAGATTTCTTATTTAAACTGAATTTGGATTAACTTTGGATATAAGATAATTCTTGGATATATAGTTCTCTAGGTTTTGCTTATAAACTTCACGGCTGGATCATATGATTGCATATACACACAGGGTCAGTTAACAAAAAAACGTATTTTTAATTCAGTTTTTTTACCTAACATTTCTTTTGCGAGCTATTAATTATTCAAAGTATTTGTGTCCTACCTATATAATTTTATTTTAAATTCTTGATATTGTTTGTGTTGGATCAGAACGAGTTTGTTATGAATTGTTCAAGTATAAAGTGTTACGATTATTCTTTCCCAAATCGTTATTTTGTGGAATCGTTATTGACCCTGTAACTGATAATCAAAAACTTGTTTATTTTTTTTTTAATCTGACAAATTATTTATT
This sequence comes from Microvelia longipes, assembly GCA_018340805.1. Lineage (NCBI taxonomy): Eukaryota > Metazoa > Arthropoda > Insecta > Hemiptera > Veliidae > Microvelia > Microvelia longipes. Next base: position 27,709,308 of record JACMZG010001893.1, on the reverse strand, counting down.
TTAGTTATTTATAATTTCTTGTGTCGAGTGAATTAATAAATTGTGCCATGTCATCTCCAAGCGCTGGTAAAAGACGAATGGACACAGACGTTATTAAATTGTATCCTTTTATTCTTGGATTATTATTTTTTTTATATTGTTGGAATTATTTTATTAGTAATGCATTATAATTAGGGCGAATGGGACATTCTGGCAGATGTGTGTGTGTAATGTCAGAAAGCCAAGGTTTGTTTACAGAATTTGTTATTACATTTCAGCTGATTGTCTGTTTATCCTTGAATCTACTGGCCAAGTCATTCAACAGTCACCTATCCTTCCAACCTTATTTTAGTCACTTGTTATGCAATTTTAAACATCCTTCCTATGAACTTTTTTATATTCTGCTTTGTGCATACTTATGACTTGTCAATAACTTAAATCAATTTATCAAAGAACTTAAATTAAAAAAAAAAAATATTGTTAAATTTACTGTCTGAAAAAATGACAGATATCCTTAAATACCAATAAGCTTTAAATACTTTTTAAAATACTAATTTAAATGGATCCATCCATTTAATTTCCTAGTGGTTGGATCCATCCAATCACTGATGATTTCATAACTATACACCTCCGGCTATAACATGAAAGATCAGCTGTTTTAATTGAAGCAGCTGGCGTCCAACTTCTGAAAGAAAAAAAAATACATAAAGATACTTGGGTGACATCACAGGATAACCATAGTACGACCTCCTGGTGGGCGAGCTCTAAACACACATGGCCTGATCCATTTAATCTTGCTTGTTTCCGCAAAGCTAGAAACATGCTCTAGGGCCAAATAACAATATAATCGACATTAACATGGAAGCAGTGAAAAATTAGCATAATGATCAATATAAAATTTATTAAACGCATTAGGAATAGAACGCTGAGCTAAGTTATAACAAAATTGTTGTCATGATTTATTTTTTAATTTGAGATGCGGTCTCCAATAAGACCTATTCTATTTTGATATTCTCTTCCTTTTTTAATTAGCTTATAATATGTCTCAAAAGAATAAATATCATTTATTTATTGTTGGTCAATAAATTTTGTCTTGGACCCAGTATGAAGGTGACTGATATAAGATTTTGAGCTTAGTGAAAAAATGATATTAGACTTTCTCACTTGCCTATTATATTACTATTTTATACTATATAATTATTATATTTAATAATACATAAATAATATAATTAATGTATGATATTATAATATAATATATATATATATATATATATATATATATATATATATATATATATATATATATATATATATATATATATATATAATATTACAAATATAATAAATATATAACATGATATATAATTAATGTAATATAAATATATAATATTAATAATAGTAATATATATAATATATTTATTACATATATATATACTAGTATTAATTATAATTTTTTATTGTTGTAATAAGTATTATTACTTCTATATAATCTATAGAAGTATAGTAGGATAAGTATGCTTTGTTCTCATTTAAATGTCTAATGAGATTTGACCCTTCAACCCAAACTTCAAAACCTACTAGCTTACTAAAGTTTGTCTTTTGTGGACAACAGTTGCCTCTGTATGTGGTCATCTTCAGTGTTAGATGTCTATATGATTTTTTTGTTCAAAATGTTACCGCTATGGTCATGTGTTAAAAGCCAATGTAAGGGAAAGACTTGTTCCCCCTGGTGTGGTGATTTTTCTCATGAAGGTGATTGTGCAAGGGAAAAATTAAAGTGTTTCTGTTGTAGCAAAGATCACTCGGCAGCAGAACTTGATAACTGCAATGACTATGCCAGACCAAAAATTGTCAAAACAATTATGGCTAATGAAAATTCATCATTTAGGGAAGCAAGTACTAAGTCTAAGAGAAGGTTTTCTCCACAAGTTAGACAGCCTAACTTATTTAGTAATACTGATTTTCTATCTTTGTCTTTGGAACCAATTAAGATTCCTGAGACTAACTCTCACTCTTTTCAGCGGTTTGTTAATCAACTGTCGAAAATATTAAGGTCACAAACTTCTTTAGACTCTCCCCCACTCCAAACCATAAACACCTTTCAATACAAACAAATATTATTTGTTTGCCAGGGGGGTCTTATTCCGTCAAGAAAGTCAAATCAAAACTTTTTGTACGTAAAAAGTGAAGATGTAGATTTATCACAAAGGATTGTGAACCCAAGTGACATTCCCACCAAGTCCTTTCTGCCTTGGTCTTGTATTTGGTATCAGAAATAGTTAATAATAATTCTTTGAATATATTAGACCCTCAAGAACCCCTGTGAGATGGACAGGTGTCCACCAAGTACAGTTTACCTACCATGGGGGTCAACGGGACTCTAAAAATTGCATATCCCTGCTATGCATGAGAAACATAAAACATACATGAAATTTACAAAGAAAATTATATTTTAATTCATGTGTAGAACATTCTTGCTCAGCATAACTTCATTCAAAACTTTTTAGCCCTTTCAATTTGAGCTGCTCGTTTTATCAGGAAGGTGGTTGAATAACTTCATGCCTAGGACATAGTGGCTAACCACTGCCTTTTATAGCTTATGTTACAAAATGGCCAACTTACTCTTATTTCTAGTATTATAAATATCATTATCATATCTTTTTAAAGAATTTCATCATCGGTGATGACTATTCATACAGACTATTTACAGACATTATTTTGTTATCATAATGCAGCTTCCTTCAACTTTTTCTTTTGCAGATGCTGCACATAATTATAAAAGCTATCTTCAGTGTCACAAGCAATTCTTTAATATTGATATGACCCTAAAGAATAAACCATAGCTCAAATGGCTTTGGCAGAGAGCAAAATAAATCTTATAAATTATTCGTTCAAGTACAGTTTAAGCTTCCTGATGACATAAATATATTTACTAAATCAATTAGCTAAAAGAACTTTGCTGAAAACGTATTGCAACCAATACATTTTCGAGTCCCCACAGACCTTTATTTTGCCATGACTTCTTCAGAAAAAAAACTTACTTCTTGTTAAATATGTCAATTTATGCCACTAAAAAATATATATATATATAAAACAACACTGTTACTAGGCTAGTAACAATATGATTATAATTTCTACTGTCTTCTATAATTTATTTACTTATTAATTATTTCTTAATTAGTTTATATTTCTAGTATATTTTCCTTAGTATTGCACAGGATTGAAAGCAAGCATGAAGTCACAATACTTGGAGGTCTCAATGAATTCTGTGTTAAATTTTATGGTCCGAGAGGAAGTAAGTTAATGATGCATTTCTTTCTTAATTTATTATTAGAGGAGTCGTTTTGTCCTTAATCTCATTGTTTCTATCAAATCGTACACAGCGAACTTGCGTTAACGGAAGGTTAATTTCTGTTGCTTGTATTAAACCCAACAGATAGTGCCTGGGGTGTCTCAAGGGTCTGTCCTTGGCCTCCCCAGACCAAGGACAGACAGATGGACTCTGCCATCTTATTTTTACTGCACATCAATGACTTACCTTACTTTAATTCCTGACACTAGTTTAGCCTGACACTAGTCTGGTAAATGCAAAGCTGACTTAGAAAACAGAATGGAGAGCATAATTACTAGTGCCAAACTTTGGTTTAATGCTAATAAGTTAACACTAAATGCCAGCTAAAATCAAAGATTCGTCTTAAAAGATACTTGGTGTTAATCTTGACTCTCGTTGTCTATACACATCAAAAGCCTTGACAGTTTCTTGTCTGGACTTTTGTTTTTACTAAGGAAATTATCGCTAAGATTTTACACAAAGATACTCAGGAATGTGTATTATGTACATTTTCACTCCAAGATGTCCTACTGTTCATCTGACACTATTTGTATCCTGTAAAAGAAGGCAGTTATTGCCGCGAAGAAGTGGAACGACTTATGTCAGCAAGTCTTCAAAGACCTCAGAAATTTACCCATGTCAGCTGTCTTCATCCTCAACATCTTAGTTAGCTTTCTGCCTAACTTTCATGATATGTTTAAAAAACAATATAACTATCCTACCAGAGCAGCCAAAACATCATCTCTCAACCAGTTCATCGTCTCACTGAAAAAACTCACTGTCAGTCACCAAGCTATTAAGTTGATGAACAAAATCAGCCATGAAACACTTAGCCCCCCTCTGGATACATTTAAATTGATTATTAAAAGCAGCTAACTTGATTCTGTTCCCTATACTATCGAGGAGTTTTCGCTTATTAAATCTTGACTTAGTTGACGAAGGGATGCTAGTTCTATAGTTACTACTAATATTAAATATTAATAATAATAATATTTCTTGTAAAGTAATTACTTATATATTGTGTCATTAAAGGAGCTCTGTCATGCTTTTTTACTTTAAATAACTGTATCAGAATTTAAAAGCAATTTAATTAAGGGAGTTAGCATTTTTTCTAAGACAGGGGTATATAAGGAAAAACTAGGAACTTTATGTAAGCAAGAATGCATACATTGCAAAGAAAATTTGCCAGGCTTGCAGACCTTTGTGCCAGAATTTTTCTCAATTAATTATACTACCAGGCAAACTTAATAATGATTCTCTATTAGGAGGATGTTCCATCTGAAGGGCAGCATAATATGTACTAACCCATTTTGGATCTTCTAATGATGAACGAAAATGAAGGAGGGGATGCCTTAAACATCATTATTTGTCTTTATTGCTATAAAACATTTGATTTCTGCATATAAGTATTTTTATTTTGAGCTATTTTGTTGCCAGGACTGATTTTTATTTAACTTCTTTTATGTTAAGAATTATATGGTTGATTTTTATTTTATTGAATTAATCTTCTGTTATTGTGTTAAAAAATTAATAGAACAGACATTGGCTTCTTTAAATATTTGTTAGAAAATTATGTTCGTTTTTTCTATTTATTTTTAGCTCCCTATGAAGGAGGTATATGGAAAGTTAGAGTCCACCTCCCAGAACATTATCCATTCAAATCTCCATCTATAGGATTTATGAACAAAGTATACCACCCAAATATAGACGAGGTGTCAGGAACCGTCTGCCTTGATGTCATAAACCAAGCATGGACTGCTCTCTATGGTAATATTTCATCTGTGTTTTAGTGGTATATCATAACATTATTTTATAATATGTGGACAAAGTGTGGGCCAAAAAGTGAAGAAAAAGTTCTGGATTTTAGAAGGTGTAATGTACTATTGGATACATTTAGAGAAGAATTATGTTAATGTCTAATTATTAGCTTAATTTAGTTCTGTTTGCTCCATTTCTTTTAAAAAATTGGGTACCTCAGGTCCACCACATCTTCAGGTCCTCACCATATCTATGCTCATCCTCCCTACTTCGGGCTCCCTTCACTCATCGTAAGATAGTAATTACATAAGTTTTATTGCCAACAGTCTCCCATCCTGGCAGTAACCTTGCACCATGCTGCTTAACATATATGATTCAGCAAAAACCATAGATATATATGCCGTGATTCCCTCTCAGTTTAAATAAGGCCCTTTAGTTTTGCCAACCTAACAACTTCACTTTGAAATGCCAATGACTGTCTCCGCCCAAAACAAACATGACTTGGCAGGACGGAAAAGTTGATTTCAAAACTTTTTTGGACCAAAGACTTGGTGGGGAGTTTTTTTTACCGTGCAAGTGGCTTTTGGTAAGATTATGTATTGCATACTTTATTAAGCATGTACAGATCAAAGTTTTTCATAGAGGAAACCTTAATGGCCATGGTCAGAAATAAGTGATCCATTAAGTTTAAGGGAACAATACTGACAAATTTGTGTGGGTTTTCTTTCTTTACATGTTTCATGAAACTATTGGGCATCAAATAAGATTTTGTATTGGTAGTATAAGGCCGTTTTTAGAAGAAGAGGAAGTTATGAGACAGATTGAGAGTTTCTGTATTGCTTCTATGATCACATATATTTAATTCCTTTAGGACTGTGACAATTAAAATTATTTTATAAGATGTGTTTATGTTATAGATTTATCAAACATTTTTGAATCATTTTTGCCACAGTTGCTCACTTATCCAAATCCTATTGATCCATTAAATGGTGATGCAGCAGCTATGTACCTCCATAAACCAGACGAATACAAGAAGAAAGTCCATGGTAAAATCATTTTATTTGATAATTTATTATAACATTTATAATTTGTCTTTTGCCATTCCTTCTACCTGTATTAAGGCTATCAAATATATTTCTTTAAGTCAGACTATCTTCTAGGTTCAAGTTCAACCGAGGAGATATAGTTTCTTCCCCATATAGCTCATTTTGTTTTCGTATCTTTAGTTGCTTGCTATTGTCAAGAGAGTTAATTAAGTCCCATGGGACAATAACATGTTAGGTTTTACCCTAACAGGGGTCTGGCCCTAAAGGATCTGGCATCGTTCCTAGACTCCCTGGCACCAGTTTAAGATTAGCTCTTCCTCTACGCCTTTGGGAGAAAATCTTAAAATCAATCCTTTAATAGCATAGCTGTAAAGAATGGTGGGGGTGACCAAAAGTGGTGGAGTTATACTTATACACAGACCTAAAATGCACACAAACAAATGAAGAGTGAACTTAAAATGATACTATTTCCTTTGTCCTCTACTTTGGTTTTACCTTTAAGCCTAACTCTTTTTAAAAAAATTCTTTGTCAAACAACTGAGGAATTTAAAAAGTTCTTTATTTTTTTGTTTTTATATTTTAAGATTTCACAACTACTCCACGTATGTGGATTTATTTTTGGTTTTATTTTTAATATTTTTAGTTAAGTAAGTGTTTACTTGTTGTTTGTTTAATTTTTAAGAATATGTAAGGAAATATGCAACAGAGGAGGCGCTGAGAGAGCAAGAACAACATATTGTTCTGTCTGACAGTGAGTCCTCTATGTCAGATTTCAGTGAAGATGAAGCTCAAGATATGGAATTATAACAGTGGAGAAATTTGGTTTTGTGTAAATAGTCTTTCTTTATATTTATCTCGTATGCTTCTGTACATATATATCACTTAAATTTATTTATTTAAGTGTCTAAGTACAAACTACCTTTAATAATTTATGAATTGGTTCATGTGATTAGATAAGGCAGTAGTTGTATAGTCTGTTTGTTTAAAGAAAAACAATTTTGAACTAAATTTTGCTTAGTGAATAATCTAAAAACTGTCGCAATTGATACCACATTTTATGCTAGAAATTGACCTCTCATGGTTTTATATTTTTGATTTCTCTCATGAAAACATTGCATTTGCTTATTTTCATCAAGGAGCTGTGTTGCCATTTTAAACGTATGTTAAGAATGCTTTGGATTTTATGTTAATTGTACATTATCATAGTGTTGGATTTCAGCTTACAGTGTGTAAACATTGTATAAAAGATTTTAATTGGTGTCATATTTAACAGTTAGGGAAACCTCTAATTGTTTAAAACCTCTTATTTGGTGGAAATATATCTGACAAGCAAACAGATGGTATCAACACTGAGGTTTGTATAATATTCACTTCCACAATTATTAAGTGTTGCTGCTAATTGAAGCGGCTATGCTAAGAAAGGAGGTCCAAAACTTAAAAAATAGACTTACAATGTCATTTTTGGTGGAAATGGAGATTATTAATTGGCTCTCTTGCTGCAGAGTCATTTAGAAGAAGGTATTCCCCCCCAAAAAATAACAGGGGTTAGAACAAGGCATAAACACCAACAAGGCTTTAAAATTAAATTTATTAAAAAAATATTTTCTGTGACCCAGCTCATTTTAATCTTTAATTGGGTCGTATCATGCCAAGTATTGTCTTTCTATGAATAAACAGACTTCAAATGCTTTTAAAAAGTTAAATCCTGTATAGGATACTATTTGTGAAAAGAACTTATCGTTTGTGTTAGATTTTGAAGTCAGTGAGATTTGCTGGGATGTTCCCTGATGGTTTGATATATTTGACAATACCACTATTTGATTTAATATCATGTAAGTTCCTCAAAATTTTATTTGTGTAACCATCTGTTTTTTTTTAAATTTTACCTTATAAAGATATTCATTTTAATTTTTGCTTTAAGAATCAAAATTTTCATTTTATTCCTTTTTTTTTTTAAATTGTAATAGCTTGTAATTCTTCATTATAATAGACATGCTTTCTTTAATTACGTAGTCTAATTCATTCACATTTTTACTACCTAAATCTGTGATTTTATAAAATTGTCAAACTTGGTAGTTAAACAGTGTAGAAAAGCGTTAACCAATTCCATTTATAGCTCATTAAGGTTACTCTAAGCCTTTTTTTAAGAATGATCAATAATTTTGTTTTATTAGTTTAGGTATGATTTTCATTGTGTTGGAGCCTGAAGGAATGAATTTCCAACATGATAAAGTTTCAGCAAGGGCATAATACCTTTTTTGTAATTTTTGTTTTTGTATGTATTTAAAAAATTTATATTTGATTAAATATTGTTAAAATGCACCACCATTTTTTATGTCCTAAATATGTATTTAAAAGAAAGTTTAAAATTTTAGCGTAATTATATAATTATGTACAGAAATTCATTTTGTGTTTTTTTATTGTTTTGTATTACTTCAAAGATAAAAATGTTGAAAGAAAATCAATTCCAAATAGTAACTCTTAATTTTCTCACCAAGTGAGACAGTTAAGTGGAATGTTAGAAACAAGATAAACAGATTTATTTATAATTTAAATTCTTATATTTGCTTCTCTGTCCCTTTCAAATGTATACAAAAAAACGACTTTTGTTCTTTTCTGCAGAATTTCTAAACCTATTTCACTTGATTCTTGCAACATTTTTATTATGAGATCTTGTTTATATTAAATTAGGTCTGGCTAAAATGAGTCTTGATCAATAGGTGGTGATTAAAAACATTACATAAGTTTAACTGAGGCTTAAGTATGCAATATTGATATCAGCATGTCTCACTCCAACTTAAATAATGTTCTGGAATGTCACCCTTAATATCGTAATAAGGTAAAAATTAGTGGTCTGTGAAAATATTATAATAATAAATTGATGAAGACTGCAGTTGAAACTAATGACTTTTGTTTAAATGAATTAATATTCACTTTTAGTTTGACTTTGAGATTATGTGTATTTTAAAGATTTACATATTACCTCCAAAGGTTTTATTGAGTGATGATCAACATCGGCAGAGAAAGTATGCCTGATCGAACGTTTCAGATTCATCAACTATAAATTCTAAAAAATAAACTTTTTAATCATGTCCTTAAATTTTAAACCATAGTTTCTTTTCCCTGTAAATCGCCTCCTGGGAGTTCAAACTCATATTTTTCTTAAGTATAACCACATTTGGTAATTGTGATACCACTATTGGTAATTTTAAAAAGTTTAATTGAACCATAGTATAATATTTACTGTTATTGGGACTACATTACGTCTTAGGAACTTGGATATCAATGTCACTGCGTTTTAGTAATTTTGCACTAAGCTATAATATGGTAAAGTGAGTGTCTAACAATGTTAGGTTTAAAATTACTGCTATTAATGCTTATTTAAAAACGTTGGTATAACATTTCTTAGGATTTAATATTGTATTCAAAGCAGTCTATATTATGCTTTACTGTTATTGAAGTTTTTTAAGTTCAATATTCAGACCCTTTTGACAATCCCAAAAAAAAATAAACAAATAAATAAAAAATAAAACAAATAAAATGCCCAAACCAACAAATATAAAATTATCCTTGACCCAAACAAACACCCCCACACCCCAAAAAATAATCAAAATTTATACCACAAAAATAACAAATAAATAAATAAAATAAAGAGGCACAAATTACCCTAATCAATAAATATAATATGGCTCCGGTATACACAAAATAAATATTGTATTACTTTTGCCAATAAAGAACTTGTTTTAAAAAAAATATTCAGACAAAAGCATCATATTTGGATAATAGTTATCACTAAGGTAAATTTGAAGTTGATAAATTTTTTACAGAAGGTAAAGAAAATTTTCAAAAGTACTGGGCTATTTTTTTTGAGGATATGATATAAGTACAAGTACTTACGCCCAGTAACAATAAAACCAATATAATTATGGTTCTTACGAAACTGTTTCTCTTTAAAAGAGTCTTCATTTATTTATTATCTTAATATCTTATACTTTTTTCATTTTAAATATTGTTAATATAATAATAATTAAGTTTTCACACGCGTACAATCAAACATTTAATAAAACATCAAATAGTTACATTTCAAGAAATATATATATTAATAACTTTTAATATTGAAAACTAAATAATAAATAAAATAGAGTAAGTGCATTTAAGAAATACCGAATAACTATCTACTATTATATTTAATTGTGTTAGTCATACTAATGTTTTAACATAATATTTTAACAAATGTATTTTTTAAGAGTTTAAGACTCTGACAATGAAAAGGGAGGTAATAACGGTATAAACTAAATAAATCTGTAATATTAAGCAAAACTTTTCAAATGCAAGATGACAGTTCTATTTGAAATTCAATTTTTAACCAATACGTTAACTTTTTTAGCCTAAAATAAAGAGGCACAATTTAAGTCAGTTACAAAACGTACAGCTGAAATTGTTTTTTTATTTTTGGTCTTATGTCACTGAAAAGGGTTAAAATGTACAGAATTAGTTTTACATTGTTGATATTTTGCTATGAACCGTACATATTTACTTGTTGTGGAACATATTTCCATTACTTTTCTTGTAAAAGAGTCTTAAGGCTGTACTGCTTGAACGTTTTCTGAATAAATCAAATTGCATTTTCCCTATTTCTAGTAAAGATTTCAAACCTTAAATGGACCCTCTACCTAAAGCTATGGACCCCCTATAGCAATTAGGGAGGTGGTAAGCCACCTAGCAAATAGGCCACGTTGTTGGGCTCTTTTTGCTAACTCCCTTAGATAGAAGATAGTGTTCTACCTTATGTTTCTTAGTGCAGGCATTTTCGGTTAATCCAGAGAAGAGCTGTGATTTTACACTAAGTTTCTATAGCTTCAACTCGAAACACACATGCCCATTGGGGCATGTGTGTTTCGAGTGCAAAGTCTAGTCTGGCCAATGCCAGACCAGACTTTCCTGCTTTCGAAACCATAAGGCAGGAACATGTATATATTTAATATAAACTACGATTGAGGATCCTAAATATTTCCTCCCAGATTCATTTAGGGTTAGGGATCTTTTAGGCTGACATAGAACAGGCTCAGAACCTCCGCCTTAACGTCCTTCTTTGGAGGACGGGGTGTGAAAGGATTTCCATCTCTTGCATGAAAATCCTAGATGCCTTGACCGGGTTTGAACCCGGACTGTCTGAGTGGCAGACGCACGTGCTAACCTGCGCCTGCCACTCTTTAAAAAAAGAGAAAGCTCTCTAACCCATACGAGTCTATTTTTTACCTGTTTTACTTGTGTCATAGTGCTATTTGTTTAAATTTTATTAGTGTTTTTTTTTTAATGAGTAAAAAAAGAAAGGCCATATTAATTTCTGATAAATTATACATTTTTAAAACTTAAGTTGAAAAAGTATACGATGAAACAAAAAGTCAATGAATTAGGTATTCCTCAATCAATACTACAGACAATTTTAATAAATTGATCTGGCAATTGAAAATCGACCTGGTGTTCGCAAATTAATTAGTTTGAAAATGCCAATAAAATGTTGCGCAATTTAAATAAAATAAAAAAAAAATCATTTCATTACAAAATTGTACGTAAACAAACAAAAATATCTAGCCACTTTACAAAACAGTCATATTTTCCGTATTGTTTATATGTATGTAATTTTTAATGTATGGCTCTTGGCATAAGGTCATGAATTTTGTTCCCAACATTAGTTAAAACCAAGATTTTCTGTTAGTATCTGTTACGATTTTGGCAGAGCCTGCTGAAACGGTCCAGGGGTATTCACATCCAAAAGCTAATATCGACAGAAGCTGATTCTTCAATTTCTAATAATTTTCTTAATTTTTTGCAATATACAGGGTGTTTCATATAAAGTGTCCACCAGAAAAGGAGGTGATAGTACTCCTCAAAAGGAACAAAAAATGTCCTGTAATATAAACCCCGATCTCCAACCGTTTTCCCACAAGGTCAAAATTAATATTTCAAAAAAATATTTGACCTCACATCATAAAATTTTTAATAGGGATTTAACTATTCAAGCTAGAAAGGCGAAATTGGTATCATTAGAAAGCTGAGTAAATTCCCTAAAGGAAAAACTACTAACTATGTCAAATATTTTGGAACTACTGCCCAAAATTTTACATGAAACATGATTTTTTTAAAAAAATGAATTTTATGGAATTTTTGTACTAGGGCATTAGAGGAAGTTAGAGATGTGCAAAAGTTCAGCCAAGAACGGAAAAAACTTCTCTTATGATTGCCCTTTAAGAAAAATTAAATAATTTTATACATTCAATAGTCAAAATTTTAAGCCATTCTTCCTAGAAGTTGGAAAAACTGATATTTTTTGGCATTTTTGCATATGTCTACAATGTTAATTACATGGTACATAAAATAATTAAAAATCTCTAAAGCAAGGGAAAAGAGTTGTTTTAGAGAAAAATGTGTAAGAATAAAATAGGTTTATTTTACCTTCTAGAGTCTAAAAATCATATTATTAAATTATTTTCGAAAATAAAATATTTAGTTAAAATAACACATTATTTTCACTTTTATACGACAAAAATGATCAGTTTTTGCAACTTCCAGCAACAATAGCTTATATTTTTGACTATTGAATGTATAAAAATATTTACATTTTCTTAAAGGGCAGTCATAAGAGAAGTTTTTTCAGTTCTTAGCTGAACTTTTGCTCATCTCTTACTTCCTCTAATGCCCTACTACAAAAATTCCATAAAATTCATTTTTTAAAAAAAATCATGTTTCATGCAAAATGTTGGGCAGTAGTTCCAAAATATTTGACATAGTTAGTAGTTTGTCCTTTGGGAAATTTACTCAGCTTTCTAATGATACCAATTTCGCCTTTCTAGCTTGAATAGTTAAATCCCTATTAAAAATTTTATGATGTGAGGTCAAATATTTTTTTGAAATATTAATTTTGACCTTGTGGGAAAACGGTTGGAGATCGGGGTTTATATTACAGGACATTTTTTGTTCCTTTTGAGGAGTACTATCACCTCCTTTTCTGGTGGACACTTTATATGAAACACCCTGTATATTTTTTTTTAAGCATGATAATAGCTAAATTGGTAAAATGTCACCACAGTTACTATTGATTTTATAATCATGTTTTGTACCTAGAAATACAAAAAGAATACCCTAAAACATCTTGGGTGAAATATCATGAAATAAGGCTAGCAATTGTTTTCAACATAAGCTTAACACACCGATCATGACACACACAAATATACAAATTTACACTCCGTCCCAATTTTCCAAATATATGAATTCACTCGAATTTCAATTAATAATTTTGAAACTAGGGTTAAAATAAAATTTGTTGTTTAAAAGCATATTTATTTCAATTTTATTGTATTGTACCTCTCTTTTTGGTCTAGTGAGTTATTTTTCTCTTCTTACATGATTATTTAACATCTGATCATTTATCTTTTATGAAAACACTTTTGTCTGTGTTATAAACACCACTTTATTAAAATGATTGTTATCGACTGTTTTAGTATTGTTAAAATGTTTCTATTTAAAAAAAATCTGAGAATTTTGAAATTCATTGTTGTATTTTAAAATATTTTCTGTCTTTTGGAGTTAGGGAAGTAATCAAATTGAACATGGTTTTAAACTTAATGTTTTATTAATATGAATAGAAATATAGATAGTTTTGATTGTTGTATGAATTAACTTTAATCTTATAATATTTGTTTACAATTATGACTTACCTCAAAACTGTATCAATATTTGATTTATCTTTCTATTTACATTAAGTTATTGTATTGTGACCAGCAGACCAAGTTTTTGCTTTTATTGTTGTCATGGAAAAATAATCTTAGAAAAATGTTCCAGTTCACATTTTTTAAGAGCTATATGTCTTCAATCAGGAATATTTTAGGAATGTCTTAAATAATTCAATTTAGGAATAAATTCCTAAATTCACTTCCAAAGTTCAGGGATTGCATCTTTAAGTTTTTATAACATTATATGCTATAATATTATTATACTCCTCGCGCTATAACTTCCAATATGAAAAAACAGCTGTTTTAATAGAAGCAGCAGGTGTCCAACTTTGGAAAGAGAAAAATACAGGTACTGGGATGTCGTCTCAGGAGTACAATTCCCTAATGGGCGTGCTCTTGTCTAATTAATCTGCACATGCTCTAGGACCAACTAACAATGTAATCGACATTAACATAAAAGCAGTGACAAATTAACATAAAGATCAAGATCAAATTTCATAAGTTTCAAATAACATAAAGATCAATACCGGACCTATTTTAAAATTATGTTTTTCAATTAGCTTAAAATATCTTACAAAAAGATAAATAAAAATCTATCCATCTCAATATAGATGACAATTCCTACCTTTCGCTTCAACTGTGGGAGGGATCTTAAGGGATATTAGCTATTAAAGATGAACATACAATGTAAGTTCAAAATTACAAATTCAAAAGTCTCCTTTCACTGTTACCTAGGGTGTGATGCATGCAGGATTACTGAAATTCGTCTGAGTCATAGACTTTTTTCCTTAGCTCAGCTACATATCCCCGTGAGTACAGGTCAGTAGAAGAGATATAGTCTTTCTGGCTTTGTCCATCGGTTGCAAGATATTATTGTGCTTATCTTCCTCTCAATATTAATTAATATTTATTTATTCCAGTTTTACATAAATTAAAAAAAATAACTTTGAAATTAATGACTGAAAGTTAAATATTTAAACAATTGTAGTGGCATACATGACCTCAGCAACTATTTGAATATCCTTTCTTTCATTCTGCAGTTTTAATATTTTTCTAGATTTTAGGAATATACATTTCCCCTGCAGAAAAAGCCTTGGGTGGAAAACTATCTGATTTACTCTATGCATTAAAATGAGTGAAAATGTCATATTATAAATAATATTGATAAAAACTGAGAGCGTAACTTAGGCTTTGAACCCCTGACCTCTGGTATTGAAAAACAAGTGACTGTGTGGCTGCAAAGGTGGGTCAAGGAGAATGATGAGTTATGACAGTGATGTTCAGAAGGGTTAAGGACCATCATGAAACGTTAAACTTGATTATTATTAACTGGTGTTCTGGTGAACACAATGTTTATAATTACCAACATTGTAGTCCTTGAATTAACTTAATTGAAGTCCTTCTATTGAATTAACTCTGATTCAGACCAATGTGTCAATTTAACTAATCAAGGTTGATTCATCAAAAGTCAGTCCACAGACTGCATAGGAAACCCTCTTTGACACTTCTGCAAAATCCCTTTACAATACAAACCTATTCAAAACACCATCAAAAATATCATTTTTGCAAATCCTGCAAAAAAAAAAAAAAAAATGAAAATACTCAAACCAAAAAATTGGAAATTATCCTTAACCCAAACAACCCCCCACACCCCAAAAAAACCAAATTTAATACCAAAATTAATAAATAAAATATAAAAAAGAGGCACAAATCACCCCAAATCAATAAATAAAATATGGCTCCGGTTAACACAAAATAAATATTGTATACTTTTGCCAATAAAGAACTTGTTTAAAAAAAAAACTAATCAAGGACTATAATAATAAATTTTATTTATTTATTATTGTAGTCCTTGATTAATTAAATTGACACATTGGTCTGAATCAGAGTCTATTGAATTAATAGACTTTTTAAACTAATTGTTTAAACCAATCTCATTACTTCTTGCCCAATGTATCTTTTTATCATGATGAAGACAAAAGCAATAAATCTTAATAACCTGTGTTCCAGCAATAAACAATTGTATAAAAGCAAATAAGCATTTTTATCCCAAAATATTATGCACTAATTGTTATTACAAACTTGACTAATATTTTCTAAATGCCACATTTTAATTTTGAAATTGTTTGACTATTGACCAATCTTATACTGATTTATAAATGATAGCAATATACATGTTCATACATCGGGGAAAGCAGTGCACTCTCTTATTTTTTAGCTCTAGGTTAATAATATTGATAGTGTAGTTGTATATATGATAAGATTTTTTAGTCATTTTGTTTTCTTCAATGTGTTTTTTTGTTACAAAAAATTAATCTAAGCTTTTAGTTTATATAATGTTATAAATATGTTATCGCTTCCTACTTTTTTATGTAGTAAAATGAGTTGAAGCAAATGCATTAAAAAATAATTATGTAAAATTTTGTTGTAGATTAAATATTACAGTCTATCGTTTAGTTTAAAAATCCCCCAAGGTCATAAGTATTTTGGGGATTGACCAATCAGAGAAGCCGCTGCCAACCTCTCACTTAAAAAGAGAAAAAAAATCCCTACCATAATAACCGCTGTAGGGAAAAAACCTTCTTCCCGGCAATCGTTCACTTTGTTTGTGGTTCTTCTTTTGTTTACATCTTTTTGAAAACTACTTTCAAATTAATCTTAAAAATGATATTTTAAAATAAAACTACACAAAAGAAATGTAAAAAAAAATCGCCAATAAAATACGGGTAAAATAACCTGATTTGTTTACATAGTTTTTTCCCGCTCCTTTCTTGCAGGGATTTTTTTTCTTAAGAATCAGCGGTGTCTAAACTGACCTGTCAAGATTTTTAAACTAAACGATAGACTGTAATGACCATGATTTAGTGTTTTAATTAATATTTGCTTTCTGCCATATTTTGGAAATGTAACATGGACAATTATTTATTAATTAAGACAATTTTTTTATTGTTTTCATGGATAAAATTAGTTAAACCTGTTAAAAAGTTGTGTATTGTATTTCAACCTAAATACACTAAGGTAGTTTCATTGTATCTTTAAATTTATAGCCCAGGGATTGTACTAATACACAAACCAACTTAAAACATGCAGTCCACAACGAACCAATGATTTTCATACCAAATGCCATACGACCATTAGTTAATGGGATAAAACACTAAAACTTTTTTTGTTGTTTGCCTAAACTATTAATTAAGTACACCATGGTAATGTAACTCTTCAATAATCAGTTAGCCTCAAAAGAGAAATTTATTTATTTTGCTGTATTAAACATTGCAAATTTTCGTATGAATAAAAACGAGTTTTACAACAGAGACTTACAGTCTAGTGTTTTTGTATTCAATAACAAAAACAGTTTTTAATTTGTAATCATTTCTCACTTGTCACCCTCTAAACAATGATTCTACTACCAGTTTTTTTTCATATCCCGCAGTAATAATAGTACGCTTATAATTAAGAAATAATAGTCTTGTTTATTTGCTTTAATTTTTAAACATGTCTCTTTAAAAATTTATTTTACATTTGAATAATTTAACGTATTTAATTCATTTTTGTGTTTTTGATATCCAAGAAAGTAGGAAGCTATATGACCAGAATTTAATTATCTTTTGTTATTATGTTTAAAAATTAGTTGGATATTAAAAATATGTAACGTTTACTACTTAAAGTTGACTTTTGTGTTATTGTAAATACCTTTTTTATTAGATGTGCTCTTTGATTTTTGTCTAACACTAGAAAGCCTTTATCGTTAAAATTAGGGTTTTATTTTACGCTTGTAAAATCGTAATAGTTTGAAAAATGGTTGGGATGAAACATGTTGTGAAAATTTGTTTTTTAAATGAGATTAAAAGAGATTTTAATCTGATATATCATCCTAACCAAGTTCTGACCCTTATGAGATACCAGTGTCTAAAAACAGGCCCTGGGTGAGATTCAAAAGCACAATTGTGTCAATTTAACTGAATTTCCTAATGCCTTTTACTTTAGTGCCTAACAACATAAATGTGCCTACCTAAACTGCTCTGTCATTGTTATTGATAATGTCTTATCTACATATAAATCTTTGAGTAATGACAAATTCAATTCTAGCGATATTACAGGTGCTGAAAATATATGTTTTCAATGCAGGTTACATATTTTACAATGCCAAACCTCCTTATAAAAAGGGGAAGCAAATTTGTGTTGAATAAAACCACTTAAGCAGAGCCTTAGAAGGTCTTAGGTTTTGCTTACTCTAAATTTAACCATTTTTAAATGTATATTTTTTATATTATTTCATTTTAATCAACCTATCTTATGGACACCATTGTATTTTAAGTCTCACCTAGTGTTTCCAATGTCACGGAATTTATTCAAATTCCTATATTTGCCTAAGGCATTATCTTGTCCAGTGGCGGACTGAGCCAAAAAGGCCTGAGGAGGGTTTGGCCTAAAAGGGCCCAAACCTACATCTCAAGGGGCCCAGTGGGGGAGGGGGGGTCCTATAATGCTTATCAGAGGGGTCTTCTTTTAACTAGAGTTGTATTAATGATTATCGTAAGCTTAATTTGATTTATTTAATTTTATATTTAATAAAATTTAAATAAATTAAAATAAACTTAAGTAATAAAATAAATAAGTAATTGTAAAACTTAAGTATATTCTTTAAATGAAATATTTAGGGCACTTTTTGTACTTTTCTAGGGCCCTGATGAAGTAAGTTAAAGGCCCCTTGAGCCCTAGTCTTCTGTTTGGAACCTTTAAAAGTCCAAGTATGAAGAATGGGGGCCTTGAAGGACCTACATTTAGGTAACAAAATGAGAATAATTTTAAGTACTTTAAAAACATTTGTCTCTAGGCTCTTTAGCTCTTTAGCATTTGAGCTCTTTAGGCTCTAACTTGTAGTATTGGGCCCCTTTGACTCCTGTTATATGAATTCATCAAATATTAAATATGTTAATATTTTTTTTAATTTTCATTTTTTTCTTTAAGCTTATTTTTGGCTGAGGGACTGCCGCCCTCGCCCTCATTGGCCAGTCCGCCCCTGATCTTGTCCAAATTATACAAGCCTTATTTCTGTGTAAACACTAGCCATCGATAACCACTATAATATCTTCCATGCTAAAAGTACGTTAAGAGACCCAATTTTTATTTTTTGAATAATAACTTATTTATCATATAGAAATATGATAGTGATAGATTTATGTAACATGTATTTACATTTATATATTATTGGATATTAAATAGTAATAAATTAACTATCAACATTGTATTCCCTTATTAAATGTGATTATTAAACTTTAAATTTTTACTTAGTTATTTTATCATTATGAATTGAAATTTGAGAAGTTAGCGCAGCCTTAATAATCTTTTATGTTTGTGACCACTCGAATTTATTGTGTTAAAATTATATAAAATTTGATTGATAGAATTAAAAAAAATAGTAAAGAGTTATGAGGTTTTGGTCATTATAAATAAAACAAGATTTAATTTTCTGATGAAGATCTAATCATACGGTCAAAAGCTTAAATGTTGTTTTGTTTATCATGACTAAAACCTCATAATTCTTTACTATTTTTTTATACATATGGTCAATAATTGCTATTTGTTATTAATAGAATTTTGGATTTTGTGAAACAATAACTACTGAACTTGAGTCTCAAAACTAACGAACTAAAACCCCAATTCTGTTATCAATTTCTTTTGAGACAAAGGATTAATGTTTGGTAAACAGAGGTAACTTATAATTTTAATTAAGCCCATTTTAAACCAGGTTTGGGCAATTTTATTAAACTGGTTTATTCTAATGTCAATAGAAAAAACCCATCAACTACAAAATAAATATGTACTAACACATAGTGTCGGTCTTTGATGCTATAATTTATTGGTTATGTATGTATATTGTAATTTGATGGATTTTCCCTTAAAAAACTCTTTTTATAAGTTGTTTGAAATATTTTACTGTGAGAATTTTAAGTGAAACAGTAAAAAACGAAAATAGCTGCCAAAATTAGTTAGTATTGATGAGTGGTACACTTATATAGGGTTGCTCTAGTAACTTCAGATCATTGTGTCCAGTCTGATACACCCACTGGATAGAACTCAAGAATGTAGGAACAGTTAAGCGAGGTAGAAGACTGAACCAAGTTCTCTTTGTTCAGTCTTCCCTGTCTGAATTATATTTGAAACTTTTTTGGCAACACACATTTTAACGCTTTATCAAATCAAATTGATAAAGAAATAAATGAATAGGTTGTATAATGATTTATTAAATTAAGAACCATGTGTAACTTTGCATTGTCAACCGTAACAGCTGATAAAATGTAACCATATTAATATCTATGGGTGCAGATTTAATTTGTTTGTACGATGTTATGTTAAAAGATATTTAAGTCCAGTAAAAGTTGTGATGCCTTGTTTTTGCAAAGAACCTAATTCTCAGTGCCATCATTTTAATTGATATTGAGAGGATGCTTGTTCTTTAATCAAATTACTCACAATTTTCAGCTGCTATTATAATACATCCAGCTAATGTTCTTTTCTGTCACTGCCTTTGTAGAACCAAAAATAAGTTATTAAATTAAATAAAAAGTTATTTAATAAATCTATATCCATATAAAATCGAATAAAATGTAAAAAATGTTCTAAGTTTAGAGAAGAACAATAAACAATCAAAAATAATTTAAATTCAGCGGTGTTTTAGTGTGGTGAATAGAAGCATAAGGCGATTAGTAATCAGCTGTATGTCTTGCCAATAGAGTACTCAAATATGATTATCTTACTCTTTCATTTTAACATTTTATTAGGTTAACTAGTATTTGCCTTCATACTGCAATAATTAATGTTATTTTATTAATTTCTACCTCCAATATTATATTTGTGTTAAATATTTGATTGTGTTTATTTTTGGTGAATTTAAAATTAAAAAAAGTCACTAGTTAGTGTCGTAAACCCTTGTATTTTTTAGAATTAAGCATGCTATTACATCTCTTTTATGCTTGTTGGATTGGAAAATCTACCCCTTCACTCCACATAAACTTTAAAACTTCAGGTATTTTGCTAATCGTATGGGAACATTTGTTTGGTTTTGGTTTACCAGAGGTGTGTGACCCAGCTCATAAGTGAAAATGTGTCTTGATACTGAAATCCTCCTCTCTATTTCCACCATAAAAACAACATCATAAGTTTCACTTTCTTATAAAAATTGCCAAAACTGTATGAAGCACCTTATATTTATTGATCATTTGGATTTTTTCACCAAAAATATTGACTAAGTACATAGATCTCTGTCTAATAAAAAATATACTTTGCAATTCTCTTATAACGTGAATGAAGTTCCACAAGTAATTTTGCACTGGAAAAGTATCTGGTATTATTATCTATGTCAGATAGTTCAAAGATGTGGATAAGAGTAAGAGGAGGGTAGGACTTTTGATCCACCCTGTGTAAAAGAACCTATGAGCATTATAACTTTTGTTATGTATTTTTTAGGTTTAATAAAGTGAATCTATTGAATTTTAATTATAATAAGTTTAAAGATATACCTATATAAATTATATTGTAAGCATAAAATTTTGATATTGTGTTATTTTATTTTTATTATTAAAATAATTACCACCCACTTGCATGTTTCAATGCGTACTTTCTCTAACCTGAGCTCTCCCTAGATAACAGTTGCGCCTTCTAGATTAGGTTATTTTTCTAGTTGAAATAAAAATATGCTCAATAAGACAAACTGTAATTAATTATCGTATATGGCATTAATTAAGGATCAAAGAATTTTAGTTAAGACATTAATGTAAAATTTAATAAATATTTTTATTTTTAACATTAAATAAATACATAATAAATAGTAAAATAAATAAATACAAAAAAATATACAACTATATGAGATATAAAACATCCAAGTGAGAATTTATTTTTACAAAACGAGTAAACTATGTACAGAAGGAAGCCTGCTCTACACCATAAGGCAGAAGAGGAATAAAGATATGTACAATAACACTTAATAACTACAATACAAACTAATTTGGTAAAGAACACATAGTTCAAGTCTTGTCAATAATGGGGTAATATATTGTAACAAGTACTGATTAGATATGTATTTTTTGTTTCCTTAGCTTATTCAGTCCAATCAGATATGTAGTATGAAATGAAATACTATGCATTGTACCAAGAGGGCTCTGAATTTGAATTTTTCGTTAACTAAATGTACAACTATAGTTGTCAACCTACTGAAGGTAACCAGTAGGCTACCTTATGGGAAGGCTTACGAGTTACCGCCACTGATCATTTTTAAACATCCTATCCTTACTGTGGGATGTTCATATAAACTGACTTTTTATCTGTGGAACTGATATTTAAGAGTATATATCTTTTTAAATAAAAAACATGTAGTTGTCTTGTCATGTAGTGTAATGTAATTGTCGAATCCCCCTTAGAGTTATGGCATTGTTTGGAAAATGAAGGTCTTATTATCAGCCAGTGCTGTCAATTTCAAGAATTTAGTACAGCTATCCATAGAGATATATACTAGAGGGGGCATAGCCTATCTTAATACATTGAAAGGCCTGAAACATTTTAGTGGGCTCTCAGGGGTCTGGTGTAACCTCATTAAAACCTCTCCAAAAGGGAGTTAAGGTTATAATTAATCATTGTTTTGGGCTTCCCACAGATTGTTTGTGTTGTGATTTGTATTTTAAACATTCTACTATATAATTTATTGTTTTTTTGTCCTGTTTATTTGATGATAATGATAATCGAATGTGGTCAGGTTACTTTTTCGATGTTTCAAAATTCAACCAATAGGGCCCGTCTAGCAATATATCTCTATGCAGCTATCTATTGTGATTGATAGTGGAGAAGCAAAATGTCCCACTGAACTTGCTCACTGCACTGCATATCACTTTGTTCAAATTAAAAATTATATATAAACCAAGTAGGGAAAAATCCTATACTAACCTGTGTAAAAAAATTCAGACATGCGTGATCATCTGATTGCTGCATAAAGATATATACTAGAGGAGACATAGCTAATCTTAAAACATTGAGAGGCCTGAAACATCTTTTGGGGGCTCTATGTAACCTCATTAAAACCTCCTCCAAGACTGAGTTAAGGTAATAATAAATCAATTGTTTTCGGCTTCCCACACATTGTTTTTATTATTTGTATTTTAAACGTTCTACTATATAAGTTACTGTATTTTTGTTCTGTTTATTTTATTATATTGATAATCGAATGGGGACAGGTTACTTTTCCAATGTTTCAAAATTCAACCGATAGGGCCCCTCTAGTAATATATCTCTATGAATAGCTGCATCATAGCTGGCTCAAAAAATAACAAAAAAAACTAAAATTGGAGTAACTGCGCATGCCCCTTTCAGGATTTAGGTTTTTTTATTTAATTTTATTGGCAACCCTGATAACATTAGTTGAGTTTTACTTTTTATCGTGTTTCGTGCTTTAATATGTATGTGCTAATTTAATGATTTTTTAAAATTAAATTCCGTGAAATAATTGTTACAATTATTCAGTCAAAGAAAAAGAGAAACTATAGTAAAGGTAAATCACTTGTTTTTATTAAGATTTTGAAGAACATACAGATGAAGGTGTAATGCCTTAAGTGTAACTTGAAATTACGATTGCTTTAATCACATTCAAAATTTGTAGGTCAAAGTAGTTAATTTACAATTAATATTTGAAGGGAGAAAACAAATATCACTCGCAAAAATTTAATAACAATAAGTAAAGTCGTGCACACGAATATAAAGTTTAATTAGCCGCTCATTTAAGGCAATTTAAACAAACCTAGTATTTAAAGATTCGCACCTTAACCTCTATCGGAGGTGACAAAACGTATTTCTTACACAAATTATTGACGTTTTAAAGGCGAAAGTCACAATATAGTGTTTTATTTTATTTATTGTTGAATAATTTTAGTTTGCACAAAATAACTCTTTTTTGTATTAAATTGTTTAAATTAGTTGTAACAAGTATATAAATTAACTGATAAGATGCTACTTGCCACCTTAACGTTTTATTTCATTTGTTATGAAGTGTTATTTTTTGTTTAATATTATATTTAATATTAAACAAATATTTTAATCGCAATTTAATATAAAACCGTGTATGAAGTGTTATTTTTTGTTTAATATTATATTTAATATTAAACAAATATTTTGTTTACCTATATTTTATATAGGTAAATACCATCCTAAAATACGAACAAATCCAAGTCTGTAGTGATAAGAGCCTGATTCTATATTTGAAATCCTGGAATAATCGAAGTATTTATCTATGAAATATTGACAATTTTAGAGCACCGATGGTCGTTGTATTAATTTTTATTTCATTTGTCAAAAATTAAGTAACAATAAAGAAATAAATGTATAATTTCGATCGGCTCCCATGATAAAATTCTATGATAAAAAAATTGTTGATCACCTTTTCGTTTTCCCGCCATTGGTATTGCCAACCTTACAACTATCTCTTTGAATCGCGAACACTACAAAAAAATGTGTGAAAAGCAGACGACAATTGATTTATATCACCTTATCTCACTTATAGATGAGGTTTCAATAAGGTTATACAGAGCCCCAAAAAGATGTTCCAGGCCTCTCAATGTATTGAGATAAGCTATGTTCCCTCTAGTAATATATCTTATGTATATAGGCACCTTAATCAAACTTAGTTGTGGCAAACTTCTACAACCGTTACTCCCTTTTAATAGTTACTCAAATTTCTACTATAATCTCTTCAGGTACTACATACTTTTTGTATCTGAATACTCTATTTTGAATCATATAATTTTAATCCAAATTTATAAAGCTTATCAAGTTTGCGAAATTAATTTATCATTACTTTAAAGTTGTATTTTACTTTTGCTTAAAAAGGCAACTAGCGATAGGTTTCAGAAATAACTGACGCTTATTATCTGTGTCCAGCGAACAAACATACCCCAGGGTTGACTCACTTATCATTCCACCAGCCGCCTAACTATTCTTTTCAAAGTTCTTTTAACTTGCGCACCCATCTAAAAAATTATATTTAAAGAATCTTATTAGGTTTATTCAATATCAATTTTATTAGGTACACAAAAGTATTGCACAAGTTAGAACTCGATTTCAGGATCGATAAGTAGTGTTAGGATAGATTCTGATAAGTAATTATCGGTGAAATGCTGGTTGACAGTTCGGTTGCCAGTCTAACCAACTTTCAATTTTCACTTAGTTGTCATTTCCAATAATAATTTTCTAATTTTCATCAATAACATTAAAAATATTAGGGAGTTTTTAAAAGAACGACTTAATAGTGTGGGGAAGGCAA
This sequence comes from Microvelia longipes, assembly GCA_018340805.1. Classification (NCBI taxonomy): domain Eukaryota; kingdom Metazoa; phylum Arthropoda; class Insecta; order Hemiptera; family Veliidae; genus Microvelia; species Microvelia longipes. Next base: position 27,684,159 of record JACMZG010001893.1, on the reverse strand, counting down.
AGCCAGGCAAATAGGCCACGTCGTTCTTGCCAAAGAACGACTTCTATTTTACATGAATATAAAAATTCTAGCGAGAAACGCGAGCCCTTTTTATAATCTAATTCTTAGCAATTTAGATATCCAAGTTACCCTCATTTTTAGACTATTGATCATGGGCGCTATTGATTTATTGTATTGACCATTTTGTGCCCGAAACAAATGATTTTGGATTTGTATTATATTTTTTTTTAAATAGTTGACGATTTGTTCTGTTGCAACGTATCACTAGTAATTGAAAGAACGTCAGCGAGTGCATCATTAGATGTCCAATTGGTAAAAAACATTAGTTCTACGTGTTGCGATACCTCCAAAAAAATAATCCTTTTTCTTAAATTCATACTGATAACAGCAAGCGAAGCAAACTTGTTAAAATTTAAATTAAAAATTAAATAAATTTAAAAATTAATTAAATTTGTTAAAATTCATAAATGAGTCTTTTGCCCCCCCCCCCCCCCACTGTTGCGGAAACGTAAGATTATTATTTTTTATTGAATGTAAAATTATAACCATTCGTTAACAGAAGCGGGTCATGAAGGTTTTAATTATCCTTTAAGTAATATATGACGGCTTGATTATATCCCCCCCCTTCCGATCGCATGCATTTTTTATAAGGTTACCCTTCCCAAGAATGGGCTCTAATACCGCCACTGGTTACTAACCACCATTTATTCAACTCTTTGGTCATGTAGTCACTGTAACAATGTGACCACATTAAAGGGCCGAGAAGGTGCTTTTTATTTATAATTTAAACCAAATCGTAAACAATACTTTGAGTAATATTCAAGCCCTATTGATTGTGTGTGATTGTTATCCGTCTTCAGTCTCCCCTATAATGTATCATGTCATCATATGTATAGCCATTAGATTACGAAACCTACTATAATGTAGAATCGTTAAAATAAAACATCTCTAAACAACCATGTTAAAACATCCTATCTATTTATAGTTCCTAATTCCTAATAATATTATGAGTTATAGCGTCGGTTAATTTTTTACGGTCAGTCAACATAAGAAATACTGTAGAGACGATATATGTGTTACGAAATTTTTAACATTAATGTATTCAGTGTAAAAAAACTTCCTAATTACAAATTAATACAATTTTTTCTAATTTTAATTTACATCACATTTGGGTATAATAATATAATGATAAAAGTTATTTTAAATAAAAACTTGTTCTAAGTTGCATCTACATATATATATATATATATATATATATATATATATATATATATATATATATATATATATATATATATATATATATATATATATATATATATATATATAGAGAGAGAGAGAGAGAGAGAGCGAAACAAATTAAGTTAAGGGATACTTTGGTTGGCTAGGTAAATGTTGTACGTTTTTTTGGAACGCTTACTATACTCTAAGAGGAGCGAAACTTTTAAAGGATAATTTGAGGCTGCACAGTTCTGAGGATAGTGATCTGTAGAGAACTTTTCTCATACATAGGAGATTAGAAAGCAACCTCAAGAATATTATGAGGTATACTGACAAGTTATCCTCGATAAGTGCAATAATTAATTATAAGATAATATATATATATATATATATATATATATTATATTATATATATATATATATATTATATATATATATATATATATATATATATATATATAATATAATAGGAAATAAAATTAATCAACGTTTAAGTCTTGTGTCCAGTTCTAAGAACCGATGATGCTTCAGGTACCCAGACGTCCTTGTTCGGAACAGCACGACATTCCGGTACAGATCTTATCTCATTTAATGGGCGAAACAACTTCCATCTGGGAATGCCCATCTAATGACGGATCTGTGACCTTTGAACAACACATTACTTCGTAAATATTTGGCAAATCGCTTTATAGGAACTTTAATGAGTTTAAGAACAAGCGCATTCAGTAACTCTCATATCGGATAGCTTAGACACTTTAATTTTAGTCGTATCGTTTTCATCTACGTGTATTATGTCAAGGGATTCAAGCTTTATCGGAGCACAACATGGCTTTGGAGAATCGCCTTTTTTCAATTTCCTCAATAGCATCAGTAAGCTGGCGTGATTACTAGCGTGATTGTGTCTGTAAGGACAACCTCCTTTGCAATAGCCTGCATCAAAATTATAGGGTTGTAAGATAAAATCATATCCTTCCAGCTCGCTAAAAACTACTTGCATTTGGTGGCGACAGCATTTTCTCTTTCGCCCTTGGATATTGAGATTATTGCGACAGTCTGTAGGGCCGACATTTTCAGAGTTCCTTCTGCTCCTATATTCTTGTTTCTTTCCATGAACCACAACTGCAGGCCGGCTCATGACACAACCTTTGCAATTTAATTGGTAATTCCACCACTCTGATGTCCCTGCTTCTATATCTATCCATCTAGGTAAGTATTCTAACTTCTTTAATTGTACTAGCCTACCAGTCCTTATGATCTCTAGTTCCGCCTCGTTATTGCCCTCAACGAATACCCGTAGTTTGGAACCTAAAGTTATGTCTTTGGTTAAATTCTTAGCCCAAATAAAATCTACTGAAATCCTTCTGGAATCGTCTGCAACAGAAAATATACAAACATAATTATTTCAAAGCATGCTAATTTCTGAAAAAATATATAGTAAAACCATTTAATGCTTGGAAGGGGGCACCTTGACATACCCTCTCGTGACAATAAGTATGATAAAAGGAATAATTACTTCCCCCTTCTCCCAGTCGGAAGGGGGGAGGCTAGACACGTGAGTAGATCACACTTTATGACCCTTTTTTGTTTGTTTAGTAGCAATTTGGTAATTATAAGTTAAAAGTGGTTACAACTGGTTACAAATAATGCAAATTGGTTATAATGTCATTGGCAAACATAATATAGTGGGGGTAATTACCTGAATGTCTTAAGGAATGAAATGTAACAAGATGAGAGTGAGGTGATCTGGTTTCCCTCAGTCTCGTATGATATTCTTCAAATTTGCTTTCATATTCATCTTGACTAATGTTCATCTGAAACCAAAACAACGACTACATTACTAATTAAGTTACATGCAATCAAAGAAAACATGTATAATATCAAATAGAAACTTATTATTACATAAAGCTACAAGTTTAACTGTAAAGCTGTAAGTACATAGATAATTTAGTATAATTTTGTACTACATATAGATCTATGCGTACATATATTCGCTGAAAAAAAGGCATTCGCCTCTTGGTCGTTAAGCGGCATCGGCGCTAGGGGCAACTTTGCGGACACAATGAATCTTGTCCTACATCAGTCCGTCATATTACTAGTTTATATAAGTGGCATACCGCAACGATAGCGCTTTTTCAACTGTATTAGTAAAAAAAACGTGATTTTACATTATGTTATATATGTCAATCAATAAAACCGCAACTAATACAGATAGTATAATGAAATTTCGTATTTGTGTTTAACATACATATTAGTACTTGTGTATAAAATTTCAAACACTTTTGACAGATTGGTGATTTTTTGAAATGTTGGGGTCATTTCTCTTAGTTAATGTCGTTACTTATTTTATAAACAATAGGGTTCCCTCCATGACCCCAACCTGATAAGCTCATTTTTTCTTTGAAAATTAGCTAAAAGATGCCAGCGGTCTTTTAATTTTAATCGCACTAATTATCTCTTGCCTACACTTCAAGTCTTATAAAGTTGAAACCGAGATTGATAATTTGAATTGAAGTGTCTTTCCAACTTCTATTTTTGATATTTCTCAATTATACCTTTTTGTATAAGGCATAAACTAATTCAGAGTTTTCTCTTGCACTGGTAATTTAATAGAAAACTTCAGATTTTTTTGTGTCTATGATATCATTGCACATACTAATGAGTTAAAATTGTGTATAGAAATTAACCTTTATGGGTTAATCAATAACTTCGTAACCCGTCATAATGACTCAGCAAAAATGACAAAATTTCACATCATCCGAAGTCACATGAACTTAAAACCGATAAGATAAGATATTTGTTTTATTTAGCTTAGAACGGAGGATTAATTACACTTAGTGCACTAAAACGAACTTGCTATCAATTTCCATTTTTTAGCAGTTTAGCCTATTTTTTACTTTTCATAATGTATACTGTAGATATATAGGAAAATTATTGTGTTTGCTAAAAATGTGAAACTGGGATTTTACCTGAATAATCCGTTTCAGGTGTTTTAAGACCTCATGAACACTTTTGTGTGTGTTTATCTGTTATCATTGTATCTTCCAGTGTATTTATGCTAGTTATGGATTATAAGGTCTAGTGTTTAAAAAATTAGACGTCATTAACCCGCAAAAATTCAGAAAACGTATTATATTAATAGCCAAACGTGTTCAAGCTATTTTTTTGGATGTTTATCTTGTGAGGATTTTTCTAATAATAATATCTCTATAAATTCGATCAATGGAGCCTCTAATAATAATATCTCTTTAAATTCGATCAATAGAGCCCCTCTAATAACAATAGCTCTATAAATTCAATCAATAGAGCCCCTCTAATAATAATAGCTCTATAAATTCAATCAATAGAGCCCCTCTAAAAATAATATCTCTATGGGTAAGAATTATTTAAGAAAAGATTGTGAACTACACCATGATGTGAACTTCATATGAGGTCGTTATCTAGATATCGTAACCCAGATATCACAGAAAAGAGGCAAATATTTGAACCTTCTATTACTTTGTTCAGACGCAGGGTTTGGTTGGGGGTTCAACCCCCCGGAAGTTGTCGTGTAAACAGGATTAAACACGGGGTTCAACCCTGAAACTCATTTTTTATTGGCGTAGAGTCTAAAGTATAGGTTAAACATACCGTGTGAACTGTTGGGTTAAACCCCCAAAAGGGTTGAACCCCTGCCAAACCCCGCGTTTGTACAAAGTTATTATCTGAGTCTAAAGTCAAAGATCCGTTTTGTCACAACCAGGTTACAAAGGGTCAAATAAGTGTTTCATATATTTCCCTAATAACTTATTCACATATTCCCTAAAAGACGACGTGGGTTAACCCATCGTCTTTTCTCGCGTAGTAAATGCTATAGTCCATTAATTTAAGCAGTTAGCTAATTGTAATTAAGTGCGATAAGCTTACTTATCTGATTTAAAACTTAATTGCTTTACAGCCTAATATACTTAAAACAATATGTAGCTAAGTTTAAAAGCTGACTAGTTTGTCCGTTTTTACAAATTTTAAAATAACTGACACTTCTATTACAATACATTTGATTAAAGAATAAATTGTCTTTTTGCGAATGTTTAATGTCAAATAGTCATCTTGAACATCCTTGAAGGTAATTTAGAATATTATATCATAGACGTAATGTCGTCAGAGACTTAAATAATTTTAGTTATAGATTTAGAACTAAGTATTTCGGGAAAACCGTGGCATGTAAACTTCAAATTGACGTCAGTTATATTTATACTGAGGATTCATTTGGACAAGGTGGTAACGAGGGACTTACATGAGGACAGTGTTATGCAACATGTCAAGCGAAATAACCGTAAGTTGCTGTTTGTTTATACAACTAAATTATATTTATCAGCCAGTTCTTATGACAGAACGGTAAAACCCGTTCTCATTAGATTAAGCAAAATGAGTTGTATCGAGCGTGGTCAGTACTTGAATTGGTGACTGCCTAATCCTTTTACATCTAGTCACGTTAGGTAGGTGCAATTCTGGAATAATGAATGTTCTTTTATTGTTAAGACCATACAAAATTATACAATATAAATACATAAAATTTACAATGGCATACAATCGTCATGAATAGATGTGGACGAACATAGAGATATTTTATTAGAGGGGGGATACCTTATCTCATTAATTTGAGAGACTTAAAACATCTTTTTGGTAGCTCTCGGGCTTTGTGTAATCTAATTGCAACCTTCTTCAAAAGTGTGATAAGTTTAGATTAATACTACTTATAAAAGAAGTATGACTGATAACAGCAAAGCCGGTTCACTCATAGAGATATTATTGCTAGAGGGCACTATAGGTTACATTTTGAAACATCGAAAAAATAACCTCACCGCCATCGCTTAAAAAATATAACCAAATAATCAGTACAAATTTACAATAGCTTATATAGCAAAACGTTAAAAATACAAATCAAAACATAAAGGTCAATAAGGTTACACAGAGCCCCTAAAGCCCCAATAAGATGTTTCAGGCTTCTCAACGTATTTAGATAGGCTATGCCCCCTCTAGTGTATATTTCTAGGGGTGATTGGTGGTATTAAGTAATGCTGCCACCGAAACAATATATCATTTTCTTAAAACAAAGTTGGCAATACTTCCAGTCGTTGGATTATTATGTTCTATTATTAATTAATGCTCCATTTACTGAAAAAGCGCAACAAGAGATTGATTAAGATTGATTTTTAAGATTGATTGATTTAAGATTGATTTTTGTACCAAGTTTAACTCTCTTGCCTAAAAAGGCAACTTGGTAAAAACTACTCAGGAGGTCTTAATAGCACCTGAAACGGATACTTTAGGAGAAATCCCGTTTCGGAATTTTAACGCCAACACAATACTTTTCATTTGATACTACCGAGTTTTGAAAAACATGAATAGTTGACACAATATAACTGTGTGAGAGACACCTAGGAAATGTAACAAGCCAACTGTAATGCTACGTCTGGGAACTGTTCCATCCTTCGACATTCGTCATCATTGATGGCTCAACATAATGTCATGTCCCACTCTGTTTCGTTATGTCTAACTCATCAGGGCGCCGAAAGAGCCTGAACTCACTCTGACCTTCAATTAATTCCGAAGATATAAAGTCAAGTATTAACCAGAGACGAGCGGTGCTCTCTAACCGCCATCATGCTTGGCAAGCAAAACATAAATCATTTGATACTACCGAGTTTTGTAAAACTTGAATAGATGACACGATATAATTGTGGGAGAGAAACCTAGGATATGTAATTAGCAAAATGCAATGCTACATCTGGGAACTGTTCCATCATTCGACATTCGTCATTATTGATGGCTCGACAAAAATACGACAAAGACAACCTAATACAGGACAACAACAATGTGGCCAAGAACCCGAAGGGCTCTCGTTATATCTGAGAACGAAATAATGAGGATGAATATTCCGAATCAGAGAAGGTGAGGAAATTTTCCGATTTTATTTCTGCACCCAATTTTTTTAGCTCATACTACAGAGATAGAGATATTAAAAATATCAATAAATAGTAAGTATAAGTGGTATAAATCACGAGAGACCTTTATGAGCGAGCAAATGAAAGTGAAAGATGAAGAGAGACTGTCAGCTTGTTTGGTTTAAAACATTAATGATAACAATTATGACTTAAAAAATGCGAGACCTGATTTTTAAATGACGTATTCGATCTTAATAATAGAAATTCCTATTTTATTTCTTTGTAAACACGTTTTGCAATATGATTTAAAATTAGACAAATCTAATTATAGTTTTGTAATCAGGTATTTTAGTTCGCATGTTTAAGGAATGCCAACTAAAATTCGTTTTGGACTTGATTGGTTTTTTAGACTTGAGCGATAAAGAGAACCTAGTATTGTAGAGACAGGATTGGTTAGAAGGAATATTGTGTTGAAAGTACTCTTTCCGAACTTGCTGCGCGTAGAGAAATAGCAGACAACTTACCTTCCCATGGATGTAACAAAAATAGGAGGCATTAGCTCCTCGGTGGCCACGTGGGGCCGGTGCTAGGTGCTTTGCGGCTACATTTAAATGTATTAGTCAAAAATCAGGTACTAGGTACTTCAAAACTATTCCTCATCACATCGGATTCGCTACGATCATCCTCCCTACTTCAAACTCGCTTTGCTCGTCCTCAGAGTATACAAGTAGTTAAATTTATACTGCGACGCGCTCATCCTCGGATAGTAAATGCATCCGTTTCATTTCTAGTAGTCACCCATTCAGGCATTGAACACGCTCGATGCCGCTTATCGTTTATGATCCAACAAAAAATCATGGATATATTTGTCGTATTGAAACGAAACTTGGTGTATTATTATAATTATTTATTATTTATTATTTATTAAGTAAAGGTACACTTGTACCGAATTTCAACTCAATTAAATTATTTTCCGTTTTTTACAATCTTTTAAAAAACGTATACAAGTCATTCCATAAAAATTGCTAATGCCGATAATGAGATGAAACTTAGGACATATGTTAGGCATATTTTTGAAATAATTGCTGAGTAATTTTTGCGGATAATGAGGTCATAAAAATTATTTTCCGGGTAGCTACACAATTTCAACTCTCTAGCATAAATATATCGGGAGCTACTATGTTAACAGACACACGCATATACAGACAGACAACGTTGTAAAATAACTTAGAAGGGCTTAATAAGACCTGAAACGGATAATGGCATACCGGTGTCAAAATTTTATGCAATCACAATACTTTTCCTATAAAACTACAGCATAAATAAGGAAAAGTAAAAAACTGATTCGAGTTATTGTGAACCATTTGATCCACTTTAAGAACAAGCGAACCCTGGGAAAAACATTAAACATATTTAGGCGTTAGGTTGTTGCAAACAGACCAAATATTAGGTTAACAACGTTAGATTGATACATCCAGACTTAACATTAAGTAGCCGTTACCTAATACAGGCAAACAAGTAATTAGGATAAGTTATTAAATTGTGATATTTGATAATAATTAATTAATTAATGGTTACTTAATAATAATTAACCAAATATTAGGTTAACAACGTTAGATTGATACATCCAGACTTAACATTAAGTAGCCGTTACCTAATACAGGCAAACAAGTAAATAGGATAAGTTATTAAATTGTGATATTTGATAATAATTAATTAATTAAATGGTTACTTAATAATATTAACCAAATATTAGGTTAACAACGTTAGATTGATACATCCAGACTTATCATTAAGTAGCCGTTACCCAATACAGGCAAACAAGTAATTAGGATAAGTTATTAAATTGTGATATTTGATAATAAATAATTCTTAATTTCAAATAACTGCCCGATATTTCTGACACGTCAACTTTTCTTTAACATTTGAAAATCAATTTAAAAAAATCATAGCAACTATAAAAAAATGTTTTTTTAACAACGCGATATTTTCTACTTTTACTGAACCTTTGAGTAAAAGGTCATTTGTAAGCCAAGTATAATGCAACCAATCTTCCAAATTAAGGAATGTTACATCTTTGTAAAACTAATGCAAATGTTGAGAAAATAACAGATATATAGGACCCCTATGTCTTATATATATTATATATATATATATATATATATATATATATATAATATTATATATATATATATATATATATATATATATATATATATATATATAATATATATGTGTGTGTGTGTGTGTGTGTGTGTGTGTGTGTGTGTGTGTGTGTGTGTAAGATATCTTCTGATCTTTTAAATCAAACTTAATCAAAAATCAACCTTGGAGTGGACACCGATCCTTTTGAAAACCTGGTTATTGTGACGTCATTATCCCAGTTAGTTTGCAAAATTTATAAGAAATCATTTAAATAGGGGTTACAATTTGTCGTCAGAAAAATGAATGACATCTGAAGTAAAATGCAACCAATTTCTCTAAGCAAGGAATGTACATATATAAAAACTGATTATTCAGGGTTCTCAGGTGTAGAATTACTACACCTGAACTAAAGAATATTTTTTGCTCGAAGGTACATAAGCTGAGCGAATTCACATGGAAATGCGTGCTTCATTGCTGAGTAACCCAATGAGTAAATTTCTTACTTAAGATTTCGGTTCATGCTACATAACCTGAGCCAGTTGCATTACTGCTTGTAACTCAATTTCGCTGGATATTCAAAAGATTATAGAACAAAGAAACATTCACCTCGGCGGATCTTATAGAGTAGTCGCATCGACGTCCGACCGGTTTTATTCGTCTCAGAGCTCCAGACAACTTTGAAAACGACATCTCGGTTTGCTACTGTTGTTTTCATTCTTAGTTATGGGAACGAGTTGACATAAGGCTTTAATTATGACAATATTTCAGGGTCTATTATTTTAAGCGACAGAAGTTTTTGATTTATATTAATTTTTGATGAAGCTAACCACAGATGTGGTCGAGTTTCTCAATAACTGTGCCAGTCGGAGATGTAGTCAAGGCCTTTTGGTCCCAGAACACTTCAAGCTATCACTAGTTATAATAATATATAGGAAAAAATAATTTTTATGTAAAATACCAATGGGATCTCAATTTTGTAGGCAGAATTTTTTGATGTGATAAATCCAAACTTTACACACAGGCAAATAGATTGGAATACTCGAGTACGAGGTACCTCGGAACTTGTTATATCAGATACGCTACGCTCATCCTCACCAACTCTGATTCGCTTCGCTCATCCTCACCTCTGATTCGCTTCGCTCATCCTCAATTCTGATTCGCTTCGCTCATCCTCGGCAATTCTGATTCGCTTCGCTCATCCTCGCCAATTCTGATTCGCTTCGCTCATCCTCGCCAATTCTGATTCGCTTCGCTCATCCTCGCCAATTCTGATTCGCTTCGCTCATCCTCACCAATTCCGATTCGCTTCGCTCATTCTCAGAATATTAACATCGCCTAATTTGTAGAGGAGTACGTCTTCTCCTCATGGCGTCCTGGCGAGGAGGACTCGCCATTAATAAAGGTTAATATCGTCATAAAAACATATTTTTTCGGATAACACACTTCAGTTTAGTTTAGTTTGAGGGTCAAGGCAAGGATGCCTTTAGATATCGCAAACTAAACTGTCAATTGTAATATAACCAAATTATTTAATATACCTCAACTGGGCCTAATATTGATTTTTGTACGAAGTTTTAACTTGCTAGCTAATGCTAGAAAAACATATTTGTCATGCTTAAAGAACAGTCGAGTTTTTAGTTAGAGTCACTCATTATTGATGCCGGTTAATGAAGTCATACAAAAATTATATTCGGATTAGCACCTCAAGATTGATTTTGGTACTAAGTTTTAACACTCCAGCATTAAAATACTTGGAGCTATAATGATAACAAAATCATACACAAATAGACCCCACGTAGGGGTTTCGCCAAAATGTTATCAGTTCTTTCTTTCTTAGGATTATAAATTAATTAAGACGTTTGAATTGTACAGATTTCACAAGAAATGTACACTTTTATCCTTACACACATTTCTTTTAGTGAATTTTAATAATAAAATTACCCTTAGAAAGTTGTTGTTGATTTTCTGTACCTGGTATTTTTTACCTGGTATTGGTTTTTGATTTTGGATAGCATGGGTACTGAAACGCGAACTTTAATATAAAAAGAGGGCGTCACATTTTTGCTATAACTATGTTTCTCCTCCTATAGAAGATAGAGAAGTAATAGAGGAGATAGATAGGTAAAGTGCCAGCAAAGGTATAATAAACGTGTTACACAAAATACCTTTTTCAAATGCCAAGAGATGACCAGCCAAAATAAACAAAATACAACAAAGTCTCGGAACGTTACACTAATACCCTAGCGGACATATGGGGACATGGAGTCGTCTTGACTGCCCAAATACATATGTAAGCTTACTTGTTGATTCTATCTCATTACAATAAGTACCTAACAATCCTTTTAGCGAAATTCCATTAGAAAACGACACTTATGAGGTTGTTCCAATGCCGGAAAAGAAGAGGGGAAGTGGAGGAGGATCGATACGAATTTGCTTTCTGATTCAATAAATACTTATTATTACAAAGTATGCGCACATAATTATAATATACATACGTGTATATATATATTATATATATATATATATATATATTATATATATGTATATGGAGTCTACTTTATTCTTCTCTACTAGCCTGATGAAGTTATTTTTAACGAAACGTTGCTTTGTTATTATATTTTCACTATAATTTTACCATGTTTGTTTTGGTTTATTATATATATATATATATATATATATATATATATATATATATATATATACCTTTTTAAAATAGAAAAACAAGTCCCCGAAATCAAGTCTATTGTTAGTGAAAAATTTATGACCTCTTCAAATAAATCTTTTCAAAGATAAAACAGTGTTAAAACAAGGTTGCATGTGTTAAGATAGATAGTAAGCTAAGTCAAGTGATACCAGCTTCACATCAATTGGACAATGTGGGTCCATACTCAGAGGCACAAATAAATAAATAAATATATATATTATATATATTATATATATATATATATATATATATATATATATATATATATATATATATATATATATTATATATATATAATATATACCTCTACGACGTCTTTTGGAAATACATTTTATAAAGAGTAGAGAAGTAGTTGGGAAGGGCATACCTATCTCCACTCTAAATCGCCCATTATCCTAATCAGTACGTATGTATAAAATGTCTAAGAAGCGGCCCTCATGATAAAAAATAATACAAAACATCAACCAACATGCGAAGGACTCCTTCTGAGAGGACCAGAGGGCCGTGAAGTGGTTAGGGGCCACAGGCAACTGTTTGTCGTTGACTACACACTTTTTAGTGTGGGAGCAAAATATGTTTCGTTCGTATATTAGTATATTTATAGGGGCAGCGCGGCCCCCAGATCCGATGCCGCGCTATAGCCTAGATGCCGAAGACATCTTGTTTTGAAACATATTCTACCTCACCAGTTTGGTATTTGGTAACACATGTACTATAATAATCTCACAGAAAAATTAAGGTAATTTCGAAATGATTAAATCAGAAATCTACGTTGTACGACAATCGAACTCTCTCAGTGCTGCCCGATTCAGTAGAGAATTTCTTCTAAAAGAGATTCGTTGTATGCAGTGGCGTAGCCAGGGGGGGCTGAGGGGGCTTCAGCCCCCCCCCCCCCCCGAAATTTATACATAACCTAAACCCGCAATAAATGTGTGAAAAAAATAAACCCTATAAAAAATATATAAAAATAATAAATTACATAACAATTATTTTTAATAATATATAATTTTTATATATATATTATATATTTAACATTCAGCCCCTTCCGAAATTAAATCCTGGCTACGCCACTGGTGTATGTAAAAGGGGGTGAAATTATCAGGTAAAATTTTGATTAATATAATAATACTATATTAATATAAATCGCGTACGGCGTAACTCGAAACGTTTCCTTATCACATAGGATTCGCTACGCTCGTCCTCAGAATATAAAATTCGCCAAATTTATACTGCACCATGTCCTGGGACTCGCTTCGCTCGACCTCAGATAGTTAATACATCCGTTTCATTCGCAGCGATACTCCATACAGCACTGACCACGTAATGCTACTTAATTGTTATGACCCAACAACCATAGATATAGTATTAAATCTAAAATTTGTACATATATTTCTTACGTCAAGGTATACACTTTTCCTAAATTTCAACTCAATTGGAACATTTTCCAATTTTTTTAAAAACGTACACAAGTCGTTGCTTAGAAATTGAATTAATTGAGATAAAACATAGGATGTAGTCTTATACATACCTACATGCGTGCCAAATCTCAATGCGATCGCATCATTTTTACGCGTTTTATAATTTTTTGAATTTTGCTGAGCCATTATTACAGGTAAATGACGTCATAAAAAAATATTTTCCGAATAGCACAACTACAGCGGTAGACTGATTTTTGTACAAAATTTCAAATTAAGCGATACACTAGAAACTGCTTTAATAACAGACACACATGCATACACACATACAGACAGACAACTTAGAGAGAACCACTCAGGAGGTCTTAAAAACACCTGAAACTGATAATTCCAGTGACGTTCCGGTTTCAGATTTTATTCCAAACACAATACTTTTCCTCATATATACCTACGGTATATATGAGGAAAAGTAAAGGTGGCAAGAAAGAAAAAATGATGGCAAACAAGCTTTAATTTAATTTAGTTCAGATTAATTATAAATTATTAATTATATAAAATATTGGGTATCATATTAGTAACTTTCCAAAGGCAGTAGATTGGACTCAGATTATATATAAATAAATATATATAATATATGTATAATATATATATATATATATATATATATATAATAATAATATATATATATATATATATATATTATATATATATATATATATTATATATATATATATATATATATTTAAGACTTCGATTTAAGTACAATACCATATGGTAAGTATGTTTGTGGTGAAATCAGCCAAATGATCCCAATACTGCATTTTAAAAATGATTAATAATGCTATGTGCCGCAAAATAAGGCATTATTAATTTAGTGTGATACCAAAAACTCTATAGTGTTATTAAGCTTATTTGTCTGATTTCATGATGTGTTGAATTACTGAAAAACTCATTATATATCACTGTTTGACTAGTTTTGATTTTTTTTTATGTAGGAAATTTTTTTGAGTTATGAGAGCGCGATACTACGCTCATGTTGTATCGAAAACATTGAGATGGATTATAAGTTTGCGATGGGTTTGGATTGACTTGAGAAATTAGAATGACATTCAATAAACAAAGAAGTGTGACATAACGAAAAACTATTGAAATTAAAATGAAATAGATAGTCTAATAAATAAATTAAACGAGCTTGTATTTTGTTAAACATGTGTTTCGTAGGTATGATCTACTAGTAGGCTTATTTTCTTTCTTAAAATGTAAATCTTAAAAAGTAAATAAAGGGACGGATAGATAGAGAGGGAGTAACAGGTTGTATACAGGTGTACACAAGAGCCGCGGGCACATCAGCTGGCGCCGCGTACCTACATTCTTCTCTAGCACTAAAACATATATTTGAATCGTTTTTTCAAAAATAAAACAGTTTCGAGGGAATGTAAAGAACGACAGGAATTCATCCTTCAAAACAATCGGAGGCGGACACATGTATTTATATGAATCAGAGTTTATTAAAATTACAACCGAGTGCAACACGCCGGATAATTCAAACGTTGGTGGGTCGTTTGAACGGCAGTACAGATTATGTGTACACAACGTATTTACTACTCGGCTTTTATTTTGTTCTAAATATTTTTTTAAAATCGGATACATTTTATTTTTAACAATAGATAAGGATTAAATGTACCTTTCGCACATCCGGAAGTCTGGATATATTGAGAGATCGCAGAAGTTGTTGACTGAATCTAGACGGGACAGGACGAAAAAACGGCATATCCCAGGCTGTGGCGGAGCACGTAACGACGAGTGCGAGGACGAAGCGGAGATACGTCGGAGAGAGTCGGGTCCAAGACATATCACCAGGTCTGGCATGTCGTCCGTCTAGTAGACTTGTGACTTCTAGCCGCCTACATCAGCTTAGTGGTGCCCTCTAACCCCCTCTATACACCTCGTAGGACTGACTCAACTCCCTCCCTCTCCCCCACGCCAGGGAGAGGTTCTCGGAACTCCGGGTCGATCAGGTACATCGAATGATATCTTTTTCGGCTTAAATAAACTTGATTGTAGCCGAGAACGATACGGGTAGTACGGGGAATTCCGAGACTAGAGTATTACTTCACCCCTTCCTCCTGTCTCTCACCTGTTAGGTCAGTTAACCCGCCATTATTGGTGTATGGAAAATTGTCTCAACCTGTAAGGGATTTCCCTAGAATTTGAGAAATGAGCCAGGGTTTCCCTGCCGTTCGAAACCTTGACCAGGAAAATAATTTACTGACTGTTAACGTTAAGCCCGGTGTAGAACACACTTTTCGTAATAGCTTCATGTACCTGTTCTATTCTCTTCACACTATTGTTTCTTACAAATAGGTTCAAATAATTTGTCTTATGCATTGAATTGTCTTGTATTGACAAGGCGTCATCATTCTTTTTTTCTGTAAACTACAGATAAAATATCCTTAACTAGTCCAGCTAAGATAAACATCCAAAGCCTTTAACCAGTCCAGCTTCTGTTGTAGAGAATTCGTGGCTACATAGACTTGGTACAAAAAGCTATAATTTCGAGCCTGTTTGAAATTCGAATAGTTTACTAACTGGTACTAGCGAGTAATGATGCTAATTGTTTATGCTGTTGAGCTCTCCAAACACATCCCTTATTATTTCTGAAATTAAATGCCTAATAAAATTTTCAAGAAGAGGAGTTACTTTTTGCATCACTGTTCTTTATGCCCGAACAATCTGTCCAAAGTCCAAATTGGAGTATCTTATGGCAAATCATTGGGTCATTTAGTAATTACCCCTGGAGATTTCTTTTGCGAATTTTTATTAAAAAAATCCTTCATAAAGCTTTTCATAAATAACGATTATTAACCAAAAATCACCCATTTCCTAATTAAACACTTAAAATCACCAATAACAATTACTCTAAAATAAGTACTAAAACACAAAAAATAGGTCTTTAACCTTTTGGTCGCTTCGCGGCTAAATTGTTGTATTTTTTTAGATTGTCAAATTACAATCAATTGAAGAATCACAAGTGGCATACAACCACAATATTAGTGGATTTCCAGATGTATTAGTCATTAGTAAAACACCGCGATTTGTTTACAAGAATTAATGTGTCAAAGAATAAACTCAACAATGATGCTAATACATTTTTTAACCATTTTGCATTTTGTTTACAAGAATTGATGTGTCAAAGAATAAACTCAACAAGATGCTAATACATTTTTTTAACTTTGCCATTTTGTTTACCCTACATTTTGTTTACAAGAATTGATGTGTCAAAGAATAAACTCAACAATGATTCTAATACATTTTTTTAACTTTGCCATTTTGTTTACCCTATATTTTGTTTACAAGAATTGATGTGTCAAAGAATAAACTCAACAATGAGCTAATACATTTTTTTAACTTTGCCATTTTGTTTACCCTATATTTTGTTTACAAGAATTGATGTGTCAAAGAATAAACTCAACAATGATGCTTATACATTTTTTTAACTTTGCAAGTTTGTTTACCCTTCATTTTGTTTACAAGTGTAACCCATAACATTTCAGTTTGATCCAATAAGTTTTCGATTTTTAGTAAATTAAAAAAAATGGTTGAGTCATTATTAAGAGTTAATGGCGTCATAAATATTTCATAAACAGGCTTCTGTACTTTTATATGATTGATTTTGGAACTAAGTTTCATTCCGATGAGAGAAAGCGTTCTTAAGTTATCGAGAGACAAAAAAGTCTAGGAACTCCTACACACATATATACACTCACAGAAAACCACACACACTCACATTAGTGATTTAACGGAAACTGTAGGTATACTAAAATATAAAGAAACTTAGTATACTTATTCGTTATACAGGGTGGACCAAAAGTTTTCCTCCTCCTTCTTAAATTTAAAGGCAAAAATTAATGAAACTTAGGATAATTTTTTATGTAAAAGGAACTTTTTTAGGTGGTGCAGTTAACTTCGGGAGTCGAATGCAACATCGTACAATGCAAAAAATACGTTACCCCCATTTTTAGGTATTTGTAGTCACTAATGCTGCTAGATTTTGGAAAAATAGTAACACTGATTAGTTACTTTTCCTTATTTATAACGTAGGTATAGAAAAAGTATTGTATTTGTAAAAAAACGAAACCAGGATGTCACCGGAATTATCCTGAGTGGTTTTCACAATTTCAGTACAAAAATCAATCGTATCGGTCAGATTTGCTATCCGAATTTTTTTTATGACGTCATTAACACGTAATAATGTCTCAGCTAAATTTTCGAAAAATCATAAAACGCGGAAAAATATTGTATAAAAATATAGGCATGATAATAAGATCTTTGTGCCAAGTTTCATGGTCTTTATTTATGTAAACAAATTGTTTACATAGCGTCAGTTTTACATTAAAATCTTTAATTATTTTCTTAAAATTCTTGTACATTTGACAGAAATTCATTTATCGAATAAATAGGATTGTCTATTAATTAGGTTTTTAATTTAGAGGTAAAAGAAAGACAAGGTAGGTTTCTTGTTTCTCTACTTAATTTGTTAAAAAGCTTCACGCCTAGACACTTGCATCCTGTTTCAGTTTCTTTAGCTTATGACTAGGCATAATAATATCTTTGTGCCTAGTTTCATGGTTATGTTCCTACGAGTAGAAATATATGTGCCAAGTTTTATCTCATTATCAGCATTAGTTAATTTTTTATTAAATGATTTGTGTAAGGTTTTTAAAACATTGTAACCAAATCGGAAAATAATTCACGATTTTCACTGTACTTTTGTACCGAGCCGACATTCAGTACAAAAGTATTCATTTATGTAATAAATAAGTAGGATTTATTACACTAAGTTTTGTTTCAATAGGACAAACGAAACGGGATATTTATGATTTTTGTTGGACCATAAAAGATAAGAAGCATCGAGCGTGGTTAGAGTATGGATAGGTTAGCACATGGAATGAAACTTGGGTATTTTTCGATTTTCAGATCGAAATGAAACTTGGTGCAAAAATCAATCTTATTAATGTCTTGAACCCTATTGTTGATGAAATATGTGTGACGTTATTAACTTATAATGAAGACTTCACACACATTTCAAATAATCACAAATCCTTAAAACTTGTTTAGATCGAGCTAAATGTTACATTTTATTATCAGTTCCAGTTTTATTGATTGACATATAAAACAAAAATGTAAACAAATCACTTTTTTTTTGACTATTTGAAAATTGATAGATACATTTGAAAATTTGCTTATATCAGAGCAATATGCCACTTTATATAAACTAGAAATATGATGAACTGATGTAGGACAACAAACTTCGCCTCTCTGTAGCGAAGCGGCCACAGGGAGGCCCGGGAGCCGCCAAGCGGCCCTCTAAACCGATGTCGCGGAACGGCTTAGGGAAAAGAGGCCGCGGAAAAAAGGCCACTGGTCTCTTTTTTAAAGAAGAAGCAAATCTGTAGCAGGGCGCCTAAAAAAGTTAAAAATAAATTTTATTATAGATTTCTGTTCTTTTGGTAAAATAAATAATGTTTTATAATTAATTTTTTAATTTTTTCCACATCTTTTGGTTTGCTCTTATTTTCAACTTCAAATCTTTGAGCATCAAAAAATGTAAAAGGTCGCTTAATAAATAAAACTATTTGTGTTCGTTTGGTAAAATAGATGGCTTTACATTTTTTTTAGTTTTATAGTAGAACTTTTTTCCCACCACTAAAAATTTGCTCTATATGAAGGGTTAAAAATGTAAAAGAGTCCAAAAAATTAAAGTTAAAAAAAAAGGTTTTAACTCTAATTAAGGAAAAAGTGTCCTAGTGTAAAACATAATTTATTTTACCAAAAGAAAATAAAATCACCTATATAAGATTTATTTTATACAATTTTTGGCACCCTTTTACAGTTTGTCCCCTCTCTGGCATTTTTACAGTTTGTCCCTCTCTAGAGAGCAAACTTTTACAGTTTGTCCCCTCTCTAGAGAACAAACTTTTACAGTTTGTCCCCTTCTAGAGAGCAAACTTTTACACTAGAGAGTACAGTTTGTCCCTCTCTAGAGAGCAAACTTTTACAGTTTGTCCCCTCTCTAGAGAGCAAATGTTTACAGTTTGCCCTCTCTAGAGAGCAAACTTTTACAGTATGCCCCTCTCTAGAGAGCAAATGTTTTACAGTTTGTCCCCTTTCTAGAGAGAAAACTACTTATGATAGGTAATAATGAGGAGCAAAATATTATTTTTTTAGTCATAAAATCAATACAAGGGGAAAATAATTTTTTGGAAACCACAATGGTTCTAAATTGATTGTAGTAAGTTTTAACTCTCTAGCATATACACATTGAGAGCTATGACTTACTTCGTATACATAGTGTATTTAATAGGGGATCGTATTCCATACACATTTAATACGATAAGGTTCTTATTTGTTTAGTCAATCTGACCAATCTGATCCCACCAAAACATCTCGTCTTTATTATTATTTATTTTTTATGTATTTATTTATTTTCTCTTTACATAAATAAAATACTGAAGAAAGAAAAAAATCACTACTACTAGAAACAACCTACTGCCTTCACTTTTATAGTGAAGGGTCACTTTTGGTTATAAGGAAGTTTCAAACAAAAAATATATTTAATTTAATTGTGATTTCTTTGCATAATAATAAAGTTACACTAAAAAAATAATATTTTAAAAGTTATTTGATGAAAAAACGGTATTATTTAAGTGAAATAAAAGTTCGCCGAGAAGGTAATCCGTTAAATACGATCGCCTATCAAGGTACATACAGCGTATCGGGAGATCGATCTAGATTCCATCTCCCTAGTTCTTGCGTATCTGACTGTATTCCCTCAGTGTATGTGACCAGCGTACTTTATTAGATCCGCAAATCTAGTATGCTGTTTGTACATAGCAACTGTCGATACAATTCAACCCTGGGGTATATTTGTTCGCTGGACACAGATAATAAGCGTCAGTTATTTTTGAAACCTTTGTAGGTACATACAGCTTATCGGGGGATCAATTTAGATTCCATCTCCCTAGTTCTAGCGTATGCGATTAGATTCCCTCCGTATGGTTCATACAGCTAATATTACCGTACTTAGATATCGTACTTAATAAGATCTGCGGATTTAGATGTGTGTGTGAACGCACTAAATGACAACAGACACACTCTTACAGTTAGAAAACTTTGTAAAAACCACTCAGGAGGTCTTAAAACAACCTGAAGTACATAATTTAGCTGGAATCCTGCTTTCTGACTTTATTGCAACAACAATACTTTTACTTTATACCTACGATATAAATAAAAAAGTAAAAAGATTGTGATTGTCAAGCGCTGTGTCATAGATGCCTCAACTAAAAAAACTTTCTTCTATTTGGTATAATTAGAAAGAATAAAAAGCCATTGGATGAACAGGTTTAATAAGAATATGACTCATATAGTAGAATTATTGCAAAATGTTATGAATGAAAAAGACGAGGTAAGAGAAGGTGAAATACCTTACTCATATATGAAACTCCTTCCATGGCGCCTTTATATGATAACCGATACTAAATCAACCAACACGCACACCAGGCCTACTGAAATCATCCACGCTACATTAAAGTAATACTTTAGTCAAAGATAAGTTTTTAGATGCATAACGTGTTTAGTATTTATACGACGTCAAGACGTGCATAGATAGAGCTAGGAGGTAGAAAGTTGAGTTCGCTTTATCAACAGGTAGTTTATTGATCATTTGCTTTACTAGGAATCTACTACATGGAATTTGTCTAAATATTTGACCCTATTTCATTCCTTCTCAAGGCCAACAGGGTGCTTCTCGGGAAGTCTTCCAGTTATCATAATTCCATTTCATGATATTTACCTCATTAATAGACCCGAAGTAGAAAGCTTCATGTCTTAATGCTTTTATAACTGATCTACTGACTAAACGATAGCGTATAATAGAGTATATACATCCCGAGTATTGACAGTTAACTTTCAAATTTTAGAACTTTCTTTCAGACCGTATGACATTTTTATTATTTTCATATTTGGAAAAAAATATACAACGATTTAGAAAAATCATTAACCTATAGTTATTTATGTAACGAGGGAGGAGAATAGAATTTTACTGAATAGGTAGATATAAATTTAGCCCTTAAGCCTATAAAAATTACCTGCATTGGCGAAGCGAAGGCAGGTAATTTACTCTTATACTGCCGAGGCGAAGCCGAGGAAAAGTGTTAGTAATGTTTCTTTTCCTACCTTGTTGCATAAAATATTTTATTTACTCACTTTTCTCGCCGCCTCCGTGGTCGAGGTCGTTAAGGCGTCAGTTATTAAACTGACCTTTGACACCACGGAGGTCTGGGGTTCGCATCCCAGGTTACGCTCTCAGTCAATATAAGATTATTGTTCAAATAACTTATCACCAACTTTAGATTACACTTTGAGCATAACGGTTGCCACAACCACTAGAGATGATTCCCGCAGGGGTTATCCCTGATAGCCCGCAAGGCTCTAAACGGGTATTATTATTATTATTAGTATAATTATATTATTATTATTATTTACTTTTCTCAGAAAACTAATCATAAATCACAACTCACTATTAATCAAGGATTTTTAATTGTTTAAGTCGATGTAGCAACAATTACTTATTTAAATCATCTATTTTTATTAAGTTAACAAAAAAATGTTATCAAAATTAACTATTAAATAGTGTTAAAAAAACTACAATATGTCTCAGACATATTGGCCTCCCACAATATGTCTGGGAGGGTTGCTCTTCCTTAGCTATATCTTATCATAATATAACTTGATACGTACAGGGTGGACCAATAGTCCCCCCCTTAAAATTTTAAGATACAAAATTAATGAAATGAAATTAAATATATTTGACAAGAAGTATCATTAATTACATTGCAAACAATTCAGTAGGATGAGGATTGAAAATTGGGATACTTTTTTTGTGAATGGAACTTCTTTTTTTGTGGTTTAGTTAACTTTGGGTGTCCCATGATACACCTAATTTTGCGAAATACAAAAAAAAGTTAATTGGATGTTATACTTTTATTGGTCTTTTTGGGTTCTATGAATGAATAATTGCCATTTTGTTCCTTGCATATTTTTTTCAAAGACCGCTCTTTTTCGGGATTAAGTCCCCGAATTGTAAATATTGGACATTTTAATTCCAGTTGAAGCTTCAGTATTGTCATAAGAACGAATTTTTCAAGAGTAACCATGTCTTACTGAACACAAATAATTCATTACCTTACTGCATGCCTGCCTTTAATAATTTATGCGGAAAAGCGCCAACTCTATTTCACTCTCTCTTTCTCTCTCTCTCTAAAGTATTTATAGTTACTAATACGGCTAAATTTAGGGAAAATAGTAACCCTAAATTTGTTTGAAATTTAAAAAATTAATGCATATTTTGTGTTTCAAGCCAAAAGTAATGCTTTATTACCCCTGGCAAATCCTTTCTAAATATTTAAGCTTCAGTTTTGAGTTATAACGTCCATTTTTTTGCACTTTGGGCGCTATTTCTGCCAAAAATATGAAAGGGGCGAAATGTCTTTTATTCATCCCTAGAACTCAAAAATCCCAATAAAAGTATTTTTTATTGGACTAACTATTTTGAAACTTTTTCAAAATCAGGCATTGCAGACACAAAAAAATATCTCAAGTTTCATTCATTTATGTCTTACGGTTCAAAATTAAAGAGGGAGGGGGAAGGTAATAAACTAAGTTTTAATAATTTAAACATTAATTTAACATGTTTAAAAAACTAGTCTTAGGCCCGTATTCAAAGACATTTTCCTAACATTCTCCTAACTTTTTTCTAACATTTTCCTAACATTCTCCTTAAAGGTTCCTTAAGAAGACCTGAAACTTTCCTAAACTAGAACTAAAATATAATTCACACCTAAAGGATTCCTTAAGGAGGCCTAAACGCTTCTTTTAGGTGTGAGTATAGGAAATGCTGTACATTTTGACTAGTTTTAGGAAAATGTTAGGAGAATGTTAGGAAAATGTTAGGAAAATGTTAGGAAAATGCAAGGAAAACGTCTTTGAATACGGGCCTTAATGTTAACATTTAGTTATGATTTATCAAAATCTTGGTTTAGATAAAAACCAAATGTGTTGACTTCACAGTGTTCTATGCATTGTGTTGTGTGACTAAGCAAAAAGCTTATATTTTTTTCAAAACTTAATAATTATTTGTGTATCTAAGCTGGCAATCGAAATTATGAGTCCCTTAATTTAAATAAATTATTATTATCTTAGGTTCACAAAAAATGACCTACTATCTTGCTAAGGGAGTTTCAAGATGTATTAGTGTATTAAGGCTTATATACTCTAGGTTGGTAAAGTAGCTATAATGGCTGTTTTTATTAATTATTCTGGCCTAAAATAAGATTACCTATGATTTATTCACCAAGGAAGAAAATAATGCTGTTATTTCCCTGAGCACTTAGTTGGTTTTTGAGATGAAAGCCAAGTGAACATAAGCCTTTTAACTCCCGAGGCGGAACCGAGGTATTTATGTGTTTAACTTCCGAGTCAAAACCGATTAGGTAATGACAGTCAAGTCCTATGGAAATGAAATCTAACTTTTCTCTTGCGAATGAAAAGTGCTTCTTTACTCCCTAAAACTAGTTATTAAACTTTACATTATACACCGTCTAGACAATTCAATTATATGGTCAAGAACGTATTGATAAGTAAACTATTACACCCCAAAAAATAACCAAATTTAATACCAAAATTAATAAATAAAATAAAAATAAAGAGGCACAAATCAACAAATAAAATATAGCTCCGGTTAACACAAAATAAATATTGTATACTTTTGCCAATAAAGAACTTGTTTAAAAAAAAGTAAACTATTATATTAACTGAATTTAACGTCGTAAATATCGAAGAACTTTTAAATATAACACAGGATACAAACTACACACACATACTTACACTAAACCATGATTTTAAATTTATTTAATTTTTCTCTTCCTTCGCTTTTTACTTTTCCCCATTTATACCATAGGTATATAGGAAAAGAATGGTTTTTTGCCAAAAAACCCGAAACCGGGATGAAACCGGTATTATCTGTTTCAGGCGTTTTTAAGGCCTCCTGAGTAGTTTTCGCAAAATTGTCTGTCTGACAATTGTCATCATCGTAGTACCCAGTGTATTAATTAATGCTAAAGAGTTGAACCTTTGTACTAAAATCAGTCTACCGCTGTAGTTGTGCTGTTCCGAAAATAATTGTTTGATGTCATTAACCCGTAAAAAAATGGAATGACTCGGCAAAAATTTAGAAAAATCATAAAACGCGGAAAAATGATGCGATCGGTTCGAGCTTTGGCACGCATGTGACTATATATTATAATAACATATGTGCCATGTTTTATTTCATTATCAGCATTAGTTTAATTTTAATTGAATGACTTGTGTACGTTTTTCAAAATATTGGAAGATGGTCTAATTGAGTTGAAATGTAGTACAAGGGTATACCATTATTTAATAAATAATTACACTAAGTTTCGTTTCAATAAGACAAGTATATCCGTGATTTTTGTTGGATCATAAAAATTAAGCAGCATTGAGCGTGGTCAGTGCCGTGTGTGTGTGTGTACTACAAACAATTAAAATAAGGTTTATGTTTTGTTTGAAAAAACAAAACAATTAAAGTACAAATCAGAACTAGTTTTATTCAAATACACTTAAAGAATAAAATAAAAAATTACAAATTATTATTGAACTGAAATGAACTAATGAACATGGCAGAGATTTAGTTTTAATTTTACTAATAATATCAACTACAAAGTTAATATGTCGAAATAATAAAACCAATTTAATTTTGTCTTTTTAATGTCAAAATTTTCGTATTATTTTTATGCTCTAAATTAATTTTTTATTATAAATAAAAATTTTAAAAACATTTTTTATATATTCTAATAATGTTTATTTTAAAATTAATATATTTTTTAAAAAGTTAATTTTGTTATTTCATAAACTGTTTTTTTTATTAATGAAAAAATTGCTTTTTCTTGCTTGAATCTCGAATATAGTAATTATATAATAATTTTTGAATGAGTTTACATTACCCTCCAAAATTAATGTATGATGTTTTTTGGGGCTCCTAGCCGGGATTTAACCTCCGCCCTGGCTACTGCCATTGTTTGGCTTTATGAGCTACGGAAAAAATTAAATGTTAAATTTATTAAATTAATTTTAATTATTATTTAAATTATATCAATCGTGTGAAGAATGATTATTTTTTGAGCTTAATAAGTCGCGGCACAAAAAAAATGCGTATTACCGTGCATAGACAAGAGAAGACATCTAACGACATGATTCGATAATTTGTTATAGCCCAAGTGTACGCACTGAGTGGAGGTTTGTCAAGCGGGCTACTTAGCCGCTTGTTATTAGAGCAATTCTGGCTGACATATAATATACACCTACTAATCTCCTCCTTAAGGTACGTTGTAACATGATAGATATGTCGAGTCTGCAGTAACGGTGAAGGTTTATAATCACGAACCTGTCGCGATTTAATACATCAATCATAATTCCATTATGATACTGATCTGAGAATAAACTTATAATAAAATAGAATTACTAGAGAGGCTTTAAATTTATTAGAAGATCTTACAAAAGTATCTTTGAAATTCAATATGTGATTGCTTGTGTTATGGAGAGAATAGTATCTCGACAAATAATTTATGTATACTCATCTACACATGATCAAAGTAGCTACTCTCTTTAAATCACTCTACAACTATAATATGCATATTTTATTAATTATTATAACTATTGTTATTCTCGCTTGATAATATCTATATTATTTTATGTTACAGTAGTATAAGTATGAATATTTTAGTTATATTTATATTCATGTGATATATTGTTGATAATTCTATACTCAAATTAATATGTCTTAAGAACTAGAGCGACGTACGTGATATCTATTTATCAAGAGATATATAGAGTTATTGAATAAATGAGTTCTCTTATATTTCTCTTTTACTTGTCTCTCCTTTGTGTGTTTGTTTATAAGTGGAGATTTGAGAAACATTATGGTAAATTCAATGCTTTAATTTGATCAGTTGTATCTCACATCAATTATTATAAATGTTGTTCGCTGAGCCGAGTAAATATTCTATCACGTGTCAAGTATATCTACAATAATAAAATTAAGAGGAGCATGATTATCCTAATACGTAGAACGGTGATATAGTTAAGTTCGTGATATATTAGTCTCCACTCGTGATACTCATAGATTCTGATACTCTAATGGCACTTACGGCGGATGGACTAAACTATCTTCTAACACTGAATTTAATTGTAGAAGATTAAAATCAAACGTCACAAGAGATTTTTTAAAATATGAGGTATCAAAATAATTCACTCGATGTTATTCGTGACTCTTTGATTAATAAATTACGTATACTCTCGAGTGTTTAACATTATATGTCTAGCATACTACATTCAAGTGCGACACTGAGTGAATATTGATAGATATGTGGAAGTTTTAATATATACTATCAAAGGAAGACAACTATCACAACGGGGTACGTGAGTTAATTTGAGTTGTTATATCGTTACAAGAATGCTATATATAATAATAGTCAAGATATTATGAGTACGATGTGAAATATTTTTGATTATATTAAAGTATTCATTCTCTCTTTATGTATATTATTTATTGTGTGTAAACAAATATTTTACTTCATCCTCTACGCATATAACATACTACTTAGAGCTAGACGTGGAGATGCATAAGAGTAATTAACACAAATAATCACACTACAACCAGATATATGTGTCTGATATTCGCGTCACGGTATGGAAATTCATATTTAGATGAGTCACTTGTAATAGACCGCTGACTCGTTGGATAGAATGAATCGCCATTCATTAATTAAATGATGTTCTACTCACGTAGTAAGCTTATGCCGCGCGCACACAGGTGTGACGATTTCAGAGATTATTTATTAGTATTAAAACACAAATATTGTTTCTAACTATAAGAGATTATATCCTACAGCGAGGTATATAGTGGTTTCTGGATAGTGAGTACAGCTCAATTTATCTCATATTTACGCTGCTCACTCTCTCCGATGTGTGAACGGATATATTTGGAACAAATAGGACACAAAGAGATTTAATAATAGATCATTATAAAGTGTGCGTCTTCTCACCAAAATATAAGTATAATTAAAGATAAATTAGATTATTTTCTAACTATGTGTTTAAGATGAGGATATTATGAGAAAACCTCACGTGTTGACGACGTCATTTTCTCTTGTTGATATTAATCATTCTGGGTGCGTATTAGATCGACTTTTTAAACTATACAATAAATCCATAGTGGAGTGCTTATTTTACGACTTCAGGAAGAGAACAGTAGACAGTAAGACACATAGATCAAATGATCAAATTCACTACCAATATCTAGAATAAACTCACTCGTGATTAAGACACGCTCAGTGTTTGTTCTAGCGTTGTGCACATACAGTATAAGTATATGTACTGTGATTCCTAAGATATATACACGCGTGCGACTCAATCTCAAATTAATATCACTATTGTCTATCTCTACTCGGAAAGAAAATATCATATCCTATAAAATTTTTCTCAAACATACTCAACAAAAATATATAACTGTCCACTCCTAGAATGACGAAACAAGAGAACCTTTTTATTTAAGATCGTTTAGGTTTTATAATATAATAATATGACAAATACACGCATTTTTTATTCATTAGCATACAAGAGAGCGAGCGAGCCCGTATTTCACTAATATATTCTTAATACACGCAATAGCGAGCCATTTTTACTATGCATTATCATAAATATATGCAATCTAGCGAGTGAAGTGAGCCCTTTTCTTTTAGTTTATTTTATATTACTATCCTACTAGTAGATAGTAGTAACAAGGTGGGGACATAGCAGGCAAACAAGCCACGTCGGGCTCTTTTTGGCCACCCCGTGCCAGACCAGCACCCTGGATACAGAGCCTCAAATCGGCTGGGGAATCCCAGATTTTTGGCAAAGATAGAGACATCCCCCCACCGAAGGGTTCCTAAGACTTTCCTATGGAGGGTTCCGATCTTAAAGACTTGGAATCTTAACCATCCATACGCCTCAACTTCTAGTAATGGAAAGCTGATCTCCTCTTCCGACACTTGGGGCAAAATTGAGTTATTAGCCAAACCTAGTTTCTGAAGGTGATAATTAAAAATGGTAGTGACCAGTTAAGATCCAACCATCATACTTAATGAGTGGCGGTTATCCATACTATTTTTAAGTTTAATCATAAATATAAAGATTAAGCGAGCGAAGCAAACTCCAATTTTTTTATTTAATATTATAATTAAGCTATCTTGCGAGCGCAGTGAGACTTTAATAACATACACAATTATTTAAGTGTCTTTGCATATACATGGATGTAAAATTATACAGCAATTTAGCGAGCGAAGCGAGCTCTTTTTTTTTTGTTATAATATTTTAGCAATCTTGCGAGCGAAGCGAGTCTTTTTTCATATTCTCATGTATATATTTATAGCAAACTTGGGAGCCCTTTTTAATTTATCTAATTTTACACTTTACCATTTTGCGAGCGAAGCAAGCCTCTTTGCATGTATAGTTTTTGCATTCTAGTGAACGACGAGCCCTTTTTGATGCCTCTTAATATGAGCCTCTAGCAATCTTGCGAAGCGAGCTTCTTTTCATATGCTCTCGTATATATTTATAGCAAACTATCGAGCGAAGCGAGCTTGTTATTTAATAATTTTATTTTATGTATTCTACTAACGTGTTTTCCTGACGCAACACGTTACTACTTATAACTTACTTTAGTTATTTTACTTAATTTAAGACGAAATGGTCAATAAATAATGTAATATTTACGAGAAATGTCAATTATTATAAAATAATAAAACAAATTTTACCGATAAAATGTTTTATCGGGAAGTCCCGGCTTATTCCCTTCCTCCTACCCAATTAGTTTATTTTTCCT
Source organism: Microvelia longipes (assembly GCA_018340805.1). NCBI lineage: Eukaryota > Metazoa > Arthropoda > Insecta > Hemiptera > Veliidae > Microvelia > Microvelia longipes. The sequence goes on along the minus strand of JACMZG010001893.1, from coordinate 27,654,750 downwards.
TTGGGAATTTTCATAAAATATTTTAATCCCAGGAGCGTAGTCAAAGATTGGCTTTTAACCTATTACTTGTACCATTTGGGCAAATCCTCTGGCATGGCGCACGGCCAACACGTGTTAAAAGGACACAATCCAAAGCTCCATTAAAAGGACCGAGGATCTCTATAGTCTAAGCAGAAAGGATTTCAGAAAAGTAACTTAACTATTAACTGGTCACTATCATACCACTGAGATAACTACAGTATGTAGTATCAGTATGTTTTGTATCAGCAAAACTGTCTCATAAACTTTTGAGATGGAAAGCCTTAGTCTTTCAAAGTAATCTTACCAAGTTTGACTCTACCAATGAATCACTGGTTGAGAAGATCCTTGACCTTGTCTGGGGAAAAGGATTATTCTGACCTGTACCAATTGAGAAGACTGTACAATGGACATCCAGTCGCAGTTCAAATGGAGTCTATCCTCGACTCCAACCCCACTGAATAATAACAGGTATTAATAAAGATAACAAAATATTTTAAAAATATCTGTATTTATGCAAAAGAATTTACTTTAACAATAATTTGTCTAGATAGGATGTTATTTTTACTCGCATTCTTTAATATAATTAATCATAATAACCGACATAATTACAGATTGCTGTAACGTCTAGACTCTTTACTGAGTATAATTTACTTCAAACAGGAAACTTAGTTTTGACCATTTCGGGTCATTCTATGACCAAAACTTCGCTTCGCTCGTCCTCAGACCTTAATCAAAAACGTTTATTCCCAGCGGTCATCCATCCAGGATGACTAGCAGACTGACTTTGCTAGTTCAGATTATAACTTAATTTTTCGATTACTACTGGTTTTTTTTAAAAACGTATACATCCCATTCAATAAAAAATTGAAAATGGTTGGTCTTACTTGAATATAAATACCTGCTAAATTTCATATCAATACAAAATTTTCCGCATTTTTATGAATTTCCGATGACAGTTTCTCTGTTCCAAGTTTTTTGCAGCCACGGAAAGACTAGGAGGCACTATTATTCTTCTTATCGCACTGTCTCTTTAAAGCCGAAGATTGCAAGATCATTACCATTGATACCTATCTAAAACCTATATGTTTTTATGTATATAGTCATTTCATTTATTCATTTATATTTACATATATTTATTTTGTTTTATTTATTTTTTAATTTTTTACTTTTCCTCATTTATACCGTAGGTATAGGAAAAGTATTGTGTTTGCGAAAAAGTCCGAAACGGGGATGTCACTGAAATTATCCGTTTCAGGTGTTTCAAAGGCCTCCTGAGTGGTTTTTACAAAGTTGTCTGTCTATATGTGTGTGTCTGTTATCATCGTAGCTCCCAGTGTATTTATGCTGGAGTTGAAACTATGTACAATTTTCATTGTACTGCTGCAGTTGTGGTATTCCGAAAATATTTTTTATGACGTCATTAACCCGCAATAATGACTTAGCAAAAATGTTGAAAAATTATAAAACGCAAAAACATTATGCAGTTCGGTTGAGATTTGGTATGCATGTAGCCATGTATAAGACCAACTAATGTGCCAAGTTTTATCTCATTATCTGCATTAGTTCAATTTTATCAAATGACTTGTATACGTTTTTTTAAAAAAATTGTAAAACAATCGGAAAATAATCTAATTGAGTTCAAATTCGGTACAAGTGTATACCATTACGTAATAATTAAGTGCACCAGGTTTCGATTCAATATAACAATTATATCTATGATTTTTGTTGGATCATAAAAGTTAAGCAGCATCGAGCATGGTCAGTGCCTAGATGGGTGATCACTGGGAATGAAACTTATGTATTTACTATCTGAGAGCGAGCGAAGCGAGTGCAAAGTAGGGAGTATGTGCGTAGAGAATCCGATGTGATGAGGAAAGTTCCGATGTATCCCGTACCTCATCTTTTACAATTGCTTTTCACCAAGTAAGGTGGTTTGAAGTTCTTATTATTTGAACAAATGTATTTTGAAATCTACCAGATATTTGAGACTTCAAAGACAAAGCTGATAAGTTGTTACCTTAAGTTATAGTACAATTTTAAGGAAGATTAAATTGTCATCTAAGTCGAAGGTCTTTGACTATTACTATTGGTACTTTTTTTCTTATTTGCCGCCTTGCCTTAGGAACCTAGTTAGTGTTTTGACCGGTAACTGTAGATTAAATAAACATCTTAATACTTTAGGCATAATGTGTGGGCATTATGAGGAGACAGCCTTTCACCTGCTTGCGGAGTGTGAGGCCTATACTACTCTTCGTTCATTCGTATTTGGCGTAGGTCTCTTGTATGAAGAGGAGCTTTCTTCTCATAGTTGGAGAGATATCCTCCTATATATCAACCTTTCCAGGAGATTCTTGGTAGATGTGGTGTAGACTAAGGAATCAGGGCTGGCAAGAAGGGCCCAACAACGTGGCCTATTTGCCTGGCTTTGCCTCCCCACCCTATTACTACTACTACAACTTCTTATTTGCCATGCGATATGTTCGTCAGTTAACTGTGATGCACTCTGGTCTCTGACTTATTTTTTTTTAAATCCAAATTTGCTTTAGTTACTTATATTAAACTTTTCCAAGAATTTATAAACCTTTTCATAAATCTCTTTTCAATTATTTTAGACATTTATTTAATTCGTTTACACGGTTCAACCTCTCTCCCGGCAGTTGTCGTGTGAACACGGCTTTCAACCCAAACGCATTTTTTATCGGGGTAGAGTCTAAACTAACGGTTAAAAATACCGTGTGGACAGTTGGGGTAATACAATGGATATTATTTAATTTAATTTTTAATTTTATTTAAATATATAAATATTTTTTTTAATTCTTTTAATAATGATTATTAATTAATCTAGGATTTGTAATTCTTTATTTCGATATAACAACAATAAATTAATAATTCTTTGTAATAATAATAATAATAATAATAATAATAATACAATGATTTTTTTAAAACATACATACATTATAATATAAATAACAGCATATATATATATATATATATATATATATATTATATATATATATATATATATATATATATTATATTATATATCATATCTAATCTAATTACAAAAAAACTGTATTCAATATATACGCATTGTATTATAATATTTATATTATCTATATTGTATTAGCAGTGTAGCCACTGCTCTGTAGTGGCAGACCAGTTAAAAAATTGCAGATGACTTAGAACGCTTTTGAAAGCCTAGAAAGCTTTCAAACGAGTGGATCCTCAATGAGTCTCTCAAGTACAGAGGATAACCAGATGAGGACGAAATTCGGCTCTTTTTTTTATTTTATTATATTTGGTAAAGAATCTTATTGTTTGTTAATTATAAGGAGAAATAAGTATCATTAAAAGATGTACTTATAAGGATTTAAGGAGATAATTACTTCAGAAAGAAAATTGTAATGAAATGTATCTGGAGAAGAAAAAAAAATGTTAAAGGGTAGTTTTTAGTAAAAAAAAAAAGTCTAAGAATTAAGTAAGATTAAAGTCTAGAAATTAACTTAATTTTAATTAAGTTAAAGTTAATAACTAAATTACTAAAGTCTAGAAATTAAGTAAGATTTACAAAAGGAGTATGCGTTGCAAATTTCGTTAGTGTCAAAAAAATTAGTTGTATTTCCTGTGATGTAAATTTTCATTTCCTTAATTTTTTATTTATAATTTTTTTTTCACCAAGTAAGATAAGGATTGTTGTTAAGTTGTTATTGTTTGAACAATTGTATTTTAAAATCCACCAGATAATAAAATTATCCTTAGTAAGGGTGTTATATATATATATATATATATATATATAATATATATATATATATATACTTCTTGCTTAGACCTTCCTTAACCTATATAACACTTAAGATCATTTGAGAGAGCGTTTATTTCTAAACGTTATTTGGGTTTAATAATAAAATAGTATCAGAGTTGATTTTGTCAGCCCAGCTGACAATACTGGCGCAGTAAGACAGCATGTCTTGTTGCTGAACTATCGACGTAAGATATTGCTTGATGGTGTAGTTAGCTTGTTCTATTGATGAGAGCTTCTTCTCTAAGTAGACTAACTGAGCGTGCGTCTCGTTCCCCACTAAAGTCTTCTGTTGACAAATCCATAAAATAAAGTCAAATTTAATCAAATAAATAAAGGAATAGGAATGATTAAAGGTAAATGGGGATAAATTATCAAAGAAATAAAGTTATTAAAAACTGTAATCAGACAAACTAATCAATAATAATAACCGTTTGCCATAATAATAATAATAATAATGCATATTAATAATAACGCATATATAAATATAAATAAATAAATAAATATATAAAATATATAATAATATTAAAAATAAAAATATATAAAATAAATAAATATAAATAATAATAATGCATAATAATATAATGCATACAATGTAATGCATATAATAAATAATAATAATAATGACCGTTTGCCATAATGATAATGCATAATGCATAATAATTGCCATAATAATGAGCCTTGCGGCTCATCAGGGAACCCCCTCAGATGGTTGTGGCAACCATTTAACTCAAAGTAAAATCTAAAGTAGGCGATGTATTATTTGACGAAATCTTCTTTATAAACTGAGAGCGCAACCTGGGCTGCGAACCCCAGACCTCCGTGTTGTCAAAGTTTAGTATAAACACTAACGCTTTAACGACCTCGACCACGAACACGGGAACTAATTAAAGAATAATATCAAAATTTTTAAGTTATCTTTTGTTCCGGACGGGATCCCTCAAGTCAAAGGGTTTTGAGTATAGGGGTGGCCAACCCATTCTAGATTTTACGTCGATCCTTTGATTTGTTAATACGTCAATTCGGGGTTATTGTCGTAGGTAAAATTTATTTTTTTGAGGTAGTACGTAATTGAGCACTTTATTGGACCGTTTTTAGGATGAGAAGCCAATCATTATTGTACTAGGAGGTTATTTAGTACTTTTCACCTCCGAGGACAATAATGAATGTAAAAAACTCCTAGGACGTAAAAGTAATTCATATATTGCCGCCATTACTGTAATGTAGCGTGTTCAAAAAAACAATCTGTGTTAAACCCTCATGTGGTTTATTTAAAAACATTCATTTTGTTTCTGTTTTTGTTCGTAGACTAATTTTTTATTCGTTTTTAAAAGGTGTTTTAATTGACAATTTGTGTGTGTTTATTTGTAAAGCTTTTACATTTTTGAGTAAAAGTGTGAAGCTATGGATGAATTCAATGACGACGATAATATGGAGTTAATTGGACGTTTGTTTTTTTTTTCAATTAAGTATATAGCGCAATTTATTTAATCAGTGCTACCTCAAAAAAAATAGTGTATGCCATTCGGCTGAGAATGTCTTTATGTCTTGGCAATTTTTCCCGACTCGCTTCGCTCGTCGGTAAATCTAATTGCCGTGACATAAAGACACACTTCTCAGCCTTATGGCATAAATAACTATTTTAATCTTCTCCATTTTGGCGTCCATTTTTAAAATTGGAAATTATGTTGTGTGTCATGTATTTTATTTTTCTACTCTTTAAGAGCTTTCAAACCACTTATGGCTGACTTATGGACAAAATTAATTTTTTAATTGGTCCCCTGTTTTAAAAACAATGTAGAGCTTTATCCAAAAATTATTCAGCTCTAACGTGTAATTAGTACTGCACGCACACCAAATTTAATCGAAATCAGTCAGTTTTGACTACAGTTATCTCGAGACGATCAAACAAAAAAAAAACAATCAAATATCGCGCCATTTATTTGTCAAATGAAGAACACAGTGACGTTCGTTCGATAAATTATTGCATCACTAATTCGAAAAATTCTAAATATAATTAAAAATTACAAAAAAAAACATATCATTAGTTAATAATTTTGATAAACAATACGAAAGGCAATACTAGTTGTAATGAACTAATTCCAGCGATTCACGTGGGAAGCTGAAATTTGGTTGGATTCCAAGGTACGGGACTCGTAGCATATCCACATGTAAGTAGCCTATGCGGTTCATGTTGGAAGCGGCATAGATCTACTAATTATCTCAGGCCTTCAGGAAATGATTATTTAGTCGTTTGAATTCTTCTTTTTATTCCTATATGTTTATATTTTATTTTTAGACTTTATTGAAAGAATTCTACTACGTTAGATTTCTTTATTTAAATTGTCGGATTTGAAGAAACATTCGCTCCGCGCGACTTATGTAACTATTAAGAGATCCTCTCTATTTCCTTTAATAATTTTCTAAAACTAAAAATTTTGGTAAATACTATACAAGTTATCTAGATGGCAGCAAGGTATCTGGATAAATACTATCAAGGCCTTGGATGGCCTAGTCTCTTGGCGAAAGCAGAGACATAAAAAATAGATAATAATCCATCACAAAAAACGTGTAAAAAACTGCATATGCTCGGTAAGAATTGTACATCCTTGTCATAATTACTTAGACCACGCAGGTCTTAATTTAGATGCAAACTTACCTTCCGACAATGGTTTCCTATTATATATAGGTTATAACTATGTAATATATTTTATTTTGCTTGTTACCACCTCGTATTGCCAACCTTTGCCAAAAGTTGGCAATTTAAATGTTTTATTTGCCCTGAAGTGCTAATATTATGTTGAACTCGTCTAAACCCTGTAACATAGCCTGCGTATCGCGTTTTTTGCTACAGCCTTGCTGAGGAGTTAAGTTTGACTTTATTTCTCTATTTCATAATACGTTTATGGGGTTAGTAAAGTTTCCTTATCACGTCATTCCCTTTATTTAAGGTCTTTGTCGTTCCTACAGACTACAGACGCTTTGGGGCAAAAGAGATGGAGCTCATTTCTTGGTGTTCATCGGTTTGAATGACAAGAAATGACTTTTGAAATAATAAAGGCTTAAAATATTTAACAAGTATATTATAATAAGCTGTTTATAGACAAGCTTAGTTTGCTGATGAGTAAATAATTTGAAGAATGTTTTTAAAATCAACGATTACCCTTAATGTTTATTTTTACTTTTGAGCAAAGAACATTTGGAACAGCGCTGCTCTAGAGGAGAAAATATATTTAATAGCCCTTTTGAATATCACAACTGATAAGGAAGGGCTTATCAGTTGTGATAATTGTGATAAGGCTTTAATTTTTTCATTACTTTCATGTAAATGTGCTTAGAAAAAGCTATATTTCTTGAACCTAGGGGTTAATTTATTAGGCACCTAAAATGATTGCATTTGCTTGATTGGTCAGCTGCAGGTAGTGAAGTAATGTGTTACTTCCACTGTAATTCGAAAGAAATAAGAAGCATTGCCATATGAGGAATAGTAAAATATTTGTTTATCATCGAGATTATTTTTAGTTTGTTCCACGCCACTATTTAGTGGTTTAATGAGATCTAAACGTGTTTACATCAAATGAAAAGTGGTTTCCTCCAACAATATTCTGCCAAATATTTTTTCTGAAAAATTTTTCATTCAGTTTTTGTTATATTTTGATTAGTAGTAATTTTTAATTTAAAATCAAAACATTGACGCCTTGGTCCGTTGCAGTGCTTCTGCGTTTAAATCTTACCTCTAAATTTTTTTATAAACAAATATTCTATTCTTATTACAAAAATTTAAATTTCGCATTTTTCTCAAGGAATTTTTTACCTCTGATTGACAGCACTCAAAGCATATTGAAAAGAAATAACATTCCTCTTATTTGCATTATTTTTCCGTAAAAATAAAAATTAGGGAGCGTATATGCGTCAATCCTAATTTTTTTTAATTCCTCAATGATACCTATTTCCATCCTATTTTAATCAAATAATAGAATACATAAAAGCACACGGAAAATCCGCTTGCTTGGTCTATTTATAAATTTGTATTTATAAATAATTATAAAGAATACGTATTGAGATACAATGAGTACGTCTGAGTCATTCATTCATAGAGAATTTAGTTTCATGATTTTCGTCATAACTACAATCTGATGTATAAACATTTGTTGGCAACACTGTAAACTATGTGTTGTTAAGGCTACACTTAAAGAACACTCCTCGAATAAATTAATCGGAAAATTGGTTGATTTTTGTTTAATAAGTTATTTAAAAAAAGCTGAATATTTCGACCCCTTTAGGCCACATTCTGACCAAAAACAACAACTACAAAACATAACAAATAATACAAAGCAAATTAAACATAAAATAACTGAGGCATATTTAAATAAATAAACCACAAATTTACCATATCCTCAAAACACAAATGTAAAACTTAGCTAAAATCATCACTGAATTTAACAACGTCAGAATAAAATTCAAACTATATACCCTTGGTATATAGTTAGGTATATAGTATACTTCGATCAAAGATTCTTCATCTTTAATCGAAGTCTATCTATTAAAGTGACCCCGTTAAGGATAAAAAGCAGCAGAGAAAAAGTAATTTATCACAAAATACATGTCAAAAACAACCGACATATGCTTGGTTCGAACTGAGCATGCTTGCAGTAATTACATAAACTGCACAGGTCTTACACTTAGAGGAAACTTACCTTCTGATAAAAGGTTCTCCATTGTAGGTTATAAACAATTTTATACAAATAATGTAAAGTAATACACTTTATTTTGCTTGATTCCACCTCGTATGATATGGGTTGGTCATTTAAATGTTTTATTTGCTCTGAAGTGTTAATTATGTTTAACTCATGTTTCCTTGTTGCGTATCCTGCGTATTGCGCTTTTTGCTACAACCTTACTAGGGTAGTTGAGTGCGCTCTTATTTCTTTATATTATAAAACGTTCATGGGGTCAGTCAAGTTTCCTTATAGCGCTCTTTTATAATATTATATATAAATGTAATATAAATTCACACACAAATAGATGGTTGACTCAAAGACTATTAATTATATATATATATATATATATATATATATATATATATATATATATATATATATATATATATATATTATATATATATATATATAACTACCTGAACTTTTCTATGATACTTGTTAGCTTCTTTATTATTTGCAATAGCATTGTTATACTGAGATTGCAACTCGTCCTTAATCTGAGTCAATTCTAAGACAAACTCCTCGTGATTCTCTTTGATTTTGTCCAGATCAGACATCATAGTAAGATCTGACAACATGCTGGATATTTTCCCTTTTGTGCCGTCTAAATCTGATTTAATTTGCTTGTCTATTATGGACACCTAAAACAACATCAGTTCTATTATTTATTTTATTTATTTATTTATTTTTAAATTTACACAAGCGGCCAAGGCCGATTAAAGCTCCACATAATTGTATAATTAAAGATTACAATAAGAAAAAAACAATAAAATTAAAATATACATTATAAAGTTAAAAAAAAAACTAAATGAAAATAAAATACAAGTTTGAGAAAAATTAAATATTAGGTAACAAACATTAATAACAATTAAAGCATGTTTAGGCAAATTGCCAGTTTTGTAAAAGCTAAGAACTAACATTTCAAAGTACAAAATAGGAAGTATAGACCGCAATAAATTATCTTTGGCACAATAAAAAAAAAATAAGAGTAAAAAGATTTAATCAGTCCTTAAAAGAGAGAAACAAATATATTTACAAAAAATACATAGTGGGCTGCTCATATACAATGAGTTGCTAAACACACAGCGTACTAATCAATCACATTAAACATGACAATTAACAATGAAATAAGTAAAACTATAGTAAAAAAAATTAAATACATAAAATAAATTATTAGGTTAAACAAACAGAAAATTAATTTGTACATTATCTAAAAACTAGATAAGTAATTATACACATGGTTATTAATTATTCCTAACGAATCTAAAATATTCTCAGATATTTGCGTCAGTTTTTTGGGGTCAATTCCCATATCGTCGAAGAATTTTGATGTTATTGTAGGAATGGCACCTCTCGAGCCAAACCATAGTCCTATTACTCGGAACTCTCTGTCGCCCTGTTGGTCTCTATATTTCTCTTTATAATAATCTAAACACTTTTCGTAAATCTGTTTCTTTTCCTCGTGGACTTTCTCACCTTGTAAAGGATCGTTAGTCTCGTACCTCACTGTAGGGTCAATCACCAAAGCTTCCTTACTGTTTTTATTAAAGGCTATAATGTCTGCGTACCTCGTGGAACCATTTGTATCAACGCCGAAGACTTCCTCATAACAAGTGTAACCTTTTTCTCTTAACAAGTCAATAATGGTGTGTTTGACATTATGGTGGCGGCGAGTAACAAGAAGCATGTTTTAGGACAATTACCAAGCACATGTGCTGGTGTTTCAGTCTCTTCTGCTGCATTTGCGACAGAGGGGTCCACGTCTCCTGTATACTTGCTGCCTGTAGTCGTACACCACGTAGAGGGCATAGTTGATATTCAATTTGATCGCGTTGGTCCACTCGGAACCTGTAAGGATTTGCCTATTTAATGAATTCGTTAGCTTTGTGTTTTCCTTAAAGTGGCACACTCCGATTCCTTGCCACTTACACTTTGACCACTCTTCAAACGATTTTTCGCGAAGGGATTGTCGAATATTTTTTATACTAATTCGACCGTTTAGATCTTGAAGTTCAAGACCAAGACGATCAGCACAATCAGACAGTTCGGCGTCATAATCGAGTATACCTTGTAATTGCACTTCATCGACGTCTCTTAATTTTTGCAATATACTCATATGTTGTAACGGAGCTTCCCACGAACAACGAAGAATACCTAATCCTCGATAACGGCGAGGCGCATACAGCATAGTTGTAGAAGTGTTGGCTGGTAGTCCTACGATTGCTTTGGTACTTCTCCGGATCATGACATCAACACCTTCGAGAAAAGCCGGACGAAGTTTAGTCAGAGGAGCAGTTTGAAGAGGGTACGTAAGCGTTGGAAAAATATACTGGTTTAATATGTTGAGTTTCTGGTCAGGTTTTAGCATTAGAAGTGACTAGATTGTTCAGGTTGGTATTCAGTTTCTCTATTGCAGCGTCATCATTAACAATCTCACCTGTAAAACTACATCCTAAATATTTAATAATTTCGTTATCGCTATTAGATGTTATATAGCTTCCGTCTTCTAGATTTAATCTGGAGCTTATTAGTTTACCTTTAGATAAAATAATGCACGTACTCTTAGCCGGGTTGATATTTAAGCCAATTTCCTTGAATCTACTAGTGTATAATGCTGTAACGGCCTAGCCGTGATACTAGCAATAAATAAGAAATAAAGGTAATAGAGATCAGAGACCATACATTTCATTTAACGAATTAATATATTTAAGCGAAGAATAAAACAGACTTATAGTTACCTTAAATAACATCTAATTGGCCAATTAGGAACAAACAAATTATTATTATTAATCATAAACTAAACATAAATTTCGTTACCAGCTCCCCGACCGTAACGGACTCGACCGTACCGACACGGATCTCGTAACGCAGCTTGATACTTGACGTGTATACACCATAGACACAGGCCACTTAATTTCCAACGACTGACTGACGTACTGACTTGATTTGACTTACATAAACTGGAACTTAACAGGATGACAACTACTTTAATTTACTGACCAAAATCAGACTTGCCGGTGCACCGTAAGGTTAAGCGTAGACAGCAACAGGGCAAGATGCCGTTTTGCACGGAAGCATGGAATTGTGTTCCTTTACATGGTTCTATCGCTAAGTGATGTATAGCGGCTGGATGTAGGAGCGTAGTTAATCCATCATTTAACATCATGATGTGTAAGCGCTGCAGCGGGTGAGATGTCGTACAGTAGGAGCATTCAAAGGTTCGAGATATCGATACCGGCAGAACGATACGTAAACAAGATAACAAGATATTTAACAGATTAATAAAAATTTAAGTTTAAACAAAAATACTTATTATTAATATCTAGAAGTTCTGAAGTTTTAAATTAAAGTTAAGTAAAGTGACAAGTGAATCATAACGTTCACATAGAAACAAGTTAAGAATACGTAACATATAGTTTGATAAGAGTGATAATGATAACAACAAAAAATTAGTTATAAGAAAATTAAACTAAAAAACAGGTAAATTTAATTTATATCACCAAATAACATATAATAATAAATAAAGATAAATAAAAATAAATAATCAGATAAGAGGGACTTATAGTCCCGAACATCCCGCCTACCTAAACGCCAGTTTAAATCATCATGGATCGTTAGGAGGGGAGGTTGAGTTAAGGTTAGATTGGTTATTAGGAGTATCACAGGAAAATAAAGAATCTACAAGTAAAATGAGTTTGTGTGCAGGTCGTCTTAAGGTAGATTTTCCGGTGCTGACAGTAGCCACCCGAACAGATCCGTCCTTACCTGGAAATACTTCGAGAATTCTACCTAAAGGCCAGTCCTTACGACTAGAATCCTCACCAACTACTAGCACAAGATCTCCTGGCTTGAGATTCAGTTGAGGTTTAGTCCATTTTGAGCGAACTTGTAGTTCATGGATACACTCCGTTTTCCATCTTTTCCAAAAATGTTGGGTTCGTTGACGCACGAGTTGCCATCGGTCCAACCGGTTTTCTTTTAATTCAGTAAGGTCAGGTTCGGGGTAAGAGATAATAGGCCCTCCAATGATTAAGTGTCCTGGAGTGAGAGCGTCAATATCCATCGGGTCTGATGAAAGTGGACAGATGGGTCTTGAGTTAAGGATAGCTTCCACTTTGGCAAGCAAAGTGGCAAGTTCTTCATAGGTGAAGCATGCGTCTCCATATACGGCTCTTAAGAGCTTCTTGGCTGAACGCACACCGGCTTCCCACGCTCCTCCAAAATGAGGGGCATGTGCTGGATTAAACTTCCATTTAATCTGATGCTTGTAGCTGTAGTTAGTCAAGTAACGTTGAGTGTCATCTTGACTGAACCATTTATACCACTCTTTAAGCTGATTTGCAGCCCCGACAAAGTTTGTCCCATTGTCGGACAAGATAATGCTTGGAAGACCTCGTCGACTACAAACCTATCTAAAGCTGCACAGAAAGCAGGGGTGCTAATAGACGACACAGCTTCTAGATGGATAGCACGAGATCCTAAACAGATGAACAAGCACATATAACATTTAGAAGTTTGGGCCTTTCTGCGTAGTGAGTCCCTAATTAAAAACGGCCCAGCAAAATCCACACCAACTACGGTGAAAGCTCTTCCCTGTATAAATCTTTCAATCGGCAGGTCAGCCATAATAGGTGGGCAAGGCTTTGCATTTAACCGTTTACATTTCAGACAGTTAAGTGTGAATTTTCTAACCTGATTACGGAGGCCAGGTATCCAGAATTTTCTTCTAATAGTAGAGATGAGCAAGGTTGGCCCCGCATGAAAGAGAAGTCTATGGTAATGTTCGATGACCAAGGTCGTCAAATGCGACTCTTTTGGCAAAATTATAGGATGCTTAGAATTGTAAGGGAGAGGAGAGTTTTAAGTCTCCCGCCTACCCTGACAAGTCCATCTTTGTCAAGAAAAGGATTAAGAGATGAAAGTGATTTCGGAAGAGTAGCTAAAGAGAGATCACGGCCAGAACCAAATTGGCAGGTTTGAACTACCTTAATACACCATATTTCTGACTGTCTGATTTCCTCTAGAGTTACACAGCGTTGAAAAATACGAGCAGACTTGGGTTGTCTGGTATTGTTGTAGAACCTTGCAACCCAAGCATACCTCCAAAGTAATCTCTGGTAGCGTTTTACTTTGGTGATCTGTAGGTAAAGATAAGATTCAACTGGGTGTAGATGAGATTAAGCAGTGAGTTTTCCTCTCAGGGAGGGAGTCTAAATCATGAGCAAGATTGGAAGAAGGTTGCGTAGGCCATAGAGAAGGTTCTTGTACTGCCCATGATGGTCCATTAAACCAGAGGGTGTTTTCCACCAAATCGTTAACGTCTACTCCTCTCGAACCTAGATCACTAGGATTCTCCTCGGATCGTACATGATGCCACTGGGTTACATGGGTTGTTTGGAGTATACGAGTAACGCGATGAGCTGTAAACGTCTGAAGTTGATAGGGTGGTGTGTTTAACCAGCCCAAAACTATTGTAGAGTCTGTAAAAAATAGAATCTAGGAGCTTTATGGATTCTGCTGCAGAAGTCATAAAGAGAATCTAATAGCTTGGTAACAAGAAAGCAGCGCAAAGCTCCAGGCGAGGTATCGACACAACTTTGATTGGGGCGAGCTTGGTTTTAGATAAGAGTAAATTAAACTGCTACGTGAGATCCTCCACTTGTTCTTAAATACGGGCAGCACTGTAAGCCATCTGAGAGGCGTCTCCAAAGATAAGGATTTCAAATTCATCGGCGTCCACGGGGCAGATCCCAACGAGGTATCTTGATGTCCGAGATGTGAGGAAGCTGGTCCACAAAACCTTGCCATTTGGAAAGTAGGTGAGATGGTAGAGGTGTGTCCCAGTCCAGACCCAGTTTCCAAGCCATCTGGATCAACTTGGCTCTAATAACAATTGGCCCTAGAAACCCTAGAGGATCATAAATTCTCGAAACAGCAGCCAGTATGGCCCGCTTAGTGTTGGTCTGGTCCGGACACCCCACATCAAAGCCAAAGCTGTCTGACAATGGATCCCATGTAGGCCAAGGATTTTAACCTGGGTGCGGTCATCAGGGTTCTCAATTTTACGTGGTCCCGTAGAGCAGTCAGTGCCCTGAACAGAAGCTGATTCTAAAAGAGCTGGCTCATTGCTAGCCCATTTGCTCAAAGGAAATTCGCCTTTCTCCATAAGACCTATAACCTGCTGTTGAAGTTCTACTGCTGCTGATAGAGAGGACTCCCGTAGCCAGGTCGTCTACGTACATGTCTTTGTCAACAGCAGCAGCCGCCAAGGGGAAGTTGGCACCTTCATCTTTGATCAACTGCTTTATGGTCCGGTGTGCCAAGAAAGGAGCAGGTGCTTGGCCATAAGAAATAGTATTTAATTCATATTCAGATACTGGTAATGAGGGGTCATCACGCCAGAGTATATGCTGGTAGCAGCGGTCATCAGGGTGAATGAGGACTTGTCTAAATCTTGACAAGATCTACCACAAAAACTATTTTATGGCGACGAAATTTCAGCAAAATATTGGATATGTTGTTCTGAAGCTTTGGGCCGACATAAAGATGGTCATTGAGAGACCCTATGCTAGTAGAAGCAGAGGCGTCAAACACAACACGTATCTTCATACTATCCCCACTTCCTTTAGTAACGCAGTGATGCGGTATTAGATACTCCGCTGGAGACATGGTTATTTGCATGTGTCCTAAGCTCTCATACTCGTGCATGAACTCAGAATAAAGTTTTCTTAAAGTTGGGCTTCGGCTAAGTCTACTTTCAACATGAGACAGGCGTTTGACAGCTGTCCACCTAGACGAGGGAAATGAAGGTTTTGGCTTCTTAAAGGGCAACCTGACCACGTAGCGGCCAGTAGGTAAGCGATAGTAAGTGTTAATAAAATAATTTTCACAATAAATATCATCCGGGTTGGTTATCTCAGACTGAGGATGGTCCTCCAACTCCCACAGACGACGTAGGTCATCAACTGGAGTCAAGTCAGTTTTGCGACGATGAGCAACAGCACAAAGAGAATGAGTGATTTTTGCCTCTGAAATATCAGCAACTCTACCTACAACAATAAATCCAAAGATTGTTCCAATTAGCCTAGGTAGATTATCACCAACAGACACTACCTGACCAGTGAGTATTTCAGCAAATAGGTCACAACCTAGGAGAAAGTCAACTGAGCTTGGTTCCCAGAAAGTTGTGTCAGCTAGCTCATAATTGGTAAATGGAGTACAAAGGTTAGCTGGGAATGGAGAACTGGGCAGGTCAAATGTAATCGCATCAACTACAAGAGCCTGAGTTGTTACTTCAACAGGGTTCAGGTGTGAAACTAAACGACAGGTTGTTTTCCCTTTCAGTCCTGTAAAGGGAGTCTGCCCTATACCCATTATGTTAATATTACATGTTTGAACATCTAAGGCCAGTTGAGACGCAACTTGTTTAGACAAGAAGGAAAACTGGCTCCCAGAATCAATGACCAATCTTAAGTCATGTGGGTTTCCCTGTGAATCAAGAATGGAACACACTGCTGTTCCCAACAAAACCTTGGAATCACTAAGCGCAGTAGTGCTCAGTGAGGTACCTGATTCAGTATACTGTGATGGTTCTGGGTTATCAGAGGTGACACCGATGTTGCATGCTCCAGACGCTGATGGTGTGTCCTGGTGAAGCAGTGAATGATGCTTTGATGAACCGCAGAGTCGACAACGACCCTTGGACTCGCATTTCTGAGTTGAGTGAGATGTAAACAAACAATTTCGACACCCGTTCCAAAACCTAAGACAAGCTAAGCGCTCCTTAACAGACATATCATTAAACTTAACACATTTTATTAAAATATGATTTGATTGACAAGCTGGGCATTTGATGGGGTCTCCCTTTATTGTTAGACCGTGCACTTTGCCTAGACTGGTATGGTTTATATTGCTTGCCCTGATAAGTATTATCCTTGGGTGTATTAGTACTATCTGTAGAGTCCACGCCAGGGGTAACCATAAGAACCTGGTTAGTCGCAACCCCGTGATTTTGTTTACGACGGTTAGAATAACTACTATAATTTTTTGTAGCGGGTTTGGTAGAAGCCGATGCTGGAGTAATACAAGCACCAGAGGCTAACTCACGTGCCGTACATCTCAACCGTAGGAAAGATAAAATCTTTGTACTTAGGAAAAGCTTTGGGGTCTTCTTGGATCAATTCAAAGGATTCTCTAGTACTAGTATCCAAAGCTCTCCGTGCAATGTAGAAAAGCATAAAATCAAACTGATCTGTAATAGAAATATGTTTGAAAGCTGAAACCCACTCAGAGATATGATTAGTTATTTCTTTAAGCTTTTCTATAGACGGCTTAGAACTCGGTGGCTGTAGAGCCAACAATTTATCAAGGTAAGTAGTCGCTACTAACCTGGGGTTATCATAAGTATTAAGAAGTAACTCCCAAGCAGTTTGGAAAATTTGCATCAGAAACAGGTATCTGAGCTATTAAGGATTTAGCTGCACCTTCCAAGGCCCCTCCTAAATGTCGAAATTTCTCTATAGGGAAAAGTTCAGGGTCATTGAGTATCAATGAACAAATGTATCCCTAAAGGCTGGCCATTGCGTAGGCTGACCATCAAATGTTGGTATTTTGAGTTTAGGAAGCTGAGCACGGGTGCGTGATATTCCACTTGTACTAGCACCTGACAGTCTATCAGGCGGCCCAGTCGACGTACGCTGCTGAGCCAGCTTTTCAGCTATGGAACCAGATTCAAAAAACAATCGCTTAGCTTCCTGACGCAGGTAGCGTTCAGTGTGCATAATATTATGCTCTTCTTGAAGATCACATAGATCATCATAAAGTGTATTGAACTTGTGGTATGTAGGAGACGCACTACTCATCATTGCATAAAACAGAGGGACCTTAGAAGAGTCTAAAGAGGCAGTAATACCTAGGTTATAGATTTCTTCGAGGTCCTCAATGATATTAGAGAGCTTGCGTTTCAAGCTGTTTATTTGGTTGGGTACCCCTGCAGCTGCACCGGCTCCTAAGTTCTCATTGGGCATGAAGTCAGAGATGCTGTCCTGAAATAACTCCAGCTCATCATCCTCCTCATTTCCAGTAGTTCCTCGATTTAATTCGATGGCTCCACTATTGTTTAAGGTATTGTTGTGTAAAGACATGATGATAGAGACTAAAACTAAAATAAAAGAACATATAACAAAGGATTTTTGGTAGGAAAGGTAATCCAGTAAAGGAATTCAGATAAATATGTAGGTAACCCCAACCAAATAGCAATAAGATTAAAATATAAATTATAATTATATAACACGTAGTGTGAAATAATAAGAAATAGCAACAAGATATAAAGTATTACCTATAATCAAATACACGTAAGTGTAATCAATAAGTAACGTAACTCAGATTAGGGATAAATTGAATATATTCTATCTAAAATAAAGTAGTGCCATAAATTTAAAACTTTCAATAGCTTGAGCATACAAAAGGCTAATAATAAAATTAATATATTTCATTCGTAAGAATATGTAACATATATATTATACTTATCAAACCAAATATGATTATTAAGGTAACCAGAAGAATTAACCATCCGCGACTCGACAGGACCAATGTATAATGCTGTAACGGCCTAGCCGTGATACTAGCAATAAATAAGAAATCAAGGTAATAGAGATCAGAGACCATACATTTCATTTAACAAATTAATATATTTAAGCGAAGAATAAAACAGACTTATAGTTACCTTAAATAACATCTAATTGGCCAATTAGGAACAAACAAATTATTATTATTAATCATAAACTAAACATAAATTTCGTTACCGGCTCCCCGACCGTAACGGACTCGACCGTACCGACCACGGATCTCGTAACGCAGCTTGATACTTGACGTGTATACACCATAGACACAGGCCACTTAATTTCCAACGACTGACTGACGTACTGACTTGATTTGACTTACATAAACTGGAACTTAACAGGATGACAACTACTTTAATTTACTGACCAAAATCAGACTTGCCGGTGCACCGTAAGGTTAAGCGTAGACAGCAACAGGGCAAGATGCCGTTTTGCACGGAAGCATGGAATTGTGTTCCTTTACATGGTTCTATCGCTAAGTGATGTATAGCGGCTGGATGTAGGAGCGTAGTTAGAATCCATCATTTAACATCATGATGTGTAAGCGCTGCAGCGGGTGAGATGTCGTACAGTAGGAGCATTCAAAGGTTCGAGATATCGATACCGGCAGAACGATACGTAAACAAGATAACAAGATATTTAACAGATTAATAAAATTTAAGTTTAAACAAAATACTTATTATTAATATCTAGAAGTTCTGAAAGTTTTAAATTAAAGTTAAGTAAAGTGACAAGTGAATCATAACGTTCACATAGAAAACAAGTTAAGAATACGTAACATATAGTTTGATAAGAGTGATAATGATAACAACACAAAAAATTAGTTATAAGAAAATTAAACTAAAAAACAGGTAAATTTAATTTATATCACCAAATAACATAATAATAAATAAAAATAAAATAAATAATCAGATAAGAGGACTTATAGTCCGAACCAACTAGCTATACTGTTAATAACTCTTTCTGCTGCACTAACACTGGAGCGGTGACAGCTTGTCGTCGGCGAACCCCGATAGAAGTATTTTTTCCTGACCTGGATTGAGGCCATAACCGTATTGGTTTGAGAACTGGGGTCACAAACTCTCTATAGATGTGATCTATAGCCAGGTTAAAAGAGTAGCAGATAGAGGTCCTCTTGTGGAACGCCTGTCTCAACACGTATATCGTCAGTGTCGTGAAAACCGACGCGTATTCTTATTAGTTAAAGCACAGTAGGGCTTCTATACATTTATCAATTGTCGGAAACGCTCTAGCCTTTAAAGTGTTATTACATGAAGATGACCAATATTATCAAAAGCACCGGTAACATCCAGAAAAGCGACAGCACTATCATTACCATTTTGTTTAGCGTGTTTTAAACAGCATCAATGAGCCGAGAGTTGATATGACAACCAGGAAGACCCTTCACAAAACCTCTCTGACAAGAATGAAAAGTTACTTGCTGTCGAAGTTCGCCATCAAGTACCTTTTCTATTAATCTTCTCAAGATAGAGTACATTGTAATGGGCCTCCATGACGCCACATCATCACTTCTGCCTTTACCTTTGTAAATAAGTACTGTACGACCTCTTCTAAACGCATCAGGCAAATATGAATATTTCAGAAAATATCGATTATGGTTTGTATAATATGGCCACCTCAAGGCGTTTTATTGTCCTAATAAGAACACCGTCAGGACCAGGACACGTGTCTAACGAAGTTGATTTTATTGCTTTGTGTATTGATTTCAGGCTCACAGAAGCTATGTTTTCTTGAGGAACGGTTTGCTCGTAAGATTCACGTACGCGATTATTGGAATATTCAAATATAGGTCTGTAGTGATCTTCTACTTGCTTGATGTCAATAGGGCACTGTTTGGTTTATCGGCAGTCATAATAGTTTGGACAACTTTTTTACGTCTGTTGTAATAATAATACTGAGCTACCTCATACTGATACTGCTCTTGTCTCCGTTCTCTGTCCTTCTTATTGCTTCTCTGAGGATTAGAAACTTTTCCGGCTCCTTTTCCTTTATTGTTCGTTTTATCCTTTTTACGTAATTTGAAATACCGTTGAGCAGGATGTTTTGGTCCAGGCAGCTCAGCATTCGCTTCTTTTAAAAACGTCAAAAAGCCATTAGTCACGTTATCGAAGAGTACAGGATCAAAGTCGTCATTAGATTTAAAAATGGATTTAAATTGTTTGTCCCATGAGTCAATTTTATTTTTAATAGTAGGATCAACAGATTTACTAGAGTGGGCTTGGTTAGAAATTAGACCGTTTAACTTAGCTGTGTTTGCTTCCACTGGATGTTTTTTATTGAAATGAATGCTAAGGCCTCGCTTATTCTTAAAAGACTGTCCGCAAATATCACATACTACGTTGTTGGACGCTGGGGGTAATTCACTTTGTTCTGAGTTGTTAATAGAACGGTAGATGTTGATGGTACATCAATCTCATTGTTTACATTAGAAATGATTACCTCAGCGTTTTGTGTTTTAAGAGTTCGAGGACTGGGGGTCAGTTTGCAAAGTGCTGATATCCACATTTTTCTTGCCTTTCACGGAGCCGTCACTTTCTATCCATTCAACATCTACTAGAGAATTTCCATTCTGCAGTGTAGTGGAATTGTTTTGCAATACACTTATTTTAGTGACGTAGGCTTCTTGTTTCTGGCCGTTATTTCTGGATATCACCACTTTTTGTCCAATAAAAGGTTTCGAAATGATGTTGGGTACCTCTGAAAGATTGTTCGTATCTGCCTGGTGGTTACTGACCTGATGATGATGGCCATTGTGCGCGTTGCCCACTGCATTTTCGGCTCCTGGGTTGACACCGAACAAATCACTCTCCTCAAATTCAGGGATTAAACCGTCAAATCCAACTAATCCCGATACCGAAAACATATATTATCGTGAGAGTATTTAGATTATTTAAAAGTATTTTCCGTCAAAAGATAAAAATTTGTCGACATTTAAACGTTATTGATTTTAAATAGTGCGAGTCCAAGCAAAAAGAACACATTTTTATTATAACTACATAATATTAAACTACACTAAACTAGAGCTATTTTAACTTTTAATTTACTAGTTAATACTAGTAAATAATATAACTATCTAAGACCTTCATAATAATGCAAGTAAATAAAATAATCATCAAAGAGTTATGTTAATAAAAAAATAAAAAAAATATTTATGTTTAAGCTAAATTGCACTTTTTGTTACGTATTGGTACTTAAGACTCTACGTTTAAATATATTTACATTGCCTGCAGAGACAATATTCTGCGCTAAGCTATTCCACTTATTTATAATTCTCTGTGAGAAAAAGTTGGCTCTAAGTGATGAATTAACGTTAAATTTATATAAAGATAGAGAATGTCCTCGCAAATTATTATTTTGTTTAAGTTTAAATAAATGGAGAGGAGTTGAGTAATAATTTGTTAAAGAATTAAAGAAATATATTTTGATACTAATTAGAGAGAGGTGATAGATCATATAGCAAGTAGACAACGTCGTTGGATCTTTTTTTGCTAACTCTATTAAATATGATACTAAGTCAAGGCGTTCCATGTTCCATCCACAGAAGAGCCCTGATCCTGATATATAAGTTTCCTTAAACATAGTTTCCGAGCTTTAACTAGAAACAACAAGTGCACTACTGCAATCAGCTAATAAGCTTTCCTAGCTTACTAGGAACTTAGAAAATAAAAAAAATACACATGTATAGTTTTTATCTATATAAGCTACTAATGAAGGGCCCTAATTTTTGATTAACTAATGATCATTTAGTGTTAGAGTTCGTTTACGATGAGTACCTGACACCCCACTGGCTCAAAACAATGGGCTTAACGATAGGATTTTTATCTTTCCCATGAAAATCTTAGAGTTCCCAACTGGGATCGAATCTGGATTGTTAGCATTTTGTTGTAATAATGATATGTTTTAAAATACCTAGCTATAATTATTTAGAGCCCATTTGGCCTAAATACACGGATAAATCTAATTTAAACATAAAAAATCGGGTATCGGGTACCTGGGAACTATTCTTCGACACATCGGATTTGCTACAGTTATCCTCACTCCTTCGGACTTCATTAGCTCGTCCTCAGAATATACAAATCGCTAAATTTATCCCTAACACGTCTTTGAATTAGCCTAGCTCATCCTCAGAATATAAAAATCGCTAAATTTATCCCTAACACGTCTTTGAATTAGCCTAGCTCGTCCTCAGACAGTAAATACATTCGTTTTATTCCCAGCGAACACCCATCTAGGCACTGATCTCGCTGAATCCTGCTTAACTTTTATAATCCAACAAGATCCGTAGATATACTTTCCCATTGGAACGAAACTAGGTTTACTTGTTTATCACATACAGGAATACACTTGTGCAAAATTTTAATCTAATTATATTAATTTTTAATATTTTACCTCTTTTTATAAAATTATTTAAATCATTTGATAAAAATTGAGCTAATGCTGATAATGAGATGGAACTTTGCACTTATGTTGGTCACATATATATCTAAATGCGTGTAAAATCCTAAATCGATTAAAACATTTTCCGCTTTTTATAATTTTCCAAAATTTTACTGAGTCATTATTGCGGGTTAATAACCTCATAAAAATATTTTCCGGGTAGCACAACTAGATCTAAAGATTGATTTTTGTACTAAGTTCCAACTCTCTAGTGTAAATACACACATACGACATAACGGACAACGATGGACATACGATAACATACAACGGGACATACGATGATAACGGAGACACAAACACATTTATACGCACACACTCACTCACACTCAAAAATACAGACAACTTTGTAAAAACCCCTTAGGAGGTCTTTAGCACATAAAACGGATAATTAATATGAAATTTTTGAAAATTCATAAAACGCAGAAGATGTTGCAATCCGTTTGAGATTTGGCAAACATTTAGTTCTACACATAAGACTAACATATGTGCCAAGATTTATTTCATTATCTGCATTATTCAAATTCTATTGAATGACTTGTAAATGTTTGAAAAAAAATCGAAAAATAATCTTATTTAATTGAAATTTTGGCACAAGTGTATCCCTGTTTGTAGTTTCGTATGTAAGTATATCTACAGTTTTTGTTACATTATAAAAATTAAGCAATATCGGGAGAGGTCAGTACCTGGATAGGTTATGGCTGGGAATAAAACGAATGTATTTACAGTCTGAGGACAAGCGAAGCGAGTTTGGAGTAGTGAAGATGGGCGTAGCGAATCCGATACGATAAGGAAAAGTTCTGAAATACCCCATAGAGATATATTACTAAAGGGGCACTATTAGTTGAATTTGAAACATCGAAAAAATAACCTGACCACCTTGGACTATCAATAATCAAATGAACTGAACAAAGTTACAGTGAATTATGTAGAAGAACGCTGAAAATATAAATCTAAACACAAACAATGTGCAGGAAGCCGAAAAAAATTGATTTCTTATAACCTTAACTTACTTTTAGAAGAGGTTTTTATTGAGGTTACACAGAGCCCCTGAGAGCTCCAAAATAAGGACAGGACTCTCAATGTATTGAGATAGGCTATGCCTCCTCTAGTATATATCTATATGCTATACCCTATTACAAAATACTCACCTTATTCAAGTATGCAACATTCTCCTTATACTCCGTAATTAATGAAGACAGTGTATTGAGGACAGAAGACTTGGTAGATATGTTGGAATTCTCGTAAAGAGTTTTATAGTCCGTAGCAGTGGGCAAGCGAGACACAGCTTGCATTACGACTTTCAAATTTGCCACTATCTCATTCTCCATGGACTTCAATTTCATGGATTCCTCTTCTTTAGTGCTCTCGAATTTCGACATGAAATCTTCCATTGTTTCTTCTTTCTTTTTTAGTTCAAGAAATTTTTGTTTCTAGACATAGAAGTTCGTCTTTTATCTTAAAAAAAGATGAATAAAATTAAGCAAGGAGAAAACACATCCTTTAGCGAATTTCCTTTGAAATTCGGCTAATGGATAGGCGTCATGGCGGAATTTCGAACCTCGGACCACGACACAAAATCCGTTTCAGAGGTCCCTAATGACGAAAAAATACGTTTCGCGAGATATATATATATATATAATATATATATATAATATATATTATATATTATATATATATATATATATATATATATATATATATATATATATATATATATATATATATATATAATATATATATTTATATATATATAATATTATATATATAATATATTTCTAGACACTTTCTTGTAAACACTCTATCTTTCGAACGGATTAATATTTTTTAACCAAACTTGGTACAAAAATCAACCTTCGGGAGGACACGAACCCTATTGAAAACCAGGTTTTTTTGACGTCATTAACCCGGTTTGCTGAGTCAGCGAATTTTTCAAAAAATCGGCAAAATTCAGGGTTAATGTTTTTTGCCGCGAAAAAGGTCAATATTTATGTTTTTTAAGGCGCTGAATCGAATGAAACCGATCCGAAGTCGATACGACACTCTAAGTGACCAAAAAGTCCAAAAAACATTATAAATTACCAAAGACCAAAATTTAGGTCGATAAAAAAATTTCGAGTAGGGTGTCGTTTTCTATGTATTTTGGGCGCTGAATCGAATGAAACCGGTCCGAAGTCAATACGACACTCTAAGTGACCAAAAAGTCGAAAAAACCACATAAATTATAGAAAACCAAAATTACGGTCGTTAAAAATTAAATTTCGAGTAGGGTGTCGTTTTCAATGTTTTTGGGCCTCTGAGTTGAATGCCAGTGGTCCGGAGTCAATACGACCACTCAAACTCAGGGTACCTGGGTTCAAATCCTGGAAGGGACGATAACTTTTTATCGTTTTTTTTACTTAATATAAGTTTACAACTAGAAAATAATTTCTGGCGCGGTGGTCCGCATGTCGGGCGAATTTCCTTTGGATGCGAGCACTCAAAACCCAGAGTACCTGGGTTCAAATCCTAGTAGGACAATAATTTTTTATCGTTTTTTTACCTAATATAAGTTTACAAACTAAAAATATTCTGGGCGGTGGTCCGCATGTCGGGCGAATTTCCTTTGGATGCGTGTTTTCCGTGCTTTTTACATTATATAAGTTTACAACTACTAAATAAATAATTCCGGCGCGGTGGTCCGCTGTCGGGCGAATTTCATGTAGAATGCGTGTTTCCGTGCAAACAACCCATTTTTTGCTTGCATGCGAAAAATGCCATTGCGTGGTTCCGGTTCATGCTTTAGAACCTAAGCAGTTACTCAATTGTCAAGCACTGCTCGTAACTCATTTTGTCTGTATTTTCCAAAGGAAATGCGCTAAAACCTTTAAAGATAACTGACTAAGCTTAAAGATGAGTAAGCTTTAAACTAGTGCAAATAATAGTGCGTACTTCTAATTTTAGAGGCATAGTTTTGTGCAACCAACTGGATAGTTATGCGCATTTCCTTTGGTAAAATACAGACAAAATGAGTTACGAGCAGTGCTTGACAATTGAGTAACTGCTTAGGTTCTAAAGCATGAACCGGAACCACGCAATGGGCATTTCTTGCATAAGCAAGAAATGGGTTGTTTTGCACGGAAACACGCATACTAAATGAAATTCGCTCGACAGCGGACCACCGCGTCGGAATTATTTATTAGTAGTTGTAAACTTATATAATGTAAAAGCACGCGAAACACGCATCCAAAGGAATTCGCCATATGCGGACCACCGCCAGCGAATTATTTTAGTTGTAAAATTGTTATTAGGTAAAAAACGATAAAAAATTATTGTCCCTACTAGGGAACCCAGGTACTCTGGGTTTGAGTGCTCGCATCCAAAGGAAATTCGCCCGACATGCGGACCACCGCGCCAGAATTTTTTAAATACATAATAATAATAAAATAATTTCTCGTGTTTTGGGTTTCATTAAAAATTGTGGCAATGAAAGACAAAATTGCCTCTTCATAAAACTTCTTGCAAGATTAAGAAATTAAAAAATAACATGTCTCTCACTCAACAGATTTAGCTTTCAGAAAATGGACTAAGACAGGTTATTTTTTCTGAACAACTAGTGCTACTCGCAGAGGAGCACTAGTAGGTAATGTATTCAAAGACATTATCTGAGTTAGAAACTTTTAGATAAAAACAAGGGAACTTATTTCGTTTAGTTCTTCCAGCCTATCATCCATTAGTAGCTGATGTTCATAAATTAGCCGACCTTATCCTCCTAGACGAGTTATTACCAATGCTGAAAATAAGATCGCTAATGCTTTCATAAGAAAATAAGATGCTGGAAATAAAATCGCTGATGCCTTCATATGAAAATAAGATTATAGAAATAAGATAGCTAATGCTTTTATAAGAAAATAAGATGCTAGAAATAAGATAGCTAATGCTTTTATAAGAAAATAAGATGATAGAAATAAGATCGCTAATGTTTTCACAAGAAAATAAGATGATAGAAATAAGATAGCCAATGCTTTTTTAAGAAAATAAGATCTGGAAATAAGATCGCTAATGTTTTCATAAGAAAATAAGATGCTGGAAATAAAATCGCTGATGCCTTCATATGAAAATAAGGATAAGAATAATAGCTTTTATAAGAAATAAATAGATGCTGAATAATATCGCTATAATGCTTCAATATAAAATAAGATGATAGAAATAAGATAGCTAATGCTTTTATAAGAAAATAAGATCTGGAAATAAGATCGTTAATGTTTTCATAAGAAAATAAGATGTTGGAAATAAAATCACTAATGCTTTCATATGAAAAAAAGATTATAGAAAAAAGGTCGCTAATGCTTTTATAAGAAAATAAGATGGCTAATCCTTTCATAAGAAAATAAGATACTGGAAATAAGATAGCTAATGCTTTTATACCTGATTATTGTCAGATAGTATATGCTGGCAATCTGTTATTTTGTTTCTTAATTCGACAATTGCGTTTTCAATTAGACTGATCTGATTTGTGTCTGATTTATAATCTTCGAGATAATTTAACTTATTAGCAGAAGGATTTAGTTTGTCATCCAATAATTTTCTCCTTAATTCCTGTTGTTCTAGTTTCATTCGAAGTCTAAATGCTTCTTCGTTTGACTGCAACAATAATAATGACAGCAAGTAATAAAAAAATAAGCAATTTCAATATTTATAAGTACAAGTATTCGACTTGTAAACATAAAATTTAATAAAGTCTCTCCATATCTATTAAGGCATCATGTATGAGCACTTGATGCAAGAGTGATGTTCTTAGAATGAATATGAAGAAGAACGAGCAGTTCGCTGTCCGAAGGAAGGTTGTCAAAGATTTGAAAGTCATTAACTTTGTAATTGACCGACCTCTTACAGGCGGCTACAACAGGAAACTTATGACTTATTTATTCTCTTTAACCAGATGTATTCTGGGCATGGACTTATTTAATCACAAAATATACCTAGTTAATAACTTTTAGAGAGACATCTTTGTTGTTAAAGATCCGACAGTGTATATGCTGTTAGTTTATGTATACTTGAGTTTATATATCTCATATTTATAGAAAATATATCAAATAATTATGATATCTCAAGTAGATTTATCATGTATGGATGATATCTCAAGTAGATATATCAAGTATGGATATGATCTCTTCAGTAGATATATCATGTAACGATGACATCTCAAGTAGATATATCATGTATGGATGATATCTCAAGTAGATATATCATGTATGGATGATATCTCAAGTAGATATATCATGTATGGATGATATCTCAAGTAGATATATCATGTATGGATGATAAGTATATTTATCATGTATGGATGATCTCTCAAGTAGATTTATCATGTATGGATATGATCTCTCAAGTAGATATATCATGTAACGATGACATCTGAAGTAGATATATCATGTATTGATGTCTTAATTGCAAAAATCAAATAAAAAGCCTGTATAAATTGACAACTAAAAGTTTATTCCTCATAAAATAAATCAACATAAAAAAAGTCAAAGTTCTGTTTAAGCAACTGAGGCCAATTAAATTATAAAGTTAATTAAAAATAAATGGACCTAAAAGAGGAAAGACTCCGTTAAATATTTGACTCTGTTGGTATTTTTTTTAATTTAGATACTTGAGATGTCATATTAATGATATTTCAAACAGGTTTTTCATATGTATGATGATATTTCAAGCAGACATATCTCATACATGATAATATTTCAAGCAGACATATCTCATATGTGATGATATTTCAAGCAGACATATCTTATATGTGATGATATTTTAAGCAGACATATCTCATACATGATAATATTTCAAGCAGACATATCTCATATGTAATGATATTTCAAGTAGACATATCTCGTATGTGCTGATATTTTAAGCACGTAAATCATATATATAATAATGCTTCAAGTAGATACATCAAGTAGTGATGATATCTAAATCAGGTATATAATATAATCAAGACATCTTAATTAGATTATTGTATTTTTAAACACATTTCTTAGTTGATACATTTTTTATATTCTCTAGTCTGCGGAACGCAGGCCTATCTATAATTTAGTGGATGAGCCAAACTACCCATAACATTTTATAGGGAAATTAGACTTCTTTGGAAATGTCTAAATAGTATATTTTAAATATTTAAAGCTCGTATGGTTTTTACGTGCAACCGCCACGTGAAACAGTCCGACATCGATCCCGGTGTTCTCTTGGATTTTCATGCGATAGATGGAAATGCTTTCATGAGCCGCCCTTTGAAAGAGACTTTAAGCCGGTGGTTTCGAGCCTGTGCGATGTCAGGTACTCGCCAAAGATTTCTAAATGAACCTCGATGTAGGTAATATTTAGGGCCCTCCATAGTAGATTAAATTAAAAGTTTCTCCTTCATGTTTTTGAGAACAGGAAATTTAGTTTGGCAGTGAGGGAAGTGTTATTTGTAGTTGAAGCTATTGAAACTTATTTCTAAGTCACGGCTCTTCTGGGTATTTGACAGGAAAATTGTCATAAGTCACAGCTCTTCTGGGTATTTGACAGGAAAATTGTCATAAGTCATAGCTCTCTGGGTATTTGACAGGAAAATAGTCATAAGTCACAGCTCTTCTGGGTATTTGACAGGAAAATTGTCATAAGTCACGGCTCTTCTGGGTATTTGACAGGAAAATTGTCATTAGTCACAGCTCTTCTCGGTATTTGACAGGAAAATTGTCATAAGTCACAAGCTCTTCTCGGTATTGACAGGAAAATTGTCATAAGTCTCAGCTCTTCTCGGTATTTGACAGGAAAATAGTCATAAGTCACAGCTCTTCTCGGTATTTGACTGGAAAATTGTCATAAGTCACGGCTCTTCTGGGTATTTGACAGGAAAATTGCCTGCACTAGGACTCAATAGGTATACACTATCTTCTATCTAAGGGAGTTAGCAAAAATTACCCAACAACATGACCGACTTGCTAGTTATCCCTTTTAACTACTATCACTGCTCTTGGTTTACTAAAAGCAAATTATTTATAAGATTAGAATAACACTACTTGAACTTACAGGATTGCTGAAGATTTCATCACCTAATGATGCTTTTAATCTATTAATAGAATCTATTTCATTATGAAACCTGGTTTTTTCATCAGACATCACAGAATTCTTATATTTGAGATTTAATAATATATCTTTAACTGAATCGTCCATTTCCGTCATTATTTCTATAGCCTTGTCCTTTTCCTAGAATATTATGCAACAAGTTCATACATCCAGAAAATCAAATATTAGCAAATATTAACTAAAAATATAATAACCACTTAATAAAATTAAATTACTTTAAGGTGAAACACAAAGCCAGATATTTCTTGGAGTTTATATACGCCAGTGCTTATTGGAATATTACCTATTAGGGTCATTCCATATCAAATCAACACAGGTAAAACATGTGATAAAAGTCACTTATTGTACAATTTTTATCAATAATTGATGAATCTTAACTTTTTTGCAGTTTAACATACCTCGACACATGTTATGCGCTACTGTGTCTAATCCCATGGCGGTTCCGAAATGAAACTTACAAATTTTACTAACAGTTTAAGCCCTTTTTAGGAATTTTTTCAAAATTTTTAAAAATTGGCTTTTTGGGATATTAGCATTTTTACTCTATATTTGCTCATAATAAAACCTTGTCACTAATTATGTAAAAGTACGTAGAATCTATTTGAAGGAGCCAAGTTTAAGCTTTCAAACGCCACTAAAATAAAAATCATAGCCCACACAGAATTTTAGATGCAGCCATTTTTGTAGTCGAAGAAATATATCATTTTGATACTACCGAGTTTTGCAAAACATGATTCTCTCGCACAATTATATTGAGTCGAAGAAATGTTGAAAAATCACATTTTTTGGAAAATTCACCACCCTACTGCGGCAATATGGCTGCACCAAATTAGCCAAAACTCTATGGATTTTTTTCTTCTATAGTCAGCCAAGTTATAATATAATCGGTGACATCGAGTTCAAAAATGTACTTTTTTGAGTTGATTTGACATGGAATGTCAAAACCCCTTACGTTTTATGTTAAACTACAATTCCCCACGTCGACTCGTTGGTATAACCAAAAAATCGAAAAAAACAGTGATCATTTAGTACTCGAGCACCTAAAATAGCTACAATGTGGACATTTTATAAAAAAATAGGTATCATATTTTAACGAATATTTCAGAGAAAGAATAAACTTATTTTCTTAATTTAAAGCTTTCCCCTCTTTTAACAGAATTCTAATTATGATTGAGGCAGGTTTTTCGGGCTATTATATTGTAAAAGATAAGACAACAGTCTTCAAAACTGAACACCTATTGTAGCACGCTTCTCTAGCTTGTAATAAATACGGAAGATAAATATGTTGACATTAATATTTAACGCCAAGATCGGCTTTAAGGTAACTTCACATTTTTCAGAATTTTTTCCTAGTTAGTAACCCAATACCTAAAACCTTTTTTTAAAACACATAAATTATCATTTTAAAACAGTAAAATTTATATAAAATATATTAGTTCGAAGAATCCGAAGGTAAGAATACATTCTTAGAAATAGTTAAAGAGTTAAGAGTATCGGTTTACCGGAGGTGTGAGTCCCTGGGGAGCCCCTGTTATCTCGATATTTAGCCCTCCTGTGTCATCCGCCTTTATATACTAAAAGTTTTCCTACAAAAGTTACTTTAAAAAAATACTTTCCCGGAAAAATAAAATTTAATCTTTTTATTTCAAATTAGCTTAAAACCTTACCTTAGAGTGCGACTGTGCCAATCAAAAATTGGCACAAATAACTGTACCAATTAAGTGTGTCAGTCAAAATAACTTGACTTCTTTGCCTTATAGTGCGAATGGGCAAATCAAAAGTTGGCATAAAATGACTGGACCAGAAAATGTATTTGTAAAAAAACTTAATCTTTAATCTTTATATTTCAAATTAGCTGTAAACCTCTCCTACTCTATGAGTCCGACTGGACTAATCAAAAACAACTTGACCTCCTACCCTTAAAATGCGACTGGACTAATCAAAATCACCTTGACCTCCTACCCTTAAAATGCGACTGGACTAATTAAAATTAATTTGACCTCATACCCTTAAAATGCGACTGGACTAATCAAAAACAACTTGACCTCCTACCCTTAAAATGCGACTGGACTAATCAAAATCAACTTGACCTCCTACCCTTGAAATGCGACTGGACTAATCAAACTCAACTTGACCTACTACCCTTAAAATGCGACTGGACTAATCAAAAACAACTTGACCTCCTACCCTTAAAATGCGACTGGACTAATCAAAAACAACTTGACCTCCTACCCTTAAAATGCGACTGGACTAATCAAACTCAACTTGACCTCCTACCCTTGAAATGCGACTGGACTAATCAAAAACAACTTGACCTCCTACCCTTAAAATGCGACTGGAGTAATCAAAAACAACTTGACCTCCTACCCTTTAAATGCGACTGGACTAATCAAAAACAACTTGACCTCTTACCCTTAAAATGCGACTGGACTAATCAAAAACAACTTGACCTCTTACCCTTAAAATGCGACTGGACTAATCAAAAACAACTTGACCTCCTACCCTTAGAGTGCGACTGGACTAATCAAAAACAACTTGACCTTCTACCCTTACAGTGTGATTAGACCGATCCAAAATTGGTATAAAAATAACGACAAATTAAAGATATTGATCGAAACAACTTGATGAATCAATTAAACATCAATTACTATTAAAAACCACTAAAAACTAATTAATGACCTAACCTTTTTTATTTCTAATTATTACTAAATAAATAATATTTTATCTATTATCCTATTTAACATTATTTCACATCCCTCATTACACACTTTTTCTCAAACGATTTTCATTAACTTATTTTTTTACTCATTTTTTATTAAAATTATATATCTTTAGTGAATTACTTTACTTTTTATGTTTATATTATACTTGCTATTAACTAAGACTTATAAGTAATTTCTTTAATTAGTTTTTTTTTACAAAACAGCTATTTTTCTGTTGTATTTAAGCAATAAAGATACAAAATAATTTGTTTTATATTTGTATGTTTTATTTAAATTTAAGGCTTGCTTCGCTCTCTAGGTTGATAAAACCCTTATTTAACATGTTTGAAGGAACTCGCTTCGCTCGTTGAAGGTGTAAATGGATTAAAATATTTATTTTATCACAATAAATACATTAACATTTAGTTTGGCAAATCACCACTCCTGTGGTTTTCTAGGCTCCTATCTGTGATTTTTGTCAAAGGGTGATGGAAATTAAACCCGCAGCACATTATTAATTACTGAACTTGGCAGCTTTAAACCCCCCCCCTCCCCCTGTAAAAAATCCTGCGGACACCCATGGCCACCACTTCTTCCATCCTCTACCGAATAACCAGAATAATGTTATTTATACACCCCCTCCTCACAAGAAAATTATAGTTAGCCTTAGGGCCAATAATAAGAAGTAGGACATCTCTGTTCTATACGAGGAATAGCTGGCTCCGTAACAGAGCTAGCTGAACCCACGCACTGGTTTCATTATGCCTTGAGGATATAGATATCTAAGCAGGGATTCGTTACAGAAATTCTCCTCCGCATTATGTGATATTCTTATCTCTATTTAAAGCAGGCCGTTTAAACTGAAAATACAGAGTAAGGTACATTTCCAAGTTTTCCTGGTAGATTTATTCGTATACTAAATATCGTCTTACAACTGTATACGGGGGCGGGCAAATAAGTATTTAATACCTAAAAATGGAAACCAGTTCAGTCTGTTCTCATATTTATTTATTCATAATTTTGACAGATGCATATTTAAAAAATTTAAAAAATTGGGTACCTCGGAACTTTTCCTTTTCACATCGGATTCGCTACGCTCATACTCGCCGCTTCGGACTCACTTCGCTCGTCCTTAGAATATGGGGATCGCGTAATTTATATTGTCTTTGTAATCGCTTCGCTCGCTTTCACATTGTTAAAATAATAGCTTTATTCCCAGCGGTCAGCCATCGAGGCACTAACCTCGCTCGATGCTGCTTAACATAAGTGATCTAACAAAAATAGTTGATGTACTAGCCGTATTGATATGAAACTTAAAATAATTATTGGTGACATAAAGATATACACTTATACTAAACTTTAACTGAATTCGATATTTTTACTCTTCCCCATTTAATCGTAGGTATATAGGAAATTTTTTCTATAACAAATTTGTTTCTATAACAAAATGCGCCCTAAATTGCAAATCGATCAAAAAATGACACAGGTCCTAAAAATAGATGTTTGTACAAGTGGAAGTAAGAGTGGACAGTAGCCATGCCTGGTAAATAGAACACACCTTTAGGTCCTTTTTACCAACCCTTCACACGTTCCCAAATTATGATTGGCTGTTTTTTCCTCATTATCTTCACTCGATGATTGACTCTCGATCACCTTCATTAGGACTAAATGCCTATTTAGCATGCAGTGCCCAGTGATTACTTCAACCAGTCTAGTCTGTCTTTGACTAGACTTAGGCCCGTATTCAATGACATTTTCCTAACATTCTCCTTGTTCCTTAAGGAACAAGGACTAAGAATAATGTTATTTATACACCCCCTCCTCACAAGAAAATTATAGTTAGCCTTAGGGCCAATAATAAGAAGTAGGACATCTCTGTTCTATACGAGGAATAGCTGGCTCCGTAACAGAGCTACTTACTAAGTCTTAGTAAGTAGAAATTACTTATAAGTCTTAGTCAACAACATTCTCCTTGTTCCTTAAGGAGAATGTTAGGAAAATGTTAGGAAAATGTCTTTGAATACGAGCATTAGACTAGAAGCCACTTAGATTTCCTTCTGTACACTATTGGAAATATCATCTTTGAGATTTTTGTACAAAGTTTCAACTCTCATAAACACACGGGATCTACGATGATAACAGTCACTTACGCACTCACACTCACTCACATACAGTCAGACATTTTAGAAAATACACTCAAGTGGGGTTTAAACACCTAATAAGATTTTTCAAATCCCAGTATTAGAATATAAGTACCAACACATTACTCCTATATACCTACCTACCTTATTCCTATATACCTACCTACCTTATTCCTATATACCTACCTTTATTCCTATATACCTACCTACCTTATTCCTATATACCTACCTACCTACCTACCTACCTTATTCCTATATACCATCTGAAAGAATGAGAAAAAGTAAGAAGAATTTAAAATCAATAAAATTTAGTATTTTGTCCAAACCAGGCCGTAAAATTACTCTACTGTTAAAATTAAGTTAAGTATTGGTACATTTTGAATTTGATTTTCGATCTTTGTGACAGCATCCTGCTTCCTTAGTCTCTCAGTGTAAATTTCCTCTACGCTTCTTAGCTCCATGTCATAGTCTGACTGCAGCTTTTTACTTTCTTGGATTATTTTTTGTAAATCAAGATTCGTTTCTGAATTCAATCTTTCGATTGTTAAGTTATAATCTGTTAGTAAGCCTTGTGCCTCTGAAAGTAAAAATGATCATGAAGTTAATTATTCAAAAATATACTGGGGAAATTAGGTGTTAGTACGAAATGAGTCACGTTTATTCCGGTCCGGCTCCTGGTCTAAATGGGACTTCTTAAGGTTGCAAGCCCTACGTATCACGAAACAAGGGCTAAAGGATGATTATACCTGATGCAGATACTAATTATGAAAGTAGTGAAAATTTTACAGGTAATACATGCATTACCTGTCAAGTCTACGACCAAAGCTTTGACTCGTTTATCATAGATATGGTAGACTGCTTGCTCTCTCATCTCCTTGTCTATGTTTTGTTTGATTTTATTGATTTCGGCGTACAATTGGTTTATTTTAACAGTTAGCAATCCGAGGTAGTAGTTTCTATCTTGTATCGATC
Source organism: Microvelia longipes (assembly GCA_018340805.1). Classification (NCBI taxonomy): domain Eukaryota; kingdom Metazoa; phylum Arthropoda; class Insecta; order Hemiptera; family Veliidae; genus Microvelia; species Microvelia longipes. The sequence goes on along the minus strand of JACMZG010001893.1, from coordinate 27,619,215 downwards.
TCTTTGGACCAGGTGTTTTGCTCTGGGTTCCACCTCGAGTTACTGGTATGCCTTCTTCACTCACTAGCATTTCTCTCTGAAACTAACACTATTATCTTAGTCACGACTTACGGTGTTAACGCTAAAGAAAGTTCTCAAAATTACAAAATGTCAATATCTGTATTACGTTCACAAATGTAAAAAAACGGCAAATATTTTCGAGTGTTGATCCTGATGAATACTTTGTTTGGGGGGGGGGCGGAGGATGTTTATGCGAAAAATGAAATTTCTGACATGTGCCACCCATCGAAAGGGATGTTAATCTGATGTCCGTGCGATGTCAGGTACTCATAAATTATTCTAATCCTTAAGGAACATGAGCAAAAGTTTGGCCCTTAATAGTAACATATAAAGGGTGGTACCATATTTTAAAAACTTTATTCTTGACCTATCTAAAAAGCAGTATAAGCATTTTGGCACTGATTTTGAAAATCTTGAAATAATGTTTACTACCCTATCAAAAAATTCTTACCCTTCTTGAAGAGAACGGTCTGTCCATAAGATCGTCTGACATGCCTCCGGAAGATGAGAATCTTTCATCTCTTCTTCTTCTTGACAAAGGTCTCATCATCTCCATCTTAGTTCTTTTAGCTTAAACTAAAATTTACCAGAGCAAATGCTTTTTATTAATTTTTATTACTTCGTTTTCACCAAGGTGAGCTTAAAGCAGAGATGGTTATTTAATTTACCCTTCGTTGTCACCAAGGTGAGGTTAGAGTAGAGATGGTTATATAAGTCACCCTTCGTTGTCACCAAGGTGAGGTTAGAGTAGAGAGGGTTATTTAATTCACCCTTCATTGTCACCGTGAGGTTCGAGTAGGGAGGGTTAAATTCACCCTTCGTTGTCACCAAGGTGAGGTTAGAGTAGAGAGGGTTATTTAATTCACCCTTCGTTGTCACCGTGAGGTTCGAGTAGGAGGGTTATTTAATTCACCCTTCGTTGTCACCAAGGTGAGTTAGAGTAGAGAGGGTTATTTAATTCACCCTTCGTTGTCACCGTGAGGTTCGAGTAGGGAGGGTTATTTAATTCACCCTTCGTTGTCACCGTGAGGTTCGAGTAGGGAGGGTTATTTAATTCACCCTTCGTTGTCGCCGTGAGGTTCGAGTAGGGAGGGTTATTTAATTCACCCTTCGTTGTCACCAAGGTGAGATTAGAGTAGAGAGGGTTATTTAATTCACCCTTCGTTGTCTTTAGGTTGTCATAAAGATTAAGTAAAAGCGAGAGAGGATCATATTACTCTCGGATCATATTAATCATACTAAAATTAATCTCGGGCTGTCACAAGAGTTTATATAAACCTACAACCTTGTTTAAGGTTGAAATGTATCAAGAACGACTTTGAGTCTTAGTACTTGAAATTTGACAAATGTGATTTTTTTAACTTGGCGAACATAGGTAAACGTATCCAAAGTGACACATACATACAGCTTTTATAGAGCATTTATGAACCGAAAAACCACAGCCTTAGTTAAAAACCAAAAGATAATATAAACTAGATAAATCATAAAGTGCATTTAACTACTGAATGTAGTATAATTATTGTGCAAGAGAAACCTGACTTTTACCTATTTTTATTTATTAAAGTTTTGATGGTATCGAATTATATTTTCCTTATTTAATCGTGTCATACATTTTGATAATATTGCTAAACGGTTCGCAAAAATGTAAGATTAATTATTTCATTATCTTTATTTAAGTATTATAATCATCATCGTTAATGAATAACTTGAAAAATTTAGTTCACAGTATTAGCTACTAAAAAAACTGACAATATTAACTTATTTCTGAATAAGTTAAGACAATATTAAGACACTATTAAGATTTATGAATAGGGAATTGATTGTTTACTCTTTTTCATTGCTTAGCGACGACGTATTGGCATAGGGGAGAAAGTGTAGATGTTTCCATAGTTTAAGACTTGTGGCGCATTCTGTTAGCTGGTGCTGTTAACTAAATTGTTGAAATGTATTATTCTAATATAATAATTGATAATGCACTTAAGTTATGTATTATTAAAAATAATGTCAGCTATATTCAGTCTTTTATAAAAAGGCATATGGTATAAAGATACCGTATGTCTTTTTATAAAAGATTTTTATTATTTATAAAGATAAATAATATTAGTTATTTATGCAACAAGGGATGAAAGTAAGTTTTACAGCTCAAGTTAAAGTTTCGTCCTAAGGCAGCGCCGAAGAAGGAAACTTCATTAGCTCACGAGGCCGGTAGGCCGAGGGAGATAAACTATTTAGCTCCCGAGGCTTGCCGAGGGAGATAATACGAGAGCTGAAAACTTTCATCCCTTGTTGCATATTAAATTGTATCTACGACTAGAAAACATAATTAATTAACAACTATTAATATATTCTTCAGCTCCTTAATTGTTATTGTGTTAGTTTAGTTTATTCTTACCATGTCAATTATTTTGATGAAGAGAGAATAAAGCCACTATCTTCACATTATTTTATTGTAAGCTGTCAATAGAATAATGTGTAATACTATATTTGTAATTTAAACATTAGCGTGTGTATATTGTATATTCTACCCGTAGTACCAACATAACACCGAAAAAAATCCTAAAAATTTCCTCAAATTCCTAAAAATTAAAAAAAACTAAACAATTCTTTCGAGTTGGCAACACTTTCACTTTTCCTCCCTAGGAAGTAAAAGTACATTTACAGTGTGAGGTAACAAGACTGTAAGTAGAACTTACAATACAAGGAGTAGATAAATAATATTATAACATATTTTTTTTTCATTTTCCAGATTTATACCGTAACTATATACACAAAAAGTATTGTGCTTGCATTATAAATCTAAAGCCATGATTTCAGCAGAATTATCTATTTCATGTGTTTAACACCTCCCGAGTGGTTTTTACAAGTTGTCTGGTTGTATGTGTGTATCTGTGTCTCTTCTCATTGTAGGTCCCAGAGTGTTGGTGCAAAAGAAATAAAACTTGGCACAAAAATCAATCTGTAGGTCCAGATGTGCTTTCCAGAAAATATTTTTTTATGAAGTCAATAACCGTCATTATAGCTCAGCTAATGTTACCAAAATTGATAAACATTGATAAAATTGAAAAATGTTTAGATAGATTTGGACGCACACGCAGACAGTTTATATAATTTTTATCAAATAAAAACTTTAAAAAAATCAAAAAAATAATTCGAATTTTTCTAAAATTTTTGTTTTGGTTACAGTTTTTGTTGAATCACTAATACTAAGCAGAGCATCTAGCAAGTTCTGGATGAGCAACCGCCGAGGAAAACCAGATGTATTACTATCTAAAGACAAGAAAAGCAACTCCAAAGGCGCTGCAATATAAATCAGGAGACTTATTCTATACTCTGAGGACGAGCGAAGACATTAGTAACAATAGCAGATATATTTAGTAATGGCAGGTATTGTAGTAGTTTATAGCAGGGTTATAAACCCTGCAAAGGAAATATTGCAAAGGAATGTGCAATATTTCTTTCTGTATCATAATTATTGATATACCTATACCTAGCGCTATACTGTACATAGGATTTTAAATTATTATTAGGATTATTGCTATGGTTATAGCTATAACAATAGCTATAACTCCCTCTACGAAGGATTATAGCTATTCCAACATAACTACCTATAACTAGCAATAACTATATACTAGCTATACTAGCAATAACTATATAACTATAGTTATATAACTATTGCTATAACTCCCTCTACATAGGATTATAAGCAATTATTATAAGCCCGATATAAGCCTCTACACTTTAGTTTGCACAATAAAAACCTCTACTCTCTATAGCTTAGAAGGAAGCAAAACCCAGATAGTAAACTTACAATTAAATTACATAACAGTTCTATTTTTAACCAAAGGAAGAATGAAACTGCTGACGAAGTTGATTTACATCAATATTTTGCGAAACTCAGCAAATTGGTGACCAACAAAATAGTTCCCCTTTCAATTAAGATTCTATATTAAGACAGAAATGACTAAATATAGTACTTTAAAATCCTCAAATTAGGAATAGCCCACTTTAAAACTTTTTTTTGTGTTTATTGTAGTGATTATTTAAATATTGTTTTAATTTGTATAGTGAACTGACATTAGGTTAATGTTTTGCAAAATAAAGTCTCAAGTTGGATTTACCTGTATCTGAATCTACAAATTAGTTGTCGCGTAAGTTTGAGTGAATAATTTGCTGAGTAATTGCTAATCCAGTTATAAGATACGAGTACACATTTTAACTAAGTATGGTTCAGTTTTGATCAACGTGTCCGCAGTAAGTAATTTAATTATAATATTCAAATTTAATTATGATACATATATAATTATAATACACATATTTTAACTAAGTATGGTTCAGTTTTGATCAACGTGTCCGCAGTAAGTAATTTAATTATAATATTCAAATTTAATTTTGATATACATATATAATTATAATATACATATTTTAACTAAGTATGGTTCAGTTTTGATCAGCGTGTACGCAGTAAGTAATTTAATATAATATTCAAATTTAATTATGATATTCATATCTAATTATAATATACACATTTTAACTAAGTATGGTTCAGTTTTGATCAACGTGTCCGCAGTAAGTAATTTAATTATAATATTCAAATTTAATATGATATACATATATAATTATAATATACATATTTTAACTAAGTATGGTTCAGTTTTGATCAGGGTGTACACTGTAAGTAATTTAATTATAAAATTTTATATTAATTATGATATACATATATAATTATAATAGACATATCTAAATTAAATATACATATTTAGTTATAATATTTATATTTAATTATAGTATACAAACTAATTTTAATAAACATTTTTAATTATAATAAATATATTTTGTATTTTTGCGAATCTCTTGCTAATGAGCCTCGAATATTTTTAAACAAAGGTGCTACGTCTAGATGTCAGTGGGCCAGATCATACACAAAGCAAATATAGAAGTGGAACGTTAACATCTCTTTAACCCTAGAACACTCATCTTAAAAAACAACCTATACTGTCCATAATACGTCAATTTGACCTACATCTAAAAAAGTTATAAAATGCACTTTTTTGTAAAAAGTTAATTAAGATTAAAAAAAATAAGAAAAATGTTGGCGCTGTGGTCCGCATGTCGAATTTCCTTCGGAATGCGTGTTTCCGTGCTTAATAATTAATTTCTTGCTTTAGTAAGTTTCCGGTTTAATTTTTTTATAACTCACGCTGTTACTCAATTCAAGCGTTACCCATGACTCATTTTTCTGTATTTTCCAAAGGAAATTATTAAATGCGCATAATTGTTGGTTATACAAAACTATGACTTTAAAATTGGCAGAGCACACCATGTTTATATCTTTTAAAGCATTTCATTTGAAAAAACAGAGAAAACGAGTTACGATTAGTGCTTGGTAATTGAGTAACTGCTCAAGTTATAAAGCATAAACCAGAACCTTATAGGCAAGAAATGCATTGTTAAGTACGGAAACACGCATTCCAAAGAAAATATTCGCCTAGCATGCGGACCTCTAGAATTAGTGTATAATTTTGTTGTTATATTATAAACTTATATAATGTAAATTTAACTTTATATATATATATATATATATATATATATATATATATATATATATATATATATATATATATATATAAAGTTTTACAAATCGTACTTTTTCGTGATCAGAACCTTTGAAACGGATTTAGTTCACGGTTGGCTCGCTCGTCCTCGGATAGCAAATGCATCCGTTTCATTCTCTGCGGTCACCCATACAGCAGTGACCACGCTCAATGCTGCTTAATTTTTATGATTGTACAAAAATCATGGATATACTTGTCGTATATTGAAACGAAACTTTGTGTAGTTTTTTAATAAGCAATGGTATACATTTGTACTTAATTTCAACTCAATTAAATCATTTTCTAATTTTTTTACGATTTTTATTAACTCATGCTGATAATGAGATGAAACTTGTCACATATGTTTTTCTAATACATGGCTATACACTTGCTAAATCTCAATCTGATCGCATAATTTCTCCGTGTTTTATAATTTTTTGAAATTTTCGCTGAGTCATTATTGCGAGTTTATGACGTCTTAAAAAATTATTTTCCGATTTGCACAACTACAGCGGTAGACTGATTTTCGTACGAGGTTTTAACTCTCTATCATTAATAGACTGGGAGCTACGATGATAACAGACACCCACATACAGACAGACAGACAAGTTTGTAAAAACTATTAGAGGCCTTTAAAACACCTAAACGGATAATTCCGGTTCATCTCGGTTACGGGATTTTTTCGCAAACATAATACTTTTTCTATATACCTACGGTATAAATGAGGAAAAGTAAAAAAGACTAATTATTGACACAATCGTACAAAACATAAACTTCAATCGCCATAAGCATATTTTTACACAAATTAGTCCTATACATCGCAGTTATATAGTAACAAATATTGTTATATTAATGACTAGCTTATATAGGATATAAAATGTTTTTTGATTCCTCTTACTGCTCTTCATACGTCAAAATTAATAACGTTTATTATTAACGTTAACGTACGTTCACGTTTATTACTAACGTTAACATACGTTCGTTACTATCGTTTATTACATTTAACGTTAACGTACGTTCACGTTTATTACTAACGTTAACATACGTTCGTTACTATCGTTTATTACATTTAACGTACGTACGTTCACGTTTTATTACTAAACGTAACATACGTTCGTTACTATCGTTTATTACATTTAACGTTAACGTACGTTCACGTTTATTACTAACGTTAACATACGTTCGTTACTATCGTTTATTACATTTAACGTTTATTACTTATCATAGGTGATATTGACGTAGTGACATTTGGAAAGTAATTTAAAAAGTCGGGTACGGGGTATCTCAGAACTTTTTTAAGGATTCCTACGCTCGTCATCACTACTTTGGATTCGCTTCGCTCGTCCTCAGAATATATAAATCGCCGAATTTATACTGCAAACGCTCTCGGACAGTAAATAAATTCGTTTTATTTTCAGCTGTCACTTATACATGTACTGACCACGCTCTTATGCTGTTTAAATTTTTATGATGTAACAAAAGTCGTATTTTATGCTGTATTTAAACTATATTTCGTATATTTACTAATGACATAAAGGGATGCATTTGTACTAAATTTCGATTAAATTATTTTTCTAACTTTAGAGCTTTTTGGACTATTACAAATTTAATATCAATTAAATTAATGAAGACTTTAGTCCTTATAAAAATGTATTGAAAATAAATTGTTGAAGAGCTTTCGCCCAGGGATCCTGAGCTTCTTCAGTTCTTAAAAAATGACAAAAATGAAAAATTACCTTTTTGTAATTTCATTTTAAATTTACTTAGTTAGACACATGACATAAAAAAACATTCAAAATTTTATTATTTTCCAACTTTTTCATTTTTGTCATTTTTTAAGAACTGAAGAAGCTCAGGATCCCTGGGCGAAAGCTCTTCAACAATTTATTTTCAATAAATTTTTATAAGGACTAAAGTCTTCATTAATTTAATTGATATTAAATTATTTTTCGATTCATAACATTTTTTTAAAAAAACGTATAGAAGTCATTCGATATAAATTAAACTAAGCCTGATAATAAGATGAAACTTGGTACAACTGTTGGTCTTAGATAAGACTACATGCGTGCCCAATCTCAAATCGATCGAAAAATATTTCCGCGTTTTATGAATTTTGAAATGACGTCACAAATTTTTTTTTCCGGATAGCACTACTAGATCCCAAGATTGTTTTATGTGCCAAGTTTGAACTCTCTAGCATGAATAAACTTGGAGATACTATGATAACAGACACACACACACACACACATTCAGACAGACAACTTTGTGAAAAGTTGTCACTCCGGGAGGCCTTAAAACACCTAAAACTGATAATTTAGGTGACATGCCGGTTTCGTATTGTTTTGCATTCGTAATACGTTTCCTAGATACCTAATACGGTATAAATGAGAAAAAGCAAAAATAGAATATAACAATATATATTTTTGTCTTTAGATATCAAAAGGACGTTTACCGGGGAAAGATTACCTAGAATACGGGGGAACAAGACTATTAGTATGAACGATGCCCCCGCTTTTTAAAACATAAAGGTCTAATTAACGTAGATGGGTGTTCAAGGGTTAAAGAAACTTCAATGTAAATTTTATGGAGGGCGCTCTAATGAGGCCTTTAAATCTGCCAAGGTATTTTTAAACTACAAAACCCTGCGGCTCCTTGGAGTTAAACGGTAACATTTAGCGTAGCTTTGTTTACCCTATCTCCTAAAATTAAAGGAAATCATTATAACAGAGAAAATCATTCCATGTGCGGCTCCCACTCTCTCTACAAAATATCCACGTTTCAGGCCCAGCAGATTCCAAAAATTGAATCTAATGTATGGATGGACGTACGCGCTCTTTTCTATTTATCACGATAGGCAGATCACTTAGCTCACCTAATGTAAATGAAACTTAAAACCAAATCAAGTTCTTTAAGAGAATGAAAACTATTTTTTAGAACATCCCTCATGCAACGTCACGCTGCAGCAAGAGGTCCTATTATTTTTAATCAATTGCCTAACCATATTAAATCTAATCTTTACTTCAAAGAGTACAAAAAAGATGTTATACTGTGGCTAAATCCGCCACCTACTAAAACTTAAACTTATATTTATATTTAACTAACCTAAATCCATCTACTTTTTAAAATACTTAGTTTTTATTTTTTGTATAATATGTATTATTTTTTCTATTTAAAAAATGAAAAGGAAAAAAAATGTTTTGTTTTTCATTAACCAAAATGCATGGAATTTTCACCTTTGAAATGTAATTAAATTGATAAATTAACAAAATATTTGTAAATAAATTATCATAAATGATTAACATTATAAAAAACAAATACTATCTATAAATTATAAGGAAAAACAAATAATGATGAAATATATAGCCGCGCACAAGCTATAGCTTATGCGGCTATTAAATAATTTATTATTTTCATAGTTTCATTTTCATATTCCATTGTCAAATAGACTATTATTATTATTATATTACTTATAAATGTTATGCTGATATTTTATATTATACTGTATGAATGCTTTAAAATAATAAATAAATCTTAATCTTAATCTTATCTTATTTTGAGATAGGCCATTTTAAATTTCTAAGAAATTCCAAATAGTTTAGAAAAAATGTTTTTTTCTGTAATTACTTCTATGGCTAATTCGGTGTGCTCCGAGTACAACAAGACCTTACATTTGAGAGCAGCACTGTCACTAATTCCACAATGAGTGTTATAACACATTTGGCAGTTTGTTTAACCCACATGGGGGAGCATAAAGGCAAAAAAGTGTCGCCAACGTTTTCAAGGAAAATAGATGGGCATGGGACCATTTGTCCCATATAGAGTTTAGATGCATTGGAGAAGCGCATAAAATTTGTGTTTTTTACTTTTAAGGTTTAACACGCTTAATGTCATTATATTTTAATTTTAGTATTTTTATCATTTAAAGTTGTTAAATTACTAATTATAATTAACATTTGAAAGGAAAAACAAACATCACTCGCAAAAATGTACTAAGATAAGAAGTGCACAGGAATATAAAGTTAATTAGCCTCTCATTTCAAGTAATTTAAAACAAACCTAGTATTTAAAGATTTAACACGTTAACACCTATTGGATGTGACAAAACTGATTTCTTACAAACATTATTAAAATGAATACTAAAATTTGCAATGAAATTGCAATGAAAAACAAAAATTTTGAGCACCGTCAATAGTTTGTTTTCATTTGCAAGGGCTATAAATGATGGCTTGTTTGTACATGATGGCTGCACCCATAGGAAAATATGAGAACTCCCTAGTGAACAAAATGTAAACTAAATGCCAGGTTTGACAAAAAATCGCATTTGTTTCCCTACTTGGTTTTTATAATACTTTATTCAGGACTTAATAAGTCCTACATGAATTTTTTAAAACAATAAAACTACAAGTAATTGTGGTTTTGGTAGTTCAGTTATATAATAGCCTTTGACAAAGACTTGATTCCTTAATCGCAAGCTCAGGTATTATATTTAAATAAATTCTCTCAGGAGCGAAGTCTTCTACTTATCACTTTTTATTTACCATAGAGGTATATTATTAGAGAGGACATAGTCTATCTAGTATTTTATTGTACACATTATAGTAGGCCATAAACTTAGAATACTATATATATATATATTTGTGTGTGTGTAAACCTAGTTGTATACCAGTAGGTCAGTGGTTCCCAACCTTTTTTATACTTGGGACCCCTAAAATATTTTGAACTACTTCCCGGACCCTTGCTATATATATATATATATATATATATATATATATATATATATATATATATATATATAATATATATATATATATATATATATATATATATTAAATTTGTTATTATTATCATATATAAAGGCAAGAAATACCAAAAGACGATATAAAGAATACTAACGTTTTTAAACAAACATTTACTATTTCTTCAAGTTTAATATAATTTATAACTTATACTTATAGGGAACGGATAGTATTAAATAAAATTCTAACTCTAACCAGTATATAATAATTCATATATAATTAATAATTTAATTATTTATGAAGTTACACACACATAAGAAAGAAAAATCTATTTTTTTTTTTACTTTTACAATATACTTTGTAAAATTGCTCCCGGGACCCTAAAAACTCATTTGGGACCAAGGGGTCCCAGGACCCCTGGTTGGGAACCACTGCAGTAGGTAAAGCATAATTGATAACATAGCATAAAAATAATATTTTTATCTCACTTTAATTTATTTCAGATTGGCAGAAATAATTAAATATGATCTGTTTCATATTGGCACTATCAGTGTTGGCAGCCAGTGGCAGCTGTGATCCTCTCTATGGCAACTACTATCAAAGTTACCATGATCTCTATCCTCAGGCAACTCATACTTATTCCAGGTGAAGCATCATTTTCCATGAAAAGTTATTTGTTATTTAGATCTTAGAGACTGTTTTACAACTTTATCTCCAAACGTGTTTAATGCGAAGTTTATTGACTAAGTTTTAGGGAGTAAAAAGTAGTTTTCACTCCCAAGGGACAAAAAGTTACTTTTCACTCCCTTAAAAATTAGAAGTGTTTCCTATTATTGGGGTTAGAGCCAATTATTCTTTTTTTCTTTATGGAAGTGGTATCCTTTAAATTAAAAAGATCCTTTAAATTTATGCCGTCCTAGGGACGGCACCCCCTCACCCAAATAAAGAGGAATAAAAGGAAAATAAAGGGGTCCCGACCAACAATTGTGTCTTATTGGCTCAAAATTTGTTTCAGAGCAAAAGAGTTTTTGGGGTCTGACCCAAAAAAATGTAAAATAAAATACAACGAAACAAACAATTGTTCACTGTCATTAATGACTCAAAAAAATGCATAGAACACTGAATATTGGTTGGATCGATGTGAAATTTGGCGTGAATGTAGTACTATATAGGACCAAACAAGAGACCATCGTCCTCTAGGCCACTCGGCGCTTTGTGCCTCTACGCCGATACGCGGCGTCAGCGCTGGATGTGGTGACATTGTAGTTGTTCTATATCAGTGTGTCACAATACTATTTCATATAATTGAAATACTTCCTTAATATAAGCAAATAGGGGTTCTTTCAGGGGGTACCGGGGGCCCCCCCCCCCTCCCCCGGAACAACCAGGATATCCCCCTGGGGTATCCTAAAGCTACATATTACAAACAATTCTATTTTAATAACACGTGTGTATTAAATAATCATGTGTGTTAAATTCCACACTAAATATTTATTTAAACCTTCTCTATAAATAAACGTATTCATGTTTAATTTATAGAAATTACTTACCTAGACCTATTATTACACATGGGTCCATATTAAATGTAATGTTGACAAAAAAATTAAATTCGTTTACTTGTTTACCATAAATAAAAAATATACTTGTATAAAATTTTTTTGGTCCACACGGGGCTTCGATAGGACTCACAAGAAACCTGTTTTTGACGCCGCTTTCGTCACAGTAACTCTGAGAGCTTTATTCCCGCCAAAAGAACATTTTTTAATTTATGCTCCAGGTACCATGCTGTTTTTCCCCTCTCTCCCGTGCAAAATAAACATAGCTTCTTGATCTAATGTAGAAAATGTATGGTTGCTATTACATACCATTATTTAATGGAGTTGAGTAGCATTCACATTCTTTTCAGAATACCCATCAAGATTAATCTAGTTTCATTCTTTTTCTAAATACTAACATGTTTCTGTTTTAGGTCTAGCCCGTATAAAGTCAAAAACGTAAAGAAACCCGAAGAAGACAGTCTACACAGTGGTAACGAAAACACTCCACTGTTCATTATATTACCAGAAAACAACAGAGTGCTAGATAATTCGTACCTAGAACCTTTTTACTTGGAACCAGTTCCCGATTCATTAAAGGATTCTTCAGAAAATAAAAGATGTGCTACCGGTCTCTTAAGGTCTGCAGGGGGTGACAGATTTATTTTAAAACAGACTAAACCTGAATTGTACAAAGCTTTGAATTCTCGAGACGACTTATTATCTATAATCAACAAGTATAAGTTGAACTTATACAAAAATAAACAGCTCGATAGACCTGATATTGACCGGGTCAAAGCGTTTACTACGCCTTTTTCCTACCACAAGGACAGACCATTGATCTATAAAGAACTGCCTATCAGGAAGTCACAAAAAGTACCACTTTATGGAAAAACTGTTAAAACAAATAAGTTTAGACTGGTTCCCAGTAAAGATGATGATGAACTCGACCGATCAGTCTATAAAAATGTTTACCGTGAAAGACCCTTTGTTGTAAAACCCATAAGAGTCATTAATCAGAGCCCCAATAGATCACCAAATTATCAAAGACCAAGTCAATTCCTAGATATTTATAGGAAAAGATTGGAATCGAATGATTTGAACAAACCATTTGAAGGCGAGCATTTAATAAAAAGGCCCGTCGTTTCTAAACCGGGTCTGAATAAGCCCAAAGTATATTTACCAGTACTGGGTCCCTATGTGGGAAAAAGTCCAGAAAAAAGTGGACCGAAACGAATTGTGTTGTTCGGTGAAAACCAAGATACTCCGGATTTAGACGACATTGTCAAAGAAACGCACCATTCTCAAGAGGACGATTTAAAAAATGCAAACAAAGAACAAGATAAACTAGAAATACATCAAGATCCTAAATTTCAGTCTGATACTAACTATGATGCGAAAACCTATTACGATGAAAGATTAGACGAACAAACAAAAGGAAGAGAAGTCGATTCTATGAATTCTACTTATTTGTCAGAATTACAAAATAATGCCGTTGTAGAAAATGACAAAGTTGAAGTACATGATGACCAATCTCATGAAATCAGACCAAATTCAGATGATGCAAGCAATAGCAATAGTTATTTAAATAAGAATGTTGAATCAAAGAATACTAGATCAAATTATTCAAATTCAGATAATAGTGAGGTTACAACCATTGAGAATCAACGGATAAAGCTAAACCCCACTACAAATGTTGACGGTAGTAAAGGAGACAATGAACAATTTTATTCGATTACAACCGAAACTGAAAATAAAAGTCATGAGACAAATCGGACTAGCAGTTTAAGAAGGAGCAAGACAGAAAAAAATAACGAGGACGTTGTAAAAGTAGAAGAATTTACAGAAAACGGACTCCATGAATCGAATGTAGAGCCGGAAAGACCTCAAATTAAAGTTAGTATAAATAACTTCGCTGATAAACAGGACAAAAACAATATTCCCACTCAAATAAACAATAAAAAAAGTAAAAGTTCCAATCAACTAGATGATGATGACAACAAAAAAAGTACTGACTCTTTTGGCAATGCTAAAACTGACGAGATGATCGATAAAGCAGAAAACCATGTCATTACAACTTCTAATAGTAGTTTACTTGAAAACTTTGTTCCACCAATTGACCGTTTACAGAACTCTAACGATAGCAAATCGGAATCTGAGGGTACCACGAATATGGGCACAGAAATAGAAAGCGAAAAAAAGATTCGTGATGAAAAAGAAACGTCAGACCAAGATTCATACCATGACTATGCTGCTAATTACTTTCGTAATTTGTTAAGTGGTAAAATTAAAAACAAAGATATAACTGAGAATGGGTTCCAAAATGGAGAAAATAACATAAATAATGCTACTGATGGGTCAGGACATTCCTCTATTAACTTCGTTGATGGTCAGTTCATTGACTTCAATAAACTGAGTTCTCTGAATAATTTGGAGCAAAAATCAGCAGATGATACAGACATCAAACCTTCGAATTTGAGTAAGCATGACTTTATAGATGGCCAGTACGTAACAAATGAAATAACTCATCAAGCGAAATTGGCTGATGTTAATCTGACTTATTTAGGTAAACATGATTTTGTTAGCGGGCAATTGGTACCTGTTGAAAATAAAAGCAGTGTCGATGAAGCCAGTAAAAGTGAGGAACAACTTCAAATTGGGGAAAAAGGTAACTTATTAACAAGCAAAAATGAGTCGAAGAAAAACGAAAACACATCAAATAAAGATAAAAGGCAGTATATTGAAGATGACCAATTAGATGATAGTAATCTAAATTTTGTTTCGCTATCCCCGTACTTGAGCGATCATGATTCTCCAGATAGTAATTTAAATGTTAATGAAATTCAGCGATATGAAAATAGCGATGCCGAATTACCTTCAAACTTTCTGATATCGTCTCACTCAAATCCGGTAGTTGATGGACCTCCGGTGATGGACTTAGTTAATGCTGACGTTAACCAATTAAATGGACCACTACTTGGCGAATCCTTATTATCAGGTTACAACCTTGACCAAGAAATTAACTCAGAAACAGATACCATGAAAGTTGAAGAATACAAAAAGATTTATGGAAAAAATGTCGACAATCATAATATTGAGCCTCAAGAAATATCAGTAGTGGATGATATGATAAATCAGAGAGACGATTCGGACTTACCTTACGATCCAGTGACTATTGGAAGTTCAACAAACGACAAACCTTATAATGACAATGTAAGCGATGAAGGCAACTCTGAAATACCTTCGGGAAAACTCATTCATACACTGTTACAGAATCCAGAAATTCATAAACAAATCGAACAAAATTTGGCCCAAGAATATTTTAATGATGAGAGAATTGAAGCAAAGAAAATACTCGATTTAAAAGAAATGTTATTAAAAGATAATCAAAACGATGATGATACAACTGTCTTGCCAAATATTAAGAAAGAAGATGTAGATGAGGAAATACAAACAAATGATGACACTTCTAAAAGCAGAACTGATTCTTACTTCCAAGATTTTCCAGATGTCATTAAATGTATCAATTGCGACGACAAAGGATTAAAAAAGACCAGAGGAGCTAGAACTATTTGCTTCGAGATCAATGATGATGATAAAGTAAAAAACCCAGAATTCTATAAGAATCTCTACTATTTGCTGTCGAATTCGTCTTCAACTGGAGAAAAAGAAGTTAAGATCAACAGTGATATAAAACCATCGAGTATATTTAATCTACTCAGCCAGTATATGAACGCTACGCACCCTAACATAGACATTTCAGGTACAAGTGAAGGCAATGATGTTACAGGTTTAGAAAATAACGTAATGTCAATAGAAGATCTATCGGAACAGTCGTCTGAGAAGAAAGAATCGTTTAATCACAAGCAGATAAGGCGAAGTAATCCGTCATCGGGTCAACTAATCAATCAATTCCCCAGTAATCATTCAAATAATCTACGTCAACCTCAAGGTATATGACAACTATTTGCATTAGGAATAACATATTATAAATATAACGCATAAGAATTGAGAAACTTTCATTGACTATTTTATTGAGCTTTCCAAGCATAATTCAACTGTAATTTTTAAGGGATTTAACGTCTTATGTCCACTTGTATTGCGCCCATATTGAGCTAGGACAATTTTGATCTTTAAAATAAGCAACTTGATCAATATTCAAAACATTATGAATTAAGCTGATTCACACAGTAAATTCGACGACTCTTATATTTTTATTTATTCCATTTCATTACGTCATGATTAGTATAACTTGACACATATCATAGCAGGAAGAAAATGTTTCATTAACACTTTCGTGTTGATTTAAAAATTTTGTTTTAACATTTAAATTTGCATTTTAAGATCCAGGTATCCGAGATTAATGTTTATTTTTATGTTAAGTGCATTTTTATTATGGTGACGTTCTCTATTACATTAAAACAGAGATCCAGGCCTCCAAAATTCATTGCCAGCGATGGATTTCTAAAGACGGTCTATGCTCGGATTTTCAATCCTAAAATGAAAATATATGTATACTTTCATTCATCGTTGAAAAATAAATATAGATCATATATATAGCTCTATATTTATTCTTTAATGGTGTATTTATTCTGCTTTTACCTTGTTCCAATCTAAAAATAGTCAAGCCTTTGAGTGGAAACCGTTAAGTTTTTAAGAACTATGAACAGTATGCCATTCCAGTGCTTTCAGTCTTTATCGGCGTTATGATTTACGTCCTTGTAGATAGAAAATATGTAGAACCATTATTGGACTTCTATTTAGTTTTGTATACTTTATATCTACTTTATTATTGATTGCCATTTACACTTCAATAATTAGTTAACTAATTGTGACGTTGTTTTTAGAGGATCCGGAGGAGACAAGAAGCATGAGATAGAGACTACAGACGAGTTTCTAAATATGGTTTCTAAACTCATAAACAAACGAGAACAGAGGAGAAGACATTCGTACAAGACTAACAGGATGTGCGGCAAGCATAAATGTAACGATTTCATTGCTCGTCGAACTGAGCTCGCCAAGAATATTATCACATCTTTGCATAAATTAGTCATGGAGAGTGATGAAACAGAAAATTAATTATTATTGTTGTCACTTGAATATAATAGTGGGTTCGTATTTAAAAAAAAAATCGTTTTTCCAACGTTAGATTTATTAGCCTAATGCAAATGTTTGTATTTAATACAAAGTAATTTTAAACTTAAATAACAGAAAGAAAAAAATGTATTTTTTTATATTTATGATATTTATTTGATGCACGGCCACCTTAGTTTAACACGTTAGAATTTTTGTAATTAATAATACAAGTGTAGTTATAATAGGCTGATACGAAGACAAAGTACTTTTAGAAGTAGAGGTCGCATTGATGAGCGGCCTCTTTCCGGCAAGTATACGCTTCCGATGACGGCCAGCGCGACATTTCTTTTATGGCAGAATGTTAAAAGAAGAAAATTACGGCGAAGGATAGAAATCCTTCGTCTCCAGCTCCTTATCCTTCCCCCTTTTCAGCTCCATAGCTAGAAAGCTATGGAGCTGAAAACATCTTCTGTGGTATTGCTATGTTAACGCGAGATACTTGCTTAATAGGCTTATGGTTTTATCTCCTGCAATGTGGTGTGGAACCAAATACAAGAATTTTAAGTAACTCAATACTCTTGATTTTTTATTCTACTCAATTGCTATACTAATAAGAACTTTTGACTTTTTTACGTATTAGGTAAATTAGTTTATTTTAGGAAAACTTAATTCTTTTCTTTGATATCACCAACCCAGATTGGTAAAAAATAATCATAAGCCTTTTAAATGGTTATGAGTCAACTTCTCGCTGTTTTCCTGATAATGATTCTGGAACGAAAAGTCAAAAACTTGTAATTCCTAGATAAATATATAACCGAAATATATAACATAATATTTATATAGTTATATTATTTGATACTACCGAGTTTTGCACAAAACGAATAAAATTTGCACTCTCGCACGATAAAATTGTGCGAGAGACACTTAGGAGATATAACAATAGTTATTAATATACACCTAGATTAATATAGTTTAATAACTAGTAAATAAATATAAATAGTTTAATAATTTAAACTATTGTAAATATGTAAATAAAAGTAAGTTACTATAAAATGTAATGTTTTTTTACCCGCTATGCATTTAAAATCATTGTGTGTAATCATATTGATCACATATCCAGGGATGCTATTAAAAATAAAACTGAAAACCAAGATCTCTGCCTGCGTTTAGTACTTAGCCGCTCTATAGGATTGATCCCTTTGCACCCGCACACCCTTAAGTCTGTGCTACCCGTGACTTCTTTGTATTGTTCAAAGCGCTCTATTACTAAGTTGCCTAGGCAATTTAATTTATCGTTCAGGCTCGCATTTTTCGTATTTTGCTAACAGGCTCAGCATATTATGCTGTTGACTCAGTCTAGCGTCTTAAGATTTGAGGTGTCAAATATCTTGTTTTTAAACTCGTTTTCCTTCTTTATTCAAAATTATTGTACAATGCAAGACACATTTTGTTCGGCGTATACCGAATTTGGTGCGATAGTTTGAGAAATAAAATTAAACTTTTACGTGATAAAAATGAGGTTGTGTAACGTCACAAAGTCAGTAGATAATCATTATGAAACAAAAACAAGATAATATAACGAACTTAATGATCCAAGGTGAATTTAAAAAATAAACGCATCTTTATTAAAATAATTAAGATTTATCAATCTAGCATTTGAATGTGTTTTAACTAATTCTTATTTATATCGTTGGTATGTAGGTTAAGTATTGTGTTTGCGAAAAAATCTGAAACCGGGATGTCACCAGAATTATTCGTCTCAGGTGTTTTAAGACCTCCTAAGTGGTTGCCGCTAAGTTTCCTGACTGTATGTTTGTGTGTGTGTCTGTTACCAACGTAGCTCCCAGCGTATTTATGCTACAGAGTTGAAACCTGGTACGAAAATCATGAGCATTAGTTAAATTTTTATCAAATGACTTGTGTACGTTTTTTTTTTAAAAAATACAAAATCGGAAAATAATAAAGTTCAAGTGTGTACCTTTACGTAATAAATAAGTACGTCAAGTTTCTTTTTATATAATAAGAAAAGTATATTCATGATTTTTATATTCTGAGGACGGAAGCGAGTTAGAAGTAGGGAGAATAAGCGTAGCGAATCCAATATGACGAGAAAAAGTTCTGAGGTACCCTGTACCTGTACTTTGTGCCACCTTGAAAATGAAAGTACACCTTTAGGTCAATATAAAGACCATTTGACAAGGATAAGCGAATCTTTTATTTTTAACTATCATTCTGTAATGAAATTTTGAATTATGAACTTTTTTGAATTATTGAGTGAATACTTTCAAATTATTGGATTCATTTCGATAAGGAAGATTGTACGGAATCCAGCAGTCAGTCGACGTAAACTTATGACTATCGACAATTTTCTTGGAACATGGTGTACAAAAATTAAGGGAAATAAATAGAATTTTTTGCTGTCAGTTTTTGATGAATAACATAATCCGTATTGATCACATGCATCAAGTGTTAACTGTCAGCCGTGATAAATCTATCATTATTTCAAATAATCTTATATAAACGAGCTAAATATTATTATTAATTCCTTATTTACTATAGTTCACGATATTCGAGTTACTTTGTGGGTTAGACATAGAGGTAGAGAAATAATGTTTAAGTTACTATACTCAGTCGTTCTGGGGTTGATCGCGTTGCAACAAAGCCAATGTTTGGAGAATGGAGGCAAGAATTGGGTCTTTTTAGCCGCTACATCTAATGGATGGATGAATTACAGACACCAGGTAAGTCATTGCATGTTATTACAAATAAAATCAATGTTGCAGCATTGTAAAAGTTTGAGGTATGAAGCCGCAATAAATACTGTGATGAACAATGTATATTAATGGCTAACCGTTAAAAGGTATTTTTGTCAAAAGTGAATTTAATAATTTAATAAAAATAGCTAAAACTAACATTGATTGTTCTTGCAAGAAGAGTAACGGAATGCAAAAAATTGAAGAAATTGTAAACTTCCTCCCGGACAGACATCTAGTTCTTAATAATGTTCTCCTCTGACACAAGATCTCTCTAGAGAGTAAGACTATTATTATTGTTACTAAAATTTTAGTTGTTGTTTAAAAACCATTTTTGTTTCTGTTCCAGGCAGACTTATGCCATTCTTATCAATTACTTAAGGAAAATGGAATCCCAGCTGAAAACATTATAACCATGTTCTACGATGACATAGCCAATAATGCCGAGTAAGAATAAAATTCGTTTAAAATTCTTTGTTGAAACTTTTTGTTGCTCTGACCATATAGGCATTTATTAACCATTTTAGGTTGATAAATGCCTACATAAATACCTATAAGAAATTATAGCATATTGATTGACCTATTTATTTTTAGTAAATGAACGATTTAATTTGTAATTTACAGAAACAAGGACAAGGGAGTAATTATAAATAAACCAGGAGGTCATGATGTGTACAAAGGTGTAGCTAAGGATTACACTGCTCAGGTAAATGACAAGATCACGCGTTCATTTACATTGAACCAGACTAAACTACTAAAATGTACACTGGCATATATTTGATAGTAGACCTAAAAGTACATGTGCCTTGATTCAATAGTGTATTAGATACGACTGTACATTGTACAAGCACCAAATACGCCACTCCAATAGTAGATTAGACCAGAGTCTACAAGTGACATGTATTCAATATTTTATTGGACGCAATTTTACAAATATACATAATCTGTAGTGCATGTACCATGTGCATTACTGGTAATATCCTCATTACCAAAAATCACCAAACAAAGTGCCATTACTTTCTATAATAAACTCCCTGAAAAAACAAAAATGACTAATGATATTAAAGCTTTTTCTAAAATACTGACTCCTTTTTAAATCTCGTAGGTTTTATATAACTAAATTTAGCTCAAATTTGGAATGCCTCCTTACTGAAAGTGATAGTATCATCTTATTTGCATCTTCTTCCTTATTTCCTTGTTCTCAATTAGTCCGATCAACATTATTAGTTATCACAAGCAGATAAGGTTCAATCTTGTCACAAATCTAACAAAAATGTTTGGATTTAGAACAAAATTCATCTAATAATTTCAACAACGCAAACCCATTTTAAATCAAACCTTTACCATTTTAAATCAAAAAATATCTTAATACACGTTTCTTGGTATTCCCGACGTTTATTTTTGGCCAAGGAGCAAGAACACAGGCAACAAAATTTCGAGGGCAATCTAAATACAAGTTATCTAAATTTGTGCTTGAGATCCAACTAGGGTATGAACATAAGTCTTTTTTTCGGTTTTATATTATGAACAAATTGAAAAACAAGCTAGTTCTTTATTACCTTAAAAATAAAGTCAATGCCTATCAACGGTGTAGGACTCGTTACGGTCTTGAGGCCTTGGAGTAAATAAGAATCATCCCTAAGCAAATTTTGAAAAAAATTGAAGAATATTCAGCATAACAAGCTGACCCATAAGGATCAGCCAAAAATAATCATTATTTTATGTCAGGCCGCAGATCATCTACTAGTAGACAGGATCATGCACAATAATAGTGCAAACAATGTTACCAGTCCATGACTGAGTCCTGGCAACCAAATGCAAATCCTTTTCTTCTAGATTCATAGCTTCCATTTCTTTTTTATCTATTTCGACACGTACACGCTGTTTACTAAATGTAAAATTTTGCAGGATGTTAATGTGAAAAACTTTTTGAATGTTTTGAGCGGAAACAAAGAAGCTATGAAAGGAATAGGAACTGGCCGAGTAATAGAAAGGTAATACCAAGTGCCTACCATAATTATTAAGATCTCTAATACAGGATTCCCGATAAACCCCGTTTTTCGAAATTTAAAGAAGTACATAAAATGAGTGATCAAATTAGAACCAAAATTTCAATCCGTAATTTAACTTTAAGTAGTTGATGTTGGGGTTGGATACCAATAGAAACTATTTCCTTTATGACCTTTTAATGTTAAGAGTTAGAAAAGTCTTCTAATATGGGACCTGAGTTTTTTAAGCAATTAGTCTGTCTATGTCTAAAGTTATGGTAGCTCGCAGCTAAGTCTTTTACAAAATAACTGACAAAGGGTATAGGACATTTATTCTGTAAAAAGAATTAGTTCCCATATTTAAAAGACTTCAGCAGGTCTCTTTGTAAAGCGTATACAATATCTAAGCTTATGTTTTAGCGGACCAAACGATCATATTTTCGTTTACATCGTTGACCACGGTGACACAGGAATGCTATTGTTTCCAAATGATGAATACATGTATGCTCATAACTTGACTCAACAGCTCAGGCAGATGAGGAAAGAAAATCGTTTTAAGAAGGTATGTCAACATTTATAACTTAACTACACTTACAAGAAGATCTTCTTGTAACAAGTGATCACTGACTACTCAGGTACGGCTTGATCCACTCAACAAGTTATTAAATAAAATAGTAATAATCAAACAAAACTGGTTGTAATGTAAAGAAGAGTTCAATAAAGAACAATCATTATACTACCTATAGACAATGTGTTAAGCGAATTTTCATCAGTAAATATGCTTTTTTATGGCGAATGTGGAAGGATAAGAGGGGAGGTATCGATTGGTATTCCTTCCTGATTGCAAAAATGTATATAATGTTAAGGTATTTGAAACTTCAAATAACCTGTAGCGTTACAAGGAATGATGTGCAACCTTTCTAGGTAAACATTCACATCCGACACACGCATACAAACTAACTTCTTGTAATATTTGGACTCTGTTCTAATATTACCTCGTCTACACGATGTATTGAACACTGGGTTGAACACCAGGTTGAATCCTCGACACCGATTATACTCCGTGAAGACGGGGGTTCAACCCGGTGTTGAACAACGATATCGGCACCGATAATTTGTAGGTCGAATCCCGATAATGTGTCGTGAAGACACTTATCGGAGTTGGACCCGGTGTCCAAAGTCAGGTTATTTTAATAATTATTATTACTTTCAATTTCATGGTTATTAAACATATAAATTTATTTACCTTTTCCTTATGATATGATATTTAATCAAAATATTGATGTAGCTGCATTATGCTGTCTGCTGTCGGAACTTTATTAGTAAAAAAATGCATTCTTTAGCTCAAATTTAAGTCGCGGTTCGCTGCTAATGATATTGGTTCTTCGCTTTCTCATAAGAGCGGTGTTTTTTCCTTTTCTATTGTTCCTTGCCGCATATTTCTCGATTAATAAAAAAACTCCTTTGTAGGTTAAAACAGTTATAAATATAAATAACGCACACAAAATAAGGAAAGAATAATGCATGTTTTTTTTTTTTAATATTCAAAATACTAAGTAAACCATAGAGATATATACTAGAGGGGGCATAGCCTATCTTAATACATTGAGAGGTCTGAAACATTCTTCGTGGTGCTCTCAGGGGCTCTATGTAACCTCATTGAAACCTCCTCCAAGAGGGAGTTGAGGTTATAATTAATCAATTGTTTTGGGCTTCCCACAGATTGTGTGTTGTGATTTGTATTTTAAACATTCTACTATATAATTTACTGTTTGTTTGTTCTGTTTATTTGATGAAAATGCTAATCGAATGTGGTCAGGTTACTTTTTCGATGTTTCAAAGTTCAACCAATAGGGCCCCTCTAGTAATATATCTCTATGAAGCAAACTACGAAACAGAAACGAATAATTGCAAATCATGTTGATTTTGAAGAATGGCCAACCTACACAAATAAATATTCCCTAAGAAAATATCGATCTTTATTTAAATTTAAATTATTATTTAAAATTATTTTATTGATAAACGTCTTTATTAGTTCTATTTAATATAGACTCTACAATTTTTACTGTCACCAAACAAGCCAATATTCACTTTTAATCGGACTATTTTGTTTACAGATGCTAATGTACATTGAAGCTTGCAAAGCTGGGTCTATGTTCGATAATATCATAGACGATGATTTACAAGGTAAGTAAGCATTCATGGTCCGTTTTCTAATTTATGCTAACTTTACTTTTTTTACTTTTCCTCATTTATGTAGGTATATAGGAAAAGTATTGTGTTTGCAAAAAATTTCGAAACCGGGATGTCACCGGAATTATCCGTTTCGACGTTTCAAGGCCTCCTGAGTGATTTTCCCAAAGTTGTCTGTATGTATGTGTGTGTGTCTGTTATCATTGTAGCTCCTAGTGTATTTATCATAGAGATATATTACTAGAGGGGCCCTATTGGTTGAATTTTGAAACATCGAAAAAGTAACCTGACCACATTCGATTATCATTTTCATCAAATAAACAGAACAAAAAACAGTAAATTATATAATATAATGTTTAAAATACAAATCACAACACAAGCAATCTGCGGGAAGCCGAAAACAATTGATTAATCATAACCTAAACTCCCTCTTGGAGGAGGTTTCAATGAGGTTACACAGAGCCCCTGAGAGCCCCACTAAAAATGTTTCAGGCCTCTCAATGTATTAAGATAGGCTATGCTCCCTCTAGTATATATCTCTATGGTATTTATGCTAGATAGTTCAAACTTCGTAAAAAAATAAGTCTACTGCTGTAGTTGTGCTATTCGGAAAATATTTTTTATGACGTCATTAATCCGCAATAATGACGCAGGAAAATCATAAAAAAACATGGAAAAATGATGCGATCCGATTGAAATTTGGCACACATGTAGCCATGTATATGTCTAATATATGTGCCAAGTTTCATTTCATTATCAGCATTAGTTCAATTTTAATCGAATGACGTGTATACTTAGCAATACTTGTATATATTTAGCAATTTTATTTTAATCCTAAGTCTTAGCAGGAGAGCCTTAACTCATTCTGAGCTAATTTTAATAAGCTGTGAGAGACTGTGAGTGTACGTTTATTAAAATCAAAGCTCCTTATGAGATCATTGTTGTCAGTTAAAAATTTTAATTTTTCGTCTACTTCAGATGGGATTATCAAGTCATACTCGAATCTTAATCACAAAGGTTTGATCCCATCACCCAAATAACATTCGAAAAAAGGGTCATTTAATAAAAAATGTTTCAGTGTTTGTATCAACAGCCTCTGCAACAGATGAGTTCTCGTGGGCCAGATACTGTGATACCATTGATACATGTCTTGGAGATTTCTACAGTACCACATGGATGGAGCACATGGATCAAGTAATTACCATCAATTATTCATATTATGCTGTGTACAGTTATTTGCAGGAATGCTGTGTTTCTAATAATAAGAACAACACCACTTATATATTTATTTATACTGTAAATAAAAGGTGTTTTTCTCTCATTAGACCACAGCGTTCCACGAAAATTAAACTTTATGAGATGTAATCAATTGATCAATGATGTAGATACCGAATGACGTCATCATCGGTTGATTATACAAAAAAGCGCTAGTAAAATTTAAAGAAAAACTTAATAAAATTAGTTACCCCTTAATTCTTCTAGAGTGAGAGACAAGTTTATGAAAGAACAACTGAAACCAAAATATGTATCTTCATAGTCTTTAACTCAACCAAAGCTTTCTCATCATAAATCATGTCTTTAATACTTCTATATATTTTCCAATGCACGATTTCATGATGAATACGCATGCACTAAAGGGCCACTCAACTAACAATCTTTTCCAGCTGACTTTATCAATATCAACATAAATTGTAAATATTTATCAAAAATAAACCAATGATAGGAAGGCCTAATGAAAGAGATTGATCCTGCAAGTAGGGTTTCCTTTTTGGTATAAGACTCAATAAACCACATGGACGTTATGACTCATAGAGAAATATAAAAAATCACCTATGCAATCACTTTGTTTAATTATTAAGATCGACAACTTTAAATACATTTGTGTTGAGATATACAAGACAGTACTAAAAGAGTTGAAAGCCAATGGAGAGTTAAATTTCTTCCTACTGTCAATGAGACAACTTTAGACGAACTCTTTCTCCTATTGTTTATGGTGTTACAGATTCGTGAAAATTGGAGTGCTAAATACACATCAGTGTTTAAACAGTTCAAATACACAAGGACAAATGTAGTCAAAAGTCATGTTAACATATATGGTGACTTTAGACTCGGCTTTGACAAGGTGTCTGCATTTATAGGTGATGACTGGGTTGCAAATAAATCTAATGAGTTTCAGCAACTATATTACTCCCATTCAAATGACGTAAGATTCATTGCATATTTTATTCATAAACACAGATAGGTTGGTAAAAAAAATCTTATCTCTATGATTAAGTCAATGAGCTACTAATAATAAAAGAAAAAAAAGTTCATATACTTATTTTCTAGGTAGGAACTGATGATATTTCATTTCTTGACTTAAATATTTAATTGTGTAGGAATAATCTTAAAATTTAATTAATTTCTTGTAAATATATATCACATTAACTACAGTCCAATAAAGCTGGATGAAAAATTAATATTCCTTTTCTATAAATTTCTTATTATATTCTTTCTCAGTTGAGTCTAATTTTTATTTTATTATTTTTATAAAATTAAATTAACTTAGTATAGTAAAAAAAATAGTACATTATTATACAAATAACACAGCATTTGTATAATAGTGATCAATAAAAGGATTGTACTTCATACAAACAGCACGTTTTCTCGTATCCACTCTATATGTAAATATGGTTTGATGATTTAATTTACCCTGGAAATATTATTATTTAGAAATTCATACATGTATATCAAAGATCATGCACACATGTGTGAATGACTACTTCATTTATAAATAGTCAAATATTTAATAATTCTGCCTATACAAACAATTTCCCAAAATATATTTAAAGATATTTTAACTCTTAGCCGACTAAATGGTTAGATCATTTGACAAAATCTTATTTTTAATAAAATTTATCATTTGAATTGTTTCAGGATTCAGTGGTTTCAACAGAGCATTTGCCAATCTACCTATTAGAATCAAAAATTAGAAAATCTCAAGATTTGCAAACAAAAATATTTTTACAAGCCCAACTTGAAAGCATGAAAAAGGTACTGCAAGCCCACATTACTTGGCTTTAAATTACTCTTTAAAGAGTAATTTATTAAAGAGTAAAGTATTACTAATTTACTTCTAATATATAATATCTAGTGCATATCAATAAAACTATACCAGAACTATACTTGGGTCAATAGATCAAGGCACCTGATGTATATAAAGGTGTAATAGATGACTTTTACAAATAATTAGGGCCACCCTTCGGCTTTAATTACATTTTACTTTTAAAATTGAATAAAAGTGAATCAAAATCAAATGAGCCAAAGTTGTAAGACAATTTTGAAGCAATCCACACTGTATCCGATTTTAGATCAAATAAAATTGAACCATTTTCTGCATGATGTTGCAGAAAAGGAGTATAATAGACGAAACTATGAAGAGCATAGTACATGAAACCTATAAAGCAGATCAAAATAAACTTGTGAAATCTTTAAATGACACAAACCCAGCCATCAGGGAGCATCATTTCCCATGTTACCAAAATGTCATCAATCAGCTTAATAAAAACTGCATCAATACTTATAAGGTTTGTAACATTCTTTGAGATAAATGCATTTTAAATGACATTTAGATTTTTAATTATAGGCAGCTTTGTTATCCTCTAAGCTTCAACCTTTTCGAGATAATCGAAGAATCAGCTACCGTCGATACTTGCTGTTGGATATAAATATCCCTGGACCGGTTTCGGCGGCAAAACGCCATCATCAGCAGGCGGGCAACACTTGAGCTCTCAACATATCAGTGATTAACTTCTAGTCTCAATGAGCACGACGAGCCCTCTCAAGATAAGGGAGGAAGTAGGAAAGGGTTTATAAAGGGAATGTGTACTGAGTCAAGGCCGTGACCCTGAGTAGTCAGGTGTGTGAGACAGGTGTGCGTGTGAGTCATCTGACGTTTGATGCTTTGTGTCTTTTATTATGATGTGTACCGGTGTCATGCTTTTCCTGTTTTCGTTTTTTGTCAAGTGCTGGTTTGAGTACCGAAAAAATAAGTAAGCTTTGTTATCCTCTAAGCTTCAACCTTTTCGAAATACTTTAATTTCAAGAACTTGAAACTTTTTGTTAGGGAAAATTTCCTGGTTTTACATTATGTAGTAGAGGTAATATATCTTTAACAAAATAGTGAGGTACACACTAAGACTTTAATATTTACTAATATCTAAATATACTCTAGCGCTGTTTCGAGAGTTTTTAGTCAATTAAATCAATGAGTAATAAGGATGGAGTGAAAATGGCAGGCTCCTAAGAAACTATAAAACAAAACAAAAAAAATATTCTTGGGTAATATCTGCAAGCTCTGGATACCAAATGTTTTAACAGGTATGATATGGACAATCAGAATAGTAAAATTATAGAACAAGTTTCCAAGTAAAAAAAAATAAGAACAATCATAACTGATCATAATAACCACCTATTTAACTTTTGCTGAAGATTTAGCATTTAGATGATAATCTATTGAACAAATTCAGGTCTAACTAACTTTAGATATACACTTTTAAATATATCAAATAGTTATTTACATATTCATAAAATTGTAAAAATAGCAAATTTTTATCAGAAACTTAGGCTATGACATAAAATTACGCCATTGTCACATTTTTTTAAATTTATGGCAAGCGATAATTATTTTATACACTTTATGTTTTATAGTAATATTTGAACAAGGTTTATATGTTTCAGAATTCTTATATAACAAGGCATTTTTATAAACTAGCCAACCTTTGTATCCTCGGCTACAACCAGGACGATTTCTTGGCAGCATTAGAAAAAACATGTGGTCATATACATAAAACAATGAGGCATTCGCTATAAACCCAAACATGAATTCATCTGCTTCAATAATTTTAATTGTTCATGAAATAAAATTATTGATGTTATCGGTGTCTTATTAAAGTATAATTTTATGAGAATAAAATTAAAATTCCTTTTTACCTAACTTTTTTTAAAAATAAAATAAAACATATAAATACACCTATTTTAACATACAATTACTTTGTCTCACCGTGGCAATATAGGTATAAAAGAGAAAAACTGTATTAAATATAAAAAACCACACTAGAATTAAAAACAATTAATATATTGTCAACCACAATAGTATAAAAAAATTATAACTGCCTGATTTCGACACGTCATCATCAGAGCTGTTTGCAGACTCTGCTGTCTGTAAACAGCTCTGGTGATGACGGTGATGACGTACAGTCGAAACTGGTCAGTTATAAATTTATTTATACTATTGTGGTTGACAATATATTAATTGTTTTTAATTCTAGTGTTTTTTTACTAAACATCATGGTGAGTCTATACCACAAAATCTCCGTCAAAACAACAAATAATGTATTAAATATGCAATAAAAACCAGGAACATCTTTAACACATATTTAAAACCTCTTGAGTGGTCACTCCCATTCTGCCAGTCTGTGTTTGATATCTGCTTTTAATTAAGCTCCCATTGTGTTAATGCTAGAGTGTTGAAACTTGGTGTGGTGTTTTGGTGAATATATACAAAAAATATTTTACATATAAAAGTATTTTTTATATAAAAGTATTAAGAATGAATAAACATAAATTAAAATGCTAAAATTAAGAATTGGATAACATGTAATAAAGTATGCTCTAATAGGCATAAGACCAACAAATGGTCTTGATAAGTTTTAATTATTATTAATTAATATGTTTCCTTAGTATAAACTGAAATTACCAATTTTCAAACATGGAATATTGGTAAAATACCAATAATACACTTAAAGTGTTCTTAGATCATTTGGTGGGGCCATTTAAGTAGGTTTTGGATAAGCAACTAAAAGCAAATTCTTCTTGGAAACTATTTCAGGATTTAGCATACTCAAACATTCTTAATTAGCGCCATATTTCTAATCTTAAGTCTCCCTGAAATGCGTTAAAGCCCTATTAAAGAAATAAATCACTAGCATAAGGTAGCTGAGCCATTAAATTATTATATTACCTTATTTCTTCTAAGAAACTTGTTCCACACTTTAAATATTCTGGTTATTTCTTAAAAAAGCTAGTAACATATTATGAATTTTCATTTTTAGTTAATAGATGATATTGTTTATTTGTGTAAAATAAAAACATTGATAAAAAAACATTTCATGATAAGTTGTACAAAAAAATTGATAATGAATTATAAACTTTACATAATATACAATTAATATTCACTAAAAAGGATATACAATTATCTCGGTTATCTGTAAGAAATTGCCGTTTGTTAATATATTAGATTAATTCTGGTAATAATTGATAGGTTTAAACTGCTTTGCAAAAGACAATAATAAGGTACATAAGAAGGATTAGAGATCCTCTAAAATAAAATGCCTATAATTATAAGAAAAATATCAATAATCTAAAATGTTTTTCCTTTTTAATTTTGATTAAATAATTTAAATTTTTGGGTCAAAAACTTCTAAAAGTCCTGAGTACTCAACAAGGAGTTTGATGTACTTTTAATAATTGGAATAGAATTAAAATAATCTTATAATTATAGATATTAGCTTATATTGAATTTACCTATCCTCTTTCCATTAAAATAAAATTCTGGCGAGGTGCTCCCCCTGCATATCAGGTGAATTTCCTTCGGAATGCGTGTTTCCGTGCTTAACTATCCATTACTTGCTTTCCATCTTTGCACATTTCCTTTAAAAAGTACAATTGAGTAACTACTAAAGTTATAAAGCATAAACTGGCAAGCATAAATCCTTAGGCAAGAAAGGATTGTTAAGCACAGAAACACATTCGGATAGTTAAGTGGGATTTTTTTAACAAACAAACTAACTGCAGAAGTTAATATATCATATAAAATTTAAAAAAAATAAGATAAACAGAATTGATACACAGATGTACCACTCCTAACAATTACAAAATAAATAACCTTCAAATTACATTTAGCCTACCATATGGTAATACCTGACTTGATGAGAAAACAATCATTGAAATGGAATAAAATAAAATTAAAAAATCCTAGTATGAAAAATATAAATTTTACAAAAATACATCTCGAAATTTGTTAAGAGCTAACACCACTAAGACTTAAGTCTCTGGTTTACAGGGTTTTCACTGGACCTCATCCATTCTTTCCTTAAAAGTTGTTTTACTTGAGAGAGGCGTAGAGTTGGGTTCTCAGCTTTCAGTCTTTCCATGTTAGCCGCTTCAAATTCCGTAAAAGCTGCTTTTAGTTTACGCTCGGGTTGCTTGTCATCGTCATTAACCCTGAGAAAAAGGAAATAGTTACAGTTAAAAGACGAATATAAGACTATTATAAAGGCAAGGGCATAGTCAGCTGGTAATGATATGGATGATTTTAAGCTGAAAATCATATAGGAAATAATTCTATCAAACAAAGTTCATTATTCACAAACAAACTATGTTATAAATTAACACATTTTTCATTTTGAAAAAATTAACACATAATTTATTTTTATCAACAGATAATACTTGATATTATTTCTTTAAAGAATTTTCTAAGAAAATTCTCCATGAAAACGGTAGAGGGAAGTTTTCCATCAACTCTATTCATTTTCAATGGTATTATTTAAAACAGCTTAATAATCATCAAATGTGTGGTAGATAAGTTTGAATAACCTAACCTCATCTTTTTTAATCTATTTTTCGGCCATAAATTATTCCACTATTTTTACATTTATTTTTTACACTATTTTTACACACACAGGAAACAATTAGAAATAATTAAAAACTTATTACATTTAAAAATGTTAACAGCAAACCTTTGCTATCTTTAATAAGGCTTTTTGGAAATATAAGGATTATAGACAACTAAAAATTAGTATTAAAGTTTGAGTGGGACATGTAAAGCAAGTGATAGTTTACATTTTTATCACATAAGTCTCACTAAGACTGTAATTTTCTAGAACAGCCCATTCCAACCCTAAGGTTCCAACAAAGGTCAGGTAGCAAAAGTATTCTTTTAGGATTGCCAAACTTGGAATCCAAACAGGGTTGGATAACTTAATAGTAAAATATCCTAAACAATGTTTTAGAGGACCTTGCTACCAACGTTAAACATGGTAGCAGAGGGTCATACATCATACTATAAATAAACATTATTAAATTGAATTTAAATACTTTAGGATTGAGATAGCTTCATCAACAGATCTAGCAGTGTCTCCTTCAAATACTAATCTGTTAACATTCTCTTCAAGAGGTTTAGTAAGATGTGTCTCTATTTCCGGAGTGTCAGATTTAACTTCATTTGCTTTTTCAATTAATTGCATCTAAAATCAAAAAATAATATAAACATTTATAAAAGATTGTGGAGAGTGGATGAATAAATATGATATTGATCTATATTGTATCTAGAGAGAGTGACCTATTGTTGCCTCAGGTGTTTCTTATACAGTTCTCGTAAAATTACATAAGATTACTTATGAGCATTACGGGAATACAATTATCTTTAACTACAAATTCAAGAAGCATAAGCGTAAAATATACCCAGAATAGCATATATTAATTGAGCCAAACTCATTTATTGGAAAGAATTTTATTAACCTGCAATCTTAAATTTGGTATGAAGACCAATTAATATCAATTGCCTCCAACCAAAGACTCAAAATCAGAGTTAACAGTTGAAAATTGATAACCTATATAGCCAAATCCTTAGAGTTCATAATGACACTATGACATCAACAATGACAAGAAATGAATCTTAAAGACTAAATCAACATAGGCACTAAACAATGACTAAAGCAAAATATGTTTAGGCATCTCAATTATTCTTTCAAAGATACTATTTTTTTAGATAAACTAAGCAGCCAACCAGACTATTATTTTATTATCAATAATATTGAAATAAATGTCATTCAAAGAATGGATTATAGTAAGGTAAGTAGACCTCAAAGTAACAAACCTGTATTTGAGCCCTTGTAACCTTTTCAGGAACCACCTTCTTGGGTATAATAGTACAGATTTCTTGCTCAATCATTTGCCTTGTTTCAGCCTTTTTCTCAAGCTGTTCTTGTCTTTTACGCTCTTTTTCATCCTACAATTTATAATAAACACATTAGTAAGAGAGTGCTAGAGCAGTGGTTCTTAACATTTAGGTGACTGTGGCCCCAAAAGGAGAGGGGATTTAATAATAAAATCTTCATATTTTTCAATCTGTAGAATCGTCGTTTTTCTAAATTACTTCATAGAGGTTTACTCAAGAAATGTAACAAAATTGGTTGTTTATATTATTTATCTTAAAAATGTTTGATATCATTTTTTGTAAGTTTAATTTTTAATAGAAACTTTTCTTTTTTACTAAATTTACTCTCTAGCATAAACACAATGTGAGCTATGATTAGGAGATAAGATAAGTAGGATGTCATTACTAATTTTCTTTGTAGCAACTAATGGTTTACAAGTGGTTTTAAGATTATAGAAACAATAAAGGTGACAAAGAGGAGGTGATAGTGAGGTGACTATTTACTACACACTTATGGCCATTGGCTATGGGAGTAAACAAAAACAGGAAAAAACTATAAAGCCATAAACTGGCTACTAAGAGGCGCCCAGGCGTAGATTTGAGCATGCACAGCTGAGAAGTTTTAAGAAATGTCTGAATACGGGCCAAATAAATGTCATTTATACACAATGTTTTAAGGTCAACATTTCATAAATGGCAATATTAGATAATTATGTACATGAAATGAAAAAAATGTACTTTTCTTTGCTGTTTTCGTTGAATATGTTTATCATCATCTTTCCATAACTGATCATCTAATTCTTTTTGTTTTTTAGCTACTTCAGCTTCCCTCGCAGCAGCTTTCCTAGCTTTTGCTACAACAGCTTTTGAATTTTCACCAGCAAATTTCTTAGGCATAACTGGAAATAGAAATGTTTTATTAATATTTTAGCTAGATAAAATAACATAAAGGTTGGTAAAATAACATATTTTCATGGCTAAAAGGATAAGTCATAATTTTCTGCAAAATGTAAATCAAATGCTTTGTGAGACAAAAATTTAAATTCTGGTCTTGAAAGTGTGTGTTTTTTCCTTGCTATACCTGGGTACAGTGAGCCAAATAGAGTTCAAATGCCAAAGGCAAAGAGTCAATCAAGTAGAGGCCTTCGGCCTGTAGCAGCTTTGCCATGTTGGCCCCTGTGGCCATTTTGTGACTACATTGATATTGTATTTTGTATTATATGTTGTTTTAATATTTTATGTTGTTACATGACATTCTGCCATTTAGCAAATTTTCATTGGAGGCTCGCTATGGCCCTTTCAGGGCCATATAGAAGCATAAATTGAACAATTAATAATAATAATAATAATAAATCATTATTTATACAAAACAAATAGTTTGTATAGCCTGAGTTTTACAACTAAATCTTTAAATATTTACATTTGACAGAAATTGATTGAATAAATTGGGTTTATTCTAATAAGTACATTTTCCGTTTAGAATTAAAAGCAAGAAATGACAGGTTTCTGTACTTAATTTATTAAAAAGCTTGACACCTAAATCCAGTTTCAGCTTTCTTTAGCCTGTGACTAGGCAAGACGAATTAAATTTTTGTACCTACCAATTAAATTATGTTACAACCACTGTATAGTAACAGAATATACCATTATAAGGTGGCCAGTTTACTTTTTTCGATGTTACAAAAATTCAAGCGATATGATCCTACTAGTAATATATCTCTGTCACATCAGACAGCAGCTCCTACAAGAACTCAGATATGCTATCACTAACGTATGACACAACACGCGATAATGTGGGATAGCCCAAGCCCAGATGTATATGCACATTTTATTAAATTATCTTACTCACCCTACTCTTACAACCCTATCAAACACAATACTCAGTGGTCTATTGAATAGTTTTGATGTACACTATAAAGAACACTTCTATTCTTAAAAGTGGTACATGGCTTGAATGACGTTGTGCAAAAGTATGTATAATAGGCTTCACATGGTCAATAAAAAGGATACTCAGTTCTAAATACTAGCTAGTTGTTGTATTATTCAGAAGTGAGCATTGAGCCAACGTAAACACAAACTAGACGACACTGACAGTTAAAGAACAACAAAACTAAATTTAACTTACCTAATCAACTAAACTAAACCTTGTTTGACTTTATACGGTACTTTAAGTAACAAAAATAACAATTTAATACATTATTGTTTAATTTAACGGCAATACAAAGAGGACTAGGAGAATACGGAAATATCACATAACCTGATTCAGGGTAACCTTTGTTCATTTAGGAAAAATATTACTAAAAATCAAAACGGAACTGTCGGACAAATTAAATCAAGAAATCAAAACAATAAAGAAGAAGAAAAAGATAAGTCTTATCGTCATAGACATAGAAATATACTAGAGAGGGCATAGCATATCTTAATAGAGAGGCCTGAAGTATTGTTTTGGGGCTCTCAGGGGCTCTGTGTAACCTTCTTGAAACCTCCTTCCATAAGAGGGTTAAGGTTATGAAAAATCAATTTTTTTCGGATTTTCGCACAATGTTTGTGTATTGATTAGTGTTTTTAACGTTCTTCTATATAAGTAAGTGTAATCTTGAAATGATTAATTGATTACATTTTTAGCAAAGGTAGTCAGGTTATTTTTTCGATGTTTCAAAATTGACCTAATAGAACCCCTCTAGTAATATTATCTCTATGCTTATCGTTAGTCTCATAGAGATATATTACTAGAGAGAGCATACCCTATATTACATTAGGAGGCTTGAAACATATTTTTGGGGCTCTCAGTGGCTTTTTATAGCCTCATTGACACCTTCTCCAAAATATATTAAGGATATAATAAACTAATCGTTGTCAGGTTTTCGGTTGTTGTTTGTGTTTTGTTTTATAATATAAACCTTCTGTTACATAATTATTGTGTACTGTTTATTTTTATTTGGTTGTATTAAAAATCAAAGGTGATCAGGATACGTTTTCGAAGTTTCAAAATAAAACTGATAAAGCCTCTCTAGAATCATAATATCTCTATGGGTTTTATCGTCCGTTGAAGGCTGTTGTGTGGTGTTTTGTCGTTTGTTTTTCAGGACGACTAAGGCACCGTTAACTAAACATTTCCGTACTTCCTTCTAATTAAATTCTAGTAATTTCGACCCATTTAAATTATTCATTTCTTTCAAGTCGACCGGAGTTAGTTTTAGGTTACTTATTGCTCATTTTTGTTTACATGACTTTGGACTTTGTTATCAACCCTTTATTTTTCTGATCATTGTGAATGTTCTAGAAGTGAATGTCATCATTTGTTGTAAGATCTCATCATTTCTAGCGAGTATGTATCGGATGGTGCAAGGTATTTATCGTCATTTGTGCTGTGAACGCGTTGTAATCAACAGTTGTCAATTATGGAATTCCCTCATATAGGTAATCACTGTGCTGAAGTCACCTGTAATAAACTAGGTAACGATCTACTTGTCTTTGAATTTAGATAATTTAATTGCAATTTTTAGATTAAATTACCTAACAAGAATTTTCAGCCTAAAATATTGATCTAATTAATACATTATCATGCTTAATAACATTAGGTTCAAACTTTAATTTTATGCATTGTTTGTATATTATGAGATAAAGTTGTTAACTGTTTTCAAAAGCTGTATGTCTACTATGTAGACACAAAGTATTAAATCCGTGGATTATATTGAGCACTCTAGTTAAATACGATGTATGAACCATGCAGAGGGTTCATGCAGGGTTTTCAATTGGTTACGCTGGTACAAACTAGAATCCAGTCCACTTTGCCCATACGCTGTAAAAACCTTGAGAGGCGGAATATTTAATGTGTAACTTCTTGAACTAGCTATTCCCTATTCAAAGTCTGTAGCAGTGCCACCATTGCTAATAAGAAATTGATAACAAAAGGGTGATTGTAGTTAAAGTCCTGTTTTGGTTTTTCTTGTTTGTGACGATTATTTCTTTAAATTTTTTTCTAAAATTGCTCTAATTTAATTAATTTTAGGGCGTATAAACTTAGAAGAATCACTATTTAATTGAAAATATGGTTTTAATGGGTTGTCATGAGTATTTAAGTTGAGTGATGTGAAGGTGAAAATCACAATATAGTGTTTTATTTTATTTATTGTTAATTAATTTTACTTTTGAATAATTTAGTTGCACAAACTCACAAAATTACTTGTAAATTACATTAAATTGTTTAAATTAGTTGTAACAGGTGTTTAATTTAAACTGGTAACAAGCTGATTTTCACCACTGGTGTTTTAATTGTTAATCAATTTTATTTACTCACTAAAATCATTAATAACCCACTAAATTTACTGTTTTGTAAAATGTTTGTTTAAATTATCCGTTTAGGTTTTATTACTTCTAGATTAAATCCAACAAATCCAAGTCTGTAGGGATAAGAGCCTGGTTCTATAGATAAAATCCTGTTACAATCAAAATATTTTATCCATGAAATATTGACATTTTTTAGCACAGATGAGCGTTCTATTAAAGAAATAAAAAAAGAATGTCTATCGGCTTCCATGCTAATCCTATTTAAAAAAAATGACCGCCGTTTCGTTTTCCTGCCATTGGTATTGCCAACCTGACACCTATCTCTTTGAATTGCAAATTATTTCACTTAAATAATACCATTTTCACTGAATAACCTTTTTAATCTTAGTGTATTTAACCCTATTATTTTGCAAAGAAATCATATTACCATATGTATTTATGTTTTTAACTTCCTTATAACAAAGTCTTATTTTCGCTCTAAAAGACTTGATGTTATGGCATCGTCGTACTCGATCAACCAAACTACTTTGGGGCCAGAACCGGAGCATATTAAATGTGAGACCAATATGATTACCTTTTAAATACTTTGTGTGTACATAGTAAAACTTGAATATTATAATATTAAATTGTGCTTCCAGCTCTGATATTATGAACAGGCTTTATTAAAAGCTCTGACATTCCGTGAGGGAAACAATTGTATTGGTACGTCTTCTTGGATTAGGTCTGAGGACCAATTGGATTGTTTCCCTTACAGGTTTTAGTGCTTTTGATCAGGACCACAGCTATTTTATAGCTTAAAAGTTAACTACTAAAATGAATATATTTCTAGTATTCTTTATATTCTCTCAGCTTGACAGCTGACTATTTTCATTGGGCTTCAAATTCCTTTCAAGACTATATTTGTAGAAGCTACCTTGATTCAAAGCTACAGACAGGTGTCAGTGCCAATCTCTAAATGAAGTCACTAAACTATGTAAAGACCCACTGGGGCAAATAAATTAATTTAAAATTAACCAAATTTTTTAAATCACATGAAACAATATAGTATCAAGAATCTCTATTCTTGATGTATCAGAAAACAAAATATGTATTTTCTTGCTGGAGGAATCATACGTTTCTTATTTTAAAGCCTGTTCTTAAGCTAACTGCTTCACTTTATTTTTAATTATTTCTTTGTTTTTCAGATTTTTTACCTGTTAAATGTGATGGATGTCAACAATTATTTTGGTTTGTATATTTTAATCTTAATTAATACTATCCTTCTGCAGTATTGTGTAGTTAAATTATGAAAAATTTTACATTATTTAATTTAAATATTTAACTAATTTCATTGATGAAAACCTTCTCCTCTGTTAATTACATTGTTTTCTTTGAAAATTCCCTTTACTTAAGAACAAGGAAACTACCTTGGAGTAGTATAGTCTTTATAATATAGATAGTATAGTAGTACTATAGATAGTATAGTCCCTATATCATTGTATAGGGAAGGTCCCTAGGCCAAGGATGCATGGCAGATGAGGGCAGATGGCTCTTTTGTTATTAAGTTAATTGTGAACTCATAGTGATTTTTATTAAATTTAATTATCTGCATTATCTCCTATTTTAGCATTTGATAGGTATAAATTTATACCATAAATCATGTTTTTCATGTTGGTAATATCGTGGCAATATGCCACTTATAAAATACGACAAACAGGAAAGAAACTAAATGTGTAAATAACTCTTGCATCTACATTTACAAGTACATTTTTTGTGTGCTATTGAGTTAAAAATTTGATCCTTGACATATAAAAGTTCATAAGTAGGGTGGGTAAATAAGAAGGGTCCATATTATAATTAATAATGTGGACGCTTAACTCTTAAATGGACAGCTTGTTTTTTAATACTTAAGCATTCAGTTTAATTTTTTCAAAAAGCTTTACTGAAATGTACAGAAATTTCCTTATATTTTATAACCCTGAAAGAAGAGTAGGGAAAATCATTATCAGGGCCCATACAGTACCCTCCGCTACTCAACTATAAGATCCCTGCCGAATTATAATCCTATGTTAAACTGCTACCTGGAGCAAAAGTTAATTCTTATGTGTAGAAAAAAATGAAAACAAATATGTGGCTGCGAATTGGCTCTAAGGAAACGCTGGGCATCTTTACCTAGTTCGAATAGAGTATTTGCACAATTTTTTGATTGCATTATCTTTTAGTACGTAATATAAAAGAACACTCTGTAAAATATTAGAATAGAAAAACTTTTGATGATACAGCCAAAAAACGAAAAATGTATTTAAACATGTTCTTTTGGTGGTAAAACGGCCTCGACAGCTTGTGTGACGTCGGACTTATGAATACCGCCGTGGAGTACAATATTCACTAGAGCAACACTCATAAGAGTTTATTCTAAACTGTCAACATGATGACACTGACAGCTGTAGTCATCACGTTCCTTTAGGCTTTGTATTACCTGGAACACGGAATTGTTTTGTTTCAGTCTTCTTTACATTCTATTGAACTGTAAGCAACTGGTGGCCTTACGATATTTCTAACTAAAACTCTCATCTGTACCTTAAATGACCCAACCTTTAGAACGTTCTGTTTTCACTCCACTCTCTCACCCATTCCCCCTCTCTTCTTCTTTAAATGCTTATTTCGACTATTTAAAATTAAATTAAATTTTTTTTTACAGCTTAACACATTAAATAAATCATTTTATGAGCAAAACATTTTTATTGGAAAAATGCAAATACTCTATTGAACCTAATGGGAACTTAAATGTTTTTTATTCTTACTACTGTACTGTGTATGGATAGCAATATGCTTCCTTGCATAACTACTTTTAATAAACATTATAAAACGTAATAATGTAAAAATTATAAATTTCTTTGTTCCAGTGTTAATCATATGTCATACACAAATCATAATTGTCCTACTCCGAAACGTCTAGATAATCAAGTTCCTGTTTGCCCCCTGTGTAATACACCTATACCTGGTAACAGAGGACAGCCTCCTGATATATTTGTCAATGCTCATATTGAGAGAGACTGTCAATCAGATCCTGCTAAATCTAGAAGAAAGGTTAATATATATGTGTACAATTTTTCTGTAAATATTTAAATAAAAGTCAAACAATCATATTGCAGTTTTGTTTGGGTTGTGAGCAGTTAACATTCTACCAAAACTCAGTAAGGGAAGGCATTCTATTGGTTTATTCTGACACCACCCCTTGCTGAAATCAGCATACACAATATAAATTATAATCTTTATCTATAAATAATATTATTTCTAATTTTAAGGGGTTTTAACATATTTCCATATTTTTTTAAGAGTTTGTTGATGTCTTGGTTTTTTTTCAACTTTAGAAAAAAATATTGTATTATTTGCTAGTTAGATGTAAGAGGAGGTGTAAAGAGTGTACATCTTGCTAGCTTAAAAAATATTTGAATTAATAAATTCAAATATTCTAGAAAGGGTTCTAGAAGACAGGTCTTGTTAAAGTTAAAAATAGCTCACATTTAAAAACTAATTGAAATATGGAACTTTTTGTTGTATTAATCTATTTGACTGACTTTTTTCACACCAAGAGGGGCATGAATATATTTTATTTACACTTAAAAAAATATTTTCTGAAATAATCAATGTAATTATTATTATTATAACATTGCAAATGTTTTATTTCAGACTTTCATCAAATGCACTTTTAAAGGCTGTAAGAACAAAGAAGTGATTCCTATTATTTGTGACAAATGTTCATCAAGTTATTGTGTCTTTCACCGCCATCCAACTGATCATAAATGTACTAATAAACCTAAAATGTAAGTCATGAAATAATCACAAAAAGTGTGGTATGAATAATCCTTTTCGAGTTAAAATAACTATTTTATAAGTTTAAATTTTATGATACATGTTTCTACTGTAACCTGTGACTGTTTCTACCGTAACTGATGCTAACAACTGGCTGACCAGACGGTAACTGATGCTGACCCCTTTAACTGATTATAACCTACTAGTAATGGAGAAAAAAGGAAAGATGTCACTCCACTTAGTATATATTTATTGACAGAGCCGACTTTTAAACTTAACAGTTCATCTTCAGTGCCGGTGAAAGCGAAGTAAAGAAGCTAGGAGACAGACGAAATAGATTTGTCCAGAGGCTGGTGTCTGACACCAGCCTACTACCTAGTATTGGTTAAGCTATGAACAAGCTAAGTTGTGAAACACAAATTATAGTAGTAGTAGTGGTAGTTGTCGACGGGAGAGTGGGATGCTTAACACCATGAGTACCAAAGTTAGCACATACACACTTTTACAGGTCTAGTTCATTGTAATCATTTAATTTATTACATCATAGGATTCACATCTGTTTCGAAAGTCATGACATTTGGCTCCCAATACTCTCCTTGTAATCCCTGCTCGCCAGCAATGCACTGGTTTTCTCTTTGAATGAAGATTTTTAAGGCTGTTAACCTACACTGAATGCCTGCTGGGTTCCCTGCATCATAGCCCCTTGCTGCTCATTTCTTTTACTAAAACTGCCATTACATCTCCAAAATTTGAGGTAGTGATTTACAACATTAGTAATTGGGATTGGAGTCGAGGATAGACCTCATTTGCACTGCGACTGAACGTCTATTGTACAGTGATTTACAACATAGTTGTGAACCAATTCCTTGACATCATGTGACATATCCTTGATATATTGTGGTCAATATATTTGCTTAGCCTACTGTAGTTTAAATCAGTCTTGTAAAGTACTTGACATAATACAGATTTAAGACCCCTAGGTTTATATCCTTCCCGAGGAAATGGCTCACAGATTGTTTCCTTTCACATAAATCCTAGAAGCCTGATCACTTGAACTCAAGAGTTTAAAGTTCATGCTGCATAAGTTGTTTGCCTTAATCACTACACTATGGGTAACCCTCAAATACTACAGAAATGTTTAAAGTAAAATAAGAGAAAATTATCAAATAAGTCCTCTACCTTATGATAATGATACAATATTTTTTATAACTGTTTTTAACTCTTATCATATATTATTGTATTTTATTGTCTGATTTACAATAATGTTTTTCTTTTCAGAGTTAATAGAAATGATAATAGGTCAAATAGTTCTATCAGCAATGGTGATATCTCTAAGATTCAAGGAAACATGGTTTGTATTAAAGTATATTGACGCTATAGTCATTGATAACTGGGGTCAGGCTCAACTGCTTGCTTTCTGTTGTTCATGGCCAGGCACTTTAATGTTTCTCCAGAAACAAGTGTGGTGTGACACTCACATTTGATATGGTGATACTTATTGCCAGTCATTGGTTTCCCCCTTTCATTTTTAATTTTTGGTCTGTTTCAACTTTAGATCCTTAATCAGCTACCGCCAATTACTTCTAGTTACCTCTTGTAATAAATTACCTCTATAAACCAGCAATAACCTAAACTTCATTAGTATTAGTAATAATTGAGTTTTAATGTTTATTTTGAAGTTAGTACTGGTTATTTGTTTTTTGTTGTTGGTGCCTGTTTTGTTTAAAGGTGATTATTTTTGGTTAATGTTGGTTACAAAGTTTCTGAATTAGTTATCAAATGTGATAAGAAAAAGCAATAATGAGGCAACAGAAGCTCATTCATTTGTCCTCAGAATGTACAATTCGCCAAATTGCCAAATTTATACTGCAACATGTCTTCGAACTCGCTTCGCTTGACCTCAGATAGTAAATACGTCCGTTTCATTTTCAGCGGTCACATATACAGCACTGACCACATTTAATGATGCTTAACTTTTATGATCCATCAAAGACCATAGATATACTTGTCGTATTAAAACAAAACTTAGCGTATTTATTAACTAAGTAAAGGTGTATACTTGTACTAAATTTCAACTTAATTGAATTATTCTCTGATTTTTTACAATTTAAAAAAAAACGTACACAAGTCATTTAATAAAAATTGAACTAATGCTGATGATGAGATGAAACTTGGCACATGTGTTTGTCTTATATATGCCTACATGCATGCCAAACTTCAATCAGACAACATAATTTTTCTGCGTTTTTTGATTTTTCGAAATTTTTGCTGAGTCATTGCGTCATGAGTCCTTGCCGGTTAATGACATCATAAAAATATTATTTTCCGAATAGCACAACTACAGCAGTAGATTGAGTTTGAGTTTTCTACAAAGTTTCAGCTCTCTAGCATAAATACACTAGGAGCTACGATGATAACAGACACACACATACAGTCAGACAACTTTGTGAAAACCACTCAGGAGGTCTTAAGAACGCCTGAAACGGATAATTCTGATGACATCACATTCACAAACACAATACTTTTCCTATATACCTACAGTATGCATGAGGAAAGTAAAAATTGAAATTTGAAGTCTGTTGACATGAATATGGGCATTCTATTATTTCCAACTGAGCCAATCACTTAATTTGCCCAAATGAGGAAAACCTAAGTAATTTCTGACTACTGTTGATAGTACCCTATAGGATATGAGGTGCATTCTTCAAATTTGGTTAACTGTACATTAAATCACTCCGAAATATCAATTGTATAATATTAAGTCGCTGTAGTTTTAGGATTAAACTAGGATTTTCCTCAAATAAAAATGGATGTGGGTGACGTTACCCTGTCTATGTAATGAATTATAACCAAAAATGTATTAAGATAGATTATTCATTGTCTGATTAGAAATAAAAACAGTTTAATTTTTTCCATGTGTGAAATATCCCTTTATTACTTTTCCCCATATATACCGTAGGAAAAGTATTGTTTGCGAAAAAAATCCGAAACCAAGATGTCGCTGGAAATATCTGTTTCAGGCATTTTTAAGGTTTCTGAAGTGGTTTTCACAAAGTTGTCTGTCTATATTTTTGTGTGATATCATTGTATCTCCCAGTGTATTTATACTAAAGAGTTGAAACTATGTACAAAAAGCATTCTACTGCTGTAGTTGTGCTATACAGAAAATTATTTTTCTTTTTGTCATCATTAATCCACAATAATGACT
The DNA here is from genome assembly GCA_018340805.1 of Microvelia longipes. Taxonomy (NCBI): domain Eukaryota; kingdom Metazoa; phylum Arthropoda; class Insecta; order Hemiptera; family Veliidae; genus Microvelia; species Microvelia longipes. The sequence continues at coordinate 27,575,013 of JACMZG010001893.1, read as the reverse complement.
CAGCAAAAAATCATAAAACACGGAAAAATGATGTGATCTGATTGAAATTTGGCACGCATGTAGCCATGTATTAGTCTAACATATGTGCCAAGTTTCATTTCATAATCAACATTAGTTCAATTTTTATCAAATGTCTTGTAAACGTTATTTAAAAAATTAGGAAACAATCCAATTGAGTTACAATTTGTCACAAGTTTATACCTTTGAGTAATAAATACTCTAAGTCTCGTTTTAATACAACAAGTATATCTGTGATTTTTGTTGGATCATAAAAGTTAAGCAGCATTGAGTGTGGTCAGTGTTGTATGGGTGACTGCTGAGAATGTAACGGATGTATTTACTATTTGAGGACGAGCGAAGTGAGTCCGAAGTAGAGAGGATGAGCGTAGCAAATCCAATGTGATGAGTCAAAGTTCCGAGGTACCCCATTCGGGAATGGGGTAAAAAACGGGTTTTTTTTCTTTTTTTCAATTATAAACTCCTAAAGCTTCTCAAATATTCCAGGCATTAAAAACAATATTAATGAATGTCTTTACTTGTTTTAACAGAGTGAAGATGAAGCCCTTGCATACGCCCTAGCACTATCAATGTCTAACTCTTCTGAAAGTGATGCTTACAGAACCAGCCGATCCAACACTGCCAATAACAACTGTGCTCTATCATAACACTCAATGTTCCCAATGCCCTTGTGATTTTCAAATATTTGTTTATGGTACCAGTTATTGTGACGAAGTATAATGTTATATTTATTTACCTCATACTGTTGTGTTAAGTTTTTTAGTTGATTTAAATGTGTTAAATTCCAAATATAAGTTTAAGATCTCTCTATGAAAGTAATATAAATATTTATTTACTAAAATGTTATTATGTACTGGAGAGCCAGCTTGCTGATGTATCTGGAAAAATTGAGGTGGGATATCAGTGTTGCCCTTCTAGGCTAACTATATCTATAGTTGTAGTTGATGGTTGTTTTAGTGCAATGGTGCCAACCAAGGCACCACAAAGTTTTAGGGTTTATCATTTCACATCCCACTTAATAATAATAAAAACTGAATACAACATTCAAACCCTTGGTCATTTCCATCGAATGATCATGTTAGCAAGTTTGGATCCCTACCCTTCTTACTTCCAGAGACTCCATGCAGATGGCTCTACAACTGTGCTTGTCAGATAATCTGTTACAAGTACTTATACTGACTTGTATTTTAATTATTAATTTGATTTTAATTACTCATATATGATTTTTTCCAATTTTGGTGTGTTTTAATTTTTTTATTTATTACTTTTGATGTATGTAAAGATTTTCTGTATCAGGTCTAGACCATGTCATCATTAAAAGTACTCTCTACATTTTAATTTTGGGGAATTTTCAAGGAAATTTACAATAATGATGTTGTCAACTTGTTTTTTTTTACAGGAAAAAGTTTTGAGATGTTTTTGTGTTATAATTTTTATTGTTATGCTTGGTGGATAGTTACTTTTACTATTATTTTCCTAAGCTTAGTTTTCTGCTTTATTGTAAAGCTAGAAAAGTGGATTTACTTGGATGATACTGTCTTCTAAATCAGGCCTGTCAGAGAAACATTTTTTCCTTGTGATACTTCATTTAGAGATACTCCTTTTACTGTGTGTCCTGTAAATTGACCACTGTCAGCAATATAAGCAAATGTCTATTACTAAGGAGTATCATAATTTTCTGTACTATTTTTCCCTCCTACTAAAGGGAAGGTTACTCCAAAAATCTAACATGTACTACCTGTTTTATTCTTCTTAAAATTAGCATTTTCATTTTAAAATTGACTAAAATAAACAAACAAATCCTGAATGTCCTATTTGCTGTATCTCTTACTACATATAATGACCGATTGACTATTAATAATTTTAAGTTAAAATAGTTCAAAAATTGTGGGAGACCTGTCTCTGAGTATTACTCTAAAACTAATGTAGAGGGTCAATCTATTTGTAATTTATTATCTTATTTTCATGTTCTGAATTTATAAAATGTACTTTGATAAGATATTATATAGCTATTTTTGTACAATCTTTTAGTTAATTTCTAATGTGATTTAATATAATCCAGATTTATTTTTATATTTCTACTTGACTTTGCTTTCCTGCCCAGTATAGTAGTGTAAGTTTAAATTGAGCTATTTTTGACAGTCAAACTTTTTTTATTTGATCTATTCCATTGTTGCTCTGAAATGGAGTTTAAAAGGGAAATTTAAGAGATTATATACCTGGTTTGTATATACTATTTCATGAGAAATTATTCATATTCTATTAATGGTTACACCTCGATTAAATTTTCTGTTTTATCAATGAAATAAGGTTTGTCTGATAGTAGTAGGTTTTATTGCCTATCAAAATACTCGCCCAGCAAACTTGTGACTGTTTACTTGCTCTTTTACCTTACATTAATCTATTGTAATTTCAATATTTTCCATTGTCAAATAAAAATATTTATGATAATATGGTGATTTGAAAGTCTATTTTTTTTTTATTTAATTTAGTTTAACCAACTTTTAGGATGTTGCCCTTGCTGTCTTAATAGCTTTTGTCTAAATGTTAAATCATTTTTGGAAGGAAGATTCATCTAAGATACTTCTTCTCCAATTAGCTGTCCAGGCTCTTCATACCTTTCCTTCTGTGTGTGAACATCAATGTTGCTTCTGTTGATAAAAACTTAGTTTTGGGTCATTCCATATCAAATCAACACAGAAAAAAGTACATTTTTGGACTCGATGTCACTGATTTTAATATATTTTGGCTGACTGTTAGGTACCATAGAAGGAAGAAAAAAATTCAGATTTTTGGCTCATTTGGTGCTGCGATATTGCTGCAGTAGGGTGGTAAATTTTCCAAAAAAATGTGGTTCTTCAGCATTTCTTTGACTACATTCATGGCTGTATCTTAAATTCTGCATAGGATATGATTTTTATGGTGGCGTTTGAAAGCTTAAACTGGGCCCTTTCAAATAGATTCTACATACTTTTTGATAATTATTTACAAGTTTTTATTATGAGAAAATATAAAATAAAAATGTTAATATCGCTAAAAGTCAATTTTTAAATTTTTTTGAAAAAGTTCCTAAAAAGAGCCTGAACTGGTAGTAAAGTTTCATTTTGGGACCGCCATAGGATTGGACAGTATTTAAAAATTGGCTTTTTGTGATAAGCATGTAACTAAATATCCAAAAGTATGTAGAATCTATTTGAAAGGGCCAAGTTTAAGCTTTCAAACACCACGAAAATAAAAATCATACCCTACGCAGTATTTTAGATACAGCCATTTTTGCAGTCAATGAAATGTTGAAAAACCACATTTTTTGGAATATTCTCCTCCCTACTGCGGCAATATGGCTACACCAAGAGCCACAAATCTGGATTTTTTTCTTCCTTCTATGGTACCTACCTGCCTGCCAAATTATATTAAAATTAGAGATATCATGTGTTTTTACCTGTGTTGATTTGATATGACCTTTTTTCATGTTTTCTCTTCAATTTAGCAATGAATATATATTTCCATTGTTCAGTTTTCTGAATCTCTATAAATATTTGCACTAATAAATATTGTACTATTTATTTGCTCCTGCGATTCTAAAACCATTAGACATAAATTCTTAGCAGAATGGAAATCATTTCTTATTTTTCTAAAATAAATAATTATGTACAAAATTTAGACCAAACATTTTGAATTGAATGAAGTTAATTGTATGTTTATTTAATGTTCAAATAAAGTGCATATCAAAAATATTTTTATGATTTAGCAATTTTTCCTCACAGAATGTTATTGAAAATCTTTCTTGTCATTATTAAAATGAACTATTGCTAAACTGGCTTGTGATTTTGTTGGCTTACTTATTGTGTTTTCGACTAAAGATTAAAATTGACTGTGGGGGAGGGGAGAAAATATTGTTAAAGAAACAGGAGTAGTCTGTACTTATAAATATGCCTTGGTAACCGATATACAGAGAAGACTGAAATCTCCCCCGATTCTTTAACCATTTCATAGAAATTTAAACCTCAGGTTAGATCAAAAACTTTTCTTGCGTTAAGGGAGCTACAATTAAGTGGTATGATGCACTTCTGCTCTCCCATCAATTATGAGATATCAAAAAATAAGGAATAGTGAATTGAACGACAAACTTTAAATAGGTGTTTAAGATTCTGGTATTGATTTTTAGACCTGCTAAATATGATTGTGACTACTAGGCATGTTTAATATTTTTTTAGGACCATCATTTTGGCGTCTAGAAGTGCCGAAAGCTTTTAAATTAATACCTTTGCCACTATTATATTGTCTCTACTTGACAAGAGTATATATTAGTTAACATATTATATGACAAGAGTAAAAATACCCAATTTTTAGCTTGAAATTATCAAACATTCATTACATTTTCTATTGCTGGGTTTTCATGAAAACTTAAGATTAATGTAATGAATAAATATATGTAATAATAAATAATATATGAATAAATAATGTAAAATGTAATGAATGTTTCGTATTTGGTAGCTAAAATAATACTCACTCTTAGTTTTCAATTTGTGGAGTCTAGTTATAATTTGAAGAAGAATACTCGAACCTAGAACAAACAGTTCTAGGTGCCAGAATAAAGGTTTTGCTAAAAAAGATACTGTAAAATGTAATGTCCTTAAAAATACAGTAAAGAACTACTAAAAGTATGTCCTTCAATTCACTTTTTCATTATTATGTGTTATAGCTTGTAATAGGACACCTGAAGCTCATCATACCACTAAAATGGAAGTTCCCTTTACGCATGAAAAGTACTTCATGTTTAATTATTTGGGAATTAAACTTACAAAATTTAAGGGGAGACTTTTGGTCCAATCATGTTTGTAAAAATTATTGTTACCTCTTCCCTGACAACCATTCTTTGTTGCAATATAAGCAAGAGGGTCTTGTTACAGAAAGGAATTCTAATTAATAAAGGCAAACATTTTTTTTCAAGTTTATATTTCAACGCAATTCAATATTAAGCAGTGAAACATTATATAAATTCTCTGGAAATGATCCATTTAATAATCAGCGACATATAATAATTAACCAGTCAAAATTCATAGATCACACAAAACACTCAATAATTATTATTTTAAAAATTATTTTTGGGATACAAACTTTCAATAAGATATGTTTTCCCTTAATTATAAAAATAATAGGCTTACCTTGATGAAATATAATATTTAACAAATATCAATGTTTACGTGAATCCAGTTAAGCACTGGACGTTATTGAGCTTTCAAAATCTAAGTATAAATCAATAATTGTTGATATGTTTTATGAATTACTTTACAAAACCAACTAACTGAACAAATTACAGAGCTTATTAACAACTTTTTCATCAAAGTAAGCTGTTAAAAATAATAGAGTACAGAGGATAGTTAGATTGTATTACAAATATAAAATTTCTAAGTATTGAATAAAAAATTTAATGACTCAGCGGACTATCTCTAATCCCATCTAAAATAACCCTTTTTATCCAAAATTAATCTTTATCAGTCTTAAATTTATCAATCAAAGCAAAGGCCAAAATAAGTAGATTTAATTTTTTCTTATTATTTTTCATAAAAACAAATATGAGACCAATTAGATAAAAATATAATTCTATAAAAGAACAGCAACAATATTGAGATTATTTTCAAAAATATAAATAAAAATCTAATGGAATGATTCAAAACACCAAGTTTAAAACTTTTACATGTATGTAATCAGCCCTGGATGTCCCACCTCAGCTGTTATGTTATATAAAAGTTTTAAGTATTTACACTTGGTTTAAACAAGAATAATCTTAATAAAAACTTAATATCATGATTAATACTGTTGTTGGCAAGCTTTCACTAGACAGTCAGTAGTACTAGAAAATTGGATATTTTAAGAACGTACTATTTTTGTTCTCCAATAAGCAAATTAAGTATTACTTCGATCAATCCCATCAAAACTTAATCTTCAACCTAATATACTCCTAAATTACCAACAAAAATGAAAAAAGTAACATTAGGGAGAAATACTCACTCAATCGATAACTTTATTTTAAAAAAGACAATCAAACAAATATATCACTTAATTATTTAAGGCAATAAAAGTCAATTACAGAGCAATTATTTTTTAAAAAATAAAAAAAAGAAGCTTTCGAATTATATTACAAAATATTTTTTTTTTATTTTTCTTAACATTTTTTTAATTTAAAAACAAATTTAATAACATTTACCACAATTAATGTATTTTTTTACTTATAATAGTATATTTGATAGTTAAAAAAGAAAACAGAACAACTTCAACATTACCAGAAAAAAACAATCTTTTAAAAAGAAAAGGACACACACATTTTTCATTTTAAAGGATATGTCGCTGACAATAATCTATATAACTACATTTAACATTTTTAGTAATAAAAAGTCACACAGTAAACAACTAAATTAATAAATAGCTTGAACATTCATTAAAAAGTATATTCCTTGGGAGTGGAAAGGCCCTTCTGGTCTCAAAATTTTCTTCCATGATGGCCTTATAAAAATTTGAAAAGACATCATTTTAAATTAAAATTCTCAACTGTATGAAAAGACATATTTGTTTGTTAACCATCTTGTTGTCATTAATTATGTTACATCATGTGCATTTATATAAATTAAAACATTTTCATTAAATTACTTTTTGATTGTCTATTTGTAACTTATTTTATCGGAATTAGTTGTGTAATTATACTTTCCAGCCAAGATCCACTCCTCTGGAACGACTTTAAGGTGTCAATGAAAGAGGACAACAATTTATTTCTTAAATTTATTTTAAAATGAAACAGTAAAACACTAATAAATAATTACATCGTATTTCCTACAACTTTTATAGATGAGTTCTAAAGAGGGGGGGGGGTTGTTATGAAGTAGAAAAAGTTTGTACCAACACTAGAAAAATAATCTACCACACATTTAACTTCTAGGCCTACAATAACACTCAAAAAACAACTACCATTTTATAGTACAATTATAAACATTATTATTAATATGTATATATCCAACAACAAAATTGGTCCTTAGATTAAAAACATAGAGTTATTAATGAGATGGCAAGGTTAAGGTTTATCAAAGTTGAAGCCAAAAAAAATTATTGTGAAATTTACAGAGTACTCCAGACCATAACAGTCTTTTTGGACCACGTTAATTTATTTATTTTTGTTTTACCTTATCCATTTTCTGTGAATAACTATTGTCTTTACTAATTGCTTCTATTTGATAAAAGCCGTGTTCATTTGCCATCTTTTAGTAAAAAATATAAAAGCTTAAACTATAATGCATGCAGGGGAATCAAACCCTGCTTTATTTTATAGTCTCATATTTAGTAATCATGCTTGACTTGCTTTGAAAGATAATATACATAAAGTGATACATTATTAAACGAAAGCTGCATTTTAAACTATAAAATGGAGCAAGCATTAATGTTAAGTACTGGAAGTATTGATTACAATATCAACCAACATCTCTTCCTAATCATAACTATTGTATTATTTTTTGATATATTATTTTACAAAAAGATCAAGCATGATGCTCCTTATTTTTTTATTATTATCTTTTAATCGAACAAGAAAAACAACACATTTATAATTATTATTTTTAAATATTAACACATTTAATTTAATCAGTACAAACAAACCTTAAATTTATTTATTAATTTAAAAAATGTTTTATTTATTCACTCTGAACACTTGTAGACACATCATATCAATTGTAAGAAAATAGGATTCTATGTTGTGTATTTATTTACCTAAAGTGATCAATAGTGATGCTTAATTAATTATTTTAAGAAACAAAGTTAAGTTAAATTTTAAAAATACAAAAAAGACAATGCATACTTACTAACAATCAATTAAATTCTAAAAAGAATTACACAATATAAATACACAATATTAATAACTATATTTAACTGTAATGCAAAAATTAACTTAACACCTTAGATTACTTTATTAAATCAACCCTTGGAAGGATGGTTAAAAAAATTATATCTTCTGTGACTTTTTTTTGTCATTTTTTTATTGATAATAGATGACAAAATATTTGTAACAATGCAATACGTTGGGTTTATAATATCATTTGATGTGTAGTTTGGTCTCTCATTACTTCCAACCATTAGTTCGTTCACAAACCGTGTTTGGCAGGGAGTTTAACCCTGTGTACAACCCCAACTGTTCACATAGTATTTTAATATATAGTTTAGAATTTACTCCGATACAAAATGAGTTTTAAGGTTGAAACCCGTGTTCAATCCCGTTCATAGGACAACTGCGGTGGGAATGGTTGAACACCCTGCCAATCCCTGCGTGTGAACGAAGTATATGTTATAAAAAATATTATGAAACTATACTCTGTCTTTCATACCTAGGCACCTTATGTATATCTATAAATTTAAAATTGTAATACTTGACAATAAAATAATTTTGAAATAAATCTATCGTATTGTTGTTCTTAGGCCTAGTAAAACACCATCCTTTAAAAAAAAGATTATTGGATTGTTTACAACTAAATACTAGGTAAAATTAATAATTTCAGTCCTTAATTTGAAAATATCTCTACTTTACATATAACAGACATCTTGTATTTACTTTTAATTCAAATATTGGTTAATTTAAATATGAGGCACCGAGTTATTAAAGACATTGTTTCAACCATACAGACATATTACTAAGAGGAGGCATAGCCTATCTCAATGCATTGAGATAGGAGCGATTTGTATTATGAACGTTCTATTATACAGGGTGGTAGATTTTATGTTCATCAGCCCGACTAACTCTGCTTCTAATAGGGTTATCAAGAGTATCTACTCCCACTAAGTCGACTACTAGGAGCTTGAATAGCATATTATTTTATTGGCAATCGTTTTCCTAGTACAGCAATCAGATTGCCAAAGTTGATAACTTTGAATTTATAATTAGAGCATACTATCATATTGATTAATTTAGAAACGATCCAATACCGTATCACTGAATTCCGGTTATTTATTTACGCTCCTGGTTGTCGACTACCAGGAGCGTACTAGCAGGAGGGGGGGGGGGAGATACTATTTATTTGGCGATAGTATCTTCCATTATTCTACCAACAGAAGAAGAGTCAGTGAAGGCGACGGATTCTGGTGCACCCAATTTTGGCTATTTATTTTGCAATTGAAGAACCAGCTACCATCGATACTTGCAGTTGGATATGAATATCCATGGACCGGTTTAGCAGGCGGGGCAACTCTCGATCTGTCAACTAATAAAGTTATATCAGTGAATAACTTTATTAGTTGAGAGCTCGAGTGTTGCCCCGCTTACTAATGATGGCGTTATGCCGAAACCGGTCCAGGAATATTCATATTCAACAGCAAGTATCGACTGTAGCTGATTCTTCAACTTGCGGTAAATACAACCTCTTTAATAGTATTTATTTTGTATGAAAATAGTTTTCTATATCAAACAATAGCTCGTTTTGATAAATCCAGTATTCATAAATATTGAAATTGAATTGTTTAGCAAATACTGTAGATTCTGAATAAATCCACATTATGGTATACTTCTATTTGAAATTCAAAAGTTATCATAGAACACACACTTAGGCAATCTGATTGATAATATTTTTGCGATAGCTCTTCGCAAAAAGAAGAGCTACTAACGCTGACTAACGCTTTTTGCGTTAGTCGGGGTTAAAGTAATACGAGTATATTAACCAAGTAGGGAAACTACTATAAAAAATTCAAAAATGCGTGATCAGCTGATAGCTGGCTCAAAAGTAAAAAAATACCTAAAACTGGAATGACTGCGCATGAGCCGTTTGAAATTTACGTTTTTTAGCGAATTTCCTTTTTACTTAATTTTATTGGCAACCCTGATAACATTAGTTGTTTTACTTTTTATCGAGTTTTCGTACTTAAATATGTACGTGAGAATTTAATGATTTTATATTAAAATCTGTGAAATAATTGTTACAATAATTTAGTTAAAGGAAAAGAGAAACTATATTAAAGGTAAATAACATTTTTTTTTTAGATTTTTAAGAATATACGGACGACAGTGTATTTGCCTTAAATATAACTTAAAATAACGATTGCATTTATTATATTCAAAAATTTTAGGTTAAAGTTGTTAAATTTGATGGGGAAAAAAATAATATCACTCGCAAAAATGTACTAAGTTAAGTAGATAGTGCAGACGAAAAAAAGTTTAATTAGCCACTTGTTTAAAGTAATTTAAAGAAACTAAGTATTAAATGGTTCATTAGATTATATTAATAGTCGAAGGTGTTCAAGTTACTTTTTCGAGTTTTCAAAAAATTTAACCGATAGAGCCTCTCTAGTAATAATATCTCTACGATTACTTCCTTGGCAGTGCATACTTTCAAGTAATATAGTTTCATGATGACCTGTGTCCCAAAACAATTGTGGTACTGTTTCATCTATTTTATTACCCTATTATTATTTTTCTTTTAAATCACAAAAATTTTAACATACATAAGATAAAATTAACAAACATTTAAGATAAATAAATGTATAAATTAAGCAATACATATACGTGTGCTCACCAATAATAAGTTTATTGAGAAAATTGGTTTTCACTCATTATATTACGTTGCTATAAAAAAGTAGGCCAAAAATTATTTGAAGAGTCAAATAAAGGAACAGTTACCTAAATATCTGTCGAGATAATTAGGTATTTTCTATAATAAAAATATAATTTTATTTAATATAATACAATACTGATATTAGACATAACAATAGTTTAACATTGTAATTTTTAACGTCAAGCATAAAAAGTTAACATTATTATTTCTTTTCATATTTTTAGAAACAAAAAATTATTTGGCAACCTGAAAAATGATGGATTTAAATCAGTTAAACAGCTCTGTGCGACTAGGAGGACTTTTAACTGTCCTGGCACGCAGAGCTCCATTGCAGGATGTCAAATAAACATGTATATTGTTTTAAAAACTGTAAGAACATTTAAACACTAAGAGAACAATTTTACAACACTTATAATTTAAAAATAAAAACAGTTAATTTTAAAATTAAAAAGACTGCTTAATTTTCTATTAGATTTATGGGAAGAAGGAATGATTAAATTAAAAAGCCCTATAAAGTAAAATTCAAATGGATCAGAATGTATCCATTGATCAGTCAGATTAAAGTTAGTAGAATTAAAAAGTAATTTTAGAAAACAAATATGTCAAATATAGTGAGTTAGGGCATTAAAGTCAAACTTCCCGAAAAATTATACAAGAAAAAAATGTGATCTTGCTATGTTAGAAAAAAGTTTGTTATTAATGAAAAATATGATTATAAATGATTTTATTTAAATTTAATGCCTATTAAGAGTCTTGTGTCTAAACAGCCCTAGGTTTAGCTTTTCGGGAATATCTATAGGTGGAAGCTTACCCACTGTGATAGTTTTTACTAAGGTTGATAAAAATGTGTTATTTGACGAAACTTCTATTGGATGTTACTTGTTTATTTATATGTTGTACTGGCATCGAGAAGATTTTTTAAAATTTGTGTTTCGTTCAATAAATCCGATAAAAAACAGATTTAGATCAAATTTAGCTGGCAATATTTGTATTTAATTTATTGATTTTTTTGTCATATGCTTTGGCACAATAATTAATAATTTTCTAATATATCCATTTATCGCGGATTATTTCATTTAACATTTTTTACCAAATTATATCCTTTCCCTAAAGTAGATTTTAAAACTGTCAGATCTTACAATGTACTGTAAAGTTGACTAACTACTGAAGTTGAAGTGTTCTATGAACCTAAATTCCCATATCGGGGATTAAGAGATTTATATCGAACTTTGATAGGCTTAGCTGTCTTTTTGACTATTGCGATTTCTATCACAGCCTAAATTGGTTGATCTGTAATTAATATCTTTTGCACAGCTTTTACTGTTGGTATTATTGGTAATTTTTTTAAATGTTGTCTATTTCGACTTTAATAGCTACTAAATTATTACTAGCGCGTGTTTTATCTTTCCAGTGGTAAAACTTCAACGTTGGTGACGTTTGTTTTGGTTTTTAAGTTAAACATTTGTGATAGAATTCGCTAAATGAGTTTTAAAAAAATTAATTGTGTTATTAGATTTAAAGAAAAGGACATTTATTGTTACATTAATTTTTAATTAAAAAGAAACGGTTGAAATGCATTAATAATTTCAGTGCTTTCTAACAAGTGAAGATAATAGAAGGAGGAAAGTGGATAACGGGAAGGCAATTTTAATGATCACAGATTTGTCATGATAAACGGGATAAGGAATACTGAACTCTTTTTGCATTGGTTAAATTTAGAAGAGCTAGGAAAATTCCTAACTGTAAAGTTATTATTTATCCGTGGAATTTATTTTCTTTAACTTTTGGAAAATCATTAAATTATAGACTTTTTAACATACTATGTTAAGTAGACTTATTGTAGAGTCAATGTTACATTTTTAACATAATATGATAACAGTCAATAATATATTTCGTATCATACTATAACTCAATAATACATTTTTTAACATACCTGTTGAAAAATATATTATCGATCGCCACTTGTTTTACGATTAAGTAAAACAGTAGTTTACTCTCGACAATTGGACTTTGGCGCATGAGATATCAGGTTTATAATACCTTAAAAGTGTTTTATTCACCGAACTGGTGTAGTAGCATCAAAAAGAAGAATTATGTTTACGGAACATAAAAAAAATAAAAAACAGCATTAAAAAATTATTTACGGAACATAAAATTGTCTTTTAGAGAACTGGGTCTGCGTGAGTCTCACAAGTCTAAGCAATGGTGCTTTGGCAAAGAAAAATATCGGTATTTAATCTCTTTGTATCGTTTCAAAGAAGAAATTACATGGGCAATAAATGAATAATTAACTATTAACACTAGAAGCAATTAAAAGATAGTTTACAAAAAAAGATTTTTAACCTTTACAAAAGTATTCACTCTTAAAGGTATTAAATAATTTTTTCGAATTTTTTAACTAATAACAGTTAAGTTTCGGCTTCATATTCATGCAAAACATAAATACCAGGCTGGAGTATCATCTTTGACATTGCTGGCAACCTTACAGATATTTCAGCACTGGCTATAAAATCATAATTTTGAGCATAATTATTATGACATAAATTTTTAACACTTACTTTATTTTCTTGTAAACAAAATAAAAAGGTCAACGATAAACAACGAATAAATGAATTTGTTTTAAGAACTACGTACATGTTATCTATAATTAATTTTTTCCTATTACTCGTGCCGTTATGCCCTTCGAGAGAAACAGTAGAGATTGATAATGGGATCTTAATTTTGCGGTAAATTTTGATCCTCGTAATCAATAACATTTATTATATATATTATATATATATATATATATATATATATATATATATATATATATATATATATATATATATATATATATATATATATATATATATATATATTATATGTATATTACTTTATATTTTATTTCATTTTGTTTGTATAATTAATGTTTGCAATTGCGGCGCGATTTTTATTTTTTATAGTTAAATATTTTTTAATCTGCAATTATTTTTTGAAACGGCTTGTGCCCGCTGATGTTAAATAAATAACTAATGTTACTTATACCACTGTTTCTCTAAGCGGCTCTTAAAACCAGTGTAAATTCAAGATTTACGTTCTTGCCCCATCCAGATACCTGAATAATCAACCTTACTGCTTTTAAATTTTTAAAAGCAGCAAGGCCATTTTATTGAAGGTTATTTTTTATAATGATCCGCCCTTAAATTTACTACATTTATAAGAATACAAAAATAGGTAGGTTTAACAAAAGGCTTATTTAATTTTTACATTTTATTAATTTCATTCACCTTGCAACGAAGGCATTATTTTGAGTCTTAGTTTACAATGACTGTGTTTTACTTTGATCTATATTTATTTATTAAAGATTAGGCGCTTTTCCGAGTTATCACAAATTTAGTCAGTGGCAATTTGATACAAGTTAAACTGCAATCAACTTAGCTATCTCAATAACATCAGTATAATATTAAATAATAAATCATTGCTATTTGTAATGCCACCTCCAAACTAGTTAAAACCATTTTAGAACTTACTGAGGGATACGATTCATACTTAACATCTAAGTACATTTCTGTCTTAAGTAAAATACAATTTGAACTCTTTGCGACATTAGCAGAAAAACACCTAAATTATTCATGAAACCTAATTGAAACATTTTCCATTAAAAACTTCGAGTACAATGAAATGTCTTATACAATTTAAAAAATATTCAATTTCAGGACATCTAATATGTTCAAACATTTGTGCATGAGTAGGAGATATAATGAAACAGTTAACAAAGATAGAACATTTACTTATTACATATTAAAAATATTATTTGTAAGATTTTATTAATGACTTATTATGTACATTTATTTTCAAACATTTTCGTGTCTTTGTTTGAATTTTATGGGTGAAATATACTTTAAATATAATTATAACATTAATAGAATATTGGACCATTACAACATACCATTAAACCTGTTTTGCTATTTTCTTTATTTTTCTTTAAATTAATTGTAAAGTAGCCCAAAGAATATGTTTCTTCTTGTTCTGACTCCAATAGCGCTGCAGGGAAACTAAATTGGACACAGATTCTTTTTGTTCGCCTCAGCTCACTCAATTTATTTATTTCAACATTTATTTTAAGAGTATATATATATATATAATATATATATATATATATATATATATATATATATATATATATATATCCTCATCTTCATAATAATTCAAAGATTCATGTTGCATGAATTTGAAACATATTCACAAAGGCTTATAGGAAAATTACAGGTAAAACCCTATTAAGTATAGCTATAATCGCATTTTCTTAAAAAATTGTAAGATATGATCGATCCTGAACAAAAAAAATCTTAAGGCAAGAAACATTGATTACAAGATCAACACCTCGATTCCATAGAATGGTACCGTATAGGTTTTATGGCATGGCAACTATATTTTTGCATTTTTACCCTAGATGTTTACAAAAATATCTCTAGTCCAACGCCTTGTTTGTATTATTTTATGTTATTCATTAATATGCAAAGATGTTTCTTATAGAAACTCAAAATATTTTGCTCAAGACCCATCATATTGGAGCCCTTCACAGATCAATCTAGTCGCAAGTCAAAATTTTCAAATTACCTGCTTTAAAAGTTCATTTCGTTTTGGTATTAAAGGTTAATTATAATTTATAGCATATTAAAATTGGTTTTAAACCATAATCATTCTTCAATACTATGGTCATACATAAATAAATGAAAATTTTGTCTTAGCGTCACTTCTGCTGCGTTTTGCTCTAGAAAAAGTAGCATATTAACACTTAATATATTATTATAAAGCTCAGCTAACATTATTTTACTCAACAATACAACTACAAAACACTTTACAAGAATCAGATAAAAGCAAGTCTACATGTTCCCTATATTAATTGACATTAAAGAATAATAATTTATTACTTATTATTCATCGTTATCTTTTTTTAATAAATTCCAATTATCCTTGGAATTGATGACCCAAATTTGGAATAAATTCATTTTTTAATAAACTTATAATTGTAGAAAGGAGGATTATTTAAGAAAGTTTTTTTTGTAAAAAAAAGTGAGAAAGTAATAATAATTGTTTTACTTATAAATTTAATTCTAAACGAGCCACGGTATCCAATAAGGTTTGGCTTATACTGACATTTCGTGTTAGGGCTCCAGAGATCTGTTTAATCTCTTATATGCCTCTTAAGAAAGAAACGTATTTTTGTAAGAATTCCATAATTACTTATTAGGAAAAGAACGACTTAAATTCTACAATAACTTCAATGAAATGATCCATTTAGATCATCTTCAGGTCATTTAGGTCATCTTCAAAGACCTCTACAGTAACACTATACAAAATAAAATAGAATAAAAATACTACATTCATCATAAATACAATAGAAAAATTTAACAAATATAATTTTTAAAAGGTTTTAAAAAGTTATTAAAAGGGAATTAAAAGTTAATTCTGTTAAGTTTCTCTTAATTATTTTATTTATTGTTGATGTAGTTTAAGTGGTCCTTGTATTTTTGTTAAATTGCTTTTATTTTTATTAAATTTATTGTACAATTGCAGTCGTCCTAATAAGTAGCATTTATATGCATTTCATTATCGAAATTCATTTCGCAATTTTAAAGTGATACGGGAGGTCCCTTCCAATCTTTCGATGGTCCTGCAAATCTTGTCTGAATGGCCCCTGCCGCTTATGAGGCAGACTCCTAAACTCCCGGGCTAAATGTTTTTTTTATTTACTCTGGAGTCCTATTTCATTTTTAAAAATCGCCAAACCTTTCAGTTCATCATTCGATTTATTTTTTCCGCACCTTTATTATTTCTTTTGTATTAAATGTAATTCCATCTAGTACCAATTTTAAACAGAGTAATCTAGGCAAGTACCAGAAATAAAGCGTCTTTGTATCTTACGACGCGTCTATTCCGCTATATTGTACTACCCGATATTCCAACTAATGTGAAAATTTTAAGTTCTTTCACATTACCTTCTTAGTTTAATAGCTACGGGGGAAATTGATAAGCAAACCTTTAAAGTAATACAACGTGAAACTCATGTTCTATCCAAATTTTTATTTCGAAAAATCACAGTCTAAAAGAGTCGTCATACATAGTACGAGCAGTCGGTAGGAAGTCGTACGTCATACATAGCATTACGATACCTAACATTGCAGTCGGTAGGAGGTCGTACGTCATACATAGCATTACGATCTAACGTTGCAGTCGGTAGGAGGTCGTACGTCATACATAGATTACGATACCAACATTGCAGTCGGTAGGAGGTCGTACGTCATACATAGCATTACGATACCAAACATTGCAGTCGGTAGGAGGTCGTACGTCATACATAGCATTACGATACTACATAGGTACGTCATACATAGCATTACGATACCAAACATTGCAGTAGGAGGTCGTACGTCATACATAGCATTACACCTAACGTTGCAGTCGGTAGGAGGTCGTACGTCATACATAGCATTACGATACCAAACATTGCAGTCGGAAGGAGGTCGTACGTCATACATAGCATTACGATACCTAATAATAAAATGGTGAAAATAAATGTTTTACAATTTATTTAAACATTATGTTTTAGTAATATTTACAGCATAGAAACAGTCTTGACGAGGAAGTGATTTAAATTAGTTTAAGCTATACTTAATCTACAATAAGCACGAACAGTTACGACACATAGTAGCAATTATAAATGTATTTATTTATTTTACAACATGATTGTTTTTTGTTACATATATTATCACTCTTAGACGTTTATTATGGGATACAAAATTTACAAACAATGTAAAAAAATAACTTTTTTGAGGGGAGCTGTAAACTAAGACTTTACAGACTCGATAGTATCGGAGAAAAACGATTTTATTGAGAAAGCAGGTGACAATTTACCAATTTAAAAGCAAAATGTAAATCTTAACATCCGCTAAACAACTTTTTATATCGATTGACGAAAATAATTTCCGTGTTACAAAAATAAAATGCCGCCCTCAAAAATATTAGAAAAGCAAGAAAGCTATAAAGTGATTTTTTTTGCTTTGGAGATAAAAATTTATTATTGACGAGCGATGCGAGTCAGTAGTCAATTTTTATAAAAAATAACCGCAGCAATAAAATTATATTTTAAACGAGTCGCACAATCTGCTATTAATACCACGGCCACTATAAAAATTGTAAAAAAAATTGTTCCACAAAAGATTTTAGAAATTGGTTCCGCTTAGTGATGTATCTGAAGAAAGAAGAAAACGTTTGACCAATATAACAGAGAAACTAAGAAAGATAGAATCAGAAAAAGTTAAAATTTATTAATTTCAGACTGGAACGGTTAGGATTCAACTGAGGTGTTTGCCTACGCCTCAAATCATTGATTCAACCTAAGTAATGTTAGCTAAAACTTAATAATATCAATATTTTACCATACATTTTGTAAGTTTAAATTAATTTTTGAAGTGAGTGGTTTGATGAGTTCTAGAATAACCAAAATGACGTCACAGCCGAATATTTGTGCATTGCGGGTCTAATTTCAGATACCGGGCAATTTATTGATTCCTATTGGATTTTTGTAAAATCGATTTATTTTATTTTAGAACAGTTTTACTCTATAAGATTATAGAGTTAAAAGAAGGGGGATCCATATAATAAAGAAAAAAAATTATAAAATAACTAACCAAAATGACGTCACGAGTTAGTGATGTTTTATAAACAACTTAAGCCTTAAAAAAGTTTTTGAAATTAGCTGCAATTCAATTGAGCATTTTTAGAGGTTTCTCAATTGTGCCATCCTTCTTTTATTTTAAAGATTTATCCAAAACATGCAAGTAGCTTAGGTCTTATGTTAGTTACTTTTTAGTGATCTTGAAGTAATGTTTCTTAATGCCGCCATTTACCTAATGGAGGCATTAAGAAGAATTACTTGGGATTTATACGTTACATACATACATACATCCTCGGCGTTACTGCTCACGTAGAGCCTCAGCCTGCAACACTATGCTAACGGGATTTATACGTTACAAACATAGAAATAAGTCTTACACATTTTAAACAGTCAAACAATAATATGGGGTTTTAAGTGTAATAAATAAAAATATATTATTTTTAATTGTATGTTTCTTTGTATAAAATTTCTACTTTCATTTTAAGCAAAATTTTAACAAGTCCTCACCGCCTTCTCTCCATTCTAGCTCTAAGGCAACTTTTTTGTTGCAGTCTAATGCAACAAAAGGTATTTTATCTTTGTCTTTAAGAAATTCAAAATGACATTTTATAACGTTTTTTAATACATCTAAAAAATAAAATCTCTAGAGATGACGTTAAGTTAAGAAATGGTAGAACCCCACAGTACATTGTTTTTTCCAATAGTTGGTAGAATATACTTTCTTACTAAAGAGTAGAGTTCATTGAGATGTCAGATGACATATCACATAATTTGTCATATATATCGAAACCAGAATAGAACTGGAGTAAGAAACTGCGAAACGAGATAGTACAGGTAAGAGAGTATGATAAGAGAAGTCATATTCTATATGAAAAGTTTAATTGTCTTACAGAATGGTAGTTGGAAAAGAAGAATCCGTAATAGATAAAGTTAAATTAGATAACGAAAATTAAATCATAATTCTATGTGTATGACAAATTATGTTGTGATAATTTTCTAGATATAGAAAATAATCTTTCAATATGATTTACACTAAAATAAGTATAGATTTTAAACTGCGTAGGCTTCTGCGGTTATTGTCATGAAAATTTAGGTCTTCCGGTAGTGACTGCGTCAACGTAGATGAAGAATCTGATGTTTCCCTTCCACTGTTAGAGGCATCTTCAGGGTTGTAGGACATCATGGATAGAAATACAATGATCTACAAAACTGAAAAGTTTTCAGTTCAGTTTTGTAGAGCATTGTGTTTCTTTCCATGATTTCCTACGTTCCTGATGATGCTTCCCACAGTGGAAGCATCGGATTCTTCATCAACATTGACGCGGTCACCACCGAAAGACCTAAATCTTCAAGTATTGATCTATCAGCAGGCATGGAATCTTGTAAAATGGTATCTACCAAAGGTTACAATTTGAGATGAAAAAGGTGAGATAAAAGAGATAATACTACTTGTCCTATCAGTTAAGCCTGTGATACACGTACCTTTTTTCGAATTACCAAAAATCGCTCCGTCTCTCAGAGACTTTGCATTTTGTAATCATGCTCTTCCGCTGAGTATAGTAGCTTCCGATTTTTGAGATTAGAAAATCTCTTTTTATTCTTCATTAAAAATCTGACAATTGAGTCAGACAGTTAAATTCTGTAGGTTTCAATAAGGCGTACACCAAATTTGGTTCGATTCTGATAAACATTGTATATAGAAGTTTTGCGTAATAAGAGAAGAGCAGAATAACGTTATAAGGTCAATAGGTAAACATTATGATATAAAACAAGATAAGATTACCACCTTGAAGATACAAGGTCAATTTATAATGTAAATATCCATTATAACCGAAATTATTAAGTTGGCATTTTGCGGGTAAAAGTTCTTTACTCTTACTTGCAACACACCTTTAACATTGCCTATAGTAAACTACTCTCTTGTACCATACTACAGACACTATCTTAGTATACTACAGATACTATCTTAGTATACTGCAGACACTATCTTAGTGTACTACAGACACTATATTAGTATACTACAGACACTATCTTAGTATACTACAGACACTATCTTAGTATACTACAAACAACCTCTTAGTATACTACAAACAACCTCTTAGTACATTACAGACACTCTCTCAGAA
This sequence comes from Microvelia longipes, assembly GCA_018340805.1. Classification (NCBI taxonomy): domain Eukaryota; kingdom Metazoa; phylum Arthropoda; class Insecta; order Hemiptera; family Veliidae; genus Microvelia; species Microvelia longipes. The sequence continues at coordinate 27,554,629 of JACMZG010001893.1, read as the reverse complement.
TGCTACAGACACTCTCTTAGTACTTTGAAATCTCTGTTAATAATGATAGATCAATCGCTTTACTTCTTCTATAACTTTTTGCCGCTCAGTCAATTTCAATCCGTAAATAGTTTGACAGTATCTATTATTGTTTATTATTAATGTATATTATATATATATATATATATATATATATATATATATATATATATATATATATATTTATATTATTTTATAATTTATATCCTTTAATAAGTACATTTTTACTTTACTTGTCGTAATACTAAATAAGTAACTCGACTCATTTGACAGTAACGTGCGGTAAGCGCGACCCACTTATATCTGGCGCTCGCTAAAGAAGAATAAGAAAAATATGTTTACACTAGAGTCATTTATCTACATAAGAAAAAATTGTTAAAAATAAAACATAAATTTCACACTAAATAGAAATTGTAGCCATTTAAATTCATATTCAACGCAAAATTATAAAAATTAAACTTAAAAAATTTTGCCCAAACAAATTTCAACTGTTTTTAAACTCCCTGTAATTTAAAACAATTTTTAATCAATTCTCTCTCCATTTCTTAAATAAATATTATGGACTAATTACTTAAATAAATGAATAAAAATTAATTATGTACAATGGTCAAAACTGCTTTGACTAGAATAATAATTCAAATTATGACTAGATATAAAAAATAAAGACAAGAAAAAAAATCTAAACATAGACTTAAGCCACACACACACTCAATACAAAATTATGCTTGCTAATAGTTTTCTACTTTAAGAGAATTCAGATAAATTGTAGGTGTCTTTGGCAAGAATGTCAGGGTTTACTTTATCAGAGTTATTCTTAAGCTTACCACTTGCTTACTTAAACCCATAGTATGGATACGCAGTTTGATAAACAAATAAGACCACGCCTCCTTACAAGCTAAACAAACTTGGTAACCTGGTATACTCGTCAAAATAAGCCTTCAATATTTTTTGTGTTCCATACATAACTTTTTCTCCCAATGTATATTACGTTTGAATTTGAAACAAAAAATACAGAACACAGAAATGTACATTTTATTGGGCACTAGATCCTACCAATTCATGCAATTAGGATTAACACAATAACTAAAACTTGAAAATAGGAAAATTGAAGCAGTGGAAAAAGCATTGTTGCTTTATTTTACTTAGAGTGCCTATTAAATCAATTTAAGGCAACTGGATGTCTAAAAAGATCCGTCGAATGTGAAAAACTTTTTTCAAGTAGATGCTTGAAATGTTTTAGATTCCAAACGGCTTCACTGACCTGTTACTATACAAAAATTTCACTACAAAATTTTAAACGATGTTTTTGGTTTCTATAACTCGCGTTTGTTACTACCTAGTTTTACAGAACATGATTAGTTGACAAAATTATATTGTGTTTTCTATAACTCATGTGAGATTATTATACGGGGAGCGAAATTCATTTTAGTTTCTCTGGATTTACTGAAATAAATAAACTATTTTAAAAAACTATAAAATAAACTGATTTTCATACTATTCCATTTAATTTTTACCAAGTATTAATTTATTTATTTACTATATTTTATTTTGGAAGACAAAGGTTAATGATAACGTTGCGTGGTAATTGAGAAATTCTGGATACACCATAATCATTTAAAATTCATTCCATAATCACTAGGTTTTAGGCGAAATGGTGGTTGTTTTAATAACCATTTTTCCATGTTTTATAAGAGAAAATATTTTTGAACTTAAGTTTTTCGATTAGTGGGACCGCAAAACCCATTTTACAAATGTATAAGCTTAATAAAACAAAATAAAGCTTTTGATTTTTTTCAATAAATTCCTGTTTTTTCACAAATAAAATGGCGGACAATTTAATAATAGTTCCATTGTCTTTTTCTCTCGTAATATAGGCACTCTAATTTGCACAGACATCTCAAAGGAATGTTTTTAGTAATTAAACTGTTTTTATTTGTATACCTTCTACTTCAAAAACATAACTAAAGATTGCGTAAGACATAAGTTGAACATTAACATAAGACCTATGTTATTAGCACCGTAATAATTCTTCACCAACCATTAGTTTGTTTGTTTACATCCTAAAAAAATGAATAGAAGAAATTTTATTTTTAAACTAGCTAATATATGTGAATATCTTGTAATCGTTTGTGAAATTAACTAATCTTGTCGCTTCGAATCAAAGATAAGTTGTTGCGGGCCAATACGCTAAAAAAAGGGCAATAAACGAATAAAATCAAAAATACTTGTGGTTAAAAGAAATAAAATCTTAAAAAGGGTTATATTTTAATTTTCTAATATTAATATTATAATTGATATTAGGCGGTATTCTAATATTAGGATATTATAGTGTTATAATTTTAGGGTCTGAACAAATAACTTTAGAATCTTATAGGCTCTTATGCGAAAAGCTATGTGTACTATAACACCTTTATGTTAGATTAAATTAAAATCAAAAAGATAAATGGTTTATACTTATTTAAAAAAAATAATTCATAAAACAATCACAACGAAAATTTTACATGGAGAATTAACTTAATTTTTAAATGGGTTTTATATTACTATTTCTAAATACAGAAGATGGGATCAAAAATAAAAATGTAAATTAAAATAGCGGTTTAACAAAGCATCGTGCCCAGTAGCGGCTTAAATTTTGCTAAGTAAAAATTCAACCACATCTTATCATGTTCTTCTCTTATCTCGCTTAAACCCATTAAATTTTTACAATGCTAGACTAGCACGATGATGTAAAACTTATATCTATACAATATAATTACTGGCCAGTAAAATAAAGTAATAAGACCAAGCAAGAACAAACAGCTTGCATGCAACAAACGAACGAACAGGTAATAGCTTCACTCAAACTAAACGCTAAAAAAAAAGGATAAAGAAGGGTACACAAAAAAAATCAAAATAAATAATAAAAAAACTATAATATTAAAAAATAAATAAATAATGAAAAAAACCTGCAAAAACAAGTAAAAACAAATAAATTAAAAAATTGTTTCAATAAAAACAAAAAATACCTATTACTATGATTATAAAAATGTATAAAGTAATTTTTTAAAATCAGTAATCCATCTATAATCTTTATTTAAAATTTGTATTGCTCATAATCATTGAGCAAAAATATTATTGCAAATTATTCTTTAATCTGATATAATTTTTTCAACTTTCTTAATTGATCATAAATATCATTAATAATCTCGATTGTTTAACACATTTAAAATTTGTTTTCATTTTGGTCTATTCAAGCAAACGTGTATATTAAATGTTAAAAGAATGGTTCTTGTGGGGGGGGGGATTAATACCAATAAATTAAACTGGTAGGATTGGCATAACACGTCTCCTCTTTAATCAAACTAGGAAATAATACAATATTTTTTTATTAATTAAAATAAAACGAAAAATACATAGAGCAATAAAGCTTTAATTTTTAAAGAAAATCGGCGACCTCCATCTAGTTAGCAGCATCTAATAATGCTTGTGGATCTTAATAATTTGATTTAAGTAGTCGGTTACGAGAAATGTTTATAAATTTTCAGTACGTTTGAACTGCATAAAAGTAGTTTCGGAGGAAACAGTTTTGTTATTTAAAAGTAAAAAACCCCGTCAAGCATACAAAGAATATTTTGTCTCATTTTTAACATATCAAAAATACTAATACGCTCATAATTTTGGCCGCCAAATTTTTTTTATCGTTATATTTGATTAGGCTAAGTCTAATCAGTTTTTCCTCTCATATTTAATGACTTTATTTTCGCACCAAGTTTTACTTATCACGAGATAAGTAAAACTTATCTTATCACTTTCTTTGTGAACACAAGTTTACAAGAAAAGCCTACATTATTACAATTTTTAGGATCTCTAGGTGCTGAAACGAGGATATTTGATGAGAAAAGTGGGCATCGTATTTTTCTTATTAAAAGGCCTCTCTTACTGTTTTAAAAGAAGCAAAATCATTAAAATTAAACTATACTTAAAAAGTATATTGCATGGACATTATAACTATCCAAATTGTATAAAACTATTGCAGAAGTTTTAAATACTTCACAAAACAAGTTATTGTTAACTTATTAAAAACAAGAAATACTAATAAAAAAATGTAAAAATAAAACTACTTAACAAAGTAGAAGAGAAATCAGAGCTATGTCTATTAAACGCCACATGAAGTTGAACCACCCTTTTCACATTTAAAAACTAACTTTTTAACAAATTTATAAAGATACATCATAGGAACAACCATCTCGGAAAAGATAAATAAATGCATTTCAAACAATAAAATAATAAACAAATAAAAAGTTTAAAAAAAAGCTACTCACACTACAAATACTGTGTCAAATATAAAAAGGGCATTTTCAATCGCAAAAATACCCTGAATATAATTACAAAATGCCAAATAAGTTACAAATTAATAATTCATGTAAATTTTCTTTCTTGAGCATAGATTTTTATCATTAAAAATACAAAAAAAAAAGAAATAAGTACAAAATTTCTTACAGTAAACAGTCTAACATATTAAACCTTAATAATAATAAACGTATTAAAAAAACTTTACAAAAATAACAGCTAAATAAAATTTTTAAAAATATTATCAATTTATTAAACAAGTTAACTGGTTAATAAATATTTTTTGAGTGCGGCTGCAAAATAAATACTTTTTCTTCAGAAATGTCAGAAAAGTACGATATTATTTCTGAGGCAGTAAAAAGTCTACTTTACAGCAGCTAAATTTGTAATCTTCTTTCTAAGTAAACGTATTTTGGTTATATTTTGATTTATTGGCACGCTCTAGAAAAATCTGTATATGAATGAATTGTTAAGTAATTTTCATTACTTAAGAAAACCAATTTTTTTTATTTTGCGTAACCACCGACACTTGTTGGGGCCCTCTCAACCACAATATCAGGCCACTGTCTAAATGCGTAAGTTTTTTTGTATAATAACTACTATAGTTTGTTCCATTACATTTTAAAGATAATGTTGTTTTTAATCATTTCCATTCGATGACTATTAGTTACTTTTAACTACACCCCTAATAATTAAAAATAAAATTTTAATACTGAATATAGGTAATTAAAAAGCGTTCTTTAATTAAGATTATTACTAAAATTGACAAAAAAATATGTATAACTACCTTTTGAAAATATTTAATTTATTATTTTAACTTATAATTATTTGTAGATAACATGAAATTCGAATTTTCGAAATCAGTGAGAGTATCCTGCATTTAATAAATAAGACATTGGACTGTATCTAACATGATTGCTAAAAGTTATAAGGACAATAAATGAACTTTGCTAAAGTTACAAGAATTGTAAAGATTCTAGACATTTAAAAGAGTGAGACTCATAAAGATTTTATAAATATTTACTGGATTGAGAATTGGAACATTTTAGATATTCATAAAAATGATACTTATGAAGATCCAAGACAATCATAAAAGTAATTCTAATGAAGATCCAAGACATTCATAAAAGTAATACTTATGAAGATCCAAGACATTCATAAAAGTAATACTTATGAAGATCCAAGACATCAGAAATTCTATACTTATGAAGATTCCAAGATCAAGACATTCAATACTATGAAGATACATTCGAATGAAGAGATCATTCACTTTGAAGATCCAAGATTCATAAAAGTATACTCCAAGACCTTCATTAAAAGTAGATACTTATGATACAAGATCCAAGACATTCATAAAAGATTCCATCCAAGACATTCATAATCCAAGATCCAATCCGACATTCATAAAAGTACATAATCCAAGACATTCATAAAAGTAATACTTATGAAGATCCAAGACATTCATAAATAGACATTCATAAAAATCAAGAAGACATTCTGTAAGAATGAAGATCCAAGACACATAAAAGTAATACTTATGAAGATCCAAGACATTCATAAAAGGTAACTTATGAAGATCCAAACATTCATAAGAAATACTTATGAAGATCCAAGACATTCATAAAAGAAATACTTATGAAGATCCAAGACATTCATAAAAGTAATATTATGAAGATCCAAGACATTCATAAAAGGAAATACTTATGAAGATCCAAGACATTCATAAAAGTAATACTTCCAAAACATTCATAAAAGTAAACTTATGAAGATCCAAGACATTCATAAAAGTAAATGAAGATACTAATATTGAAGATTCCAAGACATTCATAAAAAATACTTATGAAGATCCAAGACAATTCTTCTTAGTATGACCAAGTACTTAAGAGACAAGTAAACGCTTTTGATACGAATAAAAGTTCCTCTCGAACTTCAGTAAAGTTCAACGATACAGCCCAAGGTACCTTTTACGATAAGATACGTTGTCATGTTGTTCTAAATGTTCACGAATATTACAGGATACTTTTTAACCATTTTTAACAAACGCAAACTCCGTTAAGTAATTTATAACTTTTTTAGGATGATTTAAAAAATTATTAACAATTATAACAATATACGTATTATTAGAAATTATCTAGTTTAAGTTAAAACGTATAAATTGGACAAATACAGCTACTGAACCTAAAATTACAATATAAACAGTAAACGTAGTAATCACAATCACTGCGGCCATATAATGGTAAATTGCCGTAGTAACAGTGGTTAGTTCGGTTACAGTTGGTTAGTCGGTCAGTTATTCCAAAAAAAAATGTTGAAAACACTGCGTTCCTTTTTACTAACCTATTTACCATAGTATAGTATACATAGTATAATGGTTGAAGTTAATGGTTACTGACGTTTAGTAAGGTATGGTTAATCTTACACTTTAAAAGCTGAATTCGCATAAAATTAAATAGATTATCCCAGAAATGTTTTAGAATAAAACGTAACAAAAACTATTAAAAAATGTTACACGAAAATATTAAATTCATATGATTAAGAGAAATATCACGCTAAATCATTCTATAACAAACATGTTTAATAATTATTTAATACACAGAAAACAATTAACTACTAATATTATTAATAAATGAGATAAAACATGTGATATCATAAATAAATGGACTAGGTATTTGATATTATAATGCACTTATATGGAAACGGGTGAGGTAAACTGATGATTGACAAAAATTGATTCTTGAATATAAGAGTTTTAACGGCTTTATTGAAGGTTTGCAAGAATAATCTCTTGGAAATTTCCAATGCCGCTTAATAAAAATCAATTCTAAGGGAAACTGTGACACTATGTTGTGGGATTGCTTAATGGAAACCAATCATTAGGGCAAACCGTGAAACCTATGTTGTGGGATTGCTTAATGGAAACCAATCATTAGGGCAAACCGTGAAACTATGTTGTGGGATTGCTTAATGGAAACCAATCATTAGGGCAAACCGTGAAACTATGTTGTGGGATTGCTTTATGGAAACCAATTATTAGGGCAAACCGTGAAACTATGTTGTGGGATTGCTTAAAAAATCTAATCATAGACTAAAATCACCTATTTAGCAAGCCAGTAAACAATCTGGTATTTGATTAAGAACCATTCAATTTTAGTTAAAGAAAAATATACAACACACACGGTAAAACATAGTGCAGAGTGATTTACTCTTAAACCCTTTGTGTATTTTGAATGAAAAAAATAAACAAAGAACACATTCCAATAAATATTTTAAAAATTTACAAGGTATTCCGCGTCAACAATTTGAGCATATTAAACTTAATAATTGGTAAACCTGTGCTTCAAGAAAGATTTTACACGAAATAAAAAAACCTTACAAACTAAAATCGAATCCGTCATCGCTGACCAAATAAAATTACTTAAACATACTGAGTAACTACTTGTCTTGTTCACTTAAAAAAAAACTACTGATATACAAAACACATAAATAGATAAGAAAGAGAAAAGTAATAACAACAAAAAGAATGAACTAATATAAAATTATGAAAATTGCATTAAAACATAGAATAAAATATATTATTCACTTAATATTATAAGGAAATGTACCAGCAGACAGGCAACTAACACCGTGACTAGGGTGCGACTTGACGTCGCTCAACAATGTTGCTGCCGCCAGTTAACATTAACAAAATATTAAAGGACACTAACAATATAGAGAGTAAGAAAAAATTAAAAACAATTTTTTTTTCATTTTTCGTTTGTTCTAGAAATGAAAATAAAAAACAACACGTAGGGAGGGGAGAATCGATTAAAAATATCCCTGATACATGTAAGGGCAGTTTTATCACAACGTTGTGATGTGTTTCTAATATTATAAATCATGAATAACAAATAAATATAAAATATAACTCGCTCCGGCAGCGGGCAGTCCATCAGTTACTCATATAAGTCTTAGACTCATCACTAATGACTGAATTTCAAGTATAAAAATCAAATAAAAACTTAGTAAAATTAGTTGTGCCCGTTTCCTTTCTTTATTTTTACAATAAATCTTTTTCTACGCCTTAGCGCGATCGACTTTGTAAAAATTAAGAAACTAAGTTGTCGGTATCGCAGTAACTAAATTGTAGCAAATAAATAAATACCAAGTATCATTTCAATAGTAAGAACCTTAACACTTGGATCCTTATATAAATATTTAACTTAGCACACTATTATTATTAAAATACGATAAAAAATATTGAATAAAAAAGTAAAAACAGTATAAAAAAGAAAAAACAATTTAAAAAACAACAAGAGATAGTAGGATAATAATATCTTCGTTACAAGACGTGAGATAAGCCAACTATGTCCGAGCTTCAAGTAACATCTTATAGTCCGATAGGAGGGATTTGGAGGTATCTGTAAATGTAGAGTCGATAGTCCTTACTGGCCAGCACGACGGAGCCGTCGTCCATAAGAGCCACGTCGAAACATTGGGCGTGCTTAACTTTGCTCTCCAAAGCAGAAACCAGCTGTCCGTCTTGAGTGAAAATAGTCAAGTTAAAGTTGTTGTGATTGTCTGCGATGAGGATTTCACCGGAATTGTTGATGCCTACGCCGATAGGGTAGTTAGTAATTCCTTCGCTGCCTATCTGACGGAGAAAGAGACCTTCGTAGTTAAATACTTTTACACAATGAGCTCTGTTGTCGCTAATAAAAATTTCTTGTTTGTCATTAACTACAACACCGTTAGGAAATTCTAAATGCTTGGAGCAGCCAAACTTCTGTAGAACATTACCTGATTGATCAAATATAATAACTCTCATCACTTTGCACTCTACGACAACGATTCTTCCTTTATTATCGACTGTAACACCTCTTGGATGTTGAAGTATGTTGGCCCCAAACTTTCTTACGAACTGCCCGTACTGATTATAGATTTGAATTTGGTGAGTAGGTGATCTTTCAGTAACAATGATATCTCCTGATGTTTTGACGACAGCAACTCTATTTGGATAAAGCAACTGTCCGTCACGTTTACCACATTCACCGAACTGGAATTTAAAACGCCCTTCCTTATCGAATATTTGGATTCGGTGATTATTAGTATCGGCTACAATAATATCGTTTTGGGCGTTGACAGCAACCCCGCTAGGTTCTGTAAATTGACCTTCAAGAACACCAAACTCTCCGAACTTGCAGTGGTAAATCATTTTCTGTCTTCTTATTTGAGATTTGAGTAGAACTGAGCCTGTAGACAGAAGTTTGGAACCTAGTTCTAAAACATTGTCGTTATGTCCAGGGATAGAAAGACCATATTGGTCAGGAGAACCTGATTGAAAGATTTCCGTACCTCCGTTGGACCATTTTTCGTATGGAGTTACACCATTCAAATTTATATCACTTATAGATGTAGAAAAAGGACCCAATGAATTAGCCACGTTAAATCTTTTTGATATAATGGTAGATTCAAACTGAGCGTTGACAGTTTGTAAGCCATTTACGTAAGGACGTTCTACTGCACCGTTAAGCTGACCATTTCCAGGCGGTGAGATAGCGGGTTGTAATGGAGAAGTAGAATTAACACAACCATTTACTTGCGTAGTACCATTAAGAGTTTGTCCATTTATAGGTCTGGCTATGGGTGGTTGTCTAGTTGGACCGACAGAAACATCAGAACTGGAACGAACGTAACCAAATGTATTCCTTACTCCAACTTGTATGGCTTGATAATTAGAAACAAATTCCAAGTCGTAAGCAGATTGTATGTTAGACTCAACATTGAAGGATGTTAAACTTTGCAGCTTAGAGTCAATCAACTTCTTAAACATCAAGCATTCAACTAAACCAGCATGTTTGTTAAGTCTTTCGTAGAATTCACAAGTGTGAAATATCTTATCTATAGTTTCTTGGGCTTTTTGCCCATAAACACTTAAAGACATTTGTTTGGCAGAGAATACGCTTTCTAATTCTTTGAGGAGTTCTTGCTTGCGTTCTTCAAGCATAGACCTATAAAATTGAAAGGTTTCATTGATTTCATGTTGAGCCTTGTGATATTGTACTTGTAATCGCCCTGAGGAATGTTCTAAAGTTTTCAACATATTTCTTATGTCTGTCGCTTTGGTTTTGCTGTCAGAAACACTTTGGCTAAGCAAGTCTAATTGTTTAGGACCTATATCGTTAATATGGTCACATTCGTGAAGACCAGGAGCATGGTCTAAATGAGTACACTCTTTACATACTGGTATATTGCACGTTCTACAAAAATATTTTAAAAGCTCCATTTTGTGACGTGAACAGTGAATAATTTTATCAGCTGGTGATATGACTCCATTTTGAGCCTCTTCCTTTAAAGATTCACTGCCGAGATTCATCACTCTGTGACCTTCGAAACAATGCATAAACTGATGTGCCATAACACAGTTAGAACAAAGGAAATTTTTGCAGTCGTAGCACCTGGCGACGGCGTCAGTCGTTCTACTTTTGCAACTCGTACAAAAAACTTTATCGTCAAGAGATTCAATAAGACTACAAACAGCAAAATCAGTCAGAAGAGACGAAATTCCTTTCGGCGAAAGAACGCACTCTTGAGCACAGCGAGGACAAGTTACTTTATCGGGATGTTCGAGATTAGATTCGAGACAAGATTCGCAGAAGGTGTGAAAACAAGGTAATACTTTGGGGCTAATGAAAGTTTCATGACATATGCCACATTTTGTGTTGAGCTGAGAAACTGCAGATCCACTTGCTCCACTACTGATATTGCTAATTACTGATGTAGTCGGAGATACTGTAACTGGTGATGTACTATCAGTGTATGATGATTGATAATCTTGCTCGAGTTTATTTGAACTGATTCCACTCAAAGAATCTAATGAAGGGGTCGGTGAAGCCATCTTCAAACCAACACCATCCCTGTAACAAAAAAACAAAATATTTTATTAAATTATATTAACTAGCATAGCAGGTAAATGCAAGGATAAATCTTGTATCAACAGGGCTTTCAACGACATAACATAAAAAACAGCTCTTTGTGCTGCTCAGTTTTCCATTCACTTAGAATTTTATAAGTGAATGAGTGGGCATAATTTGAAAAGCAGGAATGTACATAGGAGTTTAAAAATAGCCATAAAAAAGAAGCAAGATCCTTATGGTTTCTGTAATCAACCATCAGCGTTTTATAATTCAATTTTTGGCTCAATTGAATCACTATTTTATATTTTTGAATCAATATTATTAATATATTATAGCAAAGCTACCATACTGACTCCACCGAATTAAAGTAGTTTTAGTCAGACTGGATAATTTCGGGAAAAGGCTGAAGGGTTGAAAGACCTTGCAATGTTGTAGAGGGGAGACCGGTATGAGGGAGAGAGATGCATCCATGGCAACCTAACTTGTGGGGTTAAGCCCTACCAAAAGCCCTTCCCATACAACTCGCATCCCAAATATTTTTCATATATTTTCCTTTATCATATCATTTTCTACAAATGATGGGAAGCAACAAAGGTGTCCGCAGAGAGTGTGAGGGAGGGGTCACTTCTGGAAATCTGAAAGTGTACATGTGCAAAGCTCACTTTTTGAAGCACGTTCGATTGCGATTATCGCCAGAATTTAATGCTTAGTGCGTTCGTTATTATAGCTTAAAAAAATAGGTAACACATTTTATTCAATGACTGTACTTGTGGTTATAGAATTCTTATAATACATAGTTTGAGACAAGGTAGATCAAATAAAATATTTCTTGGCCCATGCAAAGCATCTGATATTATACGTTTAGTGTTCATTAATACAATGTACAATAAGGTGGCTTCCTTAACTAAGACCACTGAATTTTTCTTATTTTCATGAGGAAAATTTAGTTCTACACCAATTATACCTTAAAAATAATGCGTCAAAGCAAATGTGCTAAATGTATAGCATTCTAATTTGAAAGTAAGAACGTGATAAGCCATCTCTTTTCTTCTAAGCAAATGAATGTCGGAACAAAATTATAATTTGTTAACTCCTACATAAAGTTTAAGAGTAACATAACAAAATATTCAAAATTTTGTGTTGAGTAATTAGGTGACTAGTGACCTCTATGATGCATAATAATTACTTCCTATATTTTGAAGGTTGTATTCAATTTATTGATCGATATTTAAAACTAAACCCTAGATACTTCAAATACTGATGACTTTTATTTTAATTCACGATTAATTTTATTCAGCCTTTGTTATTTTACTCTTAAAAACTCTTATAATAATATTTATACACCTGATGTTTTCCAAAGCTAAGAGTGCAGGTAGTCACCCTAAGTTCAACTCACAACAACAACCATTTTTAAGAGCAAATATATATGATCTAGTGGATAATTCTATCCATGATCTAATGTTAAATAAATTGGCAGAATACGCAAACTACACACTCTCTTAACTAAATCTAGATACATCTTTATCTTTCAATGTTAAATTCCCCCGTGACAATCAAAAGCCGACAATGTAGCTCATGTTTTCGAAAAAAAAATCGCTAACGAAATGGGTGATATGCATCTTTCCTAGTAATGTTTGAGTAACAGCACTATATAAACGATGCTCTGTAACTGATAATTTTATAAAGATTTTGATAAAAATCTTTGATTATTAGCTCCCCTTAAAACAATATAGTACATGTTTAACAAAAAAACTCTAAAGAATACATAGCTTATAAAAATCTATAAAACACAAGAATATTACGTTCAAAGAGTGCAAGTGGGTTATATTCAATTCTATAACGCATATGGGTGTATTCAAAAAACCAAAAAAAAATAAGCTTTAATACATAGTATAGAGATATGCGTCGGATGGGGGACTTTAGGATAAACAAAAGGTTCGAAAAGAAGGGAGTTCACTATGGAAAGAACACGAGATGGTACGGGAGTAGTCACGTAAGTGGGAGAACCAAAAGTAATTCTTTTTTAGAAACCTAAGTATAGGGGAGACTACAAGGGAGAACCCTATAAAGAGAAAAACATAATACACCCACCCATATTATTGATTTAGGTTATGGACTAAAAACTACCATAGATACTATATGTTATCAAACTATACTGTGGGAATTTATGTTTTCATCAAGTATGCACCATATACTACAAGCAGACTCATGCAAATAGTATATTTTACAACTGTACACATAGAAAGAAAATATATTAAATCCATACAAAGAAATGGGACAAATGAAACAAAAACATTCTTTTCATACTATCAAACTGCGTGGGAATAATAATATACGTCATATCAAAATATAATTTTATAAGTATGCACCAATGATACTTAATAGTAGTAAAAACATGAATATCTCATCTATAGAGAGATTACCAAAGGTAGTAAATATTTAATATGATAAACGGCTGATGCAAATATAAATGAAATTGATTTGTCATTTAGAAAACTCAGGTTTTGAGGCATGACAATGGACTGAGAATGGAACAAATTATCCTAAATATAGACCTTAAGTGAATTGTGTGATAGCTGTCAATACCATAAAGCTGTTTTCATTATTAGAACTAAGATAACAAGTTATAGGTAGATATAAGTAGAGAAGTTAACATGATTTGTAATAAAGTTAGCTCAACATTGAAAAGCGCACAATGACAGACTATTGAATAAGACTCTTCTTCCTCTTCCGCTATATTTACACACGCATATTCTGACGAATTAAAACAAATGCAATGAGTCGGATAAATCAAATAGCTAGCAAGCAATATACAACCTTGGAACAACCATGTGCTAGAAAATAAAGAAGATGTTAAGCGTAATCAACTACACTCGCATTACCTTTGAAATATTTTTATTACTCTTTACTCTTACTTGTATTCGTCATTTAATATCGATTAGTAGTACTATGATTGCAAAAATATAACACTGAATTGATGGACAACATCAGCTTATGTAAATTAATTATGATTAACCATATAGGCTTCCGCGTTTCTTGGCATTAAGATTTAGGTCTTCCGGTGGTGACCGGGTAAATGCATAGAGATATATTACTAGAGAGGCCCTATTGGTTGAATTTTGAAACATCGAAAAAGTAACCTGACCACATTCGATTATCATTATCATCAAATAAACAGAACAAAAAAACAGTAAATTATATAGTAGAATGTTTAATATACAAATCAAAACAAACAATCTGTGGGAAGCCCAAAACAATTTATTAATTATAACCTCAACTCCCTCTTGAAGAAGGTTTCAATGAGGTTACACAGAGCCCCTGAGAGCCCCACTAAAAATGTTTCAGGCCTCTCAATGTATTAAGATAGGCTATGCTCCCTCTAGTATATATCTCTATGGGTAAATGCAAATGATGAATCCGACGTTTCTCTTCTACTGTGGGAGGCATTTTCAGGAATGAAGGACATGATAGATGAAAACACAAAGCTCTGTAAAAATGAACTGATTGAAAACTGTTCAGTTTAATAGAAGTCTTTTCCTCTATATCACTCTAGATAAGATTCGTTTTGCGCGACTGGTCGACAACGCTACCGAGCATTTTAGCTAAAAATAATAGTTTTAACGCGATTGTACGTTTGCGCTACATTAGTTAAGATGCACTGTCGTGTAGACGTACATTTCTTTTAAAATCCTATATTCGAATGGTCAACTCCGTTAAAATTTAAGAGTTTGTGTTTACGCGAATGGCTGTTTAAGCGATTTTTTAATTATGAATATTGTAGCTAAGTTAAATAATTACACAGTAGCGCCCTTGTTAAATATGTCCATAAAGAAGAAGCAGAAACGTCCATTCTTAATTTTTCTCGTAAATAAACGTATACTGTACACAAACAGAGTTAGATGTGTCAAAAAGTCTAAAATGGTCGTCTTCGCGAATGGGTATCTTAGCTATATATTTTTGTAACTTAGGTGTACAGTCGCGGAGACGACCTTTGCGTTAATAACCGATTGCGTTAGGACTCTTCTAGACGTAGCTAGAATGTACTGTCGCGTTGCAGTGCAGTAGCGTTAAACGCTTAGTCTCTCACTCTTCATCCTTCCAGCCTCCAACATTGTAAGCGTAAAGTGGATTCTTCATCTACATGGACGCGTACACTATTGGACGACCTAAACCTTCATATCAATTATAAAGTTCATCACATTCACTGTGACAATAGCCCGGTAGTTTTCGAAATTAACTACTAATAAATTAGGATTTAATAATGGACAATATGGACTAGCCTGGCAGTTGATTTTCTGGGATTTTCACAATTAAAACAGCATACTACACAAAGAGCTCTCAATGTTCCGTTTCTATTAAAGAAAACGCCTTTAAATTTAAAGAAGAAATGGAACATTACTTTCTTATATAACTGTAGCTCATAACAACAAAATAAAGATTTACATTTTTATAGTAAAAACAAACGATTTCCGACGATTTATTTCTATGCGACGGCGCTTACAAGTGTAAACCTTATCGCGGAAGTGAGCGTCACTTGTATATTAGATTGAATATCAGTACTTGAGTACTTTTATAAGTGCAACTACAGTAAAGAGTTTTTCTCACGGTCTAGAAACGAAAGAGCACGTATACGCCCTTAAAGGAGTTTATAGACAAAGAAGAAACTAAAATACAAACTAAAAATAGGTACAAATTAAGTATTTTTTGTGTCCAATATGATTACTATATTAAGTTTGCTGAAGCTGTTAGAGACATGTAATTTTGGCTTAAATTGGGACCCTAATATACTTCCTCGAATTCACAACAAATAAAGTGGTAAAAAATCGCATAAAAAGAACAATATTTTTTATCGAATGCAAAGAACATATACATATGTAATATAAGCATACACATATAAACATATATATATAATATACGTAAAGATATCTATTGTATTCTTTGACTAAAAGAACACTTAACGTTGTGCCAAAATTGTAGTTATTTAGGAAACGATGAAGGAAAAAGGAATTTTACGATTAATAAATTTAGCCTCTCCCCAGCCGAAGGAGAGGGAAGGCAATAAAAATTACTAGGTGAGGCTAAGCTGAGGTAGTCTACAATTCGAGATAAAAATCTTACGTGTCCGTAATGTTTCCTTTCCAGCTTTATTGCATACAATATGTTATCTGCTTACTTCTATTAGAAAAAATTAATCGCTTCTTACATCTAGAATTTTTAATAGTTGTTAAAATTATCAAAAAACTTATCGAACTTAGTCATAGAGATATTATTACTAGAAGGGTTGAATTTTGAAACATCGAAAAAGTAACCTAAACATCATTAATTATTAATATTATCAAATAAAAAGTACAAACTTATAGTAACTTGTATAATATACTGTATAAGACACAAAACATAATGTGGGAAAAGCAGACAAACATTAATTTAAATAACCTAACTCACTCTTAGAGGAGGTTTCAATGAGGTTACTGTTACATAGAGCCCCCACTAGATGTTTCAAGCTTCTTAATGTATTAAGATAAGCAATGCCCACTCTGTTAATATTTCTCTATGTACTTAGTTATATACATTTAGTTTTATAAAATGCATAGTTTAGTATTAAGTCACTTTCATGTTGTTCTGTTCATTTAACAATAATATTAATAGAAGATTTTCAGATTACGTTTTCGATGTTTTAAAATTTACCTAATAGAATCCAATAATATATCTTTGTTTAAAATAATGTTTCATTAGATTTTGAAATATTTATTAACATATTAAATCAAACAATAGAAAAGTAATAATACATGTACAAACAATATAAACTTTATTTACAGCTACTTCCAAAATAAATCAAATTTTAAGTTTAATGTTAACTAAAATACTGGATAACAGATTTATTAAAACGTTTTCAATTAAACGAACGTTATATTAAAATCCTCCCCTCACTGGAATATAGATGTTTGGAAAGCTTGTATCACGTGACCTCTGTGATAGTAGTGGTTGCTAACATAACACACGCAAAACAATTTAATTTAGTTTTATGATTAAATTTCTAAACTTAACGAAGTTCTTTATTGAAAGAAGTCGGGTTGATAGAGTCTACATTGTATCTATCAGAGTATTTGTTTAAGGGTAATTAATGTTAAAATTGAATACAGAGTCTTTTAAGTAGAATAAAATACAAAATAAGTTTAATATCAATACGTTAAATTTAAAATTAAAAACAATATAACTTCCGGCGTATTGAATATGGAGATATATGGACAATGCTTCTATCTACTATGCTGACATAGTGGAACCAACATTTAAAATCCCATTTAGTCCAGTAGGGCCTCCTCTCTATTACACCACAATTGAGAACAACTAGGGTAAAATGGCGCCAAAAAAGGGTTAACTTTATCAACATACAACCCTTTTTTTAAAGACCATCGGCATTCGTCACCTTTTCGCATCCCCTCTATTCAACGATGAACAAATATAAAATTAGTTATGCCAAACTAATTTTTAGATAAACCATAAATTTGACACAAAAAAGAGGGCAGAAGATTGAGGAAAGAAATGCGATTGGTTGGATAAATTAATTTTAATATTAAACATTTTTATTGCACATTTTAAATTAAGAATAATAAATTATAATTATTAACAGCAAGACGATCATAGGTAACAAATTTGGCTTCGCGAACACTAATTTACCGTATTATTAATTCATGCCTATTTACTTTAATTGCATTTAAAACATGATGGTGTGCCCCAGGGATAAGATATCGTAACTATAGTGTTTATCAACGATAAAGTATCCTTGAAGCACAAAATGGTTTAGATTTACAGCAAAATATAGGAATAATAATTTATATTATTAGCAATAAGGTCCAGTGTGCCTTCTCTGACACAAAACCCTTTCTTTAATTTCTTAGAAAAATATCTATTGAATGCTTTGTAAACCCTACTAATCCCCAATATTAAATCCTTAGAAAATTATGGTATCTTAATTAAGGAGATGTAATATCCTTTAACAATGTATCAAAATGATATTACAATACGACCTCTTAACAAGCTGTTAATAACATAATTTTAATCTGAAATTAGTTCAGTTTGAAAATAGATGAAATTTTTCCCAGAATTAAGATCCAACACATTATAACCGTGGCATTTTTCATTAATATTTACCATAAGACATTTTAATTACAAAATATTTAATGTAATAGCTTTAATGAAATGTTATAAAGGTAAGGATCCACATTTCTGATACATTTTCTAAATTTAGTGAAGCAATTTAAATTCTTATGTTTAGGATGGGATGAAACTTAAAATTCCTGATTATTCAATAAAATTTAAGCAATTTTAAAAATTTTATAAATGATAGTAAATAAATAGAGAACGAATATTTTGATTTTTGATTGTATTTGATTATATTTGATTGAATATTTTGATTGTGATTTTTGGTGATTTGGTGATTTTTTTTCACAAAACTGTAGTGTTAAAAATCAATAAGTTAAATGTTACGAACACCGATATATATATATATATATATATATATATTATATATATATATATTATATATATATATTATATATATATAACTTACAAGTCTCATTTTAATGCATTATATATAGTTTGTGTTGAAGTGAGTCTTATATATCGGGAATTAATACGTAGTTTAAAAATCAATAACTTTATTGTCACAAGAAACTCTTTTTTGAATAAATTTTTGTTAAAATAATAATTTCTGATGAGAATATAAACAATAGTTAAGTCTTTGTATAGGCAGTTAAAAAAAGATTGATGATAACAAAAATGCTCTATTTTTGCATTCCAATCAAATCTACAAACTAACTTCAGTTAATCTATAAAACAAATTATAAGTTCTTAACATTTTTAAATAACTTCTAAAAATTTCTCGTTTATACCGTAGGTATATACGAAAAATAGTGTGTTCACAAATAATCAGAAACCGAGATTTCAACCGAATTATCTGTTGAAGGTGTTTTCAAGAACTCCTGAGTGGTTTTGACAAAGTTGTCTATCTGTATGCGTATGTTTATTATCGTAGTTCCTAGGGTACGCAAGAGTTGAATCAAAAATCAACCTTTAGGTTTAGTTGTGCTTTTCAGAAAATACGTTTTAAACCCGTAAATAATGACTTAGCAAAATTTTTGAAAATTCGTGAAACAGAAAAATGATTCAGCGCGCATAAAGACATATATCAGACCAACATATGCATCATCTCATTTTTAGCACTAGTTCTGTTTTTATCAAAAACATAGTGAACGATTTTTAACAATTGTAGAAAATGAAGCAATTAAGTTAAAATTCGGCATAAGTATATCCCTAATGAAATAAAAAGTAAAAAGTATAAGAAGTTTCGTTTCAATACGGCAAGTATATCTAGGGCCTTTGTTGAATCATAAAAGCTAAACAGCGTTGAGCGTGGCCAGTGCCTGGATGGGTGATCGCTTGGAATAAAAGGAATGTATTATTTATGTGTGAAGAAGGGAAGCGAGTCCGAAGACGTGTTGCAATATAAATTGGGCGATTTTTAATTTTGAAAAAGAGCGAAGCGACTCCGAAGTAAGGAGGATAAGTGAAGCGAATTCGATGTGTAGAGGGTAGTTACGAGGTACCCCATACCCGATTTTATTACTATTAATTAGTCAAAACAAAAGAAGTGGTGGTTATAAGTAAAATAATATTAATAACAAATGGAAAAATATGTATAGGTGAAACATTAAAACGAGTAGGTAAAACTCGCGGACAAAAACCGTTTTCAGATTTTGACAAGATTATTTCAATCGTCTTTAAAGGGGATGCCTTTCTGCGTTCAATAATAAGTAAAGAAAGTTAGTTATTAAGAAAGATAGTTATTAAATTTAATCCAAAACGACTAACAGCAACTAACTTATTACTAGTTTGGTGTGAAGGCGCACTAAGAGAGTCTAGAACGGATTGCATCGTATTGGAAGCAAGGATTGTAAACGGATAATCAATATGAACAGTAGATGGGTTTAACAATACTTATACAATTAATATTACTCAACAAATTTAAAGAGGATAAACATAGACAAACATTATTTGCTTAACTATAACAGCACACCTAATATTGCTTTGGGAACGTAAACATAGTTACTAACATAATTTGCTAAACAAAACGAGCATACAAAATATTGTATAAACAGACAAATAAGCTTTAAGTATACTAGTAAACCTAATATTAATTAACATTGACAAACATTATTTCTTTCACTATACTAGTATACCAATTTTATTCAACATTGACAAACATTATTTCTCTTCACTATACTAGTATTACCAATTTATTCAACATTGACAACATTATTCTCTTTCACTATACTAGTATACCAATTTTATCAACATTGACAAACATTATTTCTCTTTCATATACTAGTATACCAATTTTATTCAACATTGACAAACATTATTTCTCTTTCACTATACTAGTATACCAATTTTATTCAACATTGACAAACATTATTTCTCTTTCACTATACTAGTATACCAATTTTATTCAACATTGACAAACATTATTCTCTTTCACTATACTTAGATTCACATTGACAAACATTATTTCGTTCATTGTACTAGTATACCAATGTTATTCAACATTGACAAACATTATTTCTTTAACTATACTAGTATACCTAATTTTGTTTAGCTGAACAAGCTGTTTGTTTGTGTTCAAACTTTTCACATTTCTAAACAAAATTAGGTATACTAGTATAGTTAAAGAAATAATGTTTGTCAATGTTGAATAAAATTGGTATACTAGTATAGTGAAAGAAATAATGTTTATCATTGTTGAATAATATTAGGTATACTAGTATACTATTAGTATTGTATACTAATAGTATAGTACACACCAAATATTGCTCCAGGAAATCAACATCAAAAAAATAAAAAAACAAGATTGGCACATCTATTATTGCTAAAAAGTATAAACATAGACAATCGCGATAAACATACATATAGTTTGTTCACACGCAGGGTTTGGCAGGAGGTTCAACTCCCTTAGGGGGTTTAACCCCAACTGTTTACATGGTATTTTTCATCGCGAAAAATGAGCTATGTACACGTCAACTGCCGGAGGGTTAAACCTCCAGTAAAGCAACCCCGCGTGTGAACGAAGTAAATATATGGCTTAAACAGTATAAACAATTATTCTATAAACCATACCAACATATCGTACTACTCTAAGACAACTATTACTACATAAAAGCTTAATAGTATAAACGCAAATAACATGAAGATTGGCTTAACTATACCAGTAGGTAAACCTTACAGTACTCTAATGCATATTTGATCAAACTATAAGGTTAACAACTACATAAACATAATGATGCTAACAATTTAAATCCAACCAATAAAACTCGAGAAACTAAAAGTACCCTCCAGCCAGTAACATTGTAAATACCAAGGGAGGTAGGGACCAACTAGCGTATAACCACTAACCACACTAAGCTTATTTTATTTTTAATAATTATATACGTTAACGTTAATAATAAATATATTCTTGTGTTCATTGATTGTTTAAAATAAACAATAATGCACTTCTTATACTAAATTTTTACATTCAATTATATTTTGAAAGATTAGTTAAAGAGCAGAAAACATAGGTAAACAAGAGGTTGCAGAGTATGTAAACATTACCTATCGACGGTTGAGACGAACAGGTCTAATAGCATATCACACTAAGCTATCCCGAAAACAAAATGACTAGAATAAAGCCAACGAGCCTGCCTTAGTAGTAGGGTTGCCCGGGCCGAAAAAAAACAACGTAAGGAACGAAGGGCTTAAGATCACATCACCGACTGACTCGCTTACTGGAACACCTAAATTATAGGGATAAAAGAATAGTAGGGGCAGGATGGAGGGGAGCAGCCACAACAGCTGACCAGCCTGCAAGCTGCAAAGACCCTTCTATAACACAAAGCTGGCGCAACATCTGCCCTACTGGCTCTCTCATCTGCTCCGTACCGTACCCCTAATCACCCTTTCAAAAACTCACGCCATTATCGACAATTATTTAAATCGATTTTTATGATAAATCGCCCTTTTGACACTCGACAAAGGACATAAAAGTTATTTAAGGAAGCCTAAGTTAACATGAATAGTAAGTTGAATGGAAACAAAGTTACATGAGTAGAGGATATAACAATAGCTCTTTGTTCGTACCTCGTCAAGACATGGCACGCTTGACTTGCAAGCATTATTAACTATATCCTCAACAACTTGACTTCTGATAGACTTTGTAGACGTATAATAATTTAACATAATCAGAACCAAGTGCTCCTAAACAAGCTACTGCTGTAGTAAAGTACTGGAAAACGAGAAGGAACTAATAGTTTATATCTAAGTATTCCAGAAAAAACCGAGCTTTACCTATTTAAACTTATAAATGGCATAGACGATTAACGTAGTGTTGTCAAGACCTGAAAGCAACACTGCTAAATTTGCCCGCGGATTTTAACTCGACCCATTTTTTGGGTCGAGTAAAAAAAAGTCCACATATAAAAAAACATATCCACGTATCCCACGCATATTCATTTTAACACGTATTTTCCTTTTTCTTATACCGTAGATATATAAGAAAAGTATTGTTTTTATTAAAAATCTGAAACCAGGATTTCACATGAATTATTAGTTTCAGGTGTTTTAAACCTCTAGAGTAGTTTAATCCAATTTAATCTGATATAACTTTATTAGTTGAGAGCTCGAGTGTTGCCCCGCCTACTGATGATGGCGTTATGCCGAAACCTGTCCAGGGATATTTATATCCAACAGCAAGTATCGACGGTAGCTGATTCTTCGATTGTCTGTCTGTATGTTTGTGTGTCTGTTATCATCGTAGCTCCCACTTTATTTATGCTATAGAGTTGCACAAATCAACAAAAATTAGGCCTGAAAAAAAAGGAAAATAGGTTCTATCCCGAAAATATTTTATTTATGACGTCAATTACCGGAAAAAATAGACTCAGAAAAAATTCGAAGTCATAAAACGCGGAATTTTTTTATATATTTGAAGTATATAATACCAAAAAATGTGACAAGTTTTATCTCACTAGCAGCATTAGTTTTATTTTTATTAAATGACATGTAAAAGTTGTTTATTAATTATTAAAAACTAGTAATGCGTTGCATCAAGAACTCACGTCAAAAGAATACATCAAATAAAATTATTTATTTAAAGCGAGCGAAGATAACCTATCAAAACATACGGACGCTATACTATCTTAAAGTATTGAGTCAAAAAGGTTCGCTTCGCTTGCTAGCTTAGGTATCTTTAACATTTTACATAGTATATAAGGCTCGCTTCGCTCGCTACATTGCGTATGTTTATAATATTACATAGAAAAAAAGGCATAGTAATATATTCCGGAATATTACTAAAAGCTATTCAGCTTGATACATAGTCAATTTTACATGTATAAAAGTATCAAAAGTATATTACAATTGATCTTTCTTATGTAAATACGTATAAAATTTGTAAAAATAAATTTGTATTTACAA
Organism: Microvelia longipes; assembly: GCA_018340805.1. Taxonomy (NCBI): domain Eukaryota; kingdom Metazoa; phylum Arthropoda; class Insecta; order Hemiptera; family Veliidae; genus Microvelia; species Microvelia longipes. The sequence continues at coordinate 27,530,885 of JACMZG010001893.1, read as the reverse complement.
TTATGGCCGCCATGTTGAATTTATCGGAATTTTGTATATAACATGTTTTGTTCTACTACTCAAGAGCTTTTCAACGATATATTACTCGAGTTATTCCTTTAAAGTTAATTTTTTTGAGTTCATTATTTTTGCCGCCATTTTAAAATTTTGTAAAAAAAATTTTAAAATTTTATCATCAGACATATATTTACTTTTTCTACACTTTTAGAGCTTTAAAACGATATGCAACATGAATTTTTCGCTCAAAAATTTTTTTTTATCCGGTCCGCAATAATGGCCGCCATTTTGAAAAAAAATTTCGGAATATTACCAAAAACTATACAGCTCTGACACATAGTTAGTTTTACCAGTATACAAAATTTTATCAAAATCGGTCAATTTTTACGGCAGTTATCGCGACACGTACAAACAAACACACAAACACACAAACATACAAACATACAAACAAACATACGCGCCGTCCCAATCTTCTGTAATGTAAGAACTCACTTACGTTCGTTCAATAATCTAATTGAGCTGGTGAATCTAAATCTAAATTTGGTAAAAGTGTATCCCTTTACATAATAAATAAGTATACTCAGTTTTATTTCACTACGGTTAGTATATCAATTGTTTTTCGTTCGACCAAGGCCATTGCCTAGATGGGAGACCGCTTAGAATAAAATGTGAATAAATGAATGTTTGTACAGTCTGAAGTCTGAGGACAAGCAAAGTGAGTCTAAAGACGTATTAAAATATAACTTTAGTGATTTCCATGTAATGAGGACGATCGGTGCGAGTTTGGAGTAGTAAGGTTGAGCGTAGCGAATCCGATGTAGTGAGGAATAGTTCAGAGATACTGTATCGATTTTTTGCACTTTTTAGTAACATCTTTGTGGAGCTGTAAAAATCGGCCAATAAAAGGCCGCTCATTGTAAATTTTTAAAATAAATAAAAATAAATAAATAAATCTTTTCACTTATAACAATTTTTTTATAATTAACTAAAGATGTAAACATATAAAATAAATAAATATAAATAAAGATAAAAGATACATAAAGATGTAAATTTTTTTTAATATTCTTTCCATAAATAAATATTTATTTGCATTTTATTTATTGCAGTATACGTTATTCATAAAGGGATAACGTAGACTTTTAAACCTCCTGCCTATGAAAAGTCAGATAGGTTAGGTTACCTTTCTATAATTGTCTATTATATAATTTAAAGTGATTTAGGGTCTTAACCTAGACTAACTATCAATCACCAATAATAACTACTAGGAACTAGCAATAACCTAACCTTCTTTTACATACGTCATTTATAAGTTGTAGCATGTATTTTGACCGTGTTAGTGGTTATTGATTGTTGAAGGTGGTTAACTTCGGACTGTAGGGCTTTATATTGGTTACTAAAGATGGTTATTAACTACGAAAATCATAAAATTGTGTACTAAAATCTGACGAAAAATGTCATGGGGTTAATAATTATCTCAATAGGAGCTAAAATGTAATTTACAATTTTTTAGAATCAATGTTTTATTGATGAAGTCATCAATAAAACATCGTGTACGAAGTACCCCGGAACTTTTCCTTACCTCATAAAATTCGGTACGCTCATCCTCCCTTATTCGGACTTGCTTCGCTCGTCCTAATAATATATAATTCGCAAAATTAATACTGCAACACGTTTTCGGACCCGCTTGGCTCGTCCTCAGGTATATTTACATTAATTACATTCCCAGCGGTAACCCATTCTGGCACTGACCTCGCTCTATACTGCTTAACTTTTATAACCCAACAAAAATCATAGTTATACTTGTTGTGTTAAAAGGAAACTTGGGTGTACTTATTTATTACGTAAAGAAATACACTTGAACAAAATTTCAACTTAATTGGATAATTTTCCGATTTTTCACTATTTTTTTAAAGCGTTCCCTAGTAATTTGATAAAAATTGAACTAGTGCTGATAATGAGATGAAACTTGCCACATATGTTAGTCTTATAGCACAACTAGATAATAAGATAGATCTTAAGATAGATAAAACTTAGAAGATAGATACCTAAGATAGATACCTAAGATAGATACCTAAGATAGATACCTAAGATAGATATTTGTAAGTTTCAACCATCTAGCATAAATACACTGGTAGATACGATGCTAACAAATACACACACATAAATAGACAACTTTGTGAAAACCACTAAGGAGATGTTAAATACACCTGAAACGGATAATTTCGGAGGCATACCGGTTTCGGATAATTTTGCAAACACAAACTTTTCTTATATTCTATGGTATAAAAGAGGAAAAGGAAAAATGCGTGATAAGAAGCTCTGAATCAAGTTATGCTGTTGATTGTGAAGAATTATAAATAATATCAATATCGTGGTAGTAGGGGAATAATAAGGCGGGAACAAGAGGGCAGCCGCGACGCACTACAGATGTTCTAGTTACGTCACTGGATGGACCTGGACACTCGCGTACAGTGTTTAGGTCTATCTTGATACATGGTACGTAATAACAGAATTTAACCGAAAAAAAGGAAATAAAATATTTTTTAGAAGCTGAAATATATACCTATAGGAATACCTTGGTACAAGGTACAATTAGGCTACAATTAGCTGTTTTATCAAGTTGGAACTTGATAAAACAGCTAATTGCATGTAACATTCCATTATCCAATATATCCAAATTTACACAAGTATTGATTGTTAGGTATAGGAGTCAACAAACAATATAACATTTTGATAATAAGATAGCCAAATTATGGTTAATAAATGACTAGACACTTTTCAATAATATTTTTTTGGGCCTCAAGTAATTAATAATAAAAATTAAAAAGGAGGATTAAGAGATAAAATTTTCAAAAGCTTACTGAAGAATGTAGGGAAAAGTCTACCCTCATACCTTGTTTGATAAAAGGGTTACCCAGTTAGTTGTATGATTGTTAAAGCTAAATTCAGTATATGAGTCAGAAAAAAGGCAATCGTGTGCCGCCTCCTTCCTATTAATACTTTAGTCATGTAATTGTTTCGTCTTAGAGCTGTCTTTAGAGTCTGTTATTTGCTTATTTTTCCTAGAAGTCAACAAAATCCTTTACAAGTTTTTAATGAGTCAAAGAAATTTTTCATAACTCTCTACGAAAAGTGGATTACGGGTTCAGACTAGAAGATCGTTTAATTATTTAATCTTTCTCACATGAAATTATTGTTACTACTAACGTCAAAAAAAAATATGGCCGGTCACCTTAAAGCCCATGAGAATTGCCGACCATAAAATGTAATAGTGTTTGGATTTGGTTGTTCTTCTTTTAAAGGATGATCTGATTATTATAACCTAGTTTTTACCAAATTTTTTGTACAAAATAAGGTAGCTAGCACCTCAGAGCGTTTGCTCTCTGTATACGCTCAACCTCGCTACTTTGAGTCGCTTTGCTCAGCCTCAACAGTAAAAAAATCCGCTACTTTCCGAATGGTCATTAATAAAAATTATGGTACTGACAACGAAAAATCAAATTAATTTTTGATAAATTCTAAATCATGATGGACAAACTGCCCACTTAAACTCCCCTCCAAACTTAACCGCTTTAAGATTGACATTTTTAGTAGCAATTACTCGGTTGATATTAGGTTAAATTTAGTGGTTATTTTAATTTCCTCTGTTAATTATACCCACTGTCTCGTTCACACTACTTCGGATCCGCTTCGCTCCAGAATATAAAAATCGCCCCATTAATACTTCAACACGTGTTTGGCCTTGCTTCGCTCGTCCTCAGATAGTATATATGCATTAGTTTCATTCACAGTGGTCACCCATCCACCATCTAGGCTTGCTCGATACTTATGATCCAACAAATCCGTATTGAAACAAAACTTAGGATACTTATTTATTACGTACATTAAACAATGTTTATGAAAAACGTATCTTGAATTGATCAAAACATTTTTCAGCTTTTTATGAGTCATTATTTCCGTTAATGACATGATATAAAAGTTATTTCTGGATACCAAAACTAGATCTAAAGATTGATTTTTGTTCCAAGTTTCAACTCTCTAGCATAAATCCCATGGGAGCTACGATGATGACAGAGAGACACACACACACAGAAAGACAGATATTATTTTAAAAACCACTCAGGAGGTCTTAAAAACACCCAAAACTAATAATTCAGGAGAAATCCCGGTTTCGAATTTTTGCAAACACAATACCTACGGTACCTTGTCTTATATACCTACGGTATAAATGAGGAAAAGTAAAAACGATCAAAAACTAGTTCAATTATACTTAGAGATACCTACAGTTGCTCTAGCGAATAAGAACACCACATCTTCTTATACATGATGATTTAATGTTTAGCTTATTAGGCGCTGATTATTCGTAAAAATCATTCACATTTTTCAGAATTATATGTTAAACATTAAATTGTTATACTGGCTGGAACACAAGTCCCCCCTCTTAAATTTTTAACCATTAGACGTACATTAAATTAATGAAACTGGAGTACTTTTTATGCAAAAGCGGTTTCTTTTTGGTGGTGATGTTACCTTCGGGTCCGAAGTCGATGCAAGCACTCTAAGTAACTAAAAACAGAAAGTCAAAATAACGGGGAGTAAAGAAAATTTTCGAGTATGGTGTCGTTTTCGATGTTTTTTGGGGTGCTGAATTTAATAAAACCGGTCCGAAGGTGATTTTTCATATCACCCCTCCCCCAATGTTTATGGTGTAGTAAAAAATTGGTGCTATGATTTTTATACTCTAACTTAACTTTAGGGTTAAATTAGAGTTGACTTTGGCATAAGTGTATAAACCCTCCTTGAAAGACAAAGTTTCATTTTAGTTTGGGAAATGTTTTTATAGATTATAAGGGATCACTAGTTTTGAGGACTATCGAAATATGTCAGTACATGGATGGGTAATCGGAGGAAGATCAAGGCCATGGGGAGGAACAAGTCCTAGATGGAGCGGTGTAGCATATACCTTTAAGGGACTTCCGATAAAAACTACTTTGTCAGGGGGGGGGGCAATATTTTTTCCAAGGAAGGTATTCATCTGGCTACGGGCCTAGGACTAGCGTAGCGAGTTCGGAGACTTACTATTATACTAATTTGTTATTTTTCATGTTTTGAGCACGAGCAAAGAATCCGTTAAGGCGTGAAAAAGTTAAGAGGTAAGCCGTACACGATTTTTTGATAATCTATTTCAAAAACAATAATCCAACACTGTCCTTTCAATTTTAATTAATCCGTTAAGAAACACGAGAAATAAATGGAAAAAAGGAAAGGGATATAAGTAAGAAGGCGACTTGGGTGAGTGGCTCCCAAGGTCTACGGACAGGAAACATAGTGAGCAAGTCAAGAACCCGAGTCGGGAGGTATATACGCGGCATCTGGCTTGAACCTGAACTTGGGCCCCCATAATAACTCTCCCTACTAATACATCATGTTCTACGCCACACATATATATATGACAAGGCATAAATACCAATCCTAAATTTAACTAATAACCTAAATACCCTAAAAATACATGTTTCTATATAAGTTAAATAATTTTCTTACTATTTACAATACAATTTGATGATTGCTATTATCTAGACTACATATAAGACGGAAGAACAGACTCTAGGAGTTTTATTTGATATTAACACTATCACTCACAACACATTAATATCTTTAACGGACAAACATACATCTGTAGTCTCTCAAACACAGCTAACTATACCCGCCTCCGTCTCTATTTTAATAAAACTCATTTTAATAATTATTTAACAGAACTCAATTCTTATTGTTATCCGAATAGTTAGTTCTAGATATGGACTTAAGTGGTTAGAGATAATTTCGCTTTTAAAAATTGTCGAGGAAATATGGGCTGAGGCGTGTTGCGTATCAAAATAACAATTAGGTTTGGGTATGCGGGGAAACATTTTAACATAGGGTTAAATCCGTATTGGACTCAATGCTCTTATCGTCTCGTACTTAACTCTTTAACGGATTAAAACAGCTAATTAAAATAGAACTAACGAAGACAGACTAATTAAATGCATTGTTTTCAAAGTCAGCATGTTAAAAATTTCAAAGAAAAATGAGCTTACGAGGTTGGGGTCATGAAGGGATGGAGGTTAAGTTTCTAAAAAGGGGCACTGATCAAGAATATAATATATATATAATATATATATATATATATATATATATATATTATATATATATATATAAAAGATATTGAGAAGAAACTTGAGGCAGAGCCCTCACTCTAGACACTCAGCCCTCACTTTACATCCACTGAGGGCTCTCACCAAATTAAAACCATTTGAAAGCAACTAAATTTTAATATTAATACGAGATTAAGATTTTGGTTCCTAGGCGTTTCTATTTGAATGCTTTCTCGAATCTAAATGAAACTTGGTACAAATATCAACCTTGTTAATGTCCCGAACCCTACTGTTCATGAAATATGTGAGACGTCATTCACCCAGAATAATGATTTAGCAAAAAACTTCAAAAAGTGGTGTGGATCGAGCTAAAATTGTATAAACTTATATTACTATGTATTTTTAACACATATACGAATTTATATTTTATTATCAGTATTAGTTATGGTTTTATTGATTACCATATACAACATGATGTAAACAAATCACGTTTTTGAATAAGATTCGTTTAAATCGTGGCAATATGCCACCTATACAAGTAGTAATATGAACAACCCATAAAGGACAACTATATATTTTCGAGGCACGGCGGCTTTGAAGCGGACCCTGGCGCTACGTAGCGGCTTCGACGCTAGAGTGTCGAAGCGCTAGAGCGGCTTCGACGCTAGAGTGTCGAAGCGCTAGAGCGGCTTCGACGCTTGTCGAACAACAGACTGGCCTCTTGTTTTTATTCTACTTCTTGTATTGTCCTCGGTATGTAATGGTGACCAAACCCTTAATGTTGTATTTTTAGTCTCGCTGTGCTAGACATCAGTTAAACTAACGTCTAAGTAAGATTTAATAACATCGGGCTAACATTGCTACGCTCAACCTTAGAATAAAGTAACTCACCGTCGGCCTCGCTCTAGTCCCCGGAAATTTCATGAACACCTAAGAATTAAATGCTTTATAAAAAAGCTATACTCGGCAGCCTTTTTTCAACAAATAGTATTTCCTAAATAAAACACACAATATACGATATTAACTTCCAATAATTTTGTTTTTTTATATTAAATATTTTAATCATAACGGAAAATTTTCTAATGAATGATTAACGTAAAATAATTTTAGTCTATAATTTAATGTACCACATAACATATACCTCGTCTACACGATGTGTTAAACACTGGATTAAACATAAGTTTCACACCACTGGGGTTCAACCCCCGTCTACACGCAGTATAATCGGTGTCGAGGATTCAACCTGGTGTTCAACCCACTGTTTAACACATCGCGTAGCCGAAGTAATTGATTATATCCAATCTAAATTTACCTTACATAATAATTAAACCTTGAAGTCAAATCCAAGTCACAATGTTATTTATTTTTTAAGACAAAAGTTACCTTCAAAGCTCAAGAGTATTTAAATAAAAATTATAAAAGTAATTAATTAGTTTTTATAAAATTAAAATTTCAATTAATTTTATTTAGTTATTTGAAAAATTGCTTTTCTTGCCTGAACCATGGTTTTTATATTATTTTGGCAACAAACCTGCTCGCTAGGGGGGCCCACGCCCTCCCCCCTTGCCACCCCTGGCTACGCCTTTTCCTTTGATATATATATATGTAATATATATATATATATATATATATATATATATATATAATATATATATATATATATAATATATATATATAATATATATATATATATATATATATATATATATATAAATATATATATAATATATATATATATATAATATTTTTGTGAAAAGCTCGACAGATCGATTTTTTTACAAAATTTTTACTTTTTAGCATAAAAACACACAGTAAGCTACGTTGACATCACACACACACGCACTTACAAATACAGACAGACAACTACTCAGGAGGTCTTAAAAGGACCTGAAACGGATTCAGGTGGAATCCCGCTTTCGGAGTTTTAATAAGAATACTTTTCCTATATACTAACAGTATACATGAGGAAAGTATAAATCGTACAGGTTTAAGAAGAACATAAATGCTAGACATGTTTGACGGATCCAAACTAATATATTCATTCCTGATTTATTTATATTAACGAGTTTGGTTTTTGAAGTAAAAAAGTAACCAGAGTTGAAAAGAGAATAGATGGGGAAGAGTTCAAGGCAAAACATAAACAGTTCAAACTGGCTGGGAGTCTCATCTCTGACTCAGTCAGACAAACTGTCTTACAATCCTTGAGCTTTGCGTGCTCAAGGTTGCGTCATATAGAAAGCAACACGTGCTTTTCCTTTCACACTGCAATCATAGACTAATGTGTGATACTATCGTGTTTTCTAAACTAGAGATAAACGCACATCACGAGTTCAGATGGGCCAAAACAGCATTGCTAAGATAACAGCAACGCATATCATGAGTTTAGATAGTCAGATCAAAACAGCATTGCCAGGATAACAGCAACGCATATCACAAGTTTAGATAGTCAGATCAAAACAGCATTGCTAGGATAACAGCAACGCATATCACAAGTTTAGATAGTCAGATCAAAACAGCATTGCCAGGATAACAGCAACGCATATCACAAGTTAGATAGTCAGACAAAAGCATTGCCAGGATACAGCAACGCATACAAAGTTTAGATAGCAGATCAAAACAGCATGCCAGATAACAGCAACGCATATCACAAGTTTAGATAGTCAGATCAAAACAGCATTGCCAGGATAACAGCAACGCATATCACAAGTTTAGATAGGCAGATCAAAACACCATTGCTAGGATAACAACGACGAGGATGGACTCATCTTCAACTCTACAGCCATACTTCAGAATTGGAAACTTGTTTTAGCAGTACTAGACTACTTATTGACACAATATAATAGTGCGAGAGCCTCCTAGAAAATGTAACAAGCAAACTACTACGCTACTTATGAGAACTGTTCCATCATACGACATGACACTAAGTCATGTCATAATGAAGTCGAATAAAGTAACAGTGCTGGAGTCAAGTGAAATGATGAAACACTTCCCAGATGTTGCTCAGCATTTTTCTTGTAACATTTCCTAGGTGTCTCTCGCACAATTAAATTGGGTCAACTATTCATGTTTTGAAAAACTCGGTAGTATCAAATGACAAGAGTGTTTGTTCTATAAAAAGACAAAGCAGATTAAAATTTAACATTTCACCACGGTACTCCTTAAAACAAATATTCACAGACAACAATATTTTAACCGTTCCATCAATACTGATATTAGAAGCCTGTAAACTCTTTACAATATTCTATGATCAATTCACTATTTCTATGATCAAAGGTATCACTTTTTCAGCTAACTGCCAATAGCCATTAAAAAAACACTATCTAGCCAAACATTTGCTGATCATGTAAAATATTCGAAAGTAGTGGTTAGTACCCGACCAACAGTTAATCGCTGATAGTGTTAGGTTGAAACATGGTTAATAAAATCTTTTGATAAGTTAAGTGTTAAATAGGGGTTCTCTTTGAGTTGTGGCATACTTTTTCAAGGCAACGCAATAAAAAAATAATAATAATTAGATGAACCGACCGAAACGACATTGCTAGCATAAAAAAATGCATATCACGAGTTTTAACTGAAAATTAGTATCATAGGGATTGTTAGACACGACAGCTTTAAAACAAAGTAAGTGCACATTAAAATACATATTTTTATTCTTTAATCGAAGCATTAGTATAGGAATGAAACGATAGCCACGTTACCAACAACTTTAGGCGCAACAGCAGCAAACAATTTACAACATTTTCCCGCTTATATGCAACGCAAAGTACATATACTCTATGCTGTACAAGGGTAGGTGCTTTAACTTCCATCTTCAAGTACAGTGCAGGCGCATACATGTTAGAGGGACATATCGTAAAACCAAAATTTGGAGTACTGTCCATCTGCAAAGTTAGTCGCAATACCGCCAAAACACATTTGGTGCTGTTCTGTCTAAATGAAGGGTAACCGGCAATTCTACAAAAAGAGACGTCGGGACAGGACTGCCTATCTCTGTTTTAAGAGATTTGGAGCAAATTATAATATTTTAGTACCAAAATAACTTTGCCAATCTATGAGGCTGCAGTATTAGACACTTTACAAGGTTATAGATCATAGTTATTTAGTCATAGTAATTTTCTAAATAAAAGAGGGAAAACAAAAGAGGCTGCCAGAACAAGGGATTTAAATTAGTCAGCTCTCGAGGTTAGCCAAGGGAGTTAACTACGGTTTTGGCAACCGAGGAAGCCAAAATAAACCGAGGATTTAAATGTTCCCTTCCTTTTTTTGGATAAATTTTACTTAAGACTTGTAGGTAAATCGTACCACTGTTTATATGTTAATATATGTATATGTTTTTATACAATCAAACATTTAAAAAATATTTTTTAGTATGTATTTGTATCTTTTTTTGGTAGCAATAAAGAATTTTATTATTATTATTAATTTCACACAAAAAATAGGTATAAATCATGATCAATGGGACCTAAGAGCTATACTGATGGATTAAAAAGTAAAATTGGGCACAGTTTGTAAATGACAAATAAACTGTGTTTAAAATATTTTCTGTTGAAGAGGAGAACGATTTCGAGAACTTGTCGCATATATAAACACCTGAAACGGATAATTCCGGTGACATCCCGGATTCGGATTTTTCTGCAAACACAATACTTTTCCTATATATCTACGGTATAAATGAGGAAAAGTATATGTCAAAAATGAAACCTCGCGTTGTGACTGTTATTTGATTTATTAGTTTTCTTTATTATTTATTTGTTAATTTTTAATTACCTACTTAATACATTTTTATACCAAGATAACATATGATACTTAAGTCTTAATGTAAATTTAAGATTAAATTATAAGGTAAAATTAATGTAATTATTTTATGGAGGGAGGGCTAATTTCAAACCGAGGTAGATTAAGCCCGCGTAACATACTAGTTGTTTTAGAACGATGTAGTCAAAAGTTGAGAGTTACATACATCTCATAAAGTAAATACATAAAAGTAAGTATATTTGTATCGAGGTCGAGTTCCAACTTCCTAAGATAAGCATGGTTCTGTGATAAGAGAAACTAGCGATAACCAGGTCCAAGTATACCAACTTGACACCAAACATATTATTTAAATGTTAAAAACTTGTGAGAAAAATGCAGTTCAACTTGCAACTCGACATAAATAATGAGAGGTGTTAGTCCTTTTGAACGCTATTGTTGTTTACTGCGTTGCTATTAGTTCCTTTACTTAAATACTATTAAAAATGTATTTACTTACATAAGAAATATGTTCATTTATCTAAATATTTTGTTTTGTGTATAACTTTATATTTAACTAAATGTTTATCTTAATATTCTGTCTGCGATCTTTATTATCACACCTGAGAATGAAATAAATATAAAAAAAGGACAAGGAAAGAAGGAAAAAAGAAGGACGCTTCGAATGACCCGTACGTCCCTGTTGCCACTTTGCGGCCGCATATTAGATGCCCTATATTAGTCTGTCATATTGCTAGTTTATGTAAATGGCCACTGGACATAATATTAGCAAACTTATTTGTCGAAAAAACGTGATTTTTTTACATAAAGTTATATATGTCAAACGATAAAATTAAATACTGATTATACAACTTCAACTTTGTATGAGTATTTAAAATCCATAGAAGTACATGTGTATTCAATCAATTTCAAGCCAATCAGATTACCATCTTAGGTCTCGTGAATTTTTGCTGAGTCATTATTGTGGGTTCATGACAACATATACATTTTACAAACAATGTGCTTCGGGAAATTAATAAGGTTGAATATTGTATCTAGTATCATTTAACTCAGAAAAAGCATTCTAAGTTATCCGTGTTCCTTAGAAACGTGTATTCATACATACATACATACATACACACACAACAGATATAATATATACTATATTATATATATTATATATATATAATTATATATATATATAATATATTATATATATATATATATGTATATATATATATATATATTATATATATATAATATATATATATATAAATATGTATATATATATATATATATATATATATATATATATATATATATATATTATATATATATATAATAATATATCTACTTACAAAACAAACAAGTGTGCCTATTTAAACACAAGACGAACAAATGAGCCTATTTAAAACACGGCGAATGTGATTATTAAAAAAAAGACAAGCAAGCTGTCTATTTTAAACACAAGACGAACTAGTGTGCCTATAGTGTGTCTATTTAAAACACAAGACGAAAAAGTAGGCAGCACTAACTTGCCTTCAAATCAATCGGAGATTGACATCATTTTCTCCTTCAAACAAGCCAGTATATCGATATACAAACTAATTCTATTATAGTATCACAATTCTTTACGTTACTATTCAATAATACACAAGTTGTAATGACATTAATATTTAGTTGTTTCGATATGACTATTATCCCGCTTGTGTAATTCAGATGGCTAAGAGGTTGTGTCGAAAATACTGTCAAGGATTAGTTGTGCGAGACGCGGGTAGACTGGCCGTAATGCCAATGGCTACACTGATTCTTTTGTATCCTAACCTTCATTTGCCATTTCAACACTCGCTATTTCCTTCTTTCGACATTTTTATTTTATTTTATCCGTTCCATATAGTCTTTTGTTAGAAATATTTTTATCTTTATCATTTCGAGGGTCGGGTTGCTATATCTCTACCACTATTATGTATTACTCCACATAGCTGGTATTCCTTCAAATTTGGGTCTTTTTATCAAAACCTTTAGCTTCCCTATAAATAAACATTTTTCCTCGTGACAAAGAAAAATATGACAACCATTTTAGCGAATTTCAAAATAAAAATGAGGTACAAGGACTTTTACCTGGAACTTGTAGAAGTCTTAAAAGAGTCTTTATTTTAGGGGGAAACAATTCTTTATTTTATGTTTTTAAAGAGATTAATTACTAAGAATTAAAAAAAAGAGAAAAATTATAGAAAAAGACTTGTCGTAATAGTCCAACAATCTGACGTAAAAAAGTGCCCGTCAAGCCCAAAAGGTTTAACTAGATTTATTTATTTTAGCTCCTTGATAATGGATCAGGTGTTAGCCATTTCAGATCGAGGAATTTTTCGCTCTTAAGCTATTTTAAAGTTTGGAAAATTTTACCCTATAGCACTGTTCATATTGGTTTTATCAAGAAAGTTATAGTTAAAGTTATAGGTTTTTTAACCTTGTTAAAGTTTTAGAATATTAATGTTTTTTAATATCAAAATTAGTGGAACTTTATCAAACTAAAGATGGTGGAACTTTTCGTTCAAGCGACAAGAACTTCTGAGCAAAGCGACAGAATCGCTTTGCTCGTCCTCAGAATATAAAATTCTCTAAATTTATATTGCAATACGTCTTCTGGACGTAATCTCTCGTCCGTAGACAGTAAATAAATTCATATTATTCCCATGTAGACACAGACCTCTCTCAATGCAGCTCAAATTTTATGATCTAATGTAGAATAATTTTTATAAATCAAAACGTAAATATACTTGTCGTATTTAAATAAATCTTAGTACTCTTATTTATTACTGCGCCAAATTTCTACACAACTGGATTTTTTTTTTTTTTTTATAAAACGGATGTAAGTCATTTAATAAAAATTAAGCTACTAAACTAATATGGAGACTAATCAAGCAAATCATTTAAAAATTAAGCTAATTCCAAAAACGAGGTAAAAATTGGCACATTTACATAGGTATTAGGTATTTATTAGGTATTATACATGACTATATGTATGCTACATTTCAAACCGATTAAAACATAATTCCGCGTTTTATAAAATTCCATTATAACTCAATACAATGTTGAAATTTAATAAAATATTATTAATGTTTTATGTCATAGAAATATTTTCCAGATGGTACAACTAGACCTTAAGATTGTTTTTACTTTTCCTCATTTATACCTTACGTATATAGGAAAAGTATTGTGTTTGCAAAAAAATCCGAAACCGGAATTATCTCTTTCAGGTTTTTTAAGATTTTCTGAGTGATTTTTAAAAAGTTGCCTCCCTGTATGTGTCTATTATCATCGTAGCTCCTAGTATATTTATGCGTGCGAGTTGAAACTTTGTTGAAAAATGAATCTACCGCTGAAGCTGAGCTATCCGGAAAGTATTTTTGTATGAAGCCACTATCCCACAATAATGACACAACAAAAATGTTGATAAATCATAAAACATACACCGAAACCGGGAGTTATCCGTTTCAGGTGTTTTAAGGACCGCCTGAGTGGTTTTTACAAAGTTGTCAAATGATTTTTTTACATTATATAAAAAAAAATTAACAAATAAAAAAACAATGCAATTGAGTTGAAATTTGGTACAAGTGTATTACTTTACATGATAAATAAGTTGACTAAGTTTTCTTTCAATATGCAAGTATATCTACGGGTTTTGTTGGGTAATAAAAGTTAAGCACAGCTGTTTGCAGAGGTTGCCTAATTTGCTTAATATGAGGTTGAGCCTTAACTAATCCTAATTATGTTAAGACATTAGCTTTTCCGGAGGTTGTCTCATCCGCTTGAATCTTAACTGATCCTATTGATGGCAGTACATTAGATCTTTGCTGAACTTGTATCAAGTTCAGCAAAGATTCTATTGAAAAATGAACCTACCGCTATAGCTGAGCAATCTGGAAAGTATTTTTGTATGACGTCACTATCCCACAATAATGACACAACAAAAATGTTGAAAAATCATAAATCTTTGCTGAACTTGTATTAAGTTCAGCAAAGATTCTATTCATTGTACAATAGACTTCCAGTCGCAGGGCAAATAGGGTCTAATCTCGACTCCAAATCCAATCATTAATCGTTCGCTTGGAATGTGATTTAGCCGAAACCGTTCCAAAGGTGTAAAGAACATAGCTACTAAACCTATGAGTTGTTAATTGGTTATCCAAGTAAGTATTATGATGTTTCACTTTCTGTTAACCTTAAACTGTTTTACTCTTACTTGTTATGGTCTCATCTTCCTTTCCCTCTTCTTATATACCGGTTTCATAACACTACCTACCTCTAGTCTCTCTCTTCTACTTCTACCTTACCTACACCTACATTATGTAGGCTTAAGAATCCAACCTTACATTACTGAAACGTATGCCTCCTTTACGTAAAATATTGTTTATAGCTGTTCTTAAATAAATTTAAAGAAATATTTTATTTATTAAGGGTTGTAAATAGGACCATAAGAAATTTACCCAGTTTGTCATCGCAAAATAACATTGAGTCATACCAAATACTAAAGTAGTCTTAACCAACTTGATTTTGTCTTTTTTTATCCTGACGTTAACTTTTGTAAAGTCTAAAAATTAAGATCATATTGATTAAATCACTTTAAATCCAACTTTTTAACCAGATTTAGTCCGAAATCGCACTCGATAAAAATTCTCTACTTAAAACATTATATATATATATATATATATATATATATATATATATATATATATATATGTGTGTGTGTCTGTAAGTGTGCTCTTTTTATCAACTGCTTTTGTGCTGGCGCCCTTAATAGTGCAATTTTCTATGAATACTTGTTAAAAATAATATAATTAATAAAGTATTTGATATTACCCATTAATGTTACTAGTTAATTATTACCAAGAATTAATAATAATTTTACTTATTATAGGTACACCTTCACCATACACTATATATTATTTCTTTTTCTTAAACCACGAAAATCGAAACATACTAGAGACATTACCTTTGTTCGGATACAGGGATCTTCAATAAGGGGATAACACATTATGAAATATAATGACTGATCAAACGTTTTAGGAGATAAAAAAATAGATGTAAACTTGACAACCGTAGCAGGTTATTGTAATAGGTACACAGGTTATGTTATGAACATAATGCTGCTCTTAATGTTAAAGGCATTTACAAAACCTAAAGAGCAAGAATGATTGTAATTATTAATTACATACAAATATACTAAAACACGCTATGTAATAATCAAATTTAAAAAACTTCTGTTATTTACCCAACTATATATTTATTAATCTAATAAGGTAACCATTCGTGGGAGGTAATTTTGCCCATAAAATAAGACATGTGCAGTTGATACACTTTATTGTGAGCATGTGCAGTTAGTAATAAGCATGTCCATTGCGTTTTGACATATGTTTTGAATATGTTATGATTCTACTGTTTTTTAACGTCAGGGAGGTCACTTGTTACATGGGACTTTGACTTAGCAAGCCATCCATCCCCTTTGTACAAGATCCTTGTTCGGATAGGACGCATTGCTAGTCAAGTATTTGTTGATAATACCATGTAATTGGATGAGAGAGGTGGGGTTGGGTTCGAACACCACCGAGGTCGAGTTCATTACCTGAACGTTCCCCCCAGGTAGTACCTTCAAACCAATACCCCATACCATTTACACATTATTTATATAGAAAAATACCACAGTATTCTAATAAAAACAGCCAAGAAAGTCCACCCTAAACTTAAACCCATGTTTTACCTAATTACGCCAATTGGCAAGAAATGGTTTGAGGCTCAAATCGGTGAAGTCTTGCTGAACAAAATTTTCAAAAGTATCACATTATTCAATAGGGATGACAAGAAGTAAAATAAAACCACATAAGAAAGAAAACCTTAATTTCTGGTTGGTGATAAATTTATTTACATGCAGTAACTATTGAGTTTTTATAATAATTCTGAAGAATCAACTAAATAATAGCGTTACGCTGGTTACGACTGATCAACAAAATCAACTAACACAGTTAGTTACGCAGGTTAAGTAAAATGATCAGCATATTTAGTTATACTGAAAGTTATGCAGTATAGTATTAAACAAATCAGCTGAACGATACATAAATGCAGGTCAATTAGAGCGATAAAAATATCCTACGTATATGTATATATATATATATATATATATATATATATATATATATATATATTATATATAACTAATACAGATAGTTATATGCAGAAGATATGTAATGAGAAATGATAGATATGCAGGTTACGCACAGTGATCAAGTAGATAAATTACAAACTTTTTTGTAGGATACAATACGTATAGTGATCAAGCAATTAGCTGGCTGATTTGAGATAGTTATGCATGATAGGTACATAAATGATAAACTAATCAGCTTAATAACATAGATATGCAGGTTACAATTCGTGATTAAGCTATCAGCTACTAGAGAATAGATACGCAGGTTACGTAGAGTGATTATCAAAATTAGTTACCACAGATAGTTTTTCGTTAGTTCTGCAGGTAACAGAGTGTGATCAACCAAAATTACTTTGTATTTTGTAGAAACGCCTTATTTCATCTACCAGAGATCTTAAGTTTTAGATTGTTTATTATTTAATGTTTCTGATGAGTGATGTAGGTGCTTTAATGCTACTGAAGACTTACAAAACAGAAAACAAAATTATTGGTGTACATTGGAGGGGGGAATGCTTAATACGTATGTATAATATTACATTTTGAGTTCAAATCATCAATCGACATTAAATCACACGTTATCATCTAATTATAGAGAAACATTTCAAATCAGGACAATTGTTATCCCAAATCAACAATGACATGGCAAATTATTAGTACACTGACCTTTTAAAAACTTCCATGCGTTAATAGTTTACAGTTAATCTTAGGGTTGCCAACGGATTAAGGGATAATACTGTAGCTTAACAGTAACGAACAAGTACATCATACACTAGTAAATAGTTGACAAACAGGTAGACGACTTTCTGCTTGGTTAGGAAATTGATGAATTAAGGCAAACAATGAGGATGGCAAAGTTTGAGAGACCGACCACTTAGCTTCTCTCTGTTTTCATGTTAATCTTATCATGACAATCTAAATTTAGTTTTAGAAACTGACAGAAAATGGTTAATTGTATTGCTTTAAACAGAAACTAGCGAATCCACTTAGCGCCCTTTCCAAGAGGCAAGTTTCTACAATATCCAGTCTTTTATTCCTATGCAACTCATACAATACGTGCATAACTAACGTAAATCTATTAATATAAAGTTGATACTTAATTATTCTAAAGAATTTTAACAATCCTATATCTAACAGTCTGATATTGTAGAGGCATACAAGGTCAAACTATCTCTTCTTTTTTTAAAAAAAAGGAAACATTATAAACCCTTCAACTTAAATACCATTCACACACCATATCAAAAATTACCCCTAATACTCCCCCAACCAACCCCACCGACATAAATAAATTCAACACAACAAAACATATTTTATAAAAATAAAGAGGCTGGATTTATAAAAAAAGGTCCAGGGTAACTAACTGGAAATTTTTCATTGCCGCATCGGACTCGCTATGCTCGTCCTGAAAATATAAAAATCACCAAATGTACGGCAGCACATCATCGGATTCGCATTTCTCGTTCTCAGACAGTAAATACATTCGTTTTATTTTAAGTGACCACCCACCCAGGCACTGAACTCGCTCGATGCTTCCTAACGTTCATAATCTAATAAATATCTTAGAATAAACTTGCCACATTGAAACAAAAGGAAGTATACTTTAGTACATAAAGAGGTACTTTCGGTACGTATACGAATTTCAACTAAATTAGATTATTTTTCATTTTTTAAAGAAAATGTATTCAAGTTATTCTATAAAAAATGAACTAATGGTGATTGACACAAAGGGAAATAACTAATAAAATGGGTCAAATCCAGTATTGGATAAAGCGCTTTTGACACATGGGAGGAAAACTACAGAAGGTCCAAATTCAGTTATAGATAAAGCATTTGACCCAAAAGAAAAAAAAACTATTAAGGGGTCCAAATTTAGTTTTAGATAAAGCATTTGACTCAAAAGAAAAAAAACTATTAAGAGGTCCAAATTCAGTTATAGATAAAGCATTGAACCAAAAAGAAAAAACTATTGAGAGGGGTCTAAATCCAGTTTTGGATAGCCAATTGACACAAAGAGGGGAATTAAGGCTCCTTGGTAGAAACAGATTCGAGGGATCTAAATTCAGTTTTAAATCAAATTAATGAACACATAAACGTGACACTCGTGGTATAAGTTAAAATTCATTCTAATGCAATTAAATTACTTCCCGTCTAATATGTCAACTTATCTCAAACAAGGCGATAATACACAACAAAAATAGAGCTTCAGTTGGTTTAAATTAAGAAAACGGTTGACAGTTAGTATGTCAAAAGTTGGCTTGAAACAATCCAAAGTTGAAATATATTCAAACGCTAAGGAATGAAGTTAAAAGAATTGCAATTAATTATAGTATTGTATTAGGTCTTCAACAGATTAGCAATTGTTAGCTATAGATTAACATAAGTAGCTGCGACAATTTTTGTGGCATAAAATAATTTATAGGATTCATCAGAGACTAGCTATTTCCGTTTGATATTTTATTTAAAAGTTAAAACATCCAACAAAACAAAACAAAGAAATGTGTATGCTAAGTAGAACTAGACGTAAATAAGCAAATAATTTAAATGTATCTACATAGTTCAACTATTATGACTGAACGTTCAGCAAGCATAGTCACCCTTACGAAACAAAGAATGTGAATAATAAGTAGAACTACCAAGTAATAAGAAAATAATTTGAATGTATGTACATAGCACAACTATTACGACTGAACGTTCAGCAAGCAGAGTCACCCTTACGAAACAAAGAAATGTGAATAATAAGTAGAACTACAAGTAAATAAGAAAATAAATTTGAATGTATGTACATAGCACAACTATTACGACTGAACGTTCAGCAAGCATAGTCACCCTTACGAAACAAAGAAATGTGAATAATAAGTAGAACTACAAGTAAATAAGAAAATAAATTTGAATGTATGTACATAGCACAACTATTACGACTGAACGTTCAGCAAGCATAGTCACCCTTACGAAACAAAGAAATGTGAATAATAAGTAGAACTACATGTAAATAAGAAAATAAATTTGAATGTATGTACATAGCACAACTATTACGACTGAACGTTCAGCAAGCGCAGTCAGACCTTACGAAACAAAAAAATGTGAATAAGAGGTAGAAATATTGCTGACAAAAGGTACCACATTGGATTCGCTGCCTCCATGTTCTCAGGATAGAGAAATCGCCAAATTTATAAAGCAACACGTCTACGGACTCGCTTTGCTCGATCTCAAATAATTAATACATCACTTTATTCCCATTGATGTTTAAATTTTATGATACACAAAAACCCGTAGATATTGAAACGAAACTTGGTACACATATTTGTTACGTAAAGCGATACATTTGTACCAAATTTTAAAACACCTGATAATTCAAGTGAAATCCCAGTTTTGGACTTTTTTGCATACACAATACTTTATAGACCTGCGGTATAAATTAAGAAAAGTAAAGACAAATAAGAGTGTAATGATCACGAAGTATAATTATTACCATATTTAAAGTTATACTAGCACAGACGTTAAAAAACAAATATGTACGAATGTTTATACATGGTATAACTATTACAATTAAACGTCTAACAGCATAATGAGACGTAAAGATATACAGAAATGCATATGCTATATACAATGTAAAACTATGACTAATGGTTCACTTCGTTACTTGCTCAAAGTGTTAACTTATTTAACTCTTCGAAGTCTATTGTTTTAACCTATTGTGAGGAAACTGAAGTTAGAGTAAGTTCAATTCCAATTAAGATTAAACTTAGATATGAAATATTACAGCAAATATAGAATAAACTTTAATTTACTTCGTCCAATTGTCCTTTCGTATCTATCTATTTGCAGGCATACAAATAGACTTATAAATAATAATATATAACAAACAATAATAACAATATAACAAATAAACATAAAACTTAGATACGAATAATAAAAAAAGTATAAATATAGAAATAAGAACATAATATAGCGGAATATTTACTTATTAAAAGTCATTTAAAATAAATGAAATCAGATTTTTTAAGTTTAAAATTTTACAAGCACAGCTTTATTTATCAACCAAGTTTAACATTACAGCTATAGTTTGTTTAGATATATTAAGCATCCAAAACATTTGAATAGCCTGAGCAGTACTATTTTGGCGCCCAAAATTTTAAAACTGATGACTAACATTTGTTAGTCATAGACTACATAAATTATTTAATTTATGTAGTCTATATGACTATAATGGATCTCTGTATTTTTACTATAACGTCTTATGAAATTATAAATAATGCCCAATTATTTATGTAGTCACTTGCAATTATAAATACCTAAAAAAAAGAAAATGCCAAGTTTTTCCGTGAAACTGATTGAAAACCACAATAAATAAATCAAATTAACGGGTGGAATCATAAAAAACTCAGAAGTATTTTTAAAATTAATAAGGATTAAAATAGATCAAAATATTATTAAAAAAAATTACGTACGTTAAAACTTAAAGCTTTGTTTCAATACGAATATAAATCTACACATCTAATCAACAAAAACAAATAAAACAAACACAACTCGTTAAGAGTCTCAAGATATACTAAAGTTTTTGTCAGTCTGGAAGACCGTGGCATTGGGTACCTGCACTCCTTCCTGCATATACCCTCCCCCACTTCACTAAGTATTCTGTACCTGACTGAAACCCACATTAGCCTAAGCTATACAAATAATAGAATTCTATACCTACAATTTTTTGTTACCTTGGTATAGCAGGAAATATGATAGGAATGGAAATAATTTAATGATTATTACAAGGCGATAGGCGATATTTAGAATGCATTAATGTAATAAACCAAGCGATTTGATGTGATTTCGACCAGTAAGTATAGGCACACGAATTGGTCCATCCACATATTTTGTTCAGATAGTGATTTGTTGAAAAGCAACAAAACAACTAATGTGCAAACATTGGCTTAATGGCAAATTCTTGTAAGTAAGCAATATGCTAAATGCTAGAAGTGAAGAAATATGCTAAATTAGAGCTTCAGTGTAACCCTTGGCTTCATAGCAAACTATGTTCAGTAAGCAGTATGCTACATGCTAGAGGTTAATAAATATGCTACATTATAACCCTTGGCTTAATAGCAAATTATGCTCAGTTAGCAGTATGCTACATGCTAGAGGTGAATACATATGCTGCATAATAACCCTTAGCTTAATAGCTTATTGTGTTTAGTTAGCAGTATGCTAGATGCTAGAGGTGAATAAATATGCTACATTATAACCCTTGGCTTAAATGCAAATTATGCTCAGTTAGCAGTATGCTTTATGCTAGAGGTGAATAAATATGCTACAAAACAGCTAATATATTTAAGCATTCGCTTAATAGTAAATTCTGTTTCGTAAGTAGTATGCTATGCATGCTAGATTTAACTACGCAATTTCTTTTTTATTTACTTATTTGAAATTTATAAATCGCAATGGTATTTTGGCAACACTGGGGGCGGGAGGTTACTCTAGTGTTATTAATGATTATTTATATTTTTTGGACTATTATTGTTTTAGGTAACGTGTCGATTTATTAGCGGTTTTGATCAATAGAATAAAGAAGAACTATTTCGCTAAAAGTGCTTGAGCTGTATTGTAAGTATTAAAGATTGTTTTACATGATATAACCAAACAAATATCAATTGAGAAGAAGAAAAATAACAAAAAATAATATTTAAAATAAAACCATGGTATAAACTTTTATAAATAAACATAGTAAGGGTCAGTTAAAGGTTAATTAAATACAGTGGCTTTGGTCGCCAGCGACTTGATTCGCTCGTGTTTAAGGACGTAAAAAAAACCTTATTGCTAGGGGGTGAATGTAAGTTTATGTTTACTTTTTTTCTAGTTGGCAGCGATTTCAATCTCAAGATAACTGTCTTATGTAAACAATACTCTTATTAGGGTTTCGAAGATAATCTTCGAAACCCTTATACTTTCTGTCGAGCGTCTGTCTGTCCGATTTCTCATCTCAGGAACTACAATAGCTAGGAAGTTGAAATTTGGTATACATGTGTAACTATTTTATCCAACAACAGGAAAAATATAGCCAACTATATCACATGCGCATCTGTCGATTATGAGCGAATGCGCACATTCGCCAAAAAAAAATATTTTTTTGAAAATCATGTGGGGTATCAAATTGTAGGTATCGATGGGTAGTACACAAATAAGCATCGCTTTTTCAAAATGGCGGCTATTACACCCGCCAAAAATCTCAAAAACCACCAAAAAATGCTTGTACCCCCCCTTTTAAGGCATAAGGAGAAGCCCTAAAAATATGGGACCAATAGCCAATAAAAGCACTTTCCGGGCCATAGAAATTCTTCGGAGAAAAAGTTTCAAAAGTTATTTTTAGCAATTTCAAAATCGCCCATACGCGCACGCGCCAAAAAAAATATTTTTTTGAAAAATCATGTGGGGTATCAAATTGTAGGTATCGATGGGTAGTACACAAATATGCAACGCTTTTTCAAAATGGCGGCTATTACACCCGCCAAAAATCTCAAAAACCACCAAAAAATGCTTGTCCCCCCCCCTTTTAAGGCATAAGGAGAAGCCCTAAAAATATGGGACCAATAGCCAATAAAAGCACTTTTCGGGCCATAGAAATTCTTCGGAGAAAAAGTTTCAAAAGTTATTTTTAGCAATTTCAAAATCGCCCATACGCGCACGCGCCAAAAAAAATATTTTTTTGAAAAATCATGTGGGGTATCAAATTGTAGGTATCGAAGGGTAGTACACAAATATGCATCGCTTTTTCAAAATGGCGGCTATTACACCCGCCAAAAATCTCAAAAACCACCAAAAATGCTTGTCCCCCCCCCTTTTAAGGCATAAGGAGAAGCCCTAAAAATATGGGACCAATAGCCAAAAAGAGCACTTTCCGGGCCATAGAAATTCTTCGGATAAAAAGTTTCAAAAGTTATTTTTAGCAATTTCAAAATCGCCCATACGCGCACGCGCCAAAAAAAAATTTTGAAAAATCATGTGGGGTATCAAATTGTAGGTATTGATGGGTAGTACACAAATATGCATCGCTTTTTCAAAATGGCGGCTATTACATCCGCCAAAAATCTCAAAACCACCAAAAAATGCTTGTCCCCCCCCTTTTAAGGCATAAGGAGAAGCCCTAAAAATATGGGACCAATAGCCAATAAAAGCACTTTCCGGGCCATAGAAATTCTTCGGAGAAAAAGTTTCAAAAGTTATTTTTAGCAATTTCAAAATCGCCCATACGCGCACGCGCCAAAAAAAAATATTTTTTTGAAAAATCATGTGGGGTATCAAATTGTAGGTATCGATGGGTAGTAAACAAATATGCAACGCTTTTTCAAAATGGCGGCTATTACACCCGCCAAAAATCTCAAAAACCACCAAAAAATGCTTGTCCCCCCCTTTTAAGGCATAAGGAGAAGCCCTAAAAATATGGGACCAATAGCCATAAAAGCACTTTTCGGGCCATAGAAATTCTTCGGAGAAAAAGTTTCAAAAGTTATTTTTAGCAATTTCAAAATCGCCCATACGCGCACGCGCCAAAAAAAAATATTTTTTTGAAAATCATGTGGGGTATCAAATTGTAGGTATCGATGGGTAGTACACAAATATGCAACGCTTTTTCAAAATGGCGGCTATTACACCCGCCAAAAATCTCAAAAACCACCAAAAAATGCTTGTCCCCCCCCCCTTTTAAGGCATAAGGAGAAGCCCTAAAAATATGGGACCAATAGCCAATAAAAGCACTTTCCGGGCCATAGAAATTCTTCGGATAAAAAGTTTCAAAAGTTATTTTTAGCAATTTCAAAATCGCCCATACGCGCACGCGCCAAAAAAAAATTTTTTTGAAAAATCATGTGGGGTATCAAATTGTAGGTATTGATGGGTAGTACACAAACATGCATCGCTTTTTCAAAATGGCGGCTATTACACCCGCCAAAAATCTCAAAAACCACCAAAAAATGCTTGTCCCCCCCCCTTTTAAGGCATAAGGAGAAGCCCTAAAAATATGGGACCAATAGCCAATAAAAGCACTTTCCGGGCCATAGAAATTCTTCGGAGAAAAAGTTTCAAAAGTTAATTTTAGCAATTTCAAAATCGCCCATACGCGCACGCGCCAAAAAAAAATATTTTTTTGAAAAATCATGTGGGGTATCAAATTGTAGGTATCGATGGGTAGTACACAAATATGCAACGCTTTTTCAAAATGGCGGCTATTACACCCGCCAAAAATATCGACGTAAGGCACCAAGCAGTAATATAACCAAGCAAATAAAGGTGAGCGAAGCGAGCCCTAGAATATTATGTTATGTTTTTACTTTATGCTATAAAATTAGGTTCTAATAAACATATACAAAAAGGCGAGCGAAGCGAGCCCGTGTTTTTTATGTCTTTCTTAAAATGTTTTTCTTAAAGTAGATATTGACAAACAAGCACATAAAGGCGAGCAAAGCGAGCCCTAGTATTGTATGGTTTAATTCCATTTTATACTCTTGAAAAGGCACTGATAAACATATACAAAAAGGCGAGCAAAGCGAGCCCATGATTTTCATGCCTTGCTTAAAATGTTTCTCTTATAATAGATATTGACAAACAAGCACATAAAGGCGAGCGAAGCGAGCCCTAGTATTGCATAGTTATTTTTATTATTTTATCTCTTAAGAAGGTATTGATAAACATAACAAATAGGCGAGCGAAGCGAGCCCATGATTTTATTCTCTTGCTTAAAATGTTTCTCTTATAATAGATATTGACAAACAAGCACATAAAGGCGAGCGAAGCGAGTCCTAGTATTGCATGGTTATTTTTATTATTTTATACTCTTAAGAAGGTACTAATAAACATATACAAAAAGGCGAGCGAAGCAAGCCCATGATTTTTATGCCTTTTTTAAAATGTTTCTCTTAAAGTAGATATTGACTAACAAGCACAAAAAGGCGAGCGTAGCGAGCCCTAGTATTGCATGGTTATTTTTATTTATACTCTTAAAAAGGTACTGATAAACATAAACAAATAGGCGAGCGAAGCGAGCCCATGATTTTCATGCCTTGTTTAAAATGTTTCTCTTAAAATAGATATTGACAAACAAGCACATAAAGGCGAGCAAAGCGAGCCCTAGTATTGCATGGTTATTTTTATTATTTTATACTCTTAAGAAGGTACTGATAAACATATACAAAAAGGCGAGCGAAGCGAGCCTATGATTTTCATGCCTTTTTTAAAATGTTTCTCTTAAAGTAGATATTGACTAACAAGCACATAAAGGCGAGCGAAGCGAGCCCTATTATTGCATGGTTATTTTTAATTTATACTCTTAAAAAGGTACTGATAAACATATACAAAAAGGCGAGCAAAGCGAGCCCATGATTTTTATGCCTTGTTTTAAATGTTTTTCTTAAAGTAGATATTGACAATCAAGCACAAAAAGGCGAGCGAAGCGAGCCCTAGTATTGCATGGTTATTTTATTTTATACTCTTAAGAAGGTACTGATAAACATATACAAAAAGGCGAGCGAAGCGAGCCCATGATTTTCATGCCTTGTTTAAAATGTTTCTCTTAAAATAGATATTGACAAACAAGCACATAAAGGCGAGCGAAGCGAGCCCTAGTATTGCATAGTTATTTTTATTATTTTAAACTCTTAAGAAGGTACTGATAAACATATACAAAAAGGCGAGCGAAGCGAGCCCATGATTTTCATCCCTTGCTTAAAATGTTTCTCTTATAATAGATATTGACAAACAAGCACATAAAGGCGAGCGAAGCGAGCCCTAGTATTGCATGGTTATTTTTATTATTTTATACTCTTAAGAAGGTACTGATTAACATATACAAAAAGGCGAGCGAAGCGAGCCCATGATTTTTATGCCTTGTTTTAAATGTTTTTCTTAAAGTAGATATTGACAATCAAGCACAAAAAGGCGAGCAAAGCGAGCCCTAGTATTGCATGGTTATTTTTTTTTATACTCTTAAGAAGGTACTGATAAACATAAACAAATAGGCGAGCGAAGCGAGCCCATGATTTTCATGCCTTGTTTAAAATGTTTCTCTTAAAATAGATATTGACAAACAAGCACATAAAGGCGAGCGAAGCGAGCCCTATTATTGCATGGTTATTTTTATTATTTTATACTCTTAAGAAGGTACTGATAAACATATACAAAAAGGCGAGCGAAGCAAGCCTATGATTTTCATGCCTTGCCTAAAATGTTTCTCTTATAATAGATATTGACAAACAAGCACATAAAGGCGAGCGAAGTGAGCCCTAGTATTGCATGGTTATTTTTTTTTTTTTACTCTTAAGAAGGTACTGATAAACATATACAAAAAGGCGAGCGAAGCAAGCCCATGATTTTTATGCCTTATTTAAAATGTTTCTCTTAAAGTAGATATTGACTAACAAGCATATAAAGGCGAGCGTAGCGAGCCCTAGTATTGTACGGTTTTTTTTTAATTTATACTCTTAAAAAGGTACTGAGAAACATATACAAAAAGGCGAGCGAAGCTAGCCCATGATTTTTTGCCTTGTTTTAAATGTGTCTCTTAAAGTAGATATTGACAAATAAGCATATAAAGGCGAGCGAAGCGAGCGTTAGTATTGTATGTTTTTTGTTTTTTTTCTCTTAAGAAGGTACTAATAAACATATACAAAAAGGCGAGCGAAGCGAGCCCATGATTTTCATGCCTTGTTAAAAATGTTTCTCTTATAATAGATATTGACAAACAAGCACATAAAGGCGAGCGAAGCGAGCCCTAGTATTGCATGGTTATTTTTATTATTTTATACTCTTAAAAAGGTACTGATAAACATATACAAAAAGGCGAGCGAAGTGAGCACATGATTTTTTTGCTTTTCTTAAAATGTTTCTCTTAAAGTAGATATTGACTAACAGCACATAAAGGCGAGCGAAGCGAGCCCTAGTATTGTATGGTTATTTTTATTTTATACTCTTAAGAAGGTACTGATAAACATATACAACAAGGCGAGCGAAGCGAGCCCATGATTTTCATGCCTTGTTTTAAATGTTTCTCTTAAAGTAGATATTGACAACAAGCACATAAAGGCGAGCGAAGCGAGCCCTTGAATTTATTTTATGTTTTAATTTTTTTTCTAAATTTAGGTATTGACAACAAACTTCTATAAGCGAGCGAAGCGAGCCCTAAATTGTTATGTATAAGTTTGATTCTATAGTTTAAAATTGGCTAGTACCAAACATGCACCTCAAGGCGAGCGATGCGAGCCCTAGAATATTATGTTATGTCTTTACTGTATGCTATAAAATGAGGTTTTGATAAACCAATACAAAAAGGCGATTGAAGTGAGGCTTTAATTTTATGCCTTGTTTTAAATGTTCCTCTTCAGGTAGATATTGACAACCAAGCACATAAAGGCGAGTGAAGCGAGCCCTTAAATTTTGTTCTGTGTTTTAAATTTTCTCAAAAATTAGGTATCGACAAACAAATATATAAAGGCGAGGGAAGCGAGCTCTAGATTGTTATGTAAAATTTGATTCTATAGTTTGAAATTGGCTAGTACTAAACAAGCAGATGTTTACTCAAATTTTATGTTGTATTATAATTATTTTTCCTAAAATCAGTGCCAACAGACACATATAGGCTAGCGAAATGAGCCCTTGTGAAATTGGTAAAATTATGTTTACTCTGCGAAATTTGCAAATAACAAACATACAAATGAAACGAGCAATACGAGCACTTATATATTTTGTGTAGATTCTAAATTAGGTACTGATTTCTGATACACAGAAACGCATGCGTAGCGAGCTGTGGAATATTTTGTTATAACTTATTTATTTTTTCTAACATTAGGTATCGACAAATACTAACATATAGGCTAATGAAGCGAGGCGTAGAATATTGAGTATAAGTATGATTGTATAGTATTAATACATTATATTTATGCAAATATCTGAGAAACCCTTATAATGCTTGCAAAGCAAGCACTTTGACGGATTTTTTTGTTTACAAAATCTAGTGTCTCGAAGCATAAGTCACTAGATCCTGCTACTTTTGTTGTTAGTCGCTAGCGTCTCAATTTATTTAGCGAATTGTTTAATGTGAATTATGCTTACCTGTTTTAGATGTTTTTAAGACTTGCCGAGTGATTTTTACCAAATGGTCTGTCTGTATGCGTCTATCGTCTATTATTATAGACCCCAGTGTGTTCATGCTAGAAACTTGGTACAAAATAATTCTTTGGGTTCAGTTTTTCTTTCCAGAACATAATTTTTGTTTAATGTCCTTAACAGTCAATAATAAATCGGGTACAGGGTACCTCGGAACTTTTACTCCACATATCGGATACGCTACACTCATCCTCCCTACTTCGGACTCATCCTCAGAATTTGCCAAATATATACTGCAACACGTCTTCGGACTTGCTTCGATCGTCCTCATTTAGAAAATACATGCGTTTCATTCTCAGCGGTCGCCCATACAGCTCTGACCACGCTCGGTGCTGCTTAACTATTATGATTCACCAAAATTCCTGGTCACACTTGTTGTATTAAAACGAAACTTACTGTACTTATTTATTACATAAAGAAATACACTTGAACAAAATTTCAATTTAATTGGATTATTTTTCGATTTTTCACATTTTTTTTAAAAAAGCGCTCACTAGTAATTTGATAAAAATTGAATTAATGCTGATAATACGATTAAACTTGGTACATATGTTAGTCTTATACATAGCTACATACGAGCTAAATTTCAATCTGATCGCATAATTTTACCGCGTATTATGATTTTTTGAAGTTTTCGCTGAGTCATTATTGTGGGGTGATGACGTCATAAAAAATATGTTCCGAATAGCACAACTACACCGATAGGCTAACTTTTTTACTCTCAAGCATAAACACACTAGGAGCTACGATGATAACAGGCATAGACACACACATTCACAGACAACTTTTTGAAAACCACTTAGGAGGCCTTAAAAACACCTGAAACGGATAATTCCGGTGACATCCTGGTTTCGGAAATTTTTGCAAACACAATACTTTTCCTATATACCTACGGCATAAACGAGGAAAAATAACAATTTTAAAAACTTGAGAAAGAAATTTTAAACAAAACGTTTAATTATTTAACACAATTTTAATTATTATCTTAGGAAAATAATCGGATACATTTTGGATCCAGCACGCAAGTAGCCCTATAAAAAAACAATTGTGCCAACATGTAAAACAAAAAAACCAAGTTTCATCCCATCGACATCATTAGTTCAATTTTCATCAAATAAAGGTACGTTTTTTTTAAATAATTGCTAGAAACGGAAACTATCTTATCATGTTGAATTTTGTTCAGTTCTTATACCGCTTATATCCACCTTTTTTCTCAGAACTTTTTAGCTTGGCAGAACAAGCGTGGTCGATAGGTAGGTAGATTACCCCTGGAAGATCAAAACTAATATTTTCGGTGTGAGAATAAGTAAAGCGAGTCCTAAGATATAGTCAACTATAAATTCGGCGTTTTTCATAATCTAAAAGACGAGCGAGCAAATCCGACGTTATCTTATAGTCCAAGAGCGTTATCTTACAGACTTATTATAGTCCAAGAGCTAGACCTGAAAAATTGCGACTCATTTTGTACTACTTCAAACCAAATAATTCTGAAAATATACCTTAAATTATGAAGAGAAAACATAGTCATTTGTCACCAGTCTGTGTTGTAACCACTATCCAGAGTGGAGCCCTTTATATGATTGCACATGCTCAAAATTTTAGATAATCGCACAAATTTCAGTTTTCTTGAAATAAGTGGTTCCCTGTGGGTCATGTGAAAAACATGAAGATTTTTGAAGGTGATAAAATGTTCCACAAAACGTGTTTAATCATTAAAATCGGACGACTACAACCAAAGTTGTGGCTCTTTCAAAACCACTAAAAAATGGTTAGTTTATGCAAAGTCAGCAAATTTCTTTGGAAAAATATTGGCCTTTGGTGCATTTTTTTTGGTCATTTAACAAATGTCATAACTTTAGTTGTAGATATCCGATTATGATGAAAAACTGTCAATAGGAAATTTTATCATGTTTTGCACACGACCTAAATATAACCACTCCACCAGATTTCCACAAGAAATCTGGAATTTGTGCGATTTTCTAATATTTTGACCGAGCGCATACATAAAAAGAGCTCCACTCTGGATAGACCGACTTTTTCCTTTATAATTAAAGGTATATTTTCAAAAAAATTTGGAAGTAGCACAAAATGAGTCATATTTTTTAGGCCTGGCTCTTGGACTATTAGATTTTATGAAATAATTTACTATATCAGATAATTTAAAAAATACTTTAAAGCAGAAAAATTAATACTTATACGAATTTCAATTTAACATGAAAAGCGTTCTCTTCTGTTCGTAATTTTCCTCATTTATACCGTAGGTATATTGGAATAGTATTGTGTTTGCAAAATTCTGAAAGCGGAATGTTACCCGAATTATCCGTTTCTAGTGTTTTTAAGACCTCTTGAGAAGTTTATTCAAAGTTGTCTGTCTGTATGTATGTGTGCGTGGAAGTATGTGTGTCTCGTAACGGAGTGTTAAGCTATATAATTGAAACAAAAATCGATCTTTAGGTCCGATAGTTATATAAAATGAAACTTGGTGTAGGTACTTAATTATTGCGTAAAGGTAACTTTTGTACCGAATTTCGACTCAATTAAATTACTAATCGATTTTTACAATTTTTTTTAGAAACGTACACAAGTCGTTTGATAAAAATTGATCTAATGCTCATAATGAGATGAAAGACACACATGATAGTCTTATATATAGCTACATACGTGCCAAATCTCAAATTTATCTCAACATACACTAGGAGCTACGATGATAACGGACACACACACATACAGATTGACAACTTTGTCAGAACCACTTAGGAAGCCTGAAAACACCTAACACGAATAATACAGTTGACAATAATTTTCCTATACCTAAGTTGTAAATGAGGAAAAGTAATAGTAATAATATCACGTGACAGATTTAATAATTTTTCTAAATGTAGAACTATTCCTAAGAATTATATATGACAGATTAAGAATTTTCAGCGACGATCCCTAATGTTTTTTGTTTTACTCCTGCTAAAGACAATTGAAAGTAACTCTTCTATTTTTCTTTCAGAGGCTTATATCTTATTGAATCGAATAGAAAACTTTCGACAGACTAAACCATATCTCAGAATTTTTAAGTGAATTGCCTTCAAAACTTTAGACAGACTAAACCGTCAAGACGTATCGTACATTCGGATCTAGTATATCTCGGTACAAGGTCTACTCATTCCTGTCCCTCACTAATTAGGGTCCAATGTAACCAAGGATAACGAAATAAAGGGGAAAAATAAAGTAAGAAAAAGTAAGCATAAATAAATATTAAAAAATAGCTCTACCGGCACAACCGTATTAGTCTGTAGAGAAATAGTGACAAATTACAATCCTATGGATCACTTATACTGCTAAACTAATAATACTAATAGCGCTTATGTTATAATAATAATTTATCTACTTACGGCTGCAAAATTAATCATTACTGAACTGTTTTTAAGCTACAAAATGTCATTTTACCGATATTTAAAAACAGCACTAGAAATTTGCTCAGTAATACTCTACCTCCTAGGAAATTATGGTACATATAAATATAATGGTAAAAAACTCATAACACCCAAATATAAATATTTGGAGAAATAAAGGAGTTGAACTTATTATGTTGCAGGTTACTGAATTAATTTCGGTGTTTTTTTCGTCTGGTAAATATGATTATTGTTTAGAATAATATTCTATATATTATTACTTAAAGTACAATGTATTATTAAGTATTAAACATTTTTATAAAGTACCTTATAAATATAATTTTACATAAAATATTGGAAACACTGATATTCACGGCTTGTTTTTTTACCAGCTGTTTATGAATTGTCAGATTTTTATTGTTAGTTTTATCACTCATTTTATTATTTGATGACTTATTTTGTTTAAATAAAGTCACAAATGTAAAACGTTGTAAATAATTACTAAAACTTTTAACAAAGTACTATAAACTAATTTTGCTATAAAATATAATAAATCAGAATAGTAGTGAAACAATTAACATAGGAATATTGTTAGTATTGACAAATTACAAGAGCAACAATACCTGATATTGTGAGTGTTGCAACAACTTTAAAGCAATATTTGCTACCTCTAAAATCTCAAAGCAAGAGACTCAGGTTCAAATATTGATTCCTTCTAAAGCTTTTTGCCGTTTCATTCACACTGTATGTAAGTAAACTAACAGTAATAAAATGCAAAAAAACTTGCATACTTTACAAATCGCTGCTTTCATAGATTTAAATTGATCTCAAGAAATGTTTTTCGCTAATAACATAAGGAATAATATTTGCTGATTCATTTATTAAAAATAAATCTGGGGTCCGTATACTGGGCGAATTTTCTTATAATATTTGCTGATTCATTTATTAATAATAAATCTGGGGTCCGTATACTGGGCGAATTTTCTTTGAAATGAGTGCTTCTGTTCTTTACAAACCATTTTTTGCGTAAGTGTTCGCTTAATTACTTGAGCAGTAGCATTAGTTCTAGTTACTCATTTTTATGAATTTCTTAAAGATATGGGCGTCCCTTGGGACGTAAAAGTGCATTTAAACGTCCGTAAATAACGGGCGTAAATAACACTCGCAAGTCACTAGGAATGTAAAATGCATTTACTAAGCCAGGTTGCTAGATATGAACAACTAGGCACACGTATAGACAGACAAAAGTCAGATTCTCATTTACATCGGTAAGATAGGAAAACAAAGGGGCGATGGTGCGATATTTTTGTATGTTTATTTTAATCCAAGAGTCAGGCCTTAAAAAATATAAAATATACTTTAAAGGCTTTGAAAATATACCTTAAATTATAAAGGAAAAGCATAGCCTGCCTATCCAGAGTGGAGCCCTTCATATGAATGCGCTTACTCAAAATATTCGAAAATCGCCAAAATTCCTGTTTCTTGCCTAAGTGGTACCCTGTAGGTATCCACTTCATGTTTTCAAAAAAAGACAAAAAGACATTTTTAAAGCTGATGAAATTTTTTTTTATTACGTTTTATGATCATGGATATAATAGACGTATTAAAGCGAAACACAGTGTACTTATTTATTAAATAACACTTGCACAAAATTTAAACTCAATCGGATCATTTTCTAATTTTTTACAAATTGTTAAAAACGTTTTAGTTAATTATTAGTTGATATGTATAGTTCTTAAGAGTTATGTTTAAAAGCCTGAAGATGGCCACAGAGTTGGCTGAAATATACAGCTACCATTAAGTGATACGCTGTTTTTTATTGTGATATAGAACTATAAGTCATTTTATTCTAGTTATTAATAATGTGGAAGTTCTATAAGAGAAGTAGTGAAACCAAAGAGTTTTTAATAAAAACGTACTGAAGTCATGTGATAAAAATTAAACTAATGCTGATAATGAGATGAAACTTAGCACATATTTTAGTTTTATACATGGCTACATGCGCGCTAAATTCTCATTCGATATCATCATTCATTCTCGTTTTATGATGTTTTGAAATTTTATGAGTCATTATTGCGGGTTAATGACGTCATAATAAAAATTATTTTCCGAATAGCATAACTACAACGGAAGATTGATTTTAGTACGCATTTTTAACTCTTTAGCGTGAATACACTAGGAGCTACGATGATAACAGACACAAAAATACACACACAAATACTGACAGACAACCTTAGAATAATACTATATATAGAAGGAGCACAGGACCGTAAACACAATGTAATTCCACTGATATCACGAAAGCCGGTTGACTGGTGCAACTAAGTAATGCTGCCAACCTGACCACAAAACATTGTTTTAAATATGTGTCATAAATATCTATTAATGAAGAAAGATAGTAAAGAACAAATATAATAACTTAAAACACCTGCTGATTATTTAATAAAACTGGTCTTAGATGGCAAAAGGGTGGCGGAATACAAGAATCTACATTTAGTTGACGAGGACTACTTTTTATATATAATTTTAATAAATACGTTAAACTACAATTTAAAATGCATAAAATATTGTAATGCATCGATATTTATATTAGTATTTTATGAATAATCAATCATTAATTAATAATAGAACATAATAATTCAGCAACCGGAAGTATTGCCAATTTTTTTTAGAAAATTGTATATTGTAAGGTTGGCAGCATTACTTAGTTGCACCAGTAAACCAGCTTTCGTGTTATCAGTAGTGCTCCTTCTATATGTAATATTATTCTAAGCAGACAACTTTGTAAAAACCACCTGGAGGTCTTGAAAACGGATAAATCCGGTTGCATCCCAGTATCGGATTTTTTTGCAAACACAAAACTTTTCGTATATACCTAAGGTATAAATGAGGAAAAGTAAAAATCATCTAGGATGTTCCTACTTTATTACCAAGGGCAGATGGGACGGGTGGGATTCGAGAGAACTCCCGAGGCGTCGGTCACTTTCGGCGAACAAGGGCCGGTTGCCGGAAGTGATGGACAAATATTTTTATTTATTAACAAAAATTATTTAAAACAAAAATTGGTTATCAAATGTTTTCATTTATTTCATGTTTTTAATAATTTGACATTGACAAGATAGACACACTAAGTTATAAAAGAGATAAGATAATCCATCACATCCGGTCTTTTATTCGCAGGATTCTTATTTTTATTTTGGTGATATCTATTAAATTATTTTTATCACAACAAAGTTATTATTTAAGATAATAATTTTTGTTATATATATGACAACACACTTACGATAACTTGCTCGGTTGGAACTAATGCATACTATAACAGTCTTTCGTTTAGCTGATTCTTATTTGAATTTCAAAAGTTTTTATTTTAATTAGTTCCTTTTGAATTTTGGTCATTGTTTTTTCTATTGAAGCTTGTTAGATTAAGGTTAATTGTTAAAATTTAGTTTATTTTGTTTAATTTATTAATAACAACAAGTTCATGGCAAAATAAGGTGCCAAACGCATAACTAAGCGTGCTTTTTGCTGGACTAAATCCTTGAAAAAGACTTGCCGCGCTGATTTACAACCAGCTGGATTATGCTATGCTCACTACACACTTATTTAAGGTTTATGTTTGAGTGTAGACCTCAAAATATTCTCTCCTAAGGAAATAGAGTCATCAGAGAAGTAGAATGTGTTGTTCACAACATAAGTTGATAAAATAATGCCAATTATTAGTAAAACTAATTGTGCGAGAGACACCTAGGAAATATAACAAGCAAGATGCAATGCTACATCTGGGAACTGTTCCATCATTCGACATTATTATTGCCTCGACATAATGTCATGTCCCACTATGTTTTGTTACGTCTACCTCATCAGGGCGCCGACAGAACCTGAATATTGTATTAACTATTCATGTTTTGCAAAACTCGGTAGTATCAAATAATGTATTAGTAACTAATTTTATTCATTTATCAAAAAATGTAATACCGACCTTCGACCCGTAGCCCCTACGTAACGTCGGCCCCTCGGGCCATTTCGGACACAGGGGGCCTCCCTGTGGCCATTTCGCGGCCTTATTGTTTTTGTTTCGTATTATTTGTTGTTTTACTATCATTTACGAGCCGCTCTAGTTTTGTTTTAGTATTTATTGTTACACGGTATGTTGCTATGTATCTAATTTTGGCATGTATAAGGCTCGCTATGACCCCTTCGGGCCATATTAACGTATACATAAATACAATAAAAGAAACCGTCTTTTTATTCGTTGGTGATGGCGTCATAAATAATTTTTTTCCCAAATGCGCCTTTTAGGTTGATCTGATTGAGCTAAACCGTTTACTTTCGTCTCATTTAAGGAGATCAATCGAGGCGGAGATCAATCCTCTTGGCGTGCCTCCTTAGCTCGCCGTCGTTCTGTGGGAGCCATTTATGTCCTCTCTATTTAAGACATTAGGCTAACCATAGCAGAGCAAGAGATAAGAGCCTCTCTTTTATATTACTCAGCGCCGGATTAAGAGGGGGCGGACCGGGCGGCCGCCTGGGGCGCAAAATTTTAGGGGCACAAAATTGAGATTCTAGGTATTGTAAAAAATAATACAAAGCTTAAAAAAATAGATTAAGTTAAATCAGAGATAATTTTTGTACAGATTAGTTTATTTTTTAATATAACTAATAAACTGGAATAAAAGCTATTTGTCAAAAAAAGACTGTCGAGGTGCCTTATCTCATTTTGAAATAATCATGTTTTTTTTTTACTAAAATATTTAAAGAAGTCTTCTTACTCAATCACAAACAAAATTATATGTCAATCAATAAAACAAATTAGGTGAATATTTTAAAAGAATATGTACAGCACTTATTTTTAGTATTTAATTAATAATTAAATTTTGTAGGATTAATTTTCTTAAAATATTTTCTCTATGTATTTATAGATTGACATATTAAAATTCTGAGTTCTGCATTAGAAAGCGTCTTCTATGTTTTTAACATTGCGTTGTTGTGATGTGATGAACCAAGTCGTACAACTATGTCTTTTATCTTTCTTTATTTTTGTAGAGCTTAAGGTTCAGATAATAGGTATTTTATTATATTAAATATTGAGTTTTGGCAGTGTTATTCTTTATTTTGCTTCGTTTAAGTAGACTTGAATTATTGAATAACTGTGTTGAATTGAAGTTGTATGCTAAAGTTCGTTTAAATATTGTTGTGCCAATATCATTTTAATGATGCAATGCCTAAGAGAACCGATTATAAAAGCTTTTAAGTTGGGGGGGGGGGGGGGGGGGGTCAAATTGCCCGCCCGTGGCGCTTAAATACCAAGGTCCGGCCCTGATATTACATCACCACCCACTGTACTACTGAACCCAGCAGATATTGTAGAGGTCATTAACTTAGAAGTATACATATATACAATTTACCCTATTTAGCCTATTGTCTCAGACAGAGAGAACAAAAATGGCTCCCAAGGAACCAC
This sequence comes from Microvelia longipes, assembly GCA_018340805.1. Lineage (NCBI taxonomy): Eukaryota > Metazoa > Arthropoda > Insecta > Hemiptera > Veliidae > Microvelia > Microvelia longipes. The sequence continues at coordinate 27,492,845 of JACMZG010001893.1, read as the reverse complement.
TGTAAGCTGGTTGTAGGTATTCCAAAACTAGTAAGACCGGCTTCAGCTCTATTGGATTATCCTAAGTAGTACAAACTGCATATAAACAAAAACAGACACACACACACACACATATATATATATATATATATATATATATATATATATATATATATATTATATATATATATATATATATATATAATATATATATATATATATATTATATATATATATAATATATATATATATATAATATATATAATATATAATATATATAAATATATTATATATACATACATATACACACCCATGGCGCGGGTGCAGTGTGCAGTAGTAACTCCCACGCCAGTTTCGGCTGCCCCATCCGCCCCTGGTTATTTCTATGGGATTTTTCTAGATTTATTGTTTCTTTTAGTATATTTTGAACTGCCCCGAGGGCTAGGAAGAGACACCTCTAGGGTTTCTCCAAGCCCTTTTAAACTTTGCACTTAAAGGGCTAGGAATAAGTTTGGAACAACCTATAGGAGAGATTTTAAAAGACGTTTCTGAGTGCTGCTAGACCTAGGAGAAAGCTAGGAAGACTAGTATATTTTCAATATTGTATATTTAGGTAGACTATCATATTTTCAAAAGATGAAATAGTTCTTACTAGGTTTAATAGTCGTTTAGTAGAACTTTGATGAATGTAAAATTGTAAAAATTGAGTAGAGACTATAACTGTTCACTTATAGTTTCTTTTCTTTTTCTTTAATTGTGTCGTTCTGTAAGAGAGATGTTCCTCTTTACAACAAAGTTATAACTAACTATACACTCAGTCAAAAAATTAATATAAAATGTTACCATAAATATTTGCATTTAGTTGGGCTGTGAACTCTTGTCTAATGTCCATTATGGGCCTGCAACATAACCAGTGAATATATTAATCAAATAATTTTATTTAACTTTTATGTAAGGCCAGTTCTTGTTATCAGTTCATCTTTAGAAAATTCGCTAATTATAAAAGCACTCCCGGGGGGAGCTTTCATGCTGGGGGGGGGGGGGGGGCAACATGAAGAAAAATGTTGATAGCTGTGTAGCATCATCAACTCTGGAATCTAGCAATTTGTATTAATTAAGAATTTATAAACATTTGTTTTAAGTTTAATTACTTTTTAACTAATAACTTTAGGCTGTTATTTAACTCTAGTAACTGACTTATTGATTAACTCCCTACCAAAAAATGCCAATTAGAAGTAATTCATAATATGACTAGCAATTATCACTGAAATAATCCACAGTAAAATTCTCTACATAATGAAATTTGTTAACATGGAATCGATTTTGTAAAATAGAGAGCGTGTCTGATCGCTATTACAACATTGCTGATATCAAACAGTGATTCTTATCTTACAAAGAAATGTCAGCAAAACAATCCAGAGTAGAGTTCCTGTATACAATAAACATGGGGCCTTCAGCTCGTTAGTTGCTACGTGCCTTCGCCTCTTACTCAGAGTAACGCTTTGTGGTCATATTCTTGTTGCATAGTACCATTTGTTCTGACACGACTGTTGGTCTGAAGGATAGCTTATTTATTTATTTTTTTTTTTTTTAAAAAAGACGCCTAACTTCGCGAGCCTTTGGCCTGGTTAGCTCATAAAGGCCACTTCGAACCCACACAGGTTGTTCAATCGTCTTAAAGCCATTTTTAAACGGTTCAACGCTACGAAAAAGTTTTCCAGTCTTGCTCACCAAGTCAATCAGGTGCATTTTCGTTGTCTCCAAAGTTCGTTAGTTCCAAAACAAAAATCCCATTGCCTCCAAAGTTCACAGTCCCCAAGGTTCGTTGTCTCCAAAATTCGTTTGACACAATTATTTTAATATAATTTTTGGAACTTACGAATGTTTATGACATTAAACATTCATTACTACGTTAACAATAATGTTTTGGATCTAATGAGTTTTGGAGGCAACGGACTGATTCGATAGATCCAAAGCCTTTGCCTAGTCTTCCCGTTAGTTCCTAAAAGAGTAGAACGACCCAACAATGGTTTTAGTCACCCACGTGACTTTTTGCTTCCAAAGACCGTTGTCACCAAAGTTCATTAGTTCCAAAATATTTTTTTTTTATTATTTTGGATCTAGTAAACTTTTATGTCATTAAAATATGCTTCTCGATTAAAAGTTTGAATGCAAAATCTTTTGTCACATTATTTCGTTATCTCAAATCTTTGTTCACATTATCTCCAATTGGACTTGTGAACAATGAACTTTTCTGACTCGTTGGAACTAGTGATCTTTGGAGACAACGAGTTTTGGAGGCAACGTATAGGATCCGTCAATCAAGTTCTCGCACAGGTTTACGATTTATTGTTCGTAGTCAAAAGTCAAAGCAGTTACACTTTTACTTGTTCATCAATTTTCCTAACTTGTTCAAAGGAAATGCACATTATTATACCGTAGGTTGTTTAAAAATATGCTGACACTTGCTAAATCAGTTATGCACAGCATTTTGGCCGCTCATATAAAGCTCATAAATACGCCCGGCTTGCGGATCTCCGAGCATGAATTATTTTGTAGCTTAAACTTTTACAGTCAAATACAACGATAAAAAATATCTCCGGAACTAGGATTCAAACCTTGGCCCTTGGTTTGAGTACTTTTAGTGCTCATATCGACTCCAAACTTCTGTTGAAGTAAAAATACCGAAAAATTAAAAAATACCTAGAGTATCCGGTCAGAACCCTTGTAAGGTCAATAATTTGTATCGCTATAATTGTATTATAAAGGTTTATTTTGTAAACACAATATAATTTTGGTTTGGCAGTTCGCATGCCAGGAAAATTTCCTTTGAATTGCAAGCTTCCGAGATTAACAATTCATTTCTTGTCCGGTGTATACTTTATAACTTAAGCAGTAATACTGAATGCTCTAAACCTCATAAAGATAAGCATTAAATCAGTTTTAAATTAGTCCTAATAATGGTGTGGAGATGAACATAGGATTTCCATTAAAAAAAATCGGGTACGGGGTACCACGGAACTTTTCCTCATCACATCGGTTTCGCTACGCACATCCATCCTGCTTCAGACTCGCTTCACTCGTCCTAAGAATTTACAATTCGCCAAATTTAAACTCCAACATAATTTCGGACTTGCTTCGCTCGTCCTCAGATAGTAAATACATTGGTTTCATTCTCAGCGGTCATCCATACAGCACTAACCACGCTCAATACTCCTTAATTTTTATGATCTATCAAAAATCATGGATATTCTTGTCACATTGAAACGAAACTTAGTGTACTTACTTATTAAGTAAAGGAATACACTTGTACTAAATTTCAACTTAATTGAATCATTTTCTGATTTTTTACAATTTTTTAAAAAACTTACATAAGTTATTCCATAAAAATTAATCTAATGCTGATAATGAGATAAAACTTGGCACATATGTTAGTCTTTTACATAGTCACATTCGTGCTAAAATTCAATTGGATGTCATAATTTATCGACGTTTTTTGATTTTTCCAAATTTTCGTTGATCATTATTGCAGGTTAGTGACGTCATAAAAAAATAATTTCTAAATAGCACAACTACAGCGGTAGATTGATTTTTTTTACAATGTTTCAATTCTCTAGCGTAAATACACTAGGAGCTACGATGATAACAGAGAGACACACACACAAACACATACATACACATACAGAAAGAAAACTTGGAGAAAACCACTCAGGAGGCCTTTAAAACACCTGAAACATTTATGGTGCATTTATTAAACAAACTGGATTTTTTTGCAAACACAATACTTTTCCTATATACCAACAGTGTAAATGAGGAAAAGTAAATATTATAAGCTCAATTTTTTCTTTGAAAATTCGCTTAATGAGCAACGAGTAGTGATGTTACTGCTTAAGTTATGCAGCATAAACCGGAAACTTAAGCAAAAATGGATTACTAAGCACGGAAGCATGCTTTTCAAAGAAAATTCGCCCGGCATGCGGACTTCCACCCCAGAATTATCAGCCGCCAGGAGTAATTAAAAAAATAATTAATTATGATTGCGTATTTTGTAGTTGACTGGGTTTTATCAACAACTTAGAAAAGCCAGGAAGTATAAATAGTATAGAGTATAGAGTAAGAGAAGTGAAATATTACAAGTTGATTCGTCTGGTCGTGTGTCCTAGAGGGTGGGGTTACCTAGGAAACCAAGCCAACCCCAAGCTCTGACTAAGAGGGCAACCCGTGCCATGACGCGACCCTTCGAGAACCAATTCCCTGCGTTCCAGAACCACCGCGCATTACTTCTTTCATTTCCACAATTTTCTAACAAAATATTATATATATTGTAAATGAAACTAATTTATAATTAACTAATAACTTTAATAGAAATGATGTGCCTAATTTTAACATGGGATTTCCCATTATTACTTCTTCTCACCCAGATATCACCGTAGGTTTGTAGGGATTACAAAGTATTGCGCTAGCATTAAAAACCCAATACCGAGATTTCTTAAGAATTGTTATTCGATTTAGGTATTTTAGCGAATTTTAAATCGAGAATTACACTTATGAGGTTTGGTTATATAAGATAAGTGTGAATGGATGAGGGAAAGACTCTCCGCTTGAGCTCCTGTTTAAGAACTTTTGAGAGGTTTTTGCCAAAATGTTTTTCTGTATGTTAGTCTGTTATCACAGTGTTGCCAAACGTACTATCCCAGATGGAAAAATACCATAATTTAAGAGTTTGTACTATCTGAAATACTATACTGGTACCATTCTTTTAAACTTTACCATCTTTTTCGTTTTTTGGGAAAAAACTCTAACTAATATTATTTTTAATGGATATTACCTTTAGATTGCTACATTAAACTAAAAGGAGAGGATATTATTAATTGCACCTATGTAGTATTGCACAAGCCCATAGATTTTATTTATAATTAATTGTAGTGATGGTTAAAAGGAAGTAATTCTAACAAGGTTACCTAGCTTTAGAATGTTTGTAAGAAAGGGGGTGTACCATCTAAGAATACTATCTTATAGAATAAGAAATAATAAGAATATCGTATCTCTCTCTAGATTACTTAAATTTGTAATAATAGTAGTTATTCCTTTGTCAATAAATGTCCTATAATAGGCAAGTATGCCTTTCTATACATAATTATTTTTCTTTATAATAATAGTAGTTATTGTCAATAATTATTTTTCTTTATAATAATAGTAGTTATTCCTTTGTCAATAAATGTCCTTAGACAAATATGTATTTTATAGATATTTTCATTACTTTTTAATAATACTTAGTGCTTCTTAGTCGATAAATTTGTCCAACAGTATATAAAGAAAGATCATTACATGATGGAGGAGAAGTGAAAGGTGAAGATAAAGCCCTGATCGAACCGGCAGAGACCGAATTAGCACGGTTGACTATTTTAATCATTAATAAATTCGGTTTTCAAAGCATTTAATAAATATTATGGTATGCTTTAATTTAACTTTTCACAGTTACCAAAAGTAGTAACAGTTTGATCTCCCATGAGTCGACTTACTAGCGGTGACGAGCATTTTCAAAAGTCTAAAACAATGTTTTTCTGTATTATTAGGGATTTTATAGAGGTCCATATAAAATTTTCCTATCAGTATAATTAAAAGTTATATTATTGGGAATTCTTTTACTTAAAATATAGTCATACGTATTGATAATAATACATTCTTTACTTTGCCTCCTCTATACCATAGGTATATAGGAAAAGAATTGTATTTGCAAAAATATCCTAAACTGGGATTTTACTTGAGTCATCCGTTTCAGGTGTTTCAAAAATCTCCTGAGTAGTTTTTACAAAGTTGTTCGTCTGAGTCGAAATTTATTTTCAAAACGGTAATTTTACCCAAGAGTTTTAAAAAAAAGTTGAACAGCATCGAGCGATGTCAGTATTTGGATGGGTGACCTATGGGAATAAAACGAATTACTGTCTGATGACGAGTGAAGCGAGTCCGAATACGTGTTGCAGTATAAATTTGGTTATTTGTAAATTCTGAGGAGAGCGAAGCGAGTGCAAAGTAATGAGGATGAGCATAGCAAATCCGATATGGCGAGGAAAAGTTCCGAAGTACACCCCAGTTACAGGTACACTCCGTAGGTATATAGAAAACCATTTAAAACCAGGATGTCATCGGCATTCGTTTCAGGCGTTTTTAAAGCCTTTTAAGTGGTTATCACCAAGTTGTGAGTCTGTATGTGTGTGTGTATGTGTGTTTGTTAAAAAATCCGAAACCAAGATGCCACCGGATTTATCCGTTTTCAAGACCTCCAGGTGATTTTTACAAAGTTGTCTGTCTGTATGTGTGTGTATTTGTACATGTCTGTTATCATCGTAGCTCCTAGTGTATTTATGCTAGAGAGTTGAAACTTTGTACAAAAACAGTCTATAGGTGTAGTTGTGCTATTCGGGAAAAAATCATAACGTCATTAACCCGCAATAATGACTCACCGAAAATTTCAAAACATCATACAACGCGGAAGAATGATGAGATTAAATTATTATTTAGCACGCACGTAGCTATGTAAGACTACCATATGTGCCAAGTTTCATCTCATTATCACCATTAGTTCAATTGTTATCAGATGACTTGTGTACGTTCTTTAAAAAATTGTAAAAAATCAAAAGAAGGATCCAATTGAGTTGAAATTTAGTACAAGTATAAACCTTTACGTAATCAATAAGTACACTACGTTTCGTTTTAATACAACATGTATATCCATGATTTTTGTAGATTTTTGTCCTCAGAACATTAATTATATATTCTGGAGAACGAGCGAAGCGAATTCGATGCGATAAGGAACAGTTCCGTGGTATGCCGCACCCGATTTTTCTTACTTTTAATAATTGGATTGAAAAATTGACCTTTGATTATTAAATCAGCCAATTATTGATAATCAAAGGTGGAATCTGCTGTTAAAGCAATGTAAGAAACTATTATTGTTTCAACTATTATCATTATAATGCTATCATTTTTTTTATAATATTCTTTATTTAATAAATATAAATATAATTTTTACAAAAATCATTAGTACAAATATAACAAAAAAAGAAATTAATTTATCATTATTTAAAGATACCCATTATTATTATACCACCATTATTAAAAGCTCTAATAAAAAGACCATTTAATGGAGCTTTTAACATAAATAGGAGCTATTCACATAATTTAAGGAGATTGTACACTCATGAAAAGTTAGCTATGTTGTCATGTTTTGTTAAACTATGTATAGGTACCACTTTTTTTAAGAACTGATAATTAAGGTGTCAGATTATGGTTCGCAACTGACAACGGAACTAAACAGGTATATCTTTCTATACAAACTGCCATCTAAAATCATTACATTTTCTTTGATAGAACGTACAAGCATAAATTATAAACTTTGACTCTACGTGACAAATGCTGTGTTGTTGTTTTTAGATTCTAGAACCTACGTAAGTTATCAACTATACTCGATAAATAGATCTGTACATATTGATAAAACAAAACTAAATTTTCTACAGCTAAATTCCGATGTATTTTATTCTATCTAATGGTGTCTGTTTATATAACGAGAGGAGAGGAGAGGGGGTAACCACTACCAAGAGAAGAATAAGATATTTTAATTAATAAATGTTTAATTAAATGCATTCATTGATTTTTTTTCAATATACTTGGTATTTTTCCTCTAAATTGACCTTAAATGACCAATCTGACCAAAACTACAACGTGTTATCTTATTTTTGTTTTATTGTGTTGCTCTAAGAGTTTGTGACGTCGTGACACTAAAATATTATTTTATTTCCCGAATATTGGCCAATATTTTTATTAGAATCTTTCGAATTTTAAATAGAGAATAAAAAGTTAGTTTCTAATGCTATTATATAAAATTGGAAGCCACAGTACTGCAAGCATTTTTTTTTTTGAGTTTGAGTATCAATTCACAATTTTAATTGTTTACCAATTTAACAAATCGGGTATGGGGTACCTCTGAACTTTTCCTAATCACATCAAATTCGCTACTCTCATCCTCCCTGCTTTGGACACGCTTCACTCGCTCTCAGAATATACAATTCGCCAAATCATAAACTTAAACTCAATTAGATTGTTTTCCGATTTTTTACAATTTTTTAAAGAACGTATACAAGTCATCTGATAAACATTAAACTAATGCTGATAATGAGATGAAACTAGGCACATATGTTAGTCACATTCAGGGCTACATGTGAACTAAATATCAATCCCGCAAATATCAAAATGTTTTACATTTTTTGATTTTTCGAAATTTTCGCTGAGTCATTATTGCGAATTAATGACGCTGAGTCATAAAATAATATTTTGCGAATAGCACAACTACACCTATAGACGGATTTTTTTTACAAAGTTTCAACTCTCAAGCATAAAGACACTAGGAGCAAGATAAAAACAGGCACACACACACATACAGACTGAAAACCACTTTTTTTTGTTTGGCATTGGTCTACTAGGACCATACAGCCATGGAATAATGATAAACACTTAGAAGGCCTTAAAAACTCTTGAAACAGATAATGCTGGTGACATCCTGGTTTTGGATTTTTTTGCAAACACAATGCTTTTCTTATATACCTACGGTATAAATGAGGAAAAGTAAAAAGGACTGGTAGCACAACCTTTGTAACTTGTCATGACGATAACACGATGGAGCAAAGTAGATGATCAAATATGCCAAAGGCGCGAAAGCAAATCATAGATCATATACCGCTCTTGGCGCGATTATATGGGAAGAAATAACAACTCTGGCTGGAGAGTACTAGATCTACCACAGTCGAGTACTAGATACTACCATTGGCACTAAAGCAAATAATAGATCACATACCACGCATAGCACAAAGTAAATCGTCGAACTAAAGTAAATACCGACACTAGCTGATGCAACTATGGTATTAGATGCCGCCACTGGCACTGGAGCAAATCATTGATCAAATACACTGGCGCAAAGTAGGGACCCAAAAACTGCCACTGGCTTGCGCGCGTATAGATTAAATAATCCATCTCGTCGCTATGTACTAGAAAAAGAGTACTGCTTCTAAGAGCACGTAAACTGCAAAAGATTCAAATGACGTATAGGTCTTCTTAAACCTAATAGGAGAGATATTTTGCAGGTAAGATATTTGAGACAGTGTTAATTACTTACCTTACTGATAATACGAAATCTCGTATCATCTAGTTGTGAAGGAAGTGTTAAGTATATAATGGTTTACGCGCTTTAAGCATCTGATCTCCGATTATTTAAGAATTCAACTAAGTTGAAAGTTCTAAGAATCAAACTTAGATTTAACATGCAAGGCACTTTTTAATGCAATAATGTGAAATCTAGAATCATTAATGCGAAAATTTATGTCTTCATGAAGTAAGGACCTCTCAACCTTAAGGTAAAGGTACCTGTATGTGGCAAGGGTACCTGTACTACCGGTTCAAACAGGAAGATTAAACAAAACATAATCTAAAAGTTGACATGAGTGATGTCATTAACAAGGGGAGGGGGCGTGTCGTCAATATTAACTGCGTATAACTATTTATAAGGAAGTGAAGACCTCAAAATTTCGTGTTGGTCCTGGGGAGCTTCCAAAAAAGAGGACTTTCTTCCTATTCTTATCTTTCAATAGATAAATCAGCAGTACCTTTATTTAGGAGTACTACGTAAAAGTACGCATATTTTATAAAAGATAAGCAGACAAAAACATTTCTAAATTATTTGGTAATTCCAATAAAATAAACCGAAAAAGAAAGGGTGTTGGTACACAAATTTGGACTCAAACTCGCCGGTCTTCTGCGACTTTAACTTGCCAAATTTATACATCAAACAAAAGCAATTAAATGTTTTCTATGATTTACGATACATATTCATTATTATGTTTGATAATTACATTTATAAATTAAAATAAACTCACCAAGTAATAAAGTAAACAATTTACACTTAAAACACTAAATAAAACACCGATAAATTATTCAATTTTTATTCCTTAAAATTAAACGATTAAACACTTAATAGGATTGAAAGCAATATTCGGTATAGAATAAAATAGCGGCTATGAATTTTTTTCCGAATCAAGGGACGCAATAGACGGAAAACTGTTGACTAGAGAGGAGAACACGGATAGCACGACAGCGAGCCTGGGGGCAAACTGAGCTAATGCTAACGTAGGGTTCAAATCCTCCCTCTCCCTTCATCTAAAACTCAAGAATACGCACAACCCTCCCATACGCCCCGCCTCCGACCTACAATACAAGCTTTTATCTTCTATTGGCCAAAATATTAATTTTAAAGATTTCCTTTCGTCGAAAGAGAAAATTTAAAATTATTTTAATGGTTAAATTGAAGCGAGATGTTGCAGGGTTGTGAGAAGTACGGAAAAAGTAAGCGGCTAGACGATGTCGTACAGGGGCACCTGTATGATTGCCCAGCCAGATCTATAATATAACAACAAGTGGAAAACTGCCGGTGCTTAACACTTCCCAACCTTCGGAAAGAAAAATATACTTTGTATATTTATATCTACTTTGTATACAATATCTGTCCTTTTAAACCAGTCGGCTCTTTCAAAAGGGCTCAAATTTATAATACTTAATACTCCTGTTCTTTGAAACAAATCAACTATTTCATCAGCATTCGAATTTATAAGGGACACATTTTTCTGTGTATAAGTGACAGGCATCATAAGAATAATTAGGGCCAAAGATAATTAATTAAAATTTGGTTAAGAATAAATAAACTCTTAAGTTTAAAAAAATATTTTATTGTCAAACCACAATAAGTACATAAAAAGTAGAAAACTGAACGGTTTTAACTATAAATTAGTCATCGTCAGAGTACATTTATAAACTGTTTATAAATGATTTTAATTTATAAACTGTTTATAAATGTTTTTAATTTATAAACTGTTTATAAATGTTTTTAATTATAAACTCTTTATAAATGTTTTCAATATGTTTTTAATTTATAAACTGTTTATAAATATTTTAATTTATAAACTGTTTATAAATGTTTTAATTTATAAACTGTTTATAAATGTTTTTAATTTATAAACTATTTATAAATGTTTTTAATGTATAAACTGTTTATTAATGATTTTAATTTATAAAACTAGTTTATAAATGCACTCTGACGATGACTAATTTATAGTTGAAACCGATCAGTTTTCTACTTATTATGTACTTATTGTGGTTTGACATTATATTTTTTTAACTCAAGTTTGTTTATTCATTGTTAACCATGTTTAATATATACCACAAAATCTCTGTCAAAACAACTAATGATTTAATTAAAACTTACTTTAAATAATGGTTCTTAGACCATTAGTCTATCAGCTAGCCTGGCTGTGGGACCAAATGGTCTTTATTCCTTATTATACTTATTACCTTTATTTCAAATTTTCAAACCAATTAATTGGTTTATACAAGGTGTAAGGCGATGTATGTAAAAATTAATAGGAGGCGATTCTAGACATTATTTGCAACAAATGTAGGTACCCCTTAATTATTCCTTATTCCTAACCGTTTCGTTGCTAATTATGCCTTTTGTTAATTTTGTAGGTGTTTCTACCTTACTAATATAAATCGCTCTTACTAACTCGAAATTTAATTTATAGGCGCACTACTTTAATACCGTTGGAAAGCTTTAAAAAATTGCTAATAATTAATGTCATTAATAAATTTAATATTCCATGAAATATCCCCTTCATTTTAAATTATAGAATTACAATAATAGAATTCCAATTTTTTTATGTGTTCCAAAAAACCTGTTTTCGGACTTATATTTTTCGTACCAGGAAGCCAAACTGAATCGATCCCCCCCCCTACCCCCCCCCCCCCCCCAATTTTCGTCATCCCAACAATCTGATAACCATAATTGTCTTGATTCAAATTGGCTAAAAGTTAACAAAAAAGTATAGATTGTCGGGTTTCAGAGACAATTCTACATTATTTACTGTTTCAATCAATAAATAACTTACCTCTTCACAGTGGCGTAGCCAGGGGGGCTAAGGGGGCTTCAGCCCCCCCCCGAAATTTTTAATAACCTAAACCGCAATAAATGTGTTGAAAAAAATAACCCTATAAAAATTATAAAATAAAATTAATAAATATATTTTTTAACATAACTTATAATATAAATTCATATATATAAAAATAAAAATAAAAGATAAATATATATATTATATATATATATAATTAAATAATATATATAGTATATTATATATAATTATATGTATATATTATATATATATATATATATATATAATATATATATATATATATGTATATATTATATATTATATATATATATATATTTATATATATATATATATATATAATATATATATATATATATATATATATATATATATATAATTTTTACATTCAGCCCTCCCGAAATTAAATCCTGGCTACCCCACTGCCTCTTCATTTGGCAATTTTCATTTAAAGGTTGAAAAACATGCTTAAAATGCTTTAACCTGAATTTTCAGGTTTGTTTCCATTATTTATTTTATCGCGTCGCATAGCAGACTTTCTAGCTTTAAAATACTTTAAATGATTAAAACTGACCCTGCCTCTAACGCTAGAGCTATTTCTCTTTAGACGTTTCTCTTATGTGTTCCGCACAGGAAAGTTTACATACGATTTGATAAAATAAAAAAATGAAAAGTGTATTATTTCTAAATTTTTTACCTAAGACTAAGAATTAAGGGGATATTTCATGGAATATTAAATTTATTAATGTCACTAATTTTAAAAAAAAATTGTATAAGGTTTTTAGCGATATTAAATTTGTGGGTCTAAAAATTAATATTCGAGTTAATAAAAGCGATTTATTGAATAAGGTAGCAGCTCCTAAAAAAATAACTAAATGCGTAATATCAGTAGTGAAATAGTTAGGAATCGGAATATCTAAGGGGTACCTAACTTTGTTACAAATAATGTCTAGAATCGCCTTACACCATGTATACAAATAAAAAACACATTCTGCTAATATAATCACCCTTAAGGGCAAACTTAAGTAGAAGAAATAGTTTCCTTCCTCGTTGGTAGTTGGAAAAGTTAAATCGAATCTTTTTTTAAGCTTATAAAATTTCTTACACTTACAAAGTTTCAAATTAGATTATTCTTTCGAGTTAGATTATCGATATTGAGTAACTACAAAAAGTTAAAACAGTTGCAATAAACGCCTAAGATGTTTTACTTTTAGCAAAGTGACAATTCATACTAACTTTGTGTTTTCAGAAATATTCTAACTTATTCAATTTTGACAAATATTTTAGCATGTGAAATTCTCTTGCCTATTAAAATAACAAATTTATAAAGTACTTTAATTTTTAATATCCACTTTTTAAAGTTGGATCCTAATTGTACTCTTTTGGTTCATTTAAATAATTTATTTATATTCATTAACATCCATTAAATTTACAAGTAACTTTTGGTTTAGTTTAAAACAAACAATAAATAACAAATCATTTAAGTTCATATCCCAAACTTGGGCTCTCCGCAACCTCGGTGCTTCGCGCCTACATGTAGCCGCTTCGAGGCTACTTGGTTGTTGATTTATATCAGTTGGTCATATTAATAGATTATTCAAGAGGCATACTGTATAGCACACATAAGCGAATTTTCTAATGTATTTGTCAATTAACGTGCTTTGTTTACATTATGTTATATATGTCAATCGATAAAATCAGAATCAATGCAGATAATAAAATTTAAGTTTGTATGTTTGATCAGCATAGATAGTTGTACATGTGTATTAAAATTTAGCTCGGCCAGTCAATCTTTAAAAGCTAAGTGATTTTTTGAAATTTTTCGCTGAGTCATTATGTGGGTTGAAAGTCCCACATATTTAAAAAACTTCGATCCGAGAAAGCGTTCAAAAGTGTTATTATTCGTGTCCCATAAGAATAAAATCTTGTACATACTACATTACAAACAGATATATAATATATATATATATAATATATTATATATTATATATATATATAATATATATATAATATATTATATATATATATATATTATATATATATATATATATATATATATATATATAATTATATTATATATATATATATTCTTGATCAGTAAGTCAGTCCCCCATCCTCTCTGCAGCACCAGGAACCTAACTTCATATGCACTTTTTCTTTGAAAGTTCATTAAAATCAATAAAATGAAAGATGAAGCAATAAAAATTCTTTGATTTTGTTTATATATTTTTGAGGTTTTTAGATGTCTTAAATAATCTGGTAGATGATTATGTATTGAATATTATAGACTAGACGATGATTGATCATATGATTTCCATGAAACTAGTACTCCAATATGTTTTATTTGGGGGCATCGCTCCCCCCCCCCTACTCTGACAAAGTAGTTTGCAGTGGAAGTCCCTTAAAGTATTGTGTGAAACTTTGCCCGCTTTGGGAATTTGCCCCACCTCCTCTTTAAGTTTTGTCTAGCAACGGGCCTGAATTAATAATTATCTCCTTGTTATAGCTTTAAGTCTAAATTCCTCAAAACATATTTTAAATATTCATTGACACAAAATATAGGCTGTTAATATTATTTATTTAATAAAGAGAGGTTTGCTAGTTTCTACTTAAAGCTTGCTAGAAGACGGATAGCTCTTGTTTGTAACAAAAATGTATCTTTAGCTGATGAACAAAAGCCCTTAGTTTAATACGTGTAATTTAAATACAGTGTAATCTGTTCTCAAAGTGCGAAAGGTAAACAATTTTTTATGACTTGCTGAGATCCAATAATTTTTATTCTTATTGAAGAAATATGTCAGAACAAAGATTATTTTATGTTGATTCCACAAAAATGTCTGGTCAAATGTCACTCCTATCACAATACAATGAGGGGCTTGAGGCCCTTTTTGGGCCTCTCAGGAGCTCTGTTTAACCTCATTGTAACCTTCCCCATAAGTAAGTTAAGGTTATAGTAAATCAATCGGTGTAGGCTTTCTGCGCTTTGACTGTCTTTGTAATTGTATTAAAAACGTTCTAATTTACATGGTGGACCAAAAGTCTCTCTCTCCTAAATATTAAACCGTTACACAAAAGTTTTTGAAACTTGTGTTCTTTTTTGTATTAAGGGAACTTCTTTTAGGTGGTGTTGTTAACTTCGAGTGTCCAATGCAACACTGGATTTTGAAAAAATATATTAAAGTAAATAGAAAGATCTTGGGCTTTTAAGGTTCTATGGATGAATATAAGACTCCCCCCTCTTGTTTACTTATGTCTAAGACAATTATTTTGGCAGAAAAGAGTCCCAAAGTGTACTAATTAGATATTTTAGGTCAAAGTTTATTCTCAAGTATTGACATTAGAAAAAATTAACCAAGAGTAAAAATAACTCATTTTTGGCATAAGATGAGCACAAATGATTTATTAACTTACCTTCATTTTAAGGCATTTATAGTCACTAATACTGCTAGATTTAGGAAAAGCAGGAACCCTGATTAGTGTTTTTAAGCCAAAAGTAGGCATAGTTTTACACTTTTTTACAACTTTTTATTATTCTCGCCAAAATAGCAGTCTTTGATAAGCATTTGCAGGGGTTAAAACATCTTGTATTTATCCCTGTAACCCAAAGAGCAAAGAGCCCAAAAAAATTTTACCTTCCAATTTACTTTTTACTATTTCATAGCCACATTTGATGTAGCATGTGGCACCCAAAATTTACTGCTCCATGAAAAAAGAGTTTACTTATCACAAGAAAGTACACAAAGTTTCATTAATTTATGTCTTATCATAAAGGGACTTATGATCCTCCCTTTATAAGTCACTATAATATGTATTATAATATGTACAATAACTATAATATGTATGCTATAGGAATTTGCTTTCTTTGCTTAGGTTTTCAATTAATGCATCATAGTATAAACAGTACAACTTCTTCTTCTTTGTCCATTTCCTGGGTTTTCAAAGAACATCTGCAAAAAATAATGATCATCACAAACTAAAAGAAAGAAAAAAAGAAATTATTTTATTTGACATAAAAATAATAAGTTAGTACATTATAACATTATAAAACTACAAAAATCAAATAATCCCTTGTAGTCTAAGAGCAAGGCCTAAAATGTGACTCATTTTGTACTACTTCAAACCAAATGTTTCTGAAATATACCTTAATTATGAAGAAAAAGCATAGTTGCCTATCCAGAGTGGAGCCCTTCATATGATGCGCTCACTCAAAATATTAGAAATCGCACAAATCCCAGTTTTCTTGTAATAAGTGGTTCCCTGTAGGTCGTATGCAAAATATGAAGATATCTTTTTTGAAAGCTGATAAAATTTCCTATAAAACGAGTGTTTTATAGGAACTTTCGTCAAAATCAGGTAAATACAACTAAAGTTATGACATTTTTTAATGGCAAAAAATGCACAAAAAACCAATATTTTTTCAAAAGAAATTCGCTGACTTTGCATAAATTAACCTTTTTCAGTGTTTTTGAAAGAGCTGGCTGCAGTCATCCGATATTGATGATTCAGTCATCCGATTTTGATAATTAAACACTCGTTTTATAAAAAATTGTATCGCCTTTAAAAAATGTTCTCTTCGTGTTTTGCACACGACCCACAGGGAACCACTTATTCCAAGAGAACTAAAATTTGTGCGATTTTCTAAAATTTGCATGAGCAATCATATTAAGGGGCTCCACTCTGGATAGGCAGACTATGTTTTTCTTCATAAATTCTTCAGAAATTTGGTTTTATGTAGTACAAAATGAGTCATTTTTTCAGGTCCGGCTCTTGGACTATTGGTTCCTAGAACCTTTGGGATGAAGTCTGGTTATTTCCAATTAATATTTTATGGATCCCTGTTTTATTATCTAATATAAAAAACAAATGATCTATAAGGCTTGTTTCTAATCAAAAGTTATCTTTTAAGGAATTAATTTATTTTTATTAATAATAATTATTTGTTATTATTAAAAATGTATTTAATATTATTAAGTTTATTTTTTATTTTTCTTTTTAAAATTTTTTAATAAATTATTTTATTTATTTTTAATTTATATTAATTTTGTTTCTTAAATACAAAATCAAGGCACATATGTTACTAGGCAAATTATATTTAACAAAAAGAAACAAGCATTACTAAGGTACTTCAGTCTTACCCCCCCCCACATTAACATTATTGTAGCATTTTAAGGCTAACTAACATAGCTCCAATAAGGCCAAAAAGGAGCTTATATAATATATATATTATATATATAATTATATATTATATATATATATTTATATATATATATATTAAATATATTATATTTATATATTTGTGTGTGTACAGCACAACTGAGCTCTATGAGTACCCAAAGGACTAATTAAGCAAGGCCGAGTATTTATTACAACCAAGGGCTAAACAAAATTACTGTTTAGCCCATGAAGCATATTCCGTAACCTGAGCAAGAACTGCATTGGTGAGTTAAAAAGCAATCATTCCAAAAGAAATTAGTTCGGCATCAAAGAGACTAAAACTATAGTTTTAGTCTCTTTGTTCGGCATACGGACCTCTGCAACAGAATTCTCACATTTCAATTAAATTGGTCCAACCGCTTTAACAAAAACGGTTTTGGCATAAAATAGTGCAAAAACCATTTTTATTATTTTTTTAATTAAAAGGTCTAAAGGACTTAAAACGTGTTTCGAATTATTTTCTATTTCACTCCTTCTCTCTTATGAAGAATTGAAAAATTCTTAGAAATATATAAAAAAAAGCAAACGAGAAAATAAATGTTGCTTTATGAACTGTTGACCTAAAGACACACTAAAAATACTGTACGTTAAACTGGGGTTGGTTGGCAAGTGGCTCGTGTTGCTGTCGAAAAATAATATGATCACTTGAGTCCGATCTTTTCCCGTTTGAATTTTTATTTTCACTGAGAAAAGAAGTTGAATATTTGCTCTCTAATTAAATTCAGTTACGTTTGGTAGTTTAAATACGTTGGTTTCTCGTTGCAATCGTTGTCATCGTAGTACGGATCCGAACGAAAAATATATTTGAAAAATCATGATGGCCTTCAACTGACTCGTTGGACGCAGCTTCGTTATAATTATTTTTGCTTTTTTTTCTATTTTTTTGAACATCCATTAAATTATTGATAATCGAAGGTAATGAAACATGTATTTATAATTAGTTGTATTTAAAATATTTGTTGTTTTTATTCCTTTAAACTGACATAATTACAGATAACCCAAATACAAAATAATCGCTGAGACCTGTCATTTTTGCTTCTACTGATTTTGTTTTCACTAATATTTTAAATTTACTGTTTCAAAATAGTTAAATAATGTTTTGAAATAGTTATGGAAGGTGTTGATTGTTCTAAAGTACCTACATTGTCCAGGTAGACTGTGAGAATTTATTTTTTTCACTAAAAGAATGCAATGGTACCAGATTAGTTTCATAAATAGTTTGCTATACCTATTGATATTTACCATGTTAATCCGACGAGATTAAGTTTTAGTAATGTTTCTTCGTGGAATAAATATCCAATGAACATATTTCTATCCAAGAAGCTGTTTGTCTTGCCTAATTGTCCCAGGAAATACATTTTGAATCATATATTGCTGTTAAAGTTTAGTTGGCAGTGACCAGTTTATGGTATATTATTTTCTCTATTTAATGAAGCCCTAATAACAAAAACAAACCATGTATCAAAATGTTTAAATATGAGTTATTGTTATCAGTGGCGGACTGACAACGAGCCAGAAAGGTCCGTGGAAGGTTTCGCTTAAAAGGGCCCATATCTACCACTCAAGGGGCCCAATAAGAAGGGAGGTCCTTTATTGCTTCCCCAGTATAGGTGTCTACTTGAAACTAGAGTAGTATTAATGATTATAGCAAGCTTAATTCAATTTTTTAATTTGTATTTAATCAAATAAAATTACTTTATTTAACTAAATTTAAGTAAATAAAATAAATGAGTAAGTATAAAATAAACTTAAGTAAAAAATAAATAGACTTAATAAAACTTTAGTTCATTTATTTAAAGTTAATATTTAATTAAACTATTAGGGCCCTTTTGCACTGCTTTTGGGCCCTAATCAAGTATGTGAAGGGTATGGTATTGCCCCTTTTGGCCCTAGTCTTCCATATGGGGCCCTTAAAAGTCCAAGTAATATAAATAGGAACCTTAAAGACCTTAGATTTGGATAAAAATAAAAAATTTATAATATTTTTAAGTGGTTTAAAAACATTTGTCTCTTTAGGCCCTACCTTAAGAGACAACGGAGTCACCCATGGTGTAGTGGTTGAGATACGTGGCCAATACACAGAATGAATGGACTTTAAACTTCCGAGTTTATTTAGTCATGGGTTCAATTCCAGCACGGGCCTCTGGGATATTTATGAGAGGGATAAAAATTCTGTGTACCACGTCCTTCTGAAGGGACTTTAGTCCGTGGTCTTGAGCCTGTGCGTTATCAGGTACTCATTAAAGATCCCTTACCCTAAATGAATCTGGGTATAGGCAAAATTTAAGACTCTCATAGTAGATTTATTATAATACTAGAATGTGTCTGCCTTGTAGTTTAAAGTGTATGGAGGTTTGGTTTAACAACGAGGGCACGTGTTGTTCCTAGTTTTCACTAGACTATAAGAGTCAGTGAAAATATATATAATTGAAAAAAGCATGAAAGGAACCATAGAAATTCACGGCTCTTCTGTCTAGATTAGATGAAATATACCTACACTTGAAATTAAAAGGAGTAGGAACACTATCTTAGGGAGCTGGCAAAAGGGGCCCGACAACGTGGCCTACTTGCCTAGTAGTTTTACTACTATCCCCCCCCCCCCATATTACTACTAGGCTCTACCTTAAATTATTGGACCCTTTTGACTCTGGTGTTATGAATATATTAAATAATTATAGTAAATAAAGATTTTTATACATGGCTTTAAAATATTTAATATTATGTTAGTGTTTTTTTTTAATTTTGGTTATTTTTCTTTAACAATATTTTTGGCCCAAGGGGCGCAAGGAGGGCTGCCACCCTTGCCGTCACTGGCCAGTCTACCTCTGATAGCTTTGTTTCTGTTGGTACTGGAAAAGAAATCTTATTTATCCGTACAATACATTCACTGATAACTAGCCTTAATAAATAAACTCATTATATAATTTGTTCGGAAGCAGAGTTTGGCAGGGGTTTGAACCCCCTTTCATCCTCTTCCTGGCAGTTGCCCTGTGAACGGGATTGAACACGGGGTTAACCCTGAAGCTCATATTTTACAGTGTAAATACCATATGATCTGTTGGCGTTGAACCCTCAAGGGAGTTGGGAAACACGGGGTCAAACTTAGTTGAACTGTGTGTGAACTTAGTTTTAGTTACTGAAAACTAAAATATTGTAGTGTCTGCAAAAAAAAACCCATGTCCCCAGACATAAGTAGTTTTTTAAATAGGTATTGAAAAAATAACATTTTGGCAAATGACATAAATTGTTCTTGCTTTGAAGGCTTTAATTCTGTTCTTAATTTGTACACTGTTGACATAAATCAGCTGTTTCGAGGATTATATTCATGTAATACTAATGTTTGCCTAAAAGGCAAATAGAGGAGCTGGCAGAATTATTAAACCTCGATTTTTTATTAGTATTAGGTATAGCGGTTATAATCAGTTAACAGTGGGGGGAAATAGTATTGAAGAATCAATGAGGTTAGCCTGATATTAAGTTGTGGGTGTGGTTTAACATCCAGGACTTACCTCATTGGCTCCCTTGCATTATTTTTCCTCACTGTCAACTGATTATAACCGTGTGTTACACTATAACTTTATCCAAGGAGATTTTATAGGAGGTTATTGGTATACTTTTGGCTTTGATTGGTAACTGTTAGTGAAAAATTAGTGAGGGAAGGAATTGTAATATTTGATGTCTGCATGTGGTGTGGCAAAATATAATGCTTTTGCTCATTGATTTTTGGCTGTCTTTTATAAACCTAAACTATTCTTGTAGTAACACAGTTTGGATTTAGAGTTCTATCTCTGTGATGTTCTAAATTGATACTGCATTATAATAAGATCTGTAGCATTAATTTTAACTTCTAAGACTCTTTGTTTATTCTTAATTTTAAGTAGTGTTTTGTTAATTTGTTAGAAAAATGAGTGATACATTGATAGAACCAGAAGTTGAGATGGAGCCTCCTAGGGCTGTCCAAATAGTCAACAGTGAGGCAGATCACAAATTCACTCTGGATTCCAGTGCTTTGAGGCAGTTGTTACTTCAAGATGACATCAAAGAAAGAAACATTGTGGTTGTCTCGGTAGCTGGGGCATTTCGTAAAGGAAAATCATTCATTCTGGACTTCTTTCTTCGTTATATGAAACATCAGGTTTGTACTTAACCTAGGTTGCATTGTCATTAAAGACTTATATGACTGCTATGTATCGATTTTCAACTAACACAGACGAGTTGGCAATCCTGACTGATAATAAAGTAGGTTATGTCTTTCTTGTTTTTTTTCTATTGAACTCATAATAGACCCCTGAAAAGGGTGATGACTTCTACTTAAATTGATACACCTCTTAGATCTTAAAATAAAGGCTCATGAACTTAATATTGTTATTCTTATATGGTGTCTTTACTTTTGGTCTTATACATACCATTGCAGTGCTTAAATAGTCCCTTTAATTATTTTCTTATAGTAGAGACATGACTTGAAACTTGAGCTGAATGTGGGACTTTTGAAAATGGTCGTGGTTTTAAAATATTCTTGAATATTCCCTCTATTTTGACTTAGTAGATCTTAAACAGTTTCTTTAGTTTCTTGTATGTTATCTCTGAACATGGCGGTATGTGTCATATTTTGTTCTGTTTATAAACTAATAATGAATCATGTTCAAACTCACTCTTGAAATGTTCTTTAATACTAAATTATTTCCAAATTATAATCTTAAATTATTTTCTATTCTATATATTTAATGAAATTTCAGTATTCAAGCTCGCTTAAAAACGATGAAGATTGGATTGGACCAGATGATAAGCCCCTGGATGGATTTTCATGGAGGGGAGGTTCTGAAAGAGATACCACTGGTATTTTAATGTGGTCTGAAATCTTCAAAGCTACTTTGCCTGATGGTGAAAAGGTTTGTATATCGAGGTAGACATTATTTATAGGTTTAGGTTGACTGTAAAATGTTAATGTTACAATGAGAATTGTTGTTATTGTGTGAAAAATATTTGGTTTTTTGAGTTTACTTTAGACAATTTGTAGATGACTGAAAACTAATACTTTTACTTATTTGTTTAGGTGGCCATAATACTTTTGGATACTCAAGGTACTTTTGACAGTGAGAGTACAGTAAGGGACTGCGCTACTGTTTTCGCTTTAAGTACAATGATAAGTTCTATTCAGATATATAACCTTAGTCAAAATATCCAGGAAGATGATCTCCAGCATTTACAGGTAATTTATTTTCTTTTATAGAATATACTGGTTTTAACACTTCTCTTCTTGTTGGTGTGTAATTATGAGAATTCTTTACAACCGTGGTTCTTTATATTTTATGGTAAAAGGCCTACTTGGAAGGTATGACTGTTCCCCACTGCTGCCAAACATTTTCTAAGCCTTATATTAAATTAAATTTCTGCACACAAGTCTTGTTAAATTATAATATAATGGTTTGATGTGTTCTGAGCTATTGATATAATAAAAAATTAAATATTTCAAATTTGTTTTACTTCTTAAAATCACCTAAAATCCATTATAAAAGTAAATGGGCAGCATTATATTTGTAAAGATTTTGAGACATTGTAGAATACCTTTTATAATAATAATAACTATATAATTTCAGCTTTTTACTGAATATGGCCGTTTAGCCTTAGCTGACAGCGGAGAGAAACCTTTTCAAAAATTGCAATTCTTAGTTCGAGATTGGTGTTTTCCTTATGAAGCTGAGTACGGAGAAAAGGGAGGCCAGAAAATTTTAGACAGGCGTTTACAGGTTTATATTTTTTTCTGATAAGTATAAATTATTATTTTAAGACATATTTTATTATGTATGTATTATTATTATAATTATGTGTGATAAACTTTGATTAAGATAAATTTTAACTTTGTTTAACATGTATAATTTTATGTTAACAACTCTGGTTTTTCGACTGATACATATGGCGATTTGCTAATATTATGGCAGTATGCTACTTAAAAAACTACTAATAGGACAACCTTGTGGATGCCATGTGGCCATAGGAAGGCCGCTTGTCACCTCTGACACCGTGGAGTGACCACCTTGTTATTACTTCTGCAGCTCTAACTGTTCAGATGTTCTTAATAGTGACTAAATAATAATGATTCTTCTTTGACTGTTCTAGATATCTAACAAACAGCATCCTGAACTGCAATCCATAAGGAAACACATTAGATCTTGTTTTTCAGAAATTAGTTGCTTTTTGATGCCTCACCCAGGTTTAAGGGTAGCTACTAATCCTAACTTTGACGGAAGACTTTCGGGTAATTATTGTTTTACTAAATTTGTTTGATTCAAAGAGAGTTAACTACTAAAGGGATCAGCAATCTTTTAACAGTGTTATTATAATTATGTTATAATTATTCTCCCCACCTCACCTGTATGTGGACTATTTGTTAAATACTAAAATTAAAAAATCAGGTACTGGGTACCTCGTAACTTTTCCTTATCACATTGGATACGCTACGCTTATCCTCTCTGCTTCGGAGTCACTTCGCTCATCCTCCGTGTGTACAATTCGCCAAATTAATACTGCAGCTTGTTTCCAGACTCGCTTCGCTCGTCCTCAGACAGTAAATGCATCCGTGTCATTCTTAGCGGTCACTCATACAGCTCTGACCACACTCAATGCTGCTTAACTTTTATGATCCTACAAAAATCATGGATATACTAGTTGTAATGAAACAAAGCTTAGTGCACTTATTTATTACGTAAAGGTATATACTAGTACCAAATTTCAACTCAATTATATTTCTGATTTTTTACAATTTAAAAAAAAACTAACACAAGTCATTTGATATAAATTGAACTAATGCTGATAATGAGATGAAACTTGGCTCATATGTTAATCTTA
The DNA here is from genome assembly GCA_018340805.1 of Microvelia longipes. Classification (NCBI taxonomy): domain Eukaryota; kingdom Metazoa; phylum Arthropoda; class Insecta; order Hemiptera; family Veliidae; genus Microvelia; species Microvelia longipes. The sequence goes on along the minus strand of JACMZG010001893.1, from coordinate 27,468,801 downwards.
TACATGGCTACATGCGTGCCAAATCTCAACCCGATTGCATCATTTATCCGCGTTTTATGATTTTTTGAAAGTTTTGCTGAGTCATTGTTACGGGACTTAGGTAATTGTTTTGCTATTTGGAAAAAAATATTTTCCAAATAGCACAACTACAGCGGTAGACTGATTTTTGTACTAAGTTTCGCATACATACACTAGGAGCTACGATAACAGACACACACACATACAGAAAGACAACTTTGTGAAAACCATTCAGAAGTTTATGTGGTTTTTTGTGAAAAGCAGATGATTCCAGTGACAACCACTCAGAAAAACTACTCAGGAGGTCGACATGATAATTTAGGTGACATCCCGGTTTCGTATTTTTCGCAAACACAATACTTTTCCTATATACCTGAGGTATAAATGAGGAAAAGTAAAAATATTACTTCAGTTTATTTATTTTTCTCTGAATATTTCTTATCCAAGTATGCTATTATTTATTAATAATTTTTTTTCATTGTTTATTTTTAATATTTTATTTGCTAATATTGATTGCTTTACTACTTTTCTTCCAAAAAAGACTGAAAATTATTGATAACATAGTGCAAAAGTTGTTCACTATACAAAATATAAAAAATAATTTATATTAGGAATGAGGGATATAAACTTTTTTATTTAAGCTAATCCTTCTAGATTTTTATAGCAGTTAATTTTTTATTTTAGTTTATTAGTTTTCACTTCTTAGAGATATGAAAGGTATAAGGTATTACTTTTTACTGATGTTTTACCAAACCTCTTGATATTGATGTCACTTAAAAAAAATGGTTTAAACTCATTTATCATTAATTCAAACAAAAAAATGACTATTCAGTGTTACCAAGTTTAGAACTAGGAATCTTTTTGTCTGTAAAAAGGTGTTGGCAATCCTACTATTTTTTTACTCAAATATGGCACATAGGCATCGAAAATTACAAGACATACCTGTATTAAACTTCAGAGATTTTAAGGGAAGTGGTAGAAAACAATTGCCTTGGTCTTGAATTGACATTTGCTTGTGACATTATTTAAAACAGCTTTATGTAATAATATTATTAGCTTTGAATAATGTTGCATTATAATTTGTTTCAGAAATCGAAGAAGATTTTAAGACTTATTTAAACGAATTTATCCCAATGTTACTGGCACCAGAAAATTTAATTGTTAAAAAAATAAATGGGCACAAAGTTAAAGCTAAAGAACTATTGCAATATTTTGACTCTTATATAGATATATATAGTGGAGACGAACTTCCCGAACCCAAATCCATGCTTGTTGTAAGTTAATTTGTTTTATGTAATGTTAAGGATATTTCATGTAATTAATCAATTGCAGCATTAGCTACTGTCTCTTCTACTTGCTGTTAATTTTTTAAGCAATAGTTCCAGTAGATTCGATATCATATCGAGATCAAGGGAAAGACTGCATGCAGTCTCTGTCATTAAAAAACAGACTCTAAGAAGAATAAATTAATTCCTTTCTTTGGTACTGAGGACAATTAATAAAATTTAAGTTTACCTACTTCATTTTTGGCATTAAACATTTGTTATCAGGCATAAATTTCTGATCATTGTTATATTTTAATTAGTTGTTTTTACATTTTTTGATGGAACTTAAATCTCATTAAAATGTTATTATTTATTTCTTTTGTTTATTTCAGGCTACAGCGGAAGCAAATAACTTATCTGCAGTTGCTGCTGCCAAGGAAACATATCACAGTTCAATGGAGTTAGTTTGTGGAGGAGTCAAGCCATATTTAAATTCTGCTCATTTAGAAACAGAACATTTAAGAATCAAAGATAAAGCTATGGACCAATTTTCCAATAAAAGGAAAATGGGAGGAGAAGAATTCTCGGAGACTTATAGGATAAAATTAGAATCTGTGAGTGATTCAGTTTTATTTTTGTTTTGATGAGCAACTATATTAGACTAATAAGGTTAGACACACCCCATGTCACAAAAAAACAATTTTTAACCTATGTGTTTTTCTTTGAAAGGAACAAAGATCAGCTTTTTGACCGTATTTATTAATCGGGCCTTTTTATCCCTTATCGTAAAATAGGGAAATGATATAAACTGCAGTACTTCCAAACTTATGCCACTTGACGCATTAACCTTATTGCTAGGACTTTGCTCTTTCTCACTCAACTATGGAGCTCGAGTTTTTTGTTTCAAATATTAATTTTGATTCCAAATATGGTAATTTTAGGTAATCCGAGGATGATTTACTTTTGATTCCAAAAAAATAAATCATTGCCTCCAAACGACTTCTTTTCACCTGATTCTCTTCCAATTACAAATGTTTACTTTTTTTATACCCCTTATTAATTATTAGGGGCCTGGCTTGGTCCCCGTTCAATATATTGCTAATTAATTCATTATACTAGAAACAAATCACATGCAGTGTAGTTAACATTGAAAATTAAGCTTATGAGGTTTTTTGGGTGATAGCCAATGAGGAGGAGTAGGGAGGACCGATTTTGTGTGGCTTTCTGATATATGTGTGTGTATTTGTGTGTCTGAGTTTCTACCCTAGTGTATTTTGGAGGTGAAGTTTTGTAGGAACCTTAAGACAAATTGCTCTTTTCTTAACTGCGCCCCCTGTAGTTAAGGAACCAATAACTGTTACTTCCTTGGTTACACCTCATGAGATATCTCATATAAAACAATGTTTTTATCACATTGATAATTTTTATTGTTGTTAAAGATTGTCATTATTATTATTTTTCATATTTTTATTAGCATTGTTTTTAAACAAAAATTTATTCTAAAATAAAATTTAAATCCTATACAAATCAAGATGGATTGGATTTTACTGTTTAATTAAAAAAATGAACAAGCAAAGTTAATGTGAGCTAGAGCAGCGTTTCCCAACCTTTTCAGTAACGCGACCCTATAATTTGCTTTTTTTAAAGTTTGGCGACCCAAATGCATTTATTTTGCATAACCTGAAAATTGCAGGCGTTTTTATTTATTGGCGAACTAGTTATGATCCTACAGACATCGTCAAATCATAATTTTCATGAGGTTTTTATACTTATATAGAAAACTACACACTAATTGGAGTTCAAAAGAAGTATATTATATAATTATATAATAGCAATAAAATAAAAAAAATAGCATTGTTAAATATAAAAATGAGCATTTATTATTTAAAGGAAAAAATCAAATAATGATTATAGTAAACAAATAAAAGAACAAAAAAATAAAATATGTATCATATCAATGACTAATTTGTTGCTGTTGGTTTTCCACTAATAAGTCAAGTAGTGTTTTGTTTATTAATTTCACTTCTTTAATTAAAATGCAAAACTATAAAATAAATAAACTGATGAAACAATTATAATTAAAAAACTTGTACGCGATATTAAACTACGTTGATGTTTGTTAGAACCAAATTCACATATAATTGAACATTATAATTTTAATAACTCGAACCTTTAAAAGAAGTAATAAGAAACTGTTAAACACAGTATTATAGGTATAACAATTCATCAAAGTTAGCAAGAATTAGATAAAGGCGGGTGCCTCTGTCGGTAAAGGACTTCTAAGAAATGTTTTGGCCGCGGCTTCTTTTGTTATCACATGTTTAAAGTATTATCAATTTCTCAAAATAATATTTGTTTAAGCAAATCTGTTATTTGCTTATAATAATCTTTTCACATAAATCTTTATCATTTTTTAGTTGTTAATAATAAAAAAATTGGCGACCCAAAAAATTTCGTCTGCGACCCAAGGGTTGCGTAAATGATTTAGTTTATTTTTTTCTTACGTTAAAATCTTTCCATGAGTAGTGAATTAAAAATGTTGGAAATGATTCTAATATTTTGTATCATTGACTTTCAGGATTTAGAAGATCTGTACTCTCAGTTTAAACTGCACAATGAAAGTAAAAATATTTTTAAAGCAGCCAGAACTCCTGCTGTTTTCTTCTCAATTGCTGTTACATTCTATGTGTTGTCCGGAATACTTGGATTTCTGGGAATATACATTCTATCCAACTTATGTAATTTAATTACTTGTATTGCATTAGTTATTCTGGTCACTTGGTCTTACGTCAGGTAATTTTGTTTTTTATTTCTTTCTACATTTTTTTAATACTACCAGTTTATGTAATAATTACCTGAATAATAAAATTGAAGAACAGGTTTCTAAAAAGAATAGTGTGGACCAAATAGTAAAACATATACTAGCCTTTAATTATTGGCTCCTTATATATATATGAGCTTAATATTATATGTATAAAACATGACTTCATTGAACAAACATTATAAGCTAAATACAGGGGCCGATGAGCAAATTAAGCTTATCAGCTTTATTTGCTGAGCATGTTTAAAAAAAATTATGTCTTTACAATAAAAAGTCGTGGGGCAATTTGGAAATTTAAAAAACATCTAAATACAATATGCAATTTTTTTATTTTATTTTCAATTATACTCGTTTCTTATTTTCTAATTGACCCTGGATCAAAGTTAATCTAGCGTTTGTCTTGTGTTTGTCACATGTCTCAATTTTAATTATGTAACAATTTTATTTTATTCCCGAAACTACACATAGTAATTCTATTATAGCTTTTCTCATTTTGTCTGTTGTAATTATTCACAAACTATTGTAGTAATACTGTGTTAGTATTGTAGAGTATATCTTCTCTTGCAGGTACAGCGGAGATTTCCTTGAGTTAGGAGAGAGGTTAGACGAGCTGGCTCATGGAATGTGGGAGAATGTGAGTTTCATTTTTTATTTCCTTTCTTCTTCTTTAAAAATGTTATATTTCTTTAAGAATTGGCTAAAATTTATTTCCAACTTTGCTTTTAGCAAATTTTCTTTGGGAATAAATTTGCTAATGGGATAGGCGTCATGGCAGAAGTCGGACCTAATGTATATACCTCAGATATAATGTATTTCTAGACAATTTTTTGTAAACACGCGATCTTTCGAACGGATTAATATTTTTTTGTCTAACTTCGTACAAAAATCAACCTTCTGGAGGACACAAACCCTATTGAACAAGAACAAGATAACCAGGTTTTTGTGACGTCATTAACCTGTTTTCCTGAGTCAGCAAAATTTTCAAAAAATCTTAGGTTATCCTTAATCTTATGCTTAGGTTTATGCTTTAGAACCTAAGCACTTACTTAATTGTCAAGCACTGCTTGTAACTTATTTTGTCTGTATTTTTCAAAGGAAATGCGCTAAAACCTTTAAGGATAAACAGTATCTAAGCTTTAAACTAGTGCAAATAATAGTGCGTACTGCTAATTTTAGAGGCATAGTTTTGTATAACTAACTGGATAATTAAGTGCATTTCCTTTAAAAAATACAAACAAAATGAGTTACGAGCTGTACTTGACAATTGAGTAACTGCTTAGGTTCTAAAGCATAAACCGGAACCTTAAGCAAAAAATTGGTTGTTAAGCACGGAAACACACATACTAAATGAGATTAGTCTGACAGCAGACCACCGCGCCAGAATTATTTAGTAGTTATAAACTTATATAATGCAAAAAATGTTAAAAAATTATCATTCCAACCAGGATTGTTGTTAAGCATGGAAACACGCATCCCACAGGAAATGCGCCTGGCGTGCAGACCTCCTCACCAGAATTTTTACTTTATTAGTTCTAATGCCAAGACCTGATTGCTGGTCAGATGCTTTGTGAATAAAACTACCTCATCTTATCCCTGAATCTTCTGATTGCTGGTCAGATGTGTCAGATCCCTGCTGATTGCTGGTCAGATGCTTTGACTTCAGATTTATTGCTGGTCAGATGCTTTGCCAATAAACTACCTCAGATCTTATCCCTGAATCTTCTGATTGCTGGTCAGATGCTTTTGCCAATAAAACTACCTCAGATCTTATCCCTGAATCTTCTGATTGCTGTCAGATGCTTGCCAATAAAACTACTCAGATCTTATCCCTGAATCTTCTGATTGCTGGTCAGATGCTTTGCCAATAAAAACTACCTCAGATCTTATCCTGAATCTTCTGATTGCTGGTCAGATGCTTTGCCAATAAAACTACCTCAGATCTTATCCCTGAATCTTCTGATTGCTGGTCAGATGCTTTGCCAATAAAACTACCTCAGATCTTATCCCTGAATCTTCTGATTGCTGGTCAGATGCTTTGCCAATAAAACTACCTCAGATCTTATCCCTGAATCTTCTGATTGCTGGTCTTGCTTTGCTCAGATCTTATCCCTGAATCTTCTGATTGCTGGTCAGATGCTTTGCCAATAAAACTACTCAGATCTTAGAATCTTCTGATTGCTGGTCAGATGCTTGCCCTGAATCTGAATCTGATTGCTGGTCAGATGCTTTGCCAATAAAACTACCTCAGATCTTATCCCTGAATCTTCTGATTGCTGGTCAGATGCTTTGCCAATAAAACTACCTCAGATCTTATCCCTGAATCTTCTGATTGCTGGTCAGATGCTTTGCCACTAAAATACCTCAGATCTTATCCTGAATCTTCTGATTGCTGGTCAGATGCTTTGATAAACTACCTCAGATCTTATCCCTGAATCTTCTGATTGCTGGTCAGATGCTTTGCCAATAAAACTACTCAGATCTTATCCCTGAATCTTCTGATTGGTCAGAGAAAACTCACCTCAGATCTTATCCCTGAATCTTCTGATTGCTGGTCAGATGGCTTTGCCAATAAACTACCTCAGATTTATCCCTGAATCTTCTGATTGCTGGTCAGATGCTTTGCAATAAACTATCAGATCACCTTCTGATTGCTGGTCAGATGCTTTGCCAATAAAACTACCTCAGATCTTATCCTGAATCTTCTGATTGCTGGTCAGATGCTTTGCCAAATAAAACTACCTCAGATCTTATCTGAATCTTCTGATTGCTGGTCAGTGCTTTGCAATAAAACTACCTCAGATCTTATCCTGAATCTTCTGACTGTGGTCAGATGCAGCTGCAATTAATCTGCCTTGGGATCTGACCTCAGAGCTATCTGATCCTACTTCAGATGCCTCACCACCTAATCTACCTAGGCTGATTTAAAAAATTTCAAGAATATTCAAGACAAAAAATCATTCTGTTAAAAATTAATGTTATTTATTTATTTTCAGTTCATGAAACCTCTTGCTCAAGTAGCAATGCAAAAAAGCATTGAACGAGCTATGAGTAACTCTTCAATCTCGAGCATGACACACCTGCCTTCAAGTAATGGAAAAGTCAAACTTTCGTGATAAACTAAATTCTCTTGTTTGTGAAATTCAAAATTCAAAAAAAATTGTGCCTGTTTTTCTCTTCTTTTGATATATGTATACTTGTATATGTATTTATATGGATTGAAAAAGACCCATTTATGTTTTTGGGATTATTTATTTAAATTATAAATTATTTCCTCTCATAGTTTTTTCTTCATTGTTTTAAGCTAGTTCGGAATGTTAATAATTTTTTAAGATTTTTTTAAATTTATATTTCTTATAAATCAAATATCCTCACCAAGAGTTATTTTTTTAACTATAACTTCATTTTTTCCTTGTTTTATGCCTTTCTTCTTTAAATTTTAGTAATGTTGTTTCTTCCCCCTATAGGGTTCTTATTTTAAAACAATATTTAAGTTCAAGTGGGACTTATATATTGTATTTGACAAGAATAAGTTTCATTCAAACTGGAGATGTCTTTAGATATTGTATAAAGACCCTAGGTCAGTGGTATATTTATAACAATGATGTTATATATATAATCTATTATTTATTAAAATATAGTTACTCTGCAAATTATATTGTTTTTGCATGACCTGCTCTCATGCTGCCAATAAAACTTTATTTTGTTTTTATTGACTTTTTCTTGTTCTCAGCTTCTGTAAATATATGCCTTATTGTTAACTTGTTGAACTGAATTAAATATTTTATTATTTTGTTGAATCATTAGAGTTGTGGACCAAAATTGTTACATTTGTATGTTAAAGTGGATAGCAATCTAATAATGTTTTAAATATTTTTTTTTCTTATTAAGAGGAAGGCATAAAACATAATTACCCATTATTGCATTGACAGTGATTTTATAACTGCAAAATTGCCAATTTCTAATGAAGTAAGATTTTTTCTAGACTTGACAAAAAGTATTTGTGGTAACTAGAACACAATTTATTCTAGAGTTCTCTCCTTAAAGCTATTCAAATAAAATGACAGTAAAATGAACTAAACATAATTTATTTCAGGATTTAAGTAAAATATAAAAATAACTTTTTATCTCATTTTAGTTCTGCACACATGAAGCCCTATTTCAGTGTTATGGGATTCGAAGTAGAAGCGCAATTCAAAAACGATTTCCTTTGTTATTTCTTTAATTTGAGATGCTCTGGAAATTTTGAAAATGTTCTTTTTAATTTTTTTAAAAGTCTTTTAGAAAGGGTTTTAAATTTCCTAACACTTAAGTAAATTAAATTAATTTAATTTAATTAATAATAAAATTAAATTATTATGTTTTTAGGGATCCTTAAAATGGGTCCTAAAGACAATTACCCTATCTATCATTCTTAATTAAGCCTTGCATTTGATAAAATAATGCAACAAATTAATTTTCTTTTGGAAATTCGAATGATTTATTTTTATTTTTCTTGTTTATAAATCCCTTATTTATACTCGAAGTTTAACATGTTTAGGTACAAATCCAATTCAACTCAATCTATTCTCGTTAATTTGACGTTTTCATTTAATGGCCCAGGAAAGCCAGTGTGTTTTGTACCAAAACCAATGTACCCCTGAGCATTAGGACAAAAATAAATAATTTATTTTAGACTTTGTTTTTATTGTTACATTGTCCATCAGTATATTGAAGGCTGTATCTAATAAACTTTCACCTAAATATTTCCATTTTTTGGTGGTATTACCATTTTCACCAGACGAGTCTTTAGATAATACCTAAAAGGAATTGTTAAATTGTAATAGTTTATATTACTATAATTTGTTATTTACTTTTGTAAATTATTCAAACAAAAGGATTATGAAAAAAGTCTAGTAAGTATCTTCACCTTGTGTTATTACTTCACTTTTAATTATTGCATAAAAGTTTATTCATGTTGAATCACTGTTCTTTTATACTTTTTATTGTTTAATTATCTCACTATAATTTTCTCTCTCTAAACTCGATTTAACGTTAGCATTTATTGGCCTTCATTTATTTCCATGTTTAATGTTACACTGAGTTCTCAGAAAATATTGTATTCTAATGTCATTTAATTTTCATAAGGCGCGGTTGAATATCTAGAACGTTGGATCACCAACAAACTTTTTTTATAATTTTTTTTTTCAAAATTTTCAGTAATTAGCTGGATTTGTGATAAATGAAGCCTATTTCCGTAATCTGCACGCTCTTTTGGTTAATCGCAAAGAGTATTTACATTCACTCAACGATTTATTTTTAATCTAACTTGGTACATACATAACTACTGTTAGACGTCAATATTTTGTGTTTGTTAACATTGACGTCTAACAGTAGTTATGTATGTACCAAGTTAGATTAAAAATAAATCGTTGAGTGAATGTAAATACTCTTTGAGATTAACCAAAAGAGCGTGCAGATTACGGAAATAGGCTTCATTTATCACAAATCCGGCTAATTACTGAAAATTTTGAAAAAAAAAATTATAAAAAAAGTTTGTTGGTGATCCAACGTTCTAGATATTCGACCACGCCTTATAGCATTTAATCTAAACTAACTTGTTTGAAACTACTGCATACTGTACTACCTTGGTGCTTATGTATTTTTCTAAACATTTATCATCCTTTCATTTTTAGCAAATGCATAAAATTCATATTTTGTTGTTATTTTTTATGGATAAGTACAAATTAGCTTTTATATTTATTAAATTCAATTGAATGTTTGTGAATATTACTTAAAAATTAATGTTTAATGGGTTTTTCGAAGAGGTTTAAGCAAAGTATAACATTATTTTTTTAACGCATAATATAAGTTAACATAGTTTTCGTATGAGGTAATAATCACCTATTTACTTGTCTTCCTTACGTACTCTTTATTCATAGTATTACCATTTTAATTTTATTTATGTATTCACTATATGTTCTGAAAATGTAATGATCTATATTCAATGCTGATGTTTATATCTGGTACTCTCATGGTAAAATTTGTGTAATCTTGTAAATGTGGGCTTTGTAATAGACAGTTTTAATAATGTTCTGAAGTTTTGAGCCCTGACTGAAGACAAAGTTGGTTACCCTGATTCCTTGTTTTCAAAATAAGGCTTGTACTATCTAAAGCTTTTAACTAAAAGTCAGTTTATTTTTGCTTTAATGCATGTTTATTATGGCAGAATATTATATTTTGCTTATAAATCCATGACTAAAATCCAATAAGTCTTTAAGATAACAGAGTTGTGTTTTTATAATGTGTAACGGTGTGTTGCTTAATATTAATCTCTATACTCCCTTAAGTTGCATTCATTTGTAAAACATTATTATAAGAGAATCTCTATTGTTCTTAATTCTATACTTTGTCTTTTATAACTAGGTGCCTCATATAATATCTACTTCTATAAATATTGTGATACTAATTATTAAAATTATTTTTATCTACTCCTTGCGTTGTAGGTTCTAAATACAGTCTTGCTAACTCACACTTTAAAAACACTATTTCCCTCCCTTGGGAGTGTAACTAGCCGGATGTTACGTAGGCAGACTTGAGTCAGGTCAATATTTACATCAGTTAAATGGAAATCAAAGCATGGATAATGAGATACTTTTCTCTGATTAATCAACCTTATTACTCCACCGACAGCTCTTTCCTTATAATTGAATATTATGTTAAATGCTTTATAATTTCATTAAATAATATCATAATTAACTATTTAAAAACTTGTTTTCAGCATCTATTTAATACTAACACCTTATCTTTTTGCAATATCTGTCTGTATCAATTGACTAGTATTAGATTAAATTCAATATGCAAAATGGACAAAAGAGGTTTGGTGTTATCTTTCTTAACAAAGAAAGATAATATTACAGTCTCGTAAGGAAAAATGTTAGTAATCTTCCTCGGGTGCTAACCAGTTTATCTCTTGAGACCAACAGACTTAAGAAGCCAATGGAGTTTCCTCCTTTGGCTATTCCTTAAGAGGAAGCTTTAACTGTAAAATTTTTGTCCACCCTTTGTTGCATAAATATGTATCGGCAGTGGTTTTGTTGCTCATAGGTCCTATTAAAACATCATGCATTCCCTTTAAATTAAAGTACGGTTTGAAACCATTTATTATGTGTGTATGGATATATGTGAGGCGCCTACTGAAACATAGAGTGTAAAGTAATGAAAATATTAAAGGGGTAATTGAAAAGTTAGCTCTTGTCAATACTTGCTGTTGGATATCCCACAGGAAAGGATATCCAGCAGCAAAAGAATATCCAACAGCACATTTCAACAGTAAATGTTTTTTCAATTGCTTCTTTAACTTTTGGTAAATATTGCATCATAAATTAAAGGGGTATTCTAACAAATACTTAAGTTTGAGTGTGACTTATGTATTTTAGACTATATATAAGTTTGACTCCAACTTAAATAATGTTTTTTTACTTAACCAAGGCTGTTTTTTATTAATTATATTAAATTGTTGTTACATTGTTGACAGTAGCTCTTTAAGGGTGGTATTTTTTACGAATTATTTTTTTTTTGGTTTTGTTGGGATTTTTATTGCGGTCAACTAGGACCATAAAATTATTATTTTTTATTAATTTATTCTATGATGGGTTACTGGAGTTGGCCATATCACTAGTAGCATATTTTATCTATAAGATACAATAATACTAATGGGAAATACATCTAGGCCAGTCAACTTTAGTTTTGCACCTACCCTTGACAAGTATTGGATTTGGTAGTAACCCATCCAAATAATGAGCACGCCTAATGCTGTATTACTTCCATGATCTAACAAGAACAGGTCCTATCCCACACCATATGAGATATACACTAAGAGTATAAAACCTTAAGTTAATTTTGTAACTACTTAATCTACTGTAAACCTTCATATTTGATAATTTTATTTTGTATTTTGTTCTCATTTGCCAACAACTTTTACTATCCATAGTCCTGACTTGGTCTAGTCCAGGCCTGGGCAAACTACGGCCCGCGGAGCATTTTTTTGTGGCCCGCGGGCAAAATTAAAATGTTTGGAAAAAAGATAAAATAAATATAAAATAAAAAAAATATTAGGTATATAAGCAAATAAAATATTTAATTCAAAATTATTATGAAAAGTTAGATACAAAGATAAGGAAAGAATGAATTGCTACTTTAACTTTAAAGTTTGGAGAAACAAAAACGAGTGAGATAAGAAACAATTACATAAAGAGCGGCCGCCTTTTATATCAATTCTCATTGTCGAATTTTAATTATTTCAGCGAATTCTTATTTTCACAATAATAAGATAAAAAAAGCTATTATGCCTTCTGTGAATTGCTGAAAAGGAGTTGATAAAATACAATCCCTTTGATCTTTTATTTCATAGGAATACTTATTAAAATTATTTTTACACCTAGTATTGTAGCAAAATTTGTCTTCAGTTATATTTCCAGATCTGACGAAGATAATCCGTTTTGTTTTTTTTTCCGTTTAGTGCTAAAGATCCCTAATTCTTATTCTTTGAGAATAAATTTGACTTTAGGAAAACACAAGCGTCACTGCAATTTGTTGCGGGTTTAGCATACTTTAAAATTTAAGGAATGCGGCCCGCGACTGGCTGTAAAAAGACTAAGCGGCCCTTTGCTAGAAAAGTTTGCCCAGGCCTGGTCTAGTCTATGCTCAGGGAAGGCCTTTCTGTAACTTTCCTTAGGATTATATTTTTATCTGGCAAATATGCTTGGTGGAACCAAAAAGATTAGCATGTTTTATTTTGTTTTATGTTTTATTGGAAAAGGTTGTTCTTATGTTAGAAGTGTAAAATGGAGGAGGGGCTATTGTTATTTTTTAAAGTTTTAAAATGATGAATACATTTAAAAAAGGCTAATAAAATAATTATTTACCATCATTTCTAATTATTTACTATAGAGCATTAATCCTTTTTTAAAATTTATTCATTGTGAAGGAGTTCTATCAAATTAAAAGTGCTACAGTAGAAAAGTTGAAATAAGTTTTAAAATTATACTTAGCAACAAAGTAAAAGTTCAAAGAACCTTCAATAACAAATTATCATTATTTGATATCTCTTCTTTAAACTTGAGATTCTTTACATTTTAGTCGTAACTCTATGGATATACCTTTTAAGTGGTTATACCCATTAGATGGTTAAATCCATAAGCTGTAAGAAAAATATTAAGAATGATTTTTTGAAGGCTCTTATTGGTGCATTGGCTTCTTATATGGTAACTCTATTCCATCTACCCTTACTTGGTGTTGACATAAAATATTCAGTTGACACCTACTGAAAATCTGTGAGAGGATAGAATTATATTAGTGTTTAATACTCGCTCCAAGGGGGTGAGTAGATTAAAAATAAAATGCCTTTCGTTATTGACTTATCGAGAGGCTGTATATTGATCAAAACCTAACCTATTATTATAGTCTTGGTTAACAAGCCTTTATTAATTATTTATTTTTAACTGAGTTTGAATCTTAATTTTTATTTTATATACTCTTTTTAATTTTGGTTTGATTTTAATGGGAGTGAATATTCTTGTTTTTAAACCAGGTTGTGACAAAATAATAATGAGAAATAATTTCATAAAAGTATCTATATTTATTAATGTAATAGTATCTATCTTAAAGTTATGTTTGCTATTTAAAGGATGTAGCTATTTAAATGGATTTAGCATAACTATTCCCTTAAGTTTCAAAAGAGGAACAGAAGTGTTATAGGACAATTAAAAAATGTTGGTGTTCTGGCTTGAAGGATTTTTCTTTAAGAATCAAATGCAAATAGTATTGTTAATTATTAGTTTCATCTTAGATGCTACTATCTATATTATTTTTCCTATCAACCTGAATACTTTAATATATTTTCTTTTTTATTTTTCGGACACAAGGATGGGACGGAATAAAAACTTCACCAACTACATCAAAACGATATTCGCCTTTATTTAAGCTCACAAGGCATATTCATGTTTCAAAAAATACCTAAAAATTTTAAATAAGAGTTAAAAATACCTAATGTAATTTATATCAAATTAAACAGATCTAAAAACATGCTCAAGGTCAAAAATGGAAGAAATAAGAAATCTACTACTTACAATATATACATAGTTGAAAAAACTATAATGTCAAATATTCTAAAGAAATTATTTTAGTCTTAACCATAAAGTTAAATTCTCCTAGAAAGAGTAAGAAAATATATTTAGAAAGGATTATGCTAAATCATTAAAAGAAAGCAAATACAGGAAAAATAAATAGGGTTAAAACTTTCATGCAGATGTCAAAATGCATAATATTATAATAAAACTAATTATTTTAAAAGATTGGAAAAAAGTCAAAATCTACTCAAAATTAAATTAAAAACCAAAAAAGGGAAAGATGAAAGTTTATAAACACTATAACCTCCAAAAGGTTATAGAATTGGAATAAAGGGAGATTAAAAGAATTGTAGGACAAAAATTTTTTTTAATTTATTCTATTTAAAATATTAGAGTAATTTATTTAGGTCTTTGGCATCCTTCTTAAAATTGATATTATCAGGTTCATTAGATATATGAATCGCTTCGAGGAAAGTCTTTCTTGTTATTATTTTCAAAGGGGTCATTAGTCAAAGGGAACCGTTTTCTGAACTACAAATCAAATCATCCTACTAGCCAGATTAAAAATACTGCTTTGAACTTAATGAAAAGAGCCATCAAATTCACTGATAAAGAATACTTACCTAAAATTAAACTGTGGTATAATAAAACTTTTGGACAACTTTTATCCAATTAATTAATTAAGTATCTTTGGTACAAAGCCATCAATGAAATGAAAATCAAACCACAACCTAACAACCTAATATGAACAATAAACCTAATTATGCTGGTCTTACTTATATAAAGATTTGTCTTTCTATTCATCAAGCATTTAAAAAGTATGATTGTCCTGAGGTTAAATTTGGACTAAACCTATGAATAAAATAGGCAACAATTTTTACTCCACTTAAGGACAAATTGAAAATGGATTATGACATGGGTTTTGTCTATAAAATTCCATGCTCTCAATGTCCGGGACAATATATGTGAATCCCGTCAACTTGGATGAATAGAAAAGAAAGCATCATAGGAAAAATGTCAATACAGCTTTATCACAGCATTCTAAAAACTTAAATCAAATTTCAATTTTGATCAAGCCAAAATAATGAACATGAAAATAATAACAAAAAAGACTTTTCCTCGAAGCGATTCATATATCTAATGAACCTGATAATATCAATTTTAAGAAGGATGCCAAAGACCTAAATAAATATTACTCTAATATTTTAAATAGAATAAATTAAAAAAATTTTTGTCCTACATATTCTTTTAATCTCCCTTTATTTCCAATTCTATAACCTTTTGGAGGTTATAGTGTTTATAAACTTTCATCTTTCCCTTTTTTGGTTTTTAATTTAATTTTGAGTAGATTTTGACTTTTTTCCAATCTTTTAAAATAATTAGTTTTATTATAATATTATGCATTTTGACATCTGCATGTAAGTTTTAACCCTATTTATTTTTCCTGTATTTGCTTTCTTTTAATGATTTAGCATAATCCTTTCTAAATATATTTTCTTACTCTTTCTAGGAGAATTTTAACTTTATGGTTAAGACTAAAATAATTTCTTTAGAATATTTGACATTATAGTTTTTTCAACTATGTATATATTGTAAGTAGTAGATTTCTTATTTCTTCCATTTTTTGACCTTGAGCATGTTTTTTAGATCTGTTTAATTTGATATAAATTACATTTAGGTATTTTTAACTCTTATTTAAAATTTTTAGGTATTTTTGAAACATGAATATGCCTTGTGAGCTTAAATAAAGGCGAAATATCGTTTTGATGTAGTTTGGTGAAGTTTTTATTCCGTCCCATCCTGTGTCCGAAAAATAAAAAAGCATAAAACAATGGAGACTAATACTAAAAATAATAATTAATATATTTTATTTTTATGAACTCTTATTTACTTCCTCATAATGTGGCCAATTCTTATATTGTCTGGTTTTTCTTTACATTTTTAGTTTTTAGTGTTTTTTAATAGTTATCTTTTCGTTGCCATTTCTACGACACGGTCTAAGTTAATTGCTCATTTTTAATTTAATACTATATTTATTGTTGCATTTTTAATATTATTATTTATTTCATGTTAATTTGATAAATGTGTGATTTATTTTATGTTATTTAAAATGAGTGTAGTTAGAAGCACTTTTTAACTGATTTATGTTTTAAGCATAATATGTAGGACAGAATTGTTTTGGGTGTATAACGGTGAGGTATGAACAACCTATGGGTTTTATCTGAGACAGGGCTGTTACCAAGAACTGTTGAAATGGCATACCTTGTAAATTGCTTTATCATAAAGTATGTTGTATAATTTAACTCTGTGTGAAATGTAGCGCTAAGAAAAAAATATACGTTAGATGATAAAGGCCCTGAAAGCTCGAGAGTGTAGAAATAAGGTGGGAAACTTTTACTATTAAACTTACAGTAGTAAACTGGGAAACAGTTTACTATTAAGATTTTCATACCTGACCTGTTGTAAACAATGGGGATTCTTTTAAACAGAGATACATTTTAACATTTATGTAAAATACATAAATTAGAGAAACACTTAAGTGTACTTTCTTATTAACAATTTTTCATTCATTCATGAACTTTGTTCGCATAGATGATAAAAATGATACTTTTGTTAAACTTTTAATATACCTAGATTTAATTAGATCTAATGCAAAATTAAGTATTCATTTTTATTAATATTTTTAAATAACCTTTAATTATAAACTACACACAATTTACTTACATATTTACAATTAATCAGGTTTATCACTTGAAAGATGATAAATTTCGGTTGAAGTCAATCATTGTGCGTTCATAGATATTTGCAAGGCACCTATGTAGCCCTTATCTTAAACACATTATAAAAGGTGGAGTAAAGATATTTCTTTCTGTCATGTTTCCTTAGCTTGGGATATAGGCTAAATTTTCATGCGAACTTTTTTATGACGATAAATATCTTACTCAAATTTCTAATAATGGAAACAAATATTTAATATTCTTGGTTAGACATACAGATACCCTGAATACATTCATAACAACTAAAGGAAATAGTATTACTGATATTAAACGATTATTTCTCATTTATGAAGTATAAACATTAAGACATTAAAATCCTTCCTCTATAAACATTAAGTAATAAGTCATAAATATCATTTAAAACAAGACTACAAAATACACTTTTCTTTGTATTTTTTGAGTTTCTGTATTAAGAATCCCCTCAAATTCTAAATTCAATTACATGCTTAGAATAATTATGTACAAAAAGTTAAAAATTTACAATAAGTTGATTTTTCCTTCTGAATTTTCAATTTTAGAAAGATACCACCCTGTTAATTTGCTTAAAACTGTAAAAAATGTACTTCTTTTTATTGTTCTTAATGCAATAAATGGTTGTTTGAATAAAATATTAATATTACTGTGCAAGAGGTGTCAGTGAGTTCAGTAAAAAACTTTTTAAAATAATTTTTACACTTTTCTTTTATCTAAGCATACTTTTATTTAATATAACATTTTAACAAAAATATTTTTACATTCTAAATATATTTTTAAATTATATATCTTTATGATTTTCGGTCTAACTACCAATTAATTCACTTAAGTTATTATTTAATGTTATTAATAAAAACTTATTTCTTGTAATTATTTTTCTTTAAGGTTGATAAACAAGATATATAATTTTTAAAAACAATAGCTAAACATTAGGTTTATACAATTCTAATCATAAACATTTTAAGTGCCATTTAAGTTAAGGTTAGTTTTCTTTCTTATTATCATTGCTACTTACCTTTCTATCTAATAATTTTTACACTTTGATAAAATTACATTATGTAAAAGAAAAGTGCCTTATTGCAATGTGTAAAAATAACTATTTAAATATAGATGTGGTTTGTTGTATAAAAAAATGTTTGTCACTCTTTATTTTTGGTTTCCCTATGGATGATAGTTGGCTCAATTTTTGTTCTTTTCTCTTTTATTTGATTTGTTGTTATGTTGTAAAATCAAAACTGTCCATAGTAGTTTAGGTAACTTATTGTGATATGATTGTTAATGATATTTTTACGTTGGTAAGGGTTTATTACAACAAAATATAAAAAAATGTACAAAAATGTTTTTGTGTTGATTTTGTGTGTTTATCCTTTCCCTGTTAGCTTTTTCGTTACCTCACAAATTATGCTTATGTGTTGTTGAATGAAGTTTGTTGTTTTGATTATTATATACTGTTGTATTCTTATTTCAGTTTTAATGGTGTGCTGCCACTAAAAGGTAATATAAGCATCATTTTCTGTCAAAAATTCGCTCAGAACACCTCGGTCGAAATACATTTTCATTTTTGAATTTATTTTTTAAATTGACTTTGAATCATCAAATATGTTTTCGTATTTTCTTAATTTAATAATATTTACATACTCAAATTTTTAATTCACAGGAATTCTATTTCATTCCCCAAATTAAGGCCTTAATTTTTATTATAATCACATCAAATTTGGTGAAAGCATTAGTCAGGCCTATAGAACCCATCTAGTGATATTCGATATTATTAACAGACAGGAACAACAGCCTTTAGGATATTAAAAATCCTAAAGAGACTAGACACATCAGCGTTACTTGTTAAGCCTCAGTAAAAATTTCAAGTCTCAAGGACAAATAAAAATGGAGCATTTTGGGGCACGGAGCATAGTAAAAATGAATATTACTATTAGTGTTTTTTTACTTATAGTGAAGGTATAGAATCCTATTTGAACAATTCTTACATTTTATTAATTATAACAATCTATTTGGGCGTAACTGGAAAGTAGACCATCAGGGCTCAGAGGCCATAACAAATCTACACATGAGGTCATACTAGTAGTAGCAGTAGGGAGGGGCAAATAGGCCACGTTGTTGAGCCCTCCTTCCCAACAATTCAATTTACTTAGGAAGTTAAAAATGCCTTTATAGCTAAGAGAAGAATATTCTCAACCAATCTACACATGATTTTTTACTAGTAGTAGTAATAATAGGGACCATGTTTTAAGCCCACCTAGCCCAACCCTATTCCTTCAGCAGTTTCTTTGATTTACTTTGGAAGTTAGTTAAAATCATTTTAAAATTTTCTGAGTCAGTATATTGTCCAGCCCCAGAATAATGCTATAGAACAGTGGTTCTCTACTCTATGGTAAATTCTATGACTAAACGGTTCATCTTAGGAGGTAGAAAGTCACCCTGGACTCCCAGGATATAAATAATTTAATAATATCTTTTCAGCTAAAAGAAAATTATTATTAACGTATATGAGGTCACACTAATAAACAATAAATTTAACAACATTTATTATAATAAAATACAATTTGGGTACATTGTTTAATAAATTAAATTCACCGTATAAACAAATACAAGAATTGACTCTCTATGAGTAAAAACAGTTCAAAAGAAACAATAAATAAACAAAAAGACAATTGCAGTTTATTTTTTAAAGAAAGAATGCATGGCTCAGGTTAGCCCAAAATGGATGAACAACTGAAAATACCCGTCATAAAAGATGATGTTAAGTTATTTGTTCCTTATTTACCATAGTTTTCAAAGAAATCAAAGTTTTTACATAATTTTTTATTTTTCTCTGTGGTAAAGATATTTATATATAATTTATATGAATATATTTACAAAGTTAGTATAGGTAGTAAGATTTATAATTATTTTGAATCAGCAATGTTACTAATGAGGTTGTTTTGGATGATGGAAGTGGAGGGAATCCTCCCCTTTTGTCATGTAAACAACCTTATCATCATAATTTTTTGATGGAAAGAAAAACAAACAATTTTGATACATTTCTAATAAATTCACACACCACATTTTTCAAACTTTTCCTAACTTTGACCTAAAAATTGTTTTTTGGTCAAAAAAACTTTGACCTAAAAATTGTTTTTTGGTCAAGTATTTGACATAATTACACTGGTAGATATGATGATGAAAAACACATAAAACTTAGCGAAAACCACCAGATTAATAATATCTTTTCAGCTAAAAGAAAATTATTATAACGTATATGAGGCACACTAATAAAACAAATAAATTTAACAACATTTATTATAATAAAATACAATTTGGGTACATTGTTTAATAAATTAAATTCACCGTATAAACAAATACAAGAATTGACTCTCTATGAGTAAAAACAGTTCAAAAGAAACAATAAATAAACAAAAAGACAATTGCAGTTTATTTTTTAAAGAAAGAATGCATGGCTCAGGTTAGCCAAAATGGATGAACAACTGAAAATACCCGTCATAAAAGATGA
Source organism: Microvelia longipes (assembly GCA_018340805.1). Taxonomy (NCBI): domain Eukaryota; kingdom Metazoa; phylum Arthropoda; class Insecta; order Hemiptera; family Veliidae; genus Microvelia; species Microvelia longipes. The sequence goes on along the minus strand of JACMZG010001893.1, from coordinate 27,448,336 downwards.
TGTTAAGTTATTTGTTCCTTATTTACCATAGTTTTCAAAGAAATCAAAGTTTTTACATAATTTTTTATTTTTTCTCTGTGGTAAAGATATTTATATATAATTTATATGAATATATTTACAAAGTTTAGTATAGTAGTAAGATTTATAATTATTTTGAATCAGCAAATGTTACTAATGAGGTTGTTTGGATGATGGAAGTGGAGGGAATCCTCCCCTTTTGTCATGTAAACAACCTTATCATCATAATTTTTTGATGGAAAGAAAAACAAACAATTTTGATACATTTCTAATAAATTCACACACCACATTTTTCAAACTTTTCCTAACTTGACCTAAAAATTGTTTTTTGGTCAAAAAAACTTTGACCTAAAATTGTTTTTTTTTGGTCAAGTATTTGACATAATTACACTGGTAGATATGATGATGAAAAACACATAAAACTTAGCGAAAACCACCAGATTAATAATATCTTTTCAGCTAAAAGAAAATTATTATTAACGTATATGAGGTCACACTAATAAAACAAATAAATTTAACAACATTTATTATAATAAAATACAATTTGGGTACATTGTTTAATAAATTAAATTCACCGTATAAACAAATACAAGAATTGACTCTCTATGAGTAAAAACAGTTCAAAAGAAACAATAAATAAACAAAAAGACAATTGCAGTTTATTTTTTAAAGAAAGAATGCATGGCTCAGGTTAGCCAAAATGGAATGAACAACTGAAAATACCCGTCATAAAAGATGATGTTAAGTTATTTGTTCCTTATTTACCATAGTTTTCAAAGAAATCAAAGTTTTTACATAATTTTTTATTTTTCTCTGTGGTAAAGATATTTATATATAATTTATATGAATATATTTACAAAGTTAGTATAGGTAGTAAGATTTATAATTATTTTGAATCAGCAAATGTTACTAATGAGGTTGTTTGGATGATGGAAGTGGAGGGAATCCTCCCCTTTTGTCATCTAAACAACCTTATCATCATAATTTTTTGATGGAAAGAAAAACAAACAATTTTGATACATTTCTAATAAATTCACACACCACATTTTTCAAACTTTTCCTAACTTTGACCTAAAAATTGTTTTTTGGTCAAAAAAACTTTGACCTAAAAATTGTTTTTTGGTCAAGTATTTGACATAATTACACTTGGTAGATATGATGATGAAAAACACACATAAACTTAGCGAAAACCACTTAAGAGGTCTTATAAACACCTAAAATGGATAATTCAGGTGACATCTCAGTTTTGGATTTTTTTGTATAAATGAGGATAAGTAAAAATAAAAGGATTGAATCTTTTCAATAAATAAGGAGCTATCAACTCCCTCATTAATGAAAATAAAATGAGGGACAAAGAAAAATTATTTTCTGAGAGCCAGAGTTTTGATCTCAGACTAAGACCCTGCAAGTTCAGTCTGATCAGACATAGAATGGGTCTCCACCTTTATTTCATATTCCTCAACAAATTTCTCTAAATAATCCACAAACTCTTTTTGATCGGGATCACTTAAATCAAAATCTTTCATATCAAGTGCTTCGTATTTTATTTCATTAGACTGGTTAGGTGGTTCAGTGTTTTCAGATTGAGGATTATCACCGACCCCTGTAGCCATGCTATCCACATTCTCGGCAGTAGCTCTATCACCAGTACTTTCAGATTTGACACCCCCCTCTTGCTTAAACCTTTTCTGAGCTCTCTTTAACTCTAATTGTTTCTTCCTATATTCTTTATCCAACCAAGGGAAAACACATAAAATTTCATTACTTATAGCTTCTTTATTTTCTTTGATAGAAGGGCAAGGATTGATAATATTTTTAATGTAAGGTTTAGGGGTAGTGATATCACAGGACGGGTCCATGGCTCTGTCACTAATAACTTGACACCTGTGTTGAAAGTTAGGATCAGGAACAAGTACACCTTTTCCTTCATCAACGAGCTCTTCAGGTAGCCTCAGCATGTCAATAAATCTTCCTATTTTTGCTTTCATTTTAATGTCATACTGTAAAGGGGGTCTGTAACGAGGGAAAAGCTGAGCCCACTCAGCAGTCGGAAGTCTTAGGTAATACAAATGCTTTCCGGACTCATCAGAGAATGGTATTAAACATCCTAACTGAACTTTACCGTTATTTGTAACAATTCTTCTAGCTATGCCTATTCTCTTTTTCTCTTTCATAGCATCAATAAGAGCATAAAGTTTACATTGAGAAAATTTACTTTTATCTTTTGGTATGACAGCATATATATCCTCACCCACATGAACCGTAGGATTGATAAAACTGCATGGAGCAAACATAAAAATTTTAAATGACGGAGGTCCTGACTTTCTTTTAATAGACTCCATATCGGCAGAACTGAATTTGACTTTGGTATCACCAAACATAGCAATGTTAATAACATCTTGAGGATCAATGGATCTGAGAGAGCCGGTATCAGCATCCAGTTTCTCTAGCACAGACTGTGATGAAGCCTCTATGTCCATACTCTCTTCGACCCTCTCAGTATCTAATGAAGTCTTGTTAACCCAGTTAGTAAAGCGTTGAGACTCAGATGTGACTTTGATCCAACCAACAGGTATTTTAATTTTAGATCCGATCTCTAAATCAACATTATAAACTCTTCTGGTTTTTCTTTTCTTTTCAAAATATTTTATTGAGTCTTCGAGTTCATCAAGAGAAACTATTAGAGGGTCATCAAGCTTTTTAAATAGATTAAGAAGAGGTTGTAAGCTTACAGGCTGGTCATCAGAATCCGTATCAATTTCCGGACCGAAAACACATAGTTTCACTTTGTCTTGATTCATCAAATTAGATATGGTGTACAGCATGTTTTCATTGTAGTCTAGTTTCGACTTAAACTCGGATATAATAACTATCTGCTTCATTTTATACTTTTTCCCTTGAGATCCCCTCCTTAGATACTCTAAAGCAACAATCATAGGCACGACCCAATCAGAAACGTAGCCTTTGCATTGCGTTAACTTCTCCACCAGCTCTATAGTGGCGAAGCTCGGCTTACCAAAGCCGTACAGTTCCTCAATATTGGAATACTTCTCTTCGTTCTGTTCGGCTAAATAGTTATTGGTTTTATCAGAACCGAACAGCAATATAGCTAGTTCGTCACTGTCTTCAGAAAACATTTTCCTTAAAATTAACCTGACCAAACACCGCTTGGACCTGGGGAAGAATCCATCCTCATCCAGACAAAGTTTCCTACAGCCCACGTCAAACAAAATAACACTCCCGATCCGATTCATTTTCCTCGCCAATTAACAATATTCTTAATAATATTTTAACAAATACTGATTTTAAATGTATTACACTTGAATAATTTTAACAAATATATAAATAAACTTAACAACGAAACAAGGAACAAACATGATTAGTGATAAGCGCCTAGGAGTTTGAATTTGCCGCTTTTTTACTCAATTTCGCCATTTTTATAATTAAAAGCGAAACTAAAAAAAGATTTAAATTTCATCAGTTCACAAAATCCAAATTTATTTTAAAGAATCTCTTTTAAAAAAATCGCTAATGTAAATTTTGCAGGATTTGACATAGGGGAATTTGAACATTGAAGGGAGTTCAATCGTCTAATCCAATATCCGTTTCAGGAGTGTCTTATCACAAAAAGGTGATCTTTGGGGTTAAAACTGACCTTTCCAGTCACAGGACGAGTGAAGCGAATCTGAAGATATTCTAAACAATAAATTTGGCATATTTTCGTATTCTGAGGACGAGCGAAGCGAGACCGAAAAGCCCTTTATTCAAATGTACTATTAATAGTAAAAACAGTAAAAAATTATAACCACGTCTCTATTATTAAACATATTCTGGGTCATAACAAGACAGAAGTAATCAATCTTACCATAAAATTTATTTAAGGGAGAAATAATAGTTATTTATTCCCCTGAGCTATTAGTTGTTTCTTAAAGCGAAAACAGAGTGATCCAATGATTTTAACTCCCGAGGCGATGCTGAGAAAAGATAATTAGTGCGAGGGAAAAAGATCTTTTAACAATTTCATTTCGTAAAGAGCTAAATTCAGAGAACCACCATATTTTCCATAGTACATGAATAGTAATAGACTTGTTATGGTATTAAGTTCACCATAAGTTGTCTATTATATGCTAAGAAATAGGTTTTTATTTGTTAAAAAGATTTAAGGGTAAGACATTAAAAAAAGATGCAAGATGTTCCTTGAGTCTGGCAAATGACCTCCTAGTACCTACTCAACACGCTACGCATTTAACTTTTAGAGGTTAACTCAATCTGGGTTTCATAGATTTATTTTGTTTTTGGTTAAAATGTCACTACACCATCCTGGTGATAGTAGTTATTTCTAGTTCATCGTTAGAATCTTATCAAATTTATAGGTTTTATTTATATTTTAAAGAATAAATACTCACTTTTAATTTTTTTATGTTTAAGTTAAATTGATCATTGTTTTTTGTGTTTGTTGTTGTATAACTTTGATTTTAACGAAGTGTCCGTTCGTCATGAGTGACCAGAAATTTGCTATGGGTGTGAGTTATCACAATGAACGCAAGATCTCAAACCTTTGAATTGGTTTGTACAGTTTATTATTCAATATAATAATAATGAGATGATGGGAAGCCATAAACAGTGAGCTCCTGCTGATATATGCAACGTCAGGATATCTTGCTGTTTGTGTTGTTTACCTTGAGTTTATTTGTGGGAGAATTAGAAATATAGCCAATTAAGGAAACATTTTTGTTATATATTTCTAATATATGCATTGTAATGATTAATTAAAATGATAACAATTTTTTTTATGTTGTTATCTGTAAGACTAACAGAATAGTTTTAGTAGGTTATTGTGAGGTTTCCTAAGCTTGTATAATAAGGTCTGAGCCCAGCTGGTACTCAGGTTATAATCAAGTAAAGCATATTTAGTACATTCACACACACTTTAAATCCAATATCTAAATACGGTAACATATGCTGTATAAACCTTGCAGAGGAAATCCAGTCAGATACGTTAGAACTAGAGAGATGGAATCTAAATGGATCCCCCAATATGTTGTATGTACCTTCAGAGGTGATTGTATTTAATGGATAACCTTCTCGCCAAACTATTATTTTACTAAAATATTACTGTTTTTCATCTAATAACTTTTTGAATATTTTTTAGTGTAACTAATATTATGCAAAGAAATCACAATTTAATTGAATCTGTATTTGTTTTAAACTTCCTTATGTCCAAAAGTGACTTCACCATAAAAAATCTGATGTTTTAGTGGGATCTGTTATCACGTAATCTCACTCGATCAACTAAATAAATACGGTGCAAGAACCATATTGTATTAAATTTGTATGAAAACAATCACCTGTTATATACAGGTAAATAATTATCAATTCTTAGCAGTCCAAAGTTTCATTAAGCTTATGCTATTATTATATTGGTTGTAATGGCTTTAGCTGTAAATTATATTTATAAAAGTCATGCATTAAAAACTTTAATTTAAAAAAATGATCCAATCATGAACAACATAAGAAAGTGTTAATTTATACTATTTTCAAAAGAAGTATTGACTTGGGCCCTAGAGTCATACAGTGTTTAATAGGTATATGGTCATACTTTTCTAGCCGAGACTCTAAAACTAATGACATATTTCAGGTCCTTTGCATATTATAGTATTAACGTTCCGTTGCTAAAATTTTATTTCATGCATTTTCAAATATATTTATTTAGAACTATAATGGGATAAAATCAACAAGTTAACTCTCTGAAGTATTTCAGGCTGTCAAAACATCAGTATTATTAGGGTATAAAATTATAAATAAAACTAGGATTATAATTAGCTTTTAAGACAAGTTTATGTCCGCATGTTATAATTTTAATTTAACTTAATTATCCTCTTACTATCTGTCATCTTTAATATATGTATTGATGGAAAGTTAATGTTAAAAAACTAATAAGATAAGATAAGATTATGAGTACACATACTATGTGTATAGAAAATTAAAATTAATCTTAATGTTTGCAGGAAGTCGAGGGACACCAAGTTGATGAAGCAGTAGCAAGTATTTTCCATACCGTTTTATTTCATCGATCTTTGGGAAAGTTTTGTTATAAACAAGAAGGTAGCTATTCTGTGGGGACAGTAGGTTATGCTGATGTAGACTGTGATTTTATAGATTTTACTTATGTAAGTATTCCATTTTCTGTCTTTATTTGAAATACTTGAAATGTTACACTACTCGTTTAATGTTTAGCAACATTAACCCGTGACTGTCTGTTTTTTTTTTAGATTTTTTTGTTCTTTTTACAGATTTTTTGTCTTATTTAGAGGCCCCACTTTTTTTTGCTTATAATCCTTCATCTGAGGATTGGTGAACTCATTATTCTTTGTTGTCATGATTTCATTATTTATTTTATTGACTTGTGTGTCTTTTACAATCAAAATAAGTTAACCAAACAAATTTTGACCAGTTTGCATTGTCTAAAATGGAGTCTATTGTAAAAACTTTCTTGGAAAACATTTTTCCTTGTCTTTTTGTTGGTTTGTTTTTATCTGAATTCTGTTATATTGTTTAGGTCTGTTGTTCGTCTGATGATTTGGACAAAACACTTAAGAGAGAGATATCAGGATTTTCTGAAGCTTTAAGAGGGAATGACTGTCCAGGATCGGGTCAAATTTCATTAGAGTTTTTTCAAAAAAGGAGGACAAGATGGCCGTTCCCAGCAGAATGCATTCCTTGGGAAGTCTGGAACTTGCACCTAGATCTAAAGCGACTCAACAATGAGCATGGTGTGTTTGTGTTCCTGTTTTTATATTTATTTATAGTTCATTAACTTGAAATGTATAGGAAATTGGGAGGTTGAATTGGATTGATAGATAGGTTCGGTGATGAGCTAAATGACAAAAATATTGATAAATTCATGAAACATCTATCACTCTCTACCTTTTATTATTGCTTTGCACCTAATATTCAGAGTATATGGTTTAACAAGTCGATTCCTACAGAAAACTAGGTGTATACTATGTTCCCATTATCTGTTTTCCATAAAACTAATTTTTCACTACCCATTGACTTACCCTCATAAATTTGCCCGTCCATTTTAAAGCTGAAAAAATTTACTTTTATTCTATCAAGTTTATTTTATCAAATCATTTATCTGTATGTGCCATAAATAATTTATCATTATTATTATTTTTAGAGAGACAACTTTACAGAGAAAAAGTTGGTGAGATATTAACTGATAAGATTTTGTATGTAGCTGAATTTATGAACAGACATGATTATGTTCCAAAGATGCCCAACCAGTCTGAGCTGGATCTCATATTTGATACTTCATATCCAGATATTCAACCTTATTTATTTAAAGTAAGTGAAAATGTATTTCATATTATTAAAATTGTGTATCATGCTAGGTGGCTTTGAAATTCCACTTTTTATTGAGTACATAGCTAAACCTATTAATTGCAGTTAAATGCTGGCCCTTTAGCCTCCTATTCAGTTCACGGTTTCTGCCCCTCCGGCCGCTTAGCACCCTTATTGTTGTGGTTTTGTATAATTTGTTCTCACATGGTCTTTAGCCTTGGGTATGTCTAATTTTTAATTAGATTAGACCATATTGTTTAACTGTCCCCCTTGCCTTCTTTCCTAACTGTCCAAATGTCTAACACTCCGTGTTTGCCTAGAATAAACTGCATTAAAAACCATTAGAAAAAATTGAAGAACTCAAAACTAACTTTATTTCCATACTTTTACTGCATCTTCTTGAACACTTATTTGAAATTCAACCAATTTGATTTTATCGGTAAACAAGTTGTACACATTAAAAATTGTCATACAACCTTATATCTGCGTGTTACCTACTTGTTTTGACTTAAATCATTATTCTGTTTTCAGTTATCTTTTACTACTTCATCAAGCACATCCAGTACATCAGTGGGTTCTACTGTGAAAAAGTTGATAAAAGAAACTCTTTCTTTTTAATAGCATTACCTTCAAGTTTTGGGATCACAATGAAAAAGAAGAGAAAGCTTCAAGATGTAGGGTGTAAGTTGGTGTCTTTTAGTCCTGTTTTTCCTTCCTCTTTTTATTATTGTTATGGATAGTCAAAGAAATTACCATTTTCTTTGTAATATTAAATTTTAAACCATGTATATTTTAAAAATGCCAGGTTATAATTTTTTAAAAGTTTTTATTTATTTACAGAGTGTGCATCTTTTTTTTAATGAGAGAACCTACTTTATTTTTTAAATGTTATATATTTTATTGTTTTTATGTCATTATTTATTCTTATTAAAAAGACACTTATTTTTCTGAAAATATTATACTTAAAATAAATAAATTTAAAATAATGTTTTCAGGGTCTTTATTTCCTAAAGTACCTTTAGAGCATAAGATTAAAATTATTATAAATTTTTCTTATCTTTTAAGAAAATCTCTTCCACAAAATGGACTATACAGTTACAATAAATCCTCTAAAATTATGCAACAGCATCGTGTCTATTATTCATGACTCATTTTTTTAAACAAACATTAATTTAACGAGGTATAAATCATTAGAAGGTGTTAAGTTCTATTAGAAAACCTACCAGTATAATAAATTAAATATTCATTTTTTAACCCTGCGAGAGTTCCTCTTAAAAGATTACTTTTTGTCCCTATCTTCATCAAACCATTAAAATTATTTTTTTTGTGAAAAATAGCATCTAAAATAAAGGGAAATAAATGTATGCATAGAAGCAGCAGTGTGTAGATAACTATGTACACACAGTGTTTAAATCTATGTTTAGATTGTATTAAATTCACTAGTTAAATATGCTGTTAGAACTATGCAAAAAGAATCGATCCCCCTACTCTCTAACAGGGGAAGATTAAATCCAGTCCACTCTGAGGATACATATAGGCAATCATATGGGAAGGTTGTACTCTGTAAATAACTATTATTTCACTTAAATAACTCTGATTCTTACTAAATATCTTTCTTCTTTCTTTTATATTTTTTTTTAATTCCATGTTTATTACGTAAAGAAATCAAAATGTTTAAATATAAATATATATATCCATTTTCTTATACCTTGACTCTACGGGACACAATATTTTAGAGGGTTTCGTTGTGACATCATCATATTTGACCTACTAAAAAAAAACAAGGTGGATCATATGCAAATGCTGTATATTTAGTTGTTAAATTCTCTGTAATTATTGTTGGATACAGAGTTGTCAAAATACCAAGTAAAACTTAGCGACACTCCTTGAACCTAGCAGCCTGACAGTGTTCTTTACATTACTTCAGGCTAAAGGTCAGCTACCTCCTAAAAATTGTATTGGCTCTGATACTTGTAACAGTTATCGGTGTTTTTATATTTCTCCTTGTAAGTATTAAATATACCTTAAACAAGAAGCGCCATTCTCATAAGAATTATTATACTCATTTGATGAATTACTATTAAGATTTGAAGGCTCTCCTTATAAAAGTAACTGCTAAGCAAAATCTAAGAATGTGCTGTTAGGTCTCTAGCTAATCAGCACTTTTTTCTAATTTTAATCCAGTAGATTTTAAGCTTGATTTCGCCTTGTTAAAGCGATATTTTCAATTTTAAACCTACTTTTCAAATTGAAACCCTATTGAAACATCTGCAAAATTGAAACTGGGCTCAAAATAATTATTGTCTTGGATTAAAGTAGTATATTGTGCAACTAGACTGTGAAGTGAGTGTTTTCTTACTGTTGAGCAAAGCAAGACAGTAAATATTGCTAAGGTTAAGGAAAAACTAATTTTACAATCAGGTAGCATATGCTATTTTTTCAGAGGTAGGTGACAATAGGAAAAAAACAAAATTTTTAATTAAGAGAAAATTTAATTTTTGACTCACTACTTTTGTGTTTCCCTAAACAAATCACTGCCATTACTTTCACATTCCATTCTATCCTACAAATGAAAAATAAAAAATATTGACTTTTTGAAAACTTTAAAAAGCTCAAAACTTTGCTCCACAAAATGAATCATGAACCTATAATTTAAGCAAGAAACAGAATGTAGAGCAAAGAAGCATGCATTTCAAAGGAAATTCACCTGGCTTCCTATGAAGTCGGCAAATTTTTATTTTTTTTATTTGGTTGCTTAAAGTGCTTCTAACATAATTTTACTAAACTGCACTAAAAATTTGGATTAAAAATATAAATTTTCTAAAAAAAATGATGTCGTTTCTTATGCTTGGATGTGGGACTTTAGATTCTTAAGCCATCTCCGAATTCACTGGCCTAATGCGTCACTGTAAAATATTGGGCTCACAAGTATATTATGTGTACTATATTAATTTGCCTTTTATAGATTTCCTGGTTATTTTGCCTGGTTTCATTAAATCATAAGATTTTTTGGGGTTTTTTGGTTTCTTTAACTACTTCTAAATTTTTAATCTAACAGATAAAACTCCACCTTATTTAAATTGTTTGTCCTCTTATCCATATTTAATTTTTCATTTTTTAACTTTTGGTCTCCTAAAGTGGTCGTATAGATTCAGGACCAGTTTTAATCAATTCAAAATAAAAATTATATGGACCTTCACATTTTTTCCTGGCAAAAAAATTGAATCCTTAATTTTACTATTTTTAAAAAGTTTACTGGCTCATTAAAACAAATCAATGTTTTCATATATACCTGGTCAAAAATAGGGTTAGTGTCCTTGCCAAGATTGATTTTCGTACCAAAGTTAATTAAAAATATTACATATAATATTTATATATTATATATTAATATATTATAATATATATATATATATAATATATATATATATATATATAATATATATATATATATATATATTCAAAGGAAATTGAAAATTGTAAGGAAAGAACGTATACAATACTAATGATGATGTAAACAAAAATAAATGTTTCATCAACCTTTCCAAGTAATTTGTCTTCTTCTAAACCTTATATTTGGATTATTTGGTTATTCTTGCCATATTAAATGAGCAATTGTTAATTGAATTTTGATGTATTTTTATAGTTATTAAGTTTAAGTCAGCAAACACATTTTATCAATAAATATTTTATTTAACAAATAACTATAATATAAATTAAAACAATTCAAAATCCTACTAATACTTATTAAAATTATTTTTGTTGCAATTTTTAGAATAATTTTAGGAATAACATTTCAAAAGGAAATTTTGGGTACGGGGTACCTTAGAGCTTTTCCTCATTTTAATGGATTCACTATATTGATCAATACCTCTTCAGATTTGCTCTGCTCTTTCTCAAAATATGAGTAATATATAATTTCGAATACCCTTGGACTCGCTTTGCTTGTCCTTCAGCTGGAAAGAGAAGTTTTAATCCCAGCGGTTACCCATCCACCAACTGACCAAACGATTTTATAATTTTGGTCACCCATCCACCAAGTATTTATAATTTTGAACGATTCAAAATAACTTTTACATGAAATTCAATAGTAATTATACTATTGAAACTTGGCTCATTTGTTCACTACAAGCCTGCCTAATTTCTAATCATTCTGTTCATTTTTCCTTGTTTCATGAATTTTTAAAATCTATTGGGAGTTAATAATGACTGGTAATTATAGAAAAATTATTTTCTTAAAGAACAAAAGACTTAATTCTTGACTTTCGTTCCAACTTTCTTCTGTAAGCATACTGGGATCTATGGTGACAAACACAGTCACACATATATACACTATACACACAAATACATACAGATAACTTGGTAAAAACTACTCAGGAGGCCGTATAAACATCTGAAACAATAATTCAGGTGAGATGATGGTTTCGGATTTCGGTACAAACACAATACCCAAAGTGTAAATGAGGAAAAGTAAACAATTATTTTTAACTATAAAATATACAAAAAAAAAAAAACATTGTAAACACACACAACTAACTGGTAGTTAAAGTTTTATAAATATGTAGCCCTTAAATTTTGTGTGGTGAGATATGACTGGAACGAGGTAGATAGATCTAGGAAAAAGATGCTTAAGGTCTATTGATAGACCGTCAATAGGATCATTTTTATTAAATGCTCGATCCAATATCTAGCCTACTTCTTTTACTACTATCTAGACATATGTACTCTACGTCAACAATGTTACTTATATCTCATTTTTATCAGTTATCTTCATCCATTATATCCGAACGGCCCCAGTTGTTTAATTGTCCTTTGACAGCATTGGTTAAAGGTGGGATGTAAATCCTAGGTAGTAGGAATGTTGATAGATTAAAGAGATCCAGAAAAACTTTGTATCTGTCACTAAAAAATAATAAAAAATTATATATGTTGTATATCATATTTCCATAAATTATTAATAAGATTTCAATATATGCTTTATAACCTGAGCAGTAGTGTCACAACTTGTTAATAATTTTTCAGAAATATAAAAAGAAAATGTGCTGAAATTAGCATGAATTGAGCTTCAAATGAGTGCAAATAATGCTGTGTTGTTTATTGTATAATCTAAGGGATAAATATGAGCATTTTCTTTGAAAAATTAAATAACAAGTTGTGACGCTACTGCTCAGGTTATTAAGCATGTATTGGAAACTTTAACAAAAAATGAATTGATGACCAATTAAGCACGCATTTCAAAGAAAATACGCCCGGTTTGCGGAGACCCCAGACTTTTTTATTACTAATCTAATAGGACGAGAGAATTTAAAAGAATTATCAGTAATCAGTCGCAACAACATGCTGGATGAAATGTCATCAACTTGTGGACCAAAACTTCAGAGTCATTCAGGTAGTTCGTCATTAAAAAGTAGAAACAACAAAGGGCCTAATATACTACCCTGAGGCTCTCTGCTACTAGTTAAGAATTTTTTAGATTTCTCTTGTCTAACAATAACTTAAAAAGAGCGGTTTAAAAGGAAGGATTTTAACGTTTTAACTATACAAAAATAACACCTCTCTAGTACCTATTCTATTATAGAATGGCCCAAAATGTCTAGGTATATAATAGGCCCAAAATTTTCTATGCAGTGGGAAATTTGTTCTTGCCAATTGGAATAAGAATATGTAGCAATGCTTATGAGCATACATCGGATGAGAAGCATTGTTGATGGACCAAAGAAAGAAACAAGTAAAATACCTCAAGGTTGACCGAAGATACTGGTAGCCGGACGAGCCCCCTGTGCCCAGATTCTGAGATCCAATCATTCTTTGCACCATTATTACGTGGTTGTCTATAAACACATTTATAATTAATTAAAAGTATTATTTTTGGAAAATATACTTTTTCATTAAATTAATTTTTGTATGGTGGAACTTAATTCTTTAAGTTAAATATAAGAGGAGGATAAATTATAAATCACTGAAGGAGGGATGTTTTGTGGTTGGGCTGATCTTAGTTAAATTACTGAAGGTAGGAAACCATGCTATTGGTTTAACAGGTTCTTTAAAGAAGAACTCTGCTCCTCTATCCTCACTGATCCCCAAAATCTTCTACACTATAATAGATTGAATAAAGCAACACTGTTTGGTTCGATCAAATCAGATAGGTGGATGAATCATCTGACGTTTAAAATTAAACTTACATCTCCACTTGGTAATTAAAGAATCTATGTCCATCAGCGCCGTTAGTATTTGGTGGGGTAAACTAAATCTGGGTTCGTCTCTGTAGAAAGTAATCATGATGGCTCCTTGTAAAGCTTTGTGAGTAAATCTTCGCTCGCCTCGCTTAATCAGAGTTTCGTGTATTTGAGGGTCTAAAACTGAATCAAATATGGCCTTTTTCTTGGCATGATCATTTAGTAGGAACGTTCTCTCTGACTCTTTTTCATTTGTCTGAAATAAACAAAATTTTATTAATTTATAATAAGCCAATGCGTTACTTTTATGTGTTTCGATTATTCTTTGAAATGAAAGGTTTAGGTAGTATATACAAGAATCGGAAAACCCCCAAAAACGCTCATTTGAGCTCCCAGTTAATTTAAATTTAATTTTAAAATAGTTGAAGAGTAACAAAAAAGGCGAAACATAAAACTAATCTTTGACGATAATATAGTTATTTTTTAATATTTTTCAACTCTTTAATCGTATAGATGGTATTTTTTTAAATTAAAAATGTGACTAACGTCTTAAAGATGGAGTTAAAACTGAATAAATAAAATAAACTGATCACAAAATATCCAATATTACTTTTTTTAATGAATGCACGTGTGTATTCCTATTTTGTACCTTACTTAGATAGGAAAAACAATGTGTTGGCATTCAAAATCTAAAAACGGTTGCAGGGTAAAAATCTAACACTTTACACCAAGTCTGTATGTTTGTGTGTGTGTGTGTCTATCATCGCAGCTACCAGTGTGTTTATGCTAGGCTTGTACCTAGTACAAAAATTTATCTTTAGGTCTAGTTGTGCTACTCAGAAAATTACGTTTCTCTATGTCGTCATCGGACCAATTTTAAATTTGACTCGCATGTTGATCTATAATATAAAACCTAAAAATGGTTATATTGATGTCAAGGGCATTGATATCAATGCCCTTACCTTGCACTATACTTTATAGGCTTAATAGCCTATGAAGGCTACATACTACAGCATAATAAGGCTGTAGCAATAATAGACAGTAAATACAGCCTAATAGGTTGTAATATAGATTTATAGGCCCTTGCGGCCTATAAGAGTGAACACATCATATCATGGGCGTCCGCAGGATTTTTTCTTTGACCTCCCCTTTGACCAGGGTAGGTCAAAGCTGCCAAGTTCAGTAATCAATAATGTGCTGCGGGTTTAGTTTTTAGCACCCTTCGACAAAAGTCAGAGATAAGAGTCCAGCAAACCACAGGAGTGGGAATTTCTAAAATAAATGTTTATGTATTAATAAACAGGGCTTAATAATATATTATGGGCTTAAATATACTGGGCTGTATATTTAGGGCTTAAATAATATTTTAATTCATTTAGACCTTTAGCGAGCGAAGCGTGCTCCTTCAAACATATTATTTTATAAACTTTACTAGCGAAGTAAACCTCTATTTCTATACATTATTTTTAATTTTAACAATCCAGCAAGCGAAGCATGCTCATTTTACGTATCTTGCAATATACTTTAGCAATCTTGTGAGCGATGTGAGCCTCTTTTCCTTCATTTCTTCTTTTAGAGCCAAGCTATCTTCGTTTAGTCATTAAATTATTTTTCAATATCCTTTGAAGCCAGTGAAGCGAGCCGCTTGGTAATTATCCGCATTTGGTGTATTCTTTTGATGTGAGTTCCTGATGCTAGGTATTACCAGTTTAACTATATTTCGAAATATTTTTTTTATAAAAAATTAAGTTATTTTTATGAAAATATCCAAGACAATAACCAATAAATTTTTGCTTATACGCAGTGCAGGTCAATCTAACCTTTCCGACCTCCCAGAGGGGGTCAAGTGACCCGTTTGATCCCCCCCCCCGGGGACGCCTATGCATCATATGCATCAAGGTTTATTGAAGAACCTAATACCAACCATAATGGCATCGTATTGCTGTTGTAATAACATGTTCACGTTTTGGGTATACTTTCCCCAAAAGTCAAATTTGTTAACTTCTAAACCGGGTGTCCTTTCTAACCATCTTTCTACCAAGTCGGCAAGCGAGGGTTCTTGTTCTGATACAGCTATAGCATCCATGGCTCCTTCGTCTTTACCAAATACACACTGGTAGTTCTGATTGAATTGCACTCGATTTTCCTGAAAACAATCAGCGTTTAATTGAATATGAACGACAAAACGTATCGGCAGAGGATAAGATATGAAAAGAACGATTGCTAAGATTGTGAAACTAGATTCTAAAACCAATTTAAACAAGGAAAACAAAATCCAATTACTCATGTATATTAATAAAGAAGAATGATTAAAAATCATCTATTAAACCCCTTTGGAGCAAACTTTAGAACTTAGTATTATAGTAAATTTATATATAAGTGTATTTAAACTTCTCACAATAGTGAAAAATTATTCTGGACTTACCGTAATGATAAGCCATTGCAAAAGATTATATAGGACTTCCCATAGCATTCGTAATAGCAAAATGATTATACGGGACTTCTCAAAGCTATTCGTTATTGCAAATGATTATACGGGACCTCTCTCAGCTGTTCGAAATAGCAAATAATTATACGGGAACTATACAATAGTTAGTAATTAGGGAGAGGTGATACATAACCTAGCAAGTAGGTCACGTTGTTAGCTCTTAGATAGGAGATAGTGTTCAACCTTACGAGTCCAAGCGAAGACAGGTTTTGTCTAATTTGCAGAAGAGCTGTGACTTTTTAAGTACAGAAACAACTAGAAACAGCACGCAGCTAAGCTTCATGTTGTTGCAACAACAAAACAACAGCTTCTGCAGGGCTAAGCTTTCCTACTCGTCAAACCATAAAGCCAAAATTTGTAACTATGAATTTTCTTAATCTTTTATCTATGGTGCTTTCTGTGTTAATGTCGTCTACTCACTATATAATTTTAGTTGGATCTTTTCTGTCTTGTTTGTCTAAGGTTCTATAACTACTTAAGCGAAAGGAGAACACAACATGTCAAAAAGTTTCCCTTTCGCTAAGAAACCTAATAGTAATTAGGGAGTGGTGATAGATCATCTTGCAAATAGGCACTTCTTTTTGATCTACAATGTCAAAAGGGTTTAGTACTTGAAACCTTTTGACATTCTTTCTCCTTTTGGGTAAAAACTTAGAGCCTTTGTCAAGCAGAGGTGCGTTTTACGACTTTAGCAGTGACATTATCGAAAGCACTCTCCGCATCGAAGAAAATTGCTTCAGTATAATTCTTATTGTTTATTTCCTTTAAATTTGTTTAACCAGGGAGTGTAGTGTCTCATCACCTTTGCCCTTCTGGAACGCTGGTCATTATGATTTGGTTTGTATTTTTGAATATTATCCAGGAGATAATTTCGTCCATCAGTGTAACTTCAGTTCTATCAAAAAGTAATAAAAACTATTATTATTTTTATAGAAATAAGTTTTATTATCTTCTGGATAATAGAGAAGATAACAAAACTTATTTCTATAAAAATAATAATAGTTTTTATTATTTTTTGATAGAACTGAAGTTAGACTGATGGAACGAAATTATTTGGATGATGTATAGTCATCTTTGCCTTTCTTAGGGATATTTATAACCAAATCCAATGTAAAGACGAACAGAGTTGGAACTTGGGGCAAATTTAAAAGTGTTGTAAATTACTTTAATCATATATTGTTATTTTGTTAAACGATTTACCTGTTTCATTCCTAATTTGTTTTCAATTAATCTAAACTGCATACTTTGGAATCCTGACGCTGGACATAGATACCCTCTGAACTCCATAAAATCATGCGGTGTCATTGTTTCTAATATCATAACTTGATCTACAAGAAGCTAAAACAAAACCAACGACTTTAAAATATAATCTGCAATGCAAAAGGTCATTAGAGACGAGTGTTTGCTGGAAAAGTGTAATAGTTGGCATGAATAAAGCCAGATATCCCTTTATGTTAGGACCCGGCCAGATTACGATAAAAATGTATGCGTTTTTATTCACTACGGCGTATCTTTTAATTCGTTTGAAATCCAAGAGTTGGTAGGACTTAGATAGACCTGTGATTGATAAAAGAAAGGAGTAAAGGAAATAAGGAGGAAGTTGTAGGGTTTCATTATTGTTTCCACCGCAACGGAGAGGTGAGGGAAATTAGTTAAGTCCCTCAATTTACGCCTTATAGGATTGAGCTGTAAATTAACGCCTCTAAAATCTACTGTAAATTAAAAAATAGGGATGAACTGGGATATGTGGCGTAATCTGTTTGTAAGCTGGTTTGCTTCATTGGGTTTTTGCTAGAGCACTGGACTTAATGATTTAATGTTGTAGGCTGGAGTCTCATTGAGGCAGTTTACTTTTTACCCTCCATTTTATCGTATTACCACCTAAAATAAAACGATTTTTATCTCCAAACGACTTCTTTTGCTCTGATACGAATTTTAAGCTAATATTTGTTGGCACCTTAATACATTTTAGGGGAGAAGCCCCCCTTCCTCAAAAAATGCAATGATTCGTGGGTACTACAATCATAAAGAAATGGTTGAGGAAGGGTAGTTAGACATCGAACGCTTGATTTTGGAGCCAGGTTTTCTTTCACAGCTTTTTCACCGGGGGAAGTGGGGAACCTCTGAATTCTAGGGGTAAATATACCTTAATGTTTAATAAAAAAACACAC
This sequence comes from Microvelia longipes, assembly GCA_018340805.1. Lineage (NCBI taxonomy): Eukaryota > Metazoa > Arthropoda > Insecta > Hemiptera > Veliidae > Microvelia > Microvelia longipes. Next base: position 27,430,139 of record JACMZG010001893.1, on the reverse strand, counting down.
TAAAATTAAAAACAATTAATATATTGTCAACCACAATAGTATACAAAAAATTATAACTGACTGGTTTCGACTTTACGTCATCACCAGAGTGAGACAATACATTAATTCCAGTGTGTTTTTTATTAAATATCATGGCAAGTCTATTCCACGAAATCTCCATCAAAAGAACCAATGGATAAATACACCGTTCGGTGATCAAAAGAGAGGTTCAAAGTTCTCCCATCATATAAAATCAAGTAAAACTTGATTACAAGAAAAATATTTATATTTATATACTTATTTCAATAAAAGTAACAAAAAATATTAAAAAAACTAAATACATACACTACATACAACTAAATACAGTACACTTTTTAAAAATAGTTAAAATTGCGCATAAGTAACACATAACATGTGCATTATCTGTTACAATAACAATTTAAATTTTTAGAAAACATTTGATTTGTTTTCTAACTTATCTGTTAAATAACTTAACTTGCCAAATATAGCTCTTACAAAACCCTTCATATATAATTTTTATCTGGCCGAAGGGTGCTTTTATTTTAAGTTTTATATACCCATGCAATGGAGATAGCATTTATCGGAATACACAGACCCGCTTTCACAATACTTCATGTAAATCCTGCATAATAGCACTACTTTGATTCATAATTAAATTTTTATATAGCAACAAAAGGAAATTTTATTTATATTTGATCTGCGAGATGGAAATTTAATTAAAATGTCTAAAATGCATTAAACTGTCCTTTAAATCAAACTAACTTTAAACTCTGCTTAAAGTCCTTATGAACTTCACTTTCAGGAATATTTTTTTGTTACACAGAGGGCCGTAGACTAGAGGGGATATATTTAATTTTTCCTCTCTAGGGGTATCCTGAATTAATAAAATAATTTACCTTTAAAATTAAAACTATTCTGCTTAAACGTTTGTGTATTTCCAGTGTGCTTGATTCATCTAAACCCTGCAAAAACATTCGTTTCATATCAAAATTCGTTCATACAAAAATTATTGTTTTTTAATAAAAATAAATCATCATTTATTTGAATTAAAGATGAAGCTGGTAGCAGCAGTGTACACACGAAATCCTACCCAGGTTATCTTTGTCCAACTGTCTACATTCGAGGGCATAGAGATATAAGGCCCGTCTACAATCTTAAGTTAAGTTAGGAAGAATCGAAGAAGTGAAGAATTCCTCAGGAAGAATCGAAGAAGTGAAGAATTTTTCACTTAGAACAAACTATTTTGAAATTCCCGCTCTTTAGACTTAGAGATCCGTAAACACGTCTACAACCTCTGAGTTGTTAAGTCAAGTTTTAAAGTTACAATTACGCATATAGCTGTATTTAGACTACTTTTCTTCCTACCGTCTACACACATTTTATTTATTTACTTATTGTAACAACGAGCAGAGCTCAATAACAATTTTAATACAATTTAAATAAACATAAACTACTTTTCTTTCTACCGTCAACACACATTTTATTAATTTATTTATGGTAACAACGAGCAGAGCTCAATAACAATTTTAATACAATTTAAATAACCATTGCTTTTTCAATGATCTTTCCTTCCATTTTTTAAAGAATTTTTGCAAATATTTTTTTAATTTACTTCTAAAATCGACCGTGTTTTATTTATTTTAATTAATAAATAAAATTAAAATGGATGAGGTAATTGTTGGGAGCGTTATTTTCCTTATCTCTAGTATGTCTACAGACGTAGGAACCTCATCCATTTCAAAAACTGTATAATTCAAAAATAAGAAAAAAATATATATTATATAAAAAATATTCAAACAACAAAACAATCACATATTCAATAATCACATATTCAAACAACAACAATCAAAACAATCACATCACATCGTTTACAAAATATTGTAATCATTCAAAAACAGATAACGTAGTACATTCTTCTTTAAGTAACTTATAAAAAACCATTCTTATGGTTTTCTTAAGTCAAAAGAGCGGGAAAAAGAATTATTTAAGAAGAAAAAGAGATTTTGAAAAATTCTTCACTTCTTCAATTCTTCCTAACTTAACTTAAGATTGTAGACGGGCCTATATACTAAAGGGGGCATGGCCTATCTTAATACATTAAGATGCCTGAAACATCTTTTTGGGGCTCTATGGACTTTGTGTATATTGTTTGTGTTTTTATTTGAATCTACAGCTACTGAAAAAGAAGCTGTTGTTTTCTTTTCTTTATTTGATTTTATTGATAGTCGTAGGTGGTCAGGTTTATCTTTTCGAATTTTCAAAATTCAACCAAAAGGGCCCCTCTAGTAATAATATCTCTATGATTGAGGTAACTTTTTCGATGTTTCAAAATTCAATCAATTACTAGAGGAACCCTAGTAATAATATGGCTATGGGGTTAAAAAAATATTAACCTGTACAAAAAATTTTTTAATCAATTCTAAATAGTCCAAATTAGCATTTAAAGTAGGGAAGGAGAAATTGGATGAGAGAGTGGTTTTAAAACATAAGGCCAAAATAGCGTAGCTACCGTTTCACAAGGACAGTAGAGGAGGGTAGGACAACGTTGTCCTAGATTGAGTATAAATTTTGGGAGAAGCCACACGGAGAGCATAAATAGGCATGGGACAACTTGTCCCTTATAGAATTTAAAAGTATTGGAGAAGCGTATAAAGTTTGAGTTTTTCACTTTAAAGATCCAACAAACTATGTCTACAGACTTTAATTCTAGTATTTTTTTATTTTCTTAGGATTCATAACTTTATAACCGTAAACAAGGTAAGAATAACATTATATATGTACAATTAACTACTACACAATAATAAAGAAGAGAGTGAACTTTACTGGACATGTTTATAACTTGATGATAGGAAGGGTGCAGTAATGGTACGGTGACCGAGGGGGAGTAACGGTGTGGGTTGGCGACACTATTTTACATAGTAAAAATCTGATATGTTTCTTCCGCTTTATTGAAGTTCCTTGAAAGAAGCCCATAAATTTTTTGTTTTTCACTCCTATTGTTATATTCGCTTAATGTCTACATTAAAGTGATGTAGAAATTCATACAGTAGGGGTGGGGGCGCGGGACACAGTGGTCTAACTCCCCCGAAATAAGCTGCTTTAGATGGACCTGCCCTAAGTTCACCCTTTCTCCGCTAGTGGCGAGTCAGTTGACCTTGTACCCTATATATAAAATAATTATTTCTTCAATTCTAAGGTTAAAATTATTTAAAAGGGTCTTTAACAATGTTAAAAATTGTATTAATTATTTCAAAGGTATAATTTTCATAAAATGTTATAAAATATAAACGCTGTGTTAATTTTAAAGTAGACCTGATATCGTGATAACCATGATTTGTAGACAAACATCAAACTGGGAAATTATAAATTTAATTTACGTCTTCGTTGTCTCATTCGTAACACACGTTATCCTATTTTCTAAAAAAATAGTCTTATAAGCTACTAAAAAAGAAAAAAGGCAATGAATAAGATAAAAATTGTCTTGTTTACATTTTTATAAACATAAATAGAAGTATCGATTTAAAACTGATAACAATAGTGATAAGGGGACAAGGTGAAAACTAGCGCTCGGTGCGGTAGTTGATGCAACTAATTCCTGTTTTTCTCGGAACCACCTAAAACCAGGGAGTTAGACCACTGTGTCCCCCCGCCAAACTGTATGAATTTCTACATCACTTTTCTACATACTTTAATCTTTGCTATTTTGTATTTATTTACTATTTTAGGATTCATAACTTAATAATGTTAAACAAGGTAAGAAATAACATTAAATACGTACAGCTAACCACTACACAATAATAAAGAAACAAAATTTGGCTCGACATGTTTATAACATAACGATAAGAGGGATGAAGTTGAGTTATGAGTTTCAATATAATATGAAACAGACGTTTTTAAATAACTATGTAAATGAGAATGAAAAATCCCATTTTAAAACGGGTAGAATTTAAACTCGTGGACAAAATTGGTGGTGGAGTTGCCTATAGGTCTTAAGTTATTACAACATAACTGCGATTGACTGGATTCAATCATTTGTGGTTATAAATATCTATCTCCAGACGGTATATGATGTGAAGGCCAAAAAAAGTTGCTTGGAGCAAAAAAAATTTTTTTGGGCAGCACCCCCTTAATTTGTAATGAGGGTTTACAAAAATTTGTTTGTTTAAAATAAAATATTAGAAAAAATCTATGAAAATCTGACTATAACAATAATTAAATGACTTCAACGTCTGGAGATAAAATCTTGTTTGCGCCTTGAGAGTGAATTGCTATTTTCCCCTTCGCAATAATTAGCTCCCTCGGATAGAAATCGGGAGTTAAATGCTTTGGTTCCTTCGCCTCTCCCCGAGAGCCGAATGGAACCAGGGTGTAAAGAATAGCAGTCCTCACACCTTCAGTGCATAAATAAACTATTGATAAGAAATTTATCATGAAAATTTATATTGTATGGAAACAAATAATAATCAAGCATCAAATACAAAATACAACTCTATACAATAAACAGGATAACACATTTTAGAGGCACTAACATTAACCCTTAAAAGGTTAAGGAAAAAATGGTACTAGACTTTCAGAAAAGGTCTCTCCCCCTTGGATGGTAAATCGACCCTTGTGAGTTCAAACTCACTGTTACTATTTTGGTAACTATTACCCAAATATGGTTATTTTGTTACTACTTATGGAAACTAATAACTAAATATGGTAATTTTGTTACTACTTTTGATAACTTTAAAAAGTTAAATAAAACATACCGTAATAAGGCATATTTTAAAAGCTACACTGAGTTCTAAGAAATTTGATCAAAACATATCTTTCTTATAGTTTTGAACAAAAATGTATAATATGTCAAACAATAGCTTTTTGGGAAACTATAGAAATATATTGACATAAGTATTAAATTTCTTAAAATTAAATGCAGTTTCTATAATAGGCTGTATTACGGTATGATCCAATTTAACTTTTCAAAGTTACCAAAATTGGCAAAAAAATAACCATTTTTTTAGTTTATAGTTACCAAAATAATAATGGTAAATTTGAACTCGCAAGAGTCAATTAATAGGAGTTAAGACCATTTTCGGAAGTCTAGAACCAGGGGTTTCCCTTATTGTAAAGAAATGAATGTTCCTGCATCTGTAATGTTTTGCCCAGTATATCTATAACAAAATTTTCCAATCATCTACTAATCCACCAAGTAAATCTTTCTGCAAAGGCCCGTCAAGGCCGCACGCGGTCTTTTGGCCTTAGTTACAATTGGACCTTCTACATTTTTATGTCACGCATGCATTGTCACCTGCAAGAGAAATAAAAAGCGCATCCTACATCTACAGATTCTCTTTGCTTGAAAACAAATAATGTGCTAAGAATATTGCTGTGTATTATGCTTAAGCTTAAACCAAAGAAATAATGTGCAAGAAACCATAGTTACCTCATACCATGCCATGCCTATCTATAAAATAATTAAAAAACTTACATAAGGAAATAGTTTTAATTTCACCTTATCCATACTGAAGAGAAGGCGAACGGAATCCAGTTCAAAAATAATCTGTTTAAACCATAATTCGTAAGCTGAAACAAACCATATTGGCTTAAAAGCATCTAAGGCAATCGCCATTCAGGCATTAAAGTACCTAAGGTAGTTAAGGACCTACATAGTCACTATTAGGTATTAGACAATCACTATTTAGGCTTTAAAGTATATTAGGAAATTATAATTTAGGCATTGAACTACCATAGGAAATCTTTAAATATTTATAAATGGATCTATGCTAACCACTATTTAGGCAATTAAAGGATTTATGCCAATAGCCATTTAGGCATTTTTCTTCCTAAGTAAATCACCATTTCTGCGCTAAATAATCCATGGTAACAACTATTTAGGCATTATATTGCCTTAAGAAATCACAATTGAGGCAATAAAAAATGTATGCTAACAACCATTTAGGCATTTTAATTCTTATGGAAATCACCATTTCTGCGCTAAATAATCTATGGTAACAAGTATTTAGGCATTATATTACCTTCGGCAATCACAATTAAGGCATTAAACAAAGTATGCTAACAACCATTTAGGCATTTTACTTCCCATGGAAATCCGCATTTCTGCGCTAAATAATCTATGGTAACAAGTGCTTAGGCATTTAACTTCCTAAGGAAATCACCATTTATTCACCAATAACCATGCATTATATTACCTATGCAAAATTTAGGTTTTATAGCACTAATGCCTAATATAATTGGATTTTAACATCTCTGGACCGGTTTCGCCATAACGCCATCATCAGCAGGTGGGGCAACACTGGAGCTCTCAACTAATAAAGTTGTATTATTGAATAGCTTCTAGTCTCAATGAGCACGAGGAGCCCTCTGAAGATGATTCGTGCTCATTGAGACTATAGAAGTTATTCACTGATATAACTTTATTAGTTGAGAGCTCGAGTGTTGCCCCGCCTGCTGATGATAAAGTTATGCCGAAACAGGTCCAGGGATGTTCATATCCAACAGCAAGTATGGACGGAAGCTGATTTTTTAATTGCTTCTTTAACATGCGGTAAATACAACCTTTTTAACTGACATGGTTTGCCTCCGTTGTCGTTTTAGTATAAGCACTCGATTTCTGCTCCGAGGTCCGGAGTTCGCAGCCTGGGCAATACTCTTAGTTTATTCGAATGATTTTGTAATGAAAGTGATTACGACTTTAAATAGTAATTTAGATTCAGCAGGGTCCTTTAATATAATTCTTATCTTTATATTTATGCTCTTAATTAAGCTTATGGCCAATCAGGGCCTTTTAGACCGAAAGGCCCTAAAATGGGAATAATCATTTTAGATTATTCCCAATTTAGAATACCAATTACCATTTAGAATAGTATAATGATAAGCCTAAATCTAGTGGATATATAAATATTTTAACATGGATCAAATAGAGTAGAATTTGTACAAAATCAACCTAAGCTAATATGGTTACGAATATTACCGTATGCTTTATGTAATTAAATATTTATTAAATGCTCGTCCACAAATATTTACTTTTGTTTATTTCATTTGATAAATGTTTAATAATCCTTTTTTATGGCCTAAAAAGTCCAAGATAAACAAATCTCCGACACTTGTATAAGCTAAAAAGATTTGACAAAACGAACAAACAAGTGTAAATTGAAAATATATTTATCAACAATAACAATTATTACTATAAAGATCATAAAAATAAAGATAAGAATTATTTTGTGTTGTTTAATTTTGTTTGAAAACGCTATTTATCGAACAAATTATCATATAAGTTTTGAACCTAGCTTAGACTCAGAAAAATCTAGTCTCTAACAGCTATAAGTTTCTATGATGCTTTAATGGTGATTGGTGATTGCATTAGATATGTGGACATATCAAACAAAATTCTGACACGAAGGTCCACAAGCCTCTTTGCAATGCTTGCTTTTTAAGCAATGCTTATAGTATAAGTCACGGATGTAATCAGTTGACAGCGTGGGAAAAAAATGAGAAAAAGCCAATGTGGTTAGTCCTGGATGTTAAACCACGCCCACGATTCCATATCGAATCAACCTCATTGCTTCAACACTATTCCTACGCTGTCGACTGATTATAACTTAGTGCTAAAGAATAATAAAATGCCTATGGTCTGACCAAATTGGTTTGGGGAATACTAAAAAGAAGATTCCTTAGCCTAAAAAGTTTTAGAAAATATAGATAATCTGTCTGCATTATATCTATATAGAATCAACTTAAACTCAAAGAAAAGGGGCTCCAGGGGCTCGGGGCACCCTGGAACTTTTCCTTGCCGTATTTGGTACGGTCATCAACACCACTTCAGATTAGTTTCGCTCAATCTCAGACAGTCAAATTATCAGTTTTATATTATATTAGGTAGTAGGTAAATTATATAGTATTATACAGGGTGGAGCAATTCACTTAAACCAACATTAAACCATTAAAATCATGGTAAACACATGGTCCTAGACTAACGAAAATGCTCTCTACCCCTAGTAAGTCGACCACCCTGAGTTCAAATTCACCAAAAAAAATTTGGTAATTATTACCCAAATGTGGTAATTTAATTACCACTTTACGTTTTTTATTAGTAACTTTTAAAAGTCAAATTAGACTATACCATGATATAGACTAATTTAGAAACTACATTATATTCTAAAAAATTTGATACTAATATCACAAAATTCCGGTAATTTTTCACCGAGCTATCGATCGACATACAAGACATAAATTATTACAGGCATTTTTGGAACAATGTGATTATTAAATTACCACATTTGGGTAATAATTACCAAATTTTTTTTGGTAAATTTGAACTTAGGGTGGTCGACTTACTAGGGGTAGAGACCATTTTCGTTAGTCTAGGACCATGCTTTAACCATTTTTTTAGGTTGGCGCATTTTGTTGTTCCAAACATGCCGGTAATAATTTATGTCTTGTATGTTGATCGATAGCTCGGTGAAAAATTACCGGAATTTTGTGATATTGTTATCAAATTTCTCAGGATATAATCTAGTTTCTAAATTAGTCTATATCATGGTGTAGTCCAATTTGACTTTTTAAAGTTACCAATAAAAAACGAAAAGAGGTAATTAAATTACCACACTTGGGTAATAATTACCAAAATTTTTTTGGTGAATTTGAACTCAGGGTGGTCGACTTACTAGGGGTAGAGACCATTTTTGTTAGTCTAGGACCATGTGTTCACCATGATTTTAATGGTTTAATGTTGGTTTAAGTGAATTGTTCCATCCTGTATAGGTATTTTATTATATTATATAGGTATATTAGGTATTATAGTAGGTATATTCGGTATTGTATTATGTAGGCTATAGGTATATAATATTATATTAGGTATTATAGCAGGTATATTATATCAGTTTAATTTTCAGCGGCTATCCAACCAGAAACTGTTCTCCTTCAATTTTACTTAAAATAAGCAATCTAACAAAAACCATAGTTATACAAACCTTATTAAAATTAAACATTGTATACATTTTTATTTATTATAATATTAATTTTTATTTATTTTATATGTTATTTGTATACATTTATTTTATTTATAAAGGGAAACAATTGCACTGAACTCTTAATTTTTTTTCGGTTTTTTAAAAATTTATTAAAAAACGTCATTCAATGAAAATGAAACTAATGATTATAATGAAATAGAGCTTGTCACATTTTTTGGTACTTTACAGAGGGGAACTAAAGTCCTACCTATAAATTTTGAACCGTGAGACACTTGGGGTACTTTTGGAGGGGTAGAGATGATTTCCAATAAGGATAATAAAAATTCAAAGGGTGAAAATAAAGAAGAATGAAAACCATACCATTCATTGGTTTGATCTAACCAGTTTGGTATGTAAATGTGACAATAGTTTAAAATAAATAAATATAAATTATGTTACCTTGATGAGTTACAATGAATAAATGCTCATCATGGACTGTAGCATTGTTCTCCACACTGAGCATGCGTTGAGCGTCTAATATTTTGTTAAGTTGTAAGTACTGGCCGTACATCATTCCTTCGTCTATTGGGGCATCTTGTAACCTACAACATATTAATGTTTACAGTTGACTATAGAGACCATTGATCTCTAATGACGCCCAAAGTCGATTTGCCATAAAAGGATTCAATCCGTTGAGGATAAAAAAAATTGAGAAGAATCCTTCGCAAAAAAAATTGTTTTTGACATATAACCTGTGTTTCAAGCCTTTTGCTATAACATTGATAGGGAATGTAAGTTGCTCCTATTCACCTATTTCACAAAATAATTCTGGAACGGTGGTCCGCATGTCGGGCAAATTGACTTCGGAATGTGTGTTTCCGTGCTTAACAAATCAATTTCTTGCTTAAGGTTCCGCTTTATGCTTTAAAACTTAAGCAGTCACTCAACTATCAAGCATTGCTCGTAACTCATTTTTTCAGTATTTTTCAAAGGAAATGCGCTAGGACCTTTAAAAAATCTAACCAAGAACCCAACTGAGCATTAAACTAGTGTTAATAATGGTGTGCGATGCCAATTTTATAGACATATTTTTGTATAGGCGACAGGATAATTGTGCGCATTTTCTTTGAAAAATACAGAAAAATAAGTTACGAGAAGTGCTTTGATAACTGCTAAAGTTATAAAGCATAAACATTCCAAAAGAAAAAAATTAGACCGACATGCGGACGATCGTGCCAGAATTTATTACTTACAGCTTGAGCAATAATTTTTTTACTTCTTGGTCAATGGCCATGGATTTTTCATAGGAAATACGGTAAAATGGATTTGTATGAAGACCTCAAATGTTGTGCGGGTTTGACATAGAAGGATGATTAATTTCCAGGTTATAAGAATAGCCAGTAAACTAAATTCACGCATTTATTTAAAAAAAATCAAGGACTTATTGGCAGAGAAATAGAAAAACTACTGCTCAGTCTAACTAAAAACCTTGAGTGAAAAATGAAATGTGAAGCAACACAGCATGCGTTCCTATTCAATTTCACCCCAAAAAGTGCATCTCCGCGAGTTCTTAACTTTAACGGAATTTACTTGGGAATATTAGTTCATAATTAATTAGAAGTTAGACTTGAAAATTAATTTTACAAGTGGTAACATCAAAAAGTTTTCAAAGTTAAACTACATCATAAACCGTGATAAAGCTGCGAAAAAATCTAGGGAGCCCTGTTTCGTTCATAGATATAGTTATGTCAGAAACAAAGAAAACACATGTAAGGTTATACTGGGAGGTAACTTTAGTTTTGAAGTACTTATAAGTAGTAGTACGAAGTAATAGTGACTGAAGTTTTTATTAGAGTTAAGTCGATTGTCTGTTAGCCCATATCCAAAGGGCCCGCTCCATCAGAGACTAGTCTTATATCTCAATTCTCGATTAGCGAGCTTTCAGGGCTTTTTCTGTAAACTAATTCGAAATAATAATTTATATAAAATAAACCGATAAATTTGCGGAAGATTATAGGGGAGAGGGACTTCTCATAAGAGTTCAAAATTATTGTTGTGACTATGTGTTTTATGAAATAAACGTTTTTGGCTATGTGGTTTCATTTAGGCGTTAAGATGGAAATCTCAGCATGTCTTTTAGATAGATAATTCCTTCACACTTTCGGCGTCGTATTGCGGAATAATTAAACTGTGTTCAACAAACCAGATAAATTTTCAAGTGCAGGGTCAGCCCTCTTGAAACTAAACAAAATTATATTTTAACGATATCTTTATTTCGTGAAAATGTAATCGCCTTTCACTTGTGATTAAAAAAAAGCAAGCACAAAACGGGTCATTTTGTGCTTTTTTTCCGTTTTCACACATTAAATTTTATCCTCTCTATTAGTGGACTCTAAATGATTCTGCTGGACCCAAGAGTCTGCAAATCACACTTGGCGTAACGTTTTAACGAGTTTCCAAAGAAAATGAGCTTATGAGGTTGGGGTCATAAAATTGTGAAGGTTAGAGAGAGGTGGCTTTTTGAAAATTTGAAAAGGGAGATAAATATATAACAATATTGATATTCTTGATCAATATATATGTATTGATCAAGAATATATATATAAAACTATACATAAAGATACCAAACATTTCCCATAAACACGCTGATAATTATCAGTTGCCAAGGAGTACTATAAAAACGGATAATGCAAAGGCTATAATATATATATATATATATATATATATAATATATATATATATATATATGTGTGTGTGTGTGTGTGTGTGTGTGTGTGTGTGTGTGTGTGTGTGTACGAGAGATTTTTTACATTGACTTTCTTAATGTCCTGAACCCTATTGTATGACTTTATTAATCCACAGAAATGGCTCGACAAAAATTCACAAATCCTCTATATTATAGGATATGGTTGAAATTCAAAGCACATACACTATTATGTTTGTACAACCAAAAAAGAAGTTTATGGTTTATTGCGATGTTATCGTTTGACATATATAAATTTATGCAAACAAATCCCGTTTTTTTTCGAAAATACATATTTGGAAAATCGCTAATATTGTGGAAGTTTGCCTCGTACAAAATTACTAATACTACGAACTGATACTTGACAACAGCTATGTGGTCGCGATCCTGCCACTGAGAAGCGCGGCGGCAGCCAAGCTGACCCCTGCGGCGACGCTGCGTAGTGGTCAAAAGGCCGAAGGCCTTTTTGTAATTTTAAACCTCTAGAATCTAGAACCTTAGTGATGATACTATTCTAACCTTAGAAAATTGTATTATTTGAGTGAAATAATGTATCTAAAAGCATTGAATGATTCCACATAACTTTCAGTTATTTCGTTGATTTATTATTTAGGAAGTTGATTCATTTATTGTTTTTATCTTCTTGTTATAAAGTGCCACTTTAATGTAGTTAGATTTTGGTACTTGAAAAATCAATTAAAAATATTAACATTTTGATTGATATATTTATAACTAATGAAAAGTCACACGATTGTCACTTCAAGTGCTGCCGTTATAAACACGTTTTTGCTGAATTTGAATTACAATTTTAATCTTTGCCAGTTTTAATTCATTTGAAAAATTAATGGTGTACATTAGTAGACACAATATTGATTTCCATGAGACTGAATCTCGTTTCGTATTTTACGAAACGAGATTCAGCAAATAAAATAAGAGAAAGTAAAAATAGAAATAATTAAGATTTTGTTTAAACTACGATTTAAACCAATTCAATTTTCCTATCATAAAATTATGCCCTTTCTCCCAACCAATTCAAACCGAATGATAAAAACTTACTACCATAAAACACCTTAATCCTATAACCATAACCTTGGATTAATGTAAATCATATACAATAACAAATAACAATAATTATTAATAATTATAATGATAATAATTATTGTAACAATAATAATAAATGTAGAACAAATACTAAATTGATATATTGTTTGCTTAATTAGTACTCTATCATATGTCAGTTGTTATGTAAGAATAGGTAGAAGAAATATATATAATCCTATAGTGTAATAAAGTTTAATGTATATCCGTAATACCTTTCAAACTTTAAGTCATTCAAAAATTAGCCTGATTTAATTATTATTCATAATTAATGTAGGGGCAAATTTTGGAATATGTTGTGCATACTAATGATTATAAATAATTATATGTAAAGGTAAAAAAATGTTGGACAAATATTCATGTTAAGATTAATTGTAAAATACAATTAATAAAACAGTTTGATCACTAAGATGTAATTTATCAATCAAAACAAAGTCAAACGTCTGAAATAAAAAAAAAACAATAAAATAAAATAAAAATGAATAAATTATTATTTATAAATAATTAGTCAAGTCTAATCGCACAGGTATTTAAAATAAAAATTCATCTCGATTTCTTTTGATTATTTATTAATTCACTTGATTCAAATTATTGAAGAAAATAATTTAAAAATTAAAAAAAAATGCGTGTAACAAAAATAAAGATAAATTAGTATAATATAATTGTACGAACACATGAGTAACCACTTTTATAAAATAAAATATGTTAATCAATATTGTATAATTATGATTTATTCAAGTTTATTAATTTTTTTATCGAATCATAATAAATCAAATAAAAAATCGAAATGAATGAGAAAAAAAATGAATTAATTTAAATTTTTTAAAAAAACTTACTGCTTCGGACAAGCCATGGTAACAGTGTTACAAATTACTTTTTATAAGAAGAAAGGTCGGTGGTTTTTTTTATTGTTTTTGTTAAATAGTTATGTAACTAGTAAGACAAGGGGAACTAGTGCAGGTAGGGAGCTAATACTACAAGAACTAAACTCAGACTGAGAAAAACTTAACACTCGTATCAACTTGACTGTGGAGATAATTATTACCTAATACTACATAGTCTTATCTAACTACTTCTCCTTTTGCCAATTTTATTGCTAAATTAGGAGGAAACTAATTAAACATTTTTGTGTCCGAAAAACATGAAATTGCTTAAATTTGAGTGAAACCTAAGTATGTGTGTTTGATATAGGAATAATCTAAAAAAAATATATCTAAAACTATTCTAAAATATATTTGAATATATTCATAAATAAATAAGATTTTTATTCTATAAGAATATAACAATATTTGCATATAAAAAGTCTTTTTTTTAATTTACACAAAGTTTAAAAGCTATAAATTAATTGGAGAGTCAGCTTTTGAATAATTATTAATATATAATCATAATAATACTACTTAAATATAAAAATTAAATCATTAAAAAAATTAAACAAAACTTAAGGCAAACAATTTACAAAGAAAGAAGCTAAAGCACTAAGTAATTAAACTCTATGGTATAAAGCTAAACATGGGAATGAACAAATTAATTATGGGAATAGACAAACTTGGCATTATTACCAAGCTGAAAATGACTGGAGATGACAAGTTATCTTAAAGCTTACAGACTAGAAAATGATCACAGACTTAATAGCTACGTTTTAAGTCTTATTAAAATGAAAACTTATTATTTTTTTTTTAAAAATGATACATTATTTGAATTTTATTTCTTTAAATTGTGCAATGGAATATAGAGGATTTTCAAGAAGTAAATCTTTTATGCACCTCATACATTTATTTTCATCAAGAGTCCTTATATCTAGAGGCAGCAAGTTATAAAGTTGTAGACCTGATTGAATGGTATTGTACTTAGCAGTCTTAGTTAATCTAAATCTGTCAGTAACATATTGACTAGTCTGTCTGGTAAAGTAAGAATGAATATTCTCGATAGTGGTTAGGGATGATCTTGCTTTGTGTATAAATGACAATAACTGATAACAGTAAAGGCAATACAAAGTTAAATTTTCATTTGATTAAAAAAATGTTTTACATGAATGCCTGGGACTTAGTTTAAACATAACTCTTTTTTGTAAAATAAATAATCTGTTCACAGAAGGAGAGTTACCCCATATTATGATGCCATAATTTAGCAGACAAAAGAAATGGGCATAATACACAGTTTTTAAAGAATTTATAGTCTGCAAGGACTATAAATTCCTTGCAGACTATAAATATAACAGAGACTTTTCTAAGCATGTAAACACTGGTGTTTAGTTTATTTGCTAAACTATTGACATGAGGTTCCCAAGATAGTTTATTGTCAATTGTAACACCCAAAAATATAAATGAATTTGTAATTTTGGACTTGAAATCAAACAGTAAGCTAACAGTTTTATCATTATTTAACTTAAATTTATTTAATAAAAACTTTATTCCTTGAGTTTGAATGATACTAAGTATGTGTGTTTGATATAGAAATAATTATGTCTTAAATTCAAATAATATTATAAAATATACTTTGAATCATAAAACTATTCTAAAATATATTTGAATTTATTCCATAAGTTATAATAAAACCTAAGCATGTGTGTTTGATGTAGGAATAATTTAATCTTGAACTAAAAAATATTCTAAAACATATTTGAATATATTCCTTTAGCTCGAATAAAACCAAGGTATGTGTGTTTGATATAGAAATAATTATGCCTTAAATTCAAATCATATTATAAAATATATTTGATTATATTCCTCGAGTTTGAATGAATCGTACTGTCTATAAAAAAATGTTGATCTTTGAGTTTAAGCGCTTATTACTTGTTAAGTCCGATTTTAATGAAATAAGTTTTTATAAATTAAAACTTTTTAATAAAATAAAAATGTTATTAAAAATTTAATAACATGTTATATAATTTAAAAAATATTTTTTAAATTTATTTCTATTATTTTCCGAATAATAATATTTTATTTATCTCCGGATAAGTAAGAGAAGTGCCGGTTTTTCGGCATCCATTTTACAAACCCCAACTAAAGTTGCAATGACTGTATAAATACAGGCATTGCTTTAACTATAACCAACCTATTTAATTCAAATTTTCAGTTCATTTAGGCATCGTATCAATAAACCTGTGTAACGATTTTAGTAAGGATATGTTTTGAACGACTGAAGATAAAAAAATCAAATTTTCACTAAAAAACACTTAAAAATATTTCAACATAATTTATCAATATATGTTGGTATGTGCGATGTACGTTTGATCATAGAGTAACTCAAAAAATATTCTGAAATACATTTAAATGTATTGCTTGAGTTTAGTGAAACCAAGTATGTTAATTTGACACAGGTATACTTAACGTTAACTTAAACTCAAGAAATGTTTTAGGTCTTTGCTTTCATTTTTTGCTGTGTCATCAGTGACAGTAAATGACGTCATAAAATATTTTTAGGGAAGCAGAACAAGACCTAAATCGAACTAGACCGAAACTTTTTTAGCAAGTTTCAAGTCTTGTAGAAATCGTGGTCGATTTTTTGCGCAATGTTTTTGTTTTTTTATTGTATTTTAAACGTTCCCTTATTGTATCTATCCATCAACGCATTAACATTTTTCAATTTTTGGAATCTGTTGGGGGTTGAAATTTGGAAATTTCATGAAAAAGTTGGTGTAACATGTTCCTTATTACAATACTTCCACTCCTATTGCAAAAGGTTGGGAAAAGTTAACAATTTTTTCGATCTTTTTAGGTCATAGCAATACTTCACTTTAAAACAAGGAAAAGTCAGTATGAAAAGTATTTTTAAATCATATCTTTTTAAGCCAACTAGGCCCAAGCAGTTTTACGCGCTTCTGATAAGTTTCTTGAATTGAGTAACACCTTGTGTTATCACGTCTAACCGAATTCCCAAACCTTGAAATTCATATGTCTTATGTTATGTTAGTTAATTAAAGTGTAAACGCCGGTTTACATTTTAAGCATAACTTAATCAGTTGGAAACAAGGAAAATATAAAGTCCATTTTCTGCGTAAATTATTTCCTCAGAAATTCCAATTTTTATGACAAATGGAAGTGAAATTTCGGCCACTTTCAAATGTGGGCAAATTTAAATCTTATATCTTTCCATATTTTTTACGCTTAATTAAATTTTTTTACGAAGGGTCATTTTAGCGTCTCCACTCTCCAAAATAACTCTCAACTCATAACCCCTGGAGTTTATGCTTACGGAAGACTTCGGTACTTCTATACCCTCCCCTTTGAGGGACTGTACCTATGACCAAGATAACTGTTTGTCTAGTATATATATTTTCTCTTGTCCCACTAGCTACTCTGATTTTATTAGCCTCTTCTAGCTCACCTCTCACAAGTTTACTAATCTCACCAGAAACTCATAATTAGTCTTACTGCTCCGATTATTAGTCTCAGTCCGGTACAGGCCGATGGAGAGATACGCCGGAAGCATCCCTGAAGTTAGAGTAAATAAACTCATTCTAATGGCCCGTTCCTCAAGTTCCGCAAAAGGATTATTCCACAACCAATTACAGCATTCCTAATCATTTACGATAATCTTAGAACCACAGAAGCCGTAAAGTGAAGAGATCTTTCACAGTGCTCGGTCAGAAGGTTCGGTATCTATTCGACTCTTCACCGGCGACCTGCAGAATATTGTCTTTACATGAGTTTGAGACAACGGAAACGTTGATTCAATCTTAATACGAAATCCAACCCCTCATTTGCGTTAGAGCTAAAGGAAACCATGAGTCCACCACCTCCCGAGAAGACGGTGCAAGGGACACAAGGGATAAACATATATAAGGTTCTCCCCTAGGCTGGATTATATTCCTCGTCCTCCAGGTTATACGAAGAGTGCTCAGTGCTGCAGAGTCCTCGGTGATGACTCTGTTGATCGACTTTTTGAAGTGATGACGAACTTATTTAACTTCTATCGTATAAAAGTTAAATAAAGTAAATTCCTTGGGTTTAAATTACTGTCTACTTTACGCATAAACCTTTAAAATGTGTAACTTGTGTAATGTGTAAATATGTAACTTAAGCAAGGTGTAACTTTCCGTCATCCGAACAACCTCATAAGCAGTGGCGTATTTATGGGCCCCGGCAATCAGGGCCCCCAAATAGTTGACGTAAAAATGTTATTTGTGCTATATAAATGACGTTGTGCTATATTATTTAATTTAATACCCATATTTTGTAAGTATATGAGTTGTGTACTTTACCTATAAATTAGGTCCCTAATAAATTAAAGATAAATGAAGTCAATCTTAACATGATCAAATCGCAGGGTCCTTAGTCTTAGTGGTGCTGTATCATTTACCTACAAATAGGGCCCCATTGAAACATAGCATAGTCTATCTTAACACCATCAAGTCGCGCCCCCCCCTCCCTCCCAGTTAGACTTAGCAGTATATTTTATTTATAAATGGGGACAAATTAGGTCATAGAATAGTACATCTTAACATTATCAAGTCGCAGGCCCCCAGTTGGAGTTGTGCTGTAACTTTTACCTATAAATGGGCCCTCATTATGTCATAGTATAGTCTCTTTTAAGAGCATCATGTCGCAGGCCCCCAGTTAGAGTTGTGCTGTATCTTTTACCTATAAATGGGCCCTCATTATATCATAGTATAGTCCCTTTTAAGAGCATCATGTCGCTGGGCTCCTAGTTGGGGTTGTGCTCTATATTTTACTCACAAATGGGACCCCGTTGGAGCATTGTACACTCTATCTTAACGTCATCAAATCGCGTTGCCCACAATCGGATTAGGTTATACAAAACTATAGTTATCATAATAAAAACAATAAATTGTTTTTGCCCATTCTCTTTGGAAAATTAGGAAAAATTAGGCTATAAATAATAATAATGTCCACTTTTCACGGTTTTTACGTATATTATATATATATATATATATATATATATTATATATATATATATATATATATATATATATATATATATATATATATATATATATATATATATATATATATATATAAACCTTGCGGAGGTCTTGAATGCTGTAGCTACACCTCTGCTTATATGCGTATTTTTCTGACGAAAATTCGCTAAAAATAATACAAATATGGTGTAAATAACAAATTTGAGTTAAAAACAACACCTTTCCTTTATAACTTTGGCAGAACGGTTGTGAAAAGTAACAATCATGTAAAAGAAGACATTAAATTACGGTGAGACATGAGATAGTGTGAGAAATAAGTTTCGGCGCGAATACTACAGACTGGTTTAAAAATAGACCTATCGCACGCGTGGAGGCCTAAAATTAGACCCTCTCTAGATCAGGTCAAGGTTGCTTTTACACTTGTATTAAATACAAAATATGTTAAATTGAATGATTGAAGAATTGCTTATGTCAGCGACTTGATGCTTTATGTTTGTACGCACTTTGAATTGACTGGAAAACACTGCCTCTACAGCACCTTGAAGCGTTTTAATTATGCAGCGAATAAAACGCTTCAGCTCTTGTGATGCCGCTAAATGCATTTAGAAGCTCTGTGGTGCTCTAATGCATTTAGAGGATCTGATAGTGCTCTAATGCACTAAGTGGTTGTATTGGTGCTCTAATGCACTTAGAGGCTCAATTAGAGCTTTAACGGACTTAAAACATTTTTTAACCGTTTTGAATCTGTTAATGCGTTTAAGCACTTATGTTCTGTTAGTATTTTGTAGCACTTTGGCTATGGTGTCTTGAAGACCTTAGTCTGACCTTTCGTCTTTTGGCTTTGTAAGTTTAAACTCCTATGGTTTGGTCAGCGCCTTTTGACTTTCTGACAGCAATAATGAGAAGGGTTTAATCGAAAATAGATCGCTTTAGGTTAGGGGATGAGTGTATGACATATGTTTAATATCCTATCATCATTAAAATGTTGATAAAATGTTAAATGTTGCCAAAATTGGTTTTTGTACGATTCATTAAAGGACCGGACCATATTTTTATCATAGTACAATGAACGCTGGAAACTATGGTTTCTGGAATAAGGGTATTAAAACTATGTGTCTTTTAGACACCAAATCTAAACTTTGTGTATTCTGGTGTCGAGGGTCGGATATGATAGTTGTTCTGAACTCATCAATTATCCATTTAAGTCAAACCATTAAATAAAATCTGTAATACCGTGATTGACGTAGAGTCAAAGATCAAGCCGAAGATCCCTTAAATTATTGATAATTAAAGTCGGATAAGAATCAGATATCGGTTAATCTGAGACAATTATGTATATATTAGTTTATAGTTAGGTTTGCCAAAGAAGGGTGTAATCTCAAAGGGTAATTTGGACCCATGTTAAAGTAAATCGAATGAATGTAGGGCAGGAAGATATTGAGAGAAATGTAGGAGGACGCGAATCTCTGTGTCACCTGCCTGAGTAGTGGGGTGCGTCTCCCTCAGATGCTATTTCCAAATTCCCCCTGTCCCCCGGGGCCGGTTTTTCCTAGTGCCTTATGTACCCCTGTACGGGTCTCGACCGCAGCCCCTACCCCGACCGTCTGTACACCTAAAAACCCTCCGGGAAATGTATTTTAGACCCTTTTGGGCGTTTCTTCTTCTCCTTTCGTGTACCTATTCGGCTGCCCTTGCAGATGATCCGACGTCAGACAGTAAGTTGAGCTTGATTTTTTACAGTCTTGTGGGTCCAATGATAAATCTCTTCTCTTCAATCATTACTTAGATTATCATTTTATTGCTTTTAACCAACAATTTTAAACCAATAACTTCAACAATCAATATTTCATACCTGCCTATCTTTCTTCATCTTTTGCTTGCTGCTTTGCTTAACAATTGTATGTCTGCCTTTCCCAACAAAATGACGTCATAAGTAATATCTTCTGCTTAAACCAGGCTATAATCCACTATTGGAATAAGACAATACTTATGGCAATGGAGCAAGTGATCTCAGATATACTCAGATACTTTATGGTCGGAACAAGGAAAAGAATCACAGGCTACGCATAACCAACTAAAACAAAGAAATCGTTTCGACAAATTATTCCAATAGATGTATTTAAATGTGATTATACTCTAGTTGTGAATGGTGATAATAGATTTGCAATGTTGTTAACACAATATTACAACAATATTACACATCTGCATATCGATACGAATATGCCAGACTTAATTATTCTTCGAAAATAACCTGTTGTAACCTTATCACTTCGCAAACCTTATCCTTTAGTTATTCGCCCTAATAACAAAAGTTTAATAGGGTCTAAGAATAAACAACGATGAAATATTTGATTTGCATTTATCAAAATTCGTTAAAACGGTTAAAAGCGGTTTCCTTTTATAAACTAACATACAAAGCTAATGAAGATGGCAAGAATAGATGTGAAGCAAGGCTGTACTTCTGATATTCTAGTCTCGATTAGTAACACCTATCTATTTGAATAACCATCTTGGAGTTTTAAATAGAGAGTTTGTGAAGCTAAATGTAGACCTACACGTTTAGTGAGTCGCCTCAGTTCTCTCTAATGATTAGTCAAGAAAATCAAATTTTTTTATGTACAATTGAGCGACGTTAGAGCGTCTTTAGTTGTTACATATTGTCACATAGAAATAACACGCTCAAGCTAACACGATAGCCTGCCTTTGGAAAATAAAATATATTTGCACTTCCCATTTTTATATTTTTTCAAATGCACAAGAGTAAATGCATTTTGCATTATTACGAAGTATTGTACTTTTCAAATGAACTCTCGCCAATTAATTGTTAATTCATGCTATTTGTTTGTGCTAATTGTTAATTAATTTATGCTAATCAATTATTAATTATATTTATCATGCATATAAAGAAAAAAGATGACTGCGACCTCTATTATTTGTATCAAATGATGTACATAAGTACAAACAAATTTTTATCTGTTCCATTATAAATAAATAAATACATACTATAATGTTATTTGCATAAATAACATTATAATAATCTGATATAATATTTTTAAGTGTCAATTCATTAGATTTGTGTATGTGTTATTATAAAACATGAGTCTAGGCTCCTGTTATTATTTTATTTATAAACTAACGGGCACCAATCTTTATTACTATTTATGATGTTGTTGATTCTGTTATAATTATTACATAGATTCTGATTTTGAATGTTATTGCTTTCAAGTTCAAGTTAACGATATTGTACAATAATTGTGCTCTTTTATATGTTAATACTAAACATATTCTTGATCATGTTATAATTACTACGGTGCTTCGCAATGAAAAAGCTATTTTGTTATTGTTTTATCTTAAATGCTATAGAGATATATACTAGAGGGGGCATAGCCTATCTTAATACATTGAGAGGCTTGAAACATTTTTAGTGTTTCATGAAACATTTTTAGTGGCTCTGTGTAACTTCATTGAAACCTCCTCCAAGAGGGAGTTAAGGTTATAATTAATCAATTGTTTTTGGCTTCCCGCAAATTGTTTGTGTTGTGATCTGTATTTTAAACATTCTACTATATAATTTACTATTTTTTGTTCTGTTTATTTGATGAAAATGATAATCGAATGTGGTCAGGTTACTTTTTCGATGTTTCAAAATTCAACCAATAGGGCCCCTCTAGTAATATATCTATGTTAAATGCCAAATTTTGATTTATTCTTCCTAAAATCTTATAAACAATATTAACGAATATTAAAAAAATAGAAATTTATTTGTACATAGAATTATTTATCGAATGATCTTGTTACTATATTTATAATTAAAATTAATTAATAATTAATTATAAATAGTAATATATTAATTAATATATAAATAATAATATTATTATCACTAAATAATTCAACCTGTCATTAAATCTGCATGCATGATTTTGTTTGCTGTATAATTACTTTACGCGTTCTTGATCATATTATTACTGCATACTGTTGACACGCGCTCGTGTCCTATTATTTTTACTACATCCTTTTTTTCTGTTTTAATGCTGCATGTATTTTATTGTTTCTGTTGTAATAACTATAGGTGCTCGTATCATATTATTTTTACAACATCCTTTTTTTCTGTTTTAATGCTGCATGTATGTTATTGTTTCTGTTGTAATAACTATAGGTGCTCGTATCATATTATTTTTACAACATTCTTTTTTTCTGTTTTAATGCTGCATGTATGTTATTGTTTCTGTTGTAATAACTATACGTGCTCGTATCATATTATTTTTACTACATTCTTTTTTTCTGTTTTAATGCTGCATGTATGTTATTGTTTCTGTTGTAATAACTATACGTGCTCGTATTATATTATTTTTACTACATTCTTTTTTTCTGTTTTAATGCTGCATGTGTGTTCTTATTCATATTGTAATTATTAAAACCGTTCTTCATAATATTATTTATACTTCATCTTTTTTTCCGTTTTTAATGCTGTATATTACTGTTTCTGTTTTAATTACTACAATTTTCATTGATTACATTATAATTAGAACAAATAATAAGACTATATAATATCACATGAAAGACGACGTATTCATTGAATTCGGCTCAATATTAATACCATGGTGTTAATGGTAATGATTATTTCGTTACGAAATATATCATCATTCGGTACTTACTCATTAAATTAAGCAATATTTATGATAATACTTAACTGATTTAACATTACTAAAAGCTTTAAAATACATCAAACTCGCCATAATATAACATACTGAAAAATTAAATTTTACCACCTGCATTATAATTTTTTCGGATAATTATCATATTTCTAAACTGTTTTGCTATTATATTCACTTACTCCCTTTCAATTTTATTCCAATTTAAAACACAACTTGCCAACGATAACCAAAAGTGTTACAAATACCCCAGTATTTACTATTCCATTACTATTCTACTGTTTAAATAAACCGTTTTTTCCATTCTATTGTTTTATTAGTTCTTTTTACCAACTAACGTAGTTTTATTTATGTTTTGCATTTTAGTTCTATTTTATTGTTTGATAAATACTTTGCCTTTCCTATTCTAATATATTATTTGATGTTTTTTTTTTATTATTCATATGTTTATTTTAAGTTTTATTGTTTCTATGTTTCTCTTCTTGATTTAACTCGTATTATTTTACCTTTAGGATGGAGGGGTAAAATTTAACTTAGGAAACTGCTTTTTATTTTTTGGTGTAAGATGATACTTATCAGCTTGCCTGCTATTATAAGCTCTAATGAGAAAAACTTGCTTCTGATGTCAAAGAGTTTAATATTTCTCTAAGGAGTAATATACCTCTAAAAAGTAATCTACCTTCTAAGTAGTAATAAACCTTTAAAAAGTAATATACCTCTAAAGAGTTATATACCTATAAAAAGTAATGTACCTCTAAGGAGTAATATTCCTCTAAAGAGTAATATACCTTTAAGAAGTAACATTCCTCTAAAGAGTAATATTCCTGTAAGGAGTAATATACCTCTAAGAAGTAATATACCTCTAAAGAGAAATCTACCTTCTAAGGAGTGATATTCCTTTTAAAGAGTAATATACCTTTAAGAAGTAACATTCCTCTAAAGAGTAATATACCTGTAAGGAGTAACATACCTCTAAAGAGTAATATACCTTCTAAGGAGTGATGTTCCTTTTAAAGAGTAATATACCTTTAAGAAGTAACATTCCTCTAAAGAGTAATATACCTGTAAGGATTAAAATTCCTCTAAAGAGTAATATACCTGTAAGGAGCAATAAACCTGTAAGGAGTAATATACCTCTAAAGAGTAATATACCTCTAAGGAGTAATATACCTCTAATATATACTTAGTTTTGTATTATAAGAATTTCACAAAGATTTAAGATTAGACATACATTACCTCAATGCAGTGAGAGGCTTAATACATCTTTTTATGGCTCTCAGGGACTCTCTGTCACCTTATTGCAACCTACTCGAAGAGTGAGCTAAGGTTATTATAAACCAATTGTCGTCGACTTTTCTCACATTGTTTTTGTTTTGATTTGTAATATAAAAATAGCTACTAACATTTTTTGTTGTTAATGTGATTACATAAATAAAAATCTAAGGTGTCCAGCTTATTTTTTCGATGCTTCAACTTTACCCAATAAGGCCTTATTAATAATAATATCTATATGCCAAGTTATTTTAAACATTTACAGTGGCGCCAACTTAAATCTTAGTGAAATTTGACAATATTAAAATTTTCTTTATAATTAAGTTGGTTTGGTTAAACCAATAAAGGACTTACATAAACGGTAAGGAGCGTATCATTCCATCTTAATGTAAAAACATTTTCGCCAACCTTTAGCTCTACTCCTCTACTCGCTGATATACTGGTAACACAACTGTATTCTTCTTATCACCAGGTTACAAACATGTCGAGACAAATGTTAGTTATTTATTATGGTGCAGTGGTTAATTGTACATATTTATTGTTATTCTTATCTTGTTTGAGATTGTTAAGGTATAAATTCTAACATGATATAAATTGTGCGAGAGACACTAACAAATATTAGAAAACATATTCTTCAGAATTTTAATTGTAAGTCAAAGTGAGGTTAGGATCCGTCGAAGCCCTGATGAGTTAGACGTAACGAAACAGAGTGGGACATGACTTTATGTCGAGGCATTAATGATGACGAATGTCAAATGATGGAACAGTTCCCAGATGTAGCATTGCATTTTGCTTGTTACATTTCCTAGGTGTCTCTCGCACAATTATATAGTGTCAACTATTCATGTTTTGCAAAACTCGGTAGTATCAAATGATATATGTTTTGCTTGCCGTGCATGATGGCGGTAAGAGAGCACAGCTCGTCTCTGGTAAATACCACATTATATTCTTCGGAATTAATTGAAGGTCAGAGTGAGTTCAGGCTCTGTCGGCGCCCTGATGAGTTAGACGTAACGAAACAGAGTGGGACATGACATTATGTCGAGCCATCAATGATGACGAATGTCGAATGATGGAACAGTTCCCAGATGTAGCATTGCATTTTGCTTGTTACATTTCCTTGGTGTCTCTCGCACAATTATATTGTGTCAACTATTCATGTTTTGCAAAACTCGGTAGTATCAAAATGATATAGAGTGTATATTCTTCAAAATCGGATAACTACAAGCAAAGTTATGACATTGGCTATACCACCAAAGTAATTGTTAATTTTTGCAGTCAGTGAATTTCTTTCAAATAATATTTACGTTTTGTGCATTTTTAAGTAATTTTGCCAATGCTAAAACTTTGGGTTGCAGTTACATGATTTTGACGAATAAACTAACGAATTATAGCAATTTTATCAGCTTTAAAAAATGACTTTTTCAAGTTTTGCATTATTTTCGAAGGACAATCAAAGCGAGCCAGAAAAAGAGCTTTATAAATCTTAGAAACATAACTTCATTTCAGATAAGCTATGGACTTATAAGTTCTTGCCACATGTCTACTTTTTCAAAATTTTAAGGTACTTTAGGCCAAACAAAACCTTAATAAGTGGCATTTGGCCCCTCTAGCCGGAAAAGGGCCATATTTTTGTTCTTATGTATCATTTGTTTTCTTATGGCCTTTGGCCTTGCATATTCAAGAAAGAAAAAACTTGGCTTACCTTGGAACATCGGGCCGAATTTCCTATCCCATCGTCTTAGAATAACTTCCAAACAGTCATAAAAAATTCAATTGTTACATTCTGAAAATTTTAAAATTGGTTATAAAGCAACTAAGTTTGGAAATTTGGCAGCATGCTTTTAATTATAAATAACTAGTTGTTAGCAGAAATGTAAGATATTGGTTCATAAAAACGATTATAAGACTAGACAAAGAAAGACAGCGTCGGACAGTGGTGCGTCGTTACAAAAATAGAGACCATGCCAAATCATTTGTAAAAATATAAACTAGTGCTCATATGGCTCGGCAACATAGCAACGCAACAACAAAACTCAACATCTTTTTCATGTCTTTGTATAAAAGCAAATCTCTTCATAATTAATGAGAGGTCATATGGTACAGCTGCATACATATCTGATTCTTGGTAAAAACCATAGAAGAGGGGAGCTTCAGTCTCCTTACTCTGTATATATATATATATATATATAAATATATATATATATATATATATATATATATATATATATATATATATATATAATATATATATATACACACACGTATATGCCTGTCTAGAGTGGAGTCCTTCATATGAATTCGCTCGCTCAAACTATAAGAAAATCGCACAAATTCCAGTTTACTTTTAATATCTAGGTCGTGTGCAAAACATGAAGAGAACTTTGTTGAAAGCTGATAAAATTCCCTATGAAACAAGTGTTTTTTCGTTAAAATCGGATAAATACAACAAAAATTATGACATTTGTTAAATGGCCAAAAAATATACAAAATGCCAACAATTATCTTAAGAATTTCGGTTACTTGGCATAAATTAACAAATTTTTAGTGTTTTTAAAAGAGCCATAACTTTTCCTCTTATTCTTTGGGAAGACACAATCCGTATTGAAAACTAGGTTGCTGTGACGTCATTAACCCTGTATGCTGAGTTAGCGACATTTTAAAAAAAGTCGTACAATGCAAGGTTAAAATTTTTCGCCTGGAAAATGGTCTTAATTTTATGTATTTAAGGCGCCGAATCAAATAAAAGAAGTCCAGAGTTAATACGGCCACTCTAAGTGACCAAAAAATCGAAAAAACTATTAAAAATGCCAAGAAACCAAAACATCAGTTGGAAAAAATGTCCGGGTTAGGTGGTTTTTTTGTTTTTTAAGATGCTAAATCAAATGAACCCGGTCCGAAGTCGAATACGACTACTTTAAGCGACCAAAAAAGAAAATGCGCATAGGGAGGATTTCAAATTAGGAGGGGCAGCCTATGGCTGCATAGCAACGCTACAACAAAATTCTACATCTCTTTATCGTGTATATAATAGTCAAGCAAATCTCTTTAGAAATAAGGACAGGTTATAAGGCTTATTTACATAGTAATGCAACAATAAAAATTAACATTTCTAAAAGTAAACTTTTCCATAATCAAAGAGAGGACAAGGGAATCCCTTCTTAATCTAATAGAGGTCAAGTGACTTCGCTACAATAAAAGTACCGCTACAACAAAACTTAACATCTCTTTCTTAGGTCGGTGGATAAGCGAATCTCTTTGAAATTAAAGGGAGGTCATATGGCTTAGCTACATAGTACCACTACTAAAAAACTTAACATCTTTTTCTTGGGTTTATGGACAAGCAATTTTGTCACATCCTAAAATAGACAGCTGAGTTATCCAATGTATGCATAAGTTACAAATCAGTATTTGAATAAGTTGTAGATCGCATTAGTAGTTTAATGAGTGGCATACAGCCATAATATTAGCGAAGTTGTATTAGTCCAAAAGAAAGTAATTCCAGTAACAGAATTTAAATGCTCAAATAATAGCTTTTATGAATAGAAGTTTAGTAAAAAAATTAATTCATGCGGGTTTAAACTAAAATCTTTTATAATCCAAGAGCCAGACCTAAAAAATGTGACTCATTTGTACTACTTCAAACCAAATTTTTCTGAAAATATACCCATAATTTTGAAGGAAAAGCATAGTCTATCTATCTAGAGTAGAGTCGTTCATATGAATACGCTGGCTGAAACTATAAGAAAATCGCACAAATTCCAGTTTACTTTTAATATGTAGGTCGTGAGCAAAACATGAAGAGAACTTTCGAGAAAACAGATAAAATTCCCTATGAAACAAGTGTTTTTTCGTCAAAACTGGATAAATACAACAAAAGTTATGACATTTGTTAAATGGTCAAAAAATATACAAAAAGCCATTAATTATATCCTAGAAATTCGCTTACTTTGCATAAATTAACAATTTTTTAGTGTTTTTGAAAGAGCTATAACTTTTGTTGCAATTATCCGATTTTGTTGATTAAACACTCGTTTTATAGAACATTTTATCACCTTTAAAACATGTTCTCTTCATGTTCTGCACACGACCTACAGGGAACCACTTATTTCAAGAAAACTGAACTTTGTGTAATTGTATAAAATTTTGAGCATGCGTAGTTATATGAAGGGCTCCACTCTGGATAGGTAGACTATGTTTTTTCTTCATAATTTAAGGTATATTTGCAGAAAAATTTGGTTTGAAGTAGTACAAAATAAGTCACATTTTTTAGACATGGCTCTTGGACTATTATGTATGCCAAGCAATAGCATTATGATAAATTACCAGAATACAGAGATATAAAATCTCAAAAAAATTAATGAGAGAGATCAAATCTCTTAAAATTTAATGTGATTTTCAAAATAAGTAATAATATCGTATGCACGAATTTAACTTTTTGAAATATAGTGTTAACACTAATACATATTTAGATAATAGTTACCAAAATAATAATGGTAAATGTGAACTCGCTAGGATCAATTTATTGGGGGTTTGTTTTTAAGGAGTTAATGTTGGTGCATCTGATAAATGTTTCACCTGTATATATTATATATATTATATATAATATATATATATATATATATATATATATAATATATATATATATATATATAATATATATATATATATATATATATATATATATATATATATATATATATATATATATATATATTATTAGCGAGTCCCTTATTTAAAGGACTACCGCCTTCTTTCCCTCTTTCTTCCTAAATCTCCTCATAAGCTAATTTCTTCTTTTAAAATTTGCAAAAATCACAAAGAGTTTGTTCCTATGTATATCAGATATATACCCACCCCCCCTTCCCCCTCCCCCTGCAAATCGCAGCTCAATCACACTCTTTGAGTTCGTAATAAGCTGCGTAATTTTCCGCGTTTATTGTCATGAAGATTTAGGTCTTTCGGCGGTGACCGTGTCTATGAAAATGAAGAAACCGACGTTTCGCTTCTACTGTGGAAGACATCATCAGGGAGGTAGGAAGGACTTTATGGATAAAAACACAATGCTCAACAAAACTGAACTTAAACGTTTAATTTAAGAGGGGTCTGTAAATTTCTGTAGCCACGGGTGCCTCAATAGAGATAAACAATCATAAATTGCATGCCTACAGTATATCACTATAGTTGTAGTGATAGTGATATTAATTAGGTAGAGGCGATAGATTACTTAGCAAAAAGGCTACACTGTTGGGCTATTTTAGCTGAATCCCTCAGATAGAAAGTAGTGTTCTACCATATTAGTCCTAGTGCAGGTATTTTGCGTCTAACCCACGGAAAAGCCGTGGCTTTTTCTAGAAACAACACGTGCCCCTCTGCCGTACTAAGCTTTCCAGCTCTCAAAGTCATAAGGCAAAAACGTACAACATTTTTTATAAACTTATATTGAGGGTCCTAAATTTTGTCTAAACATAGGTTCATTTAGAGTTAGTGATTTTTTTAAAGTGTCCGACATCGCACGGGCTCGGAACCACCGGTTTAACGTCCCTATTAAAGGACGGCACGTACAAAGGATTTCTAACCTTCGTATTAAAATCCTAGAGGCCTAGACCGGGATCGAACTCGGTCGGTCTAGGTGGCAGGCAAACGTGTTATCCATTTCACTACCAGGTAGCTCGGGTAGTAGTCTTTAAAACAACTTGACAGGTTCTACTTCCTTATTAAACTCCATATATGGGTTAATATTTTACAGAAAATGTCTACACATGAATTAAATCGAAATATTTTACCAAAGAGTGCAATGATCGGAATGCCTTGGCTGGTGTCCAAAATATTGAGTTATATCCTCTCACGTCTTATTTATCAGCCAAACCATTATTATTCGTTTTATTTCCTTTTATTATACGAGAAGAAGAAACCTATCTGATATTAAAATTTGGACACTCGTATGATAGTGCACTTTTCAGCAGTTAAAGATTTACAGTATGGATTATAGATAGGCTTCTAAAAGAATAATTATGAACATTTGAATACATGGATGCATTGATAAGTATGTCTTTTCTTATGCAACTTGTTAAACCAATATCAATTTGAAAGAATTATTTTCCGCTAACTTTTTTGTTATATTGGCCGCTCTGCCGTGTTAAATCCGGGTTTCTCGGCCCCGGACGCCTCCCTAAAGCCACAGAGCGGATCAGACAGGTTAGTTTTAAATTTCGTTGTTTACCACGAATAATTTTGGATTTATAACAAGATATTTTACTATTATTAATAACGTTAGTTTAAAATCGCGATAGTTTACTTTAAGTAACGTTAGTTACTACGAATAACATTATTGAACGAACGTAAGTAAGTTCTTACATTTCAGAAGATTGAGACGGCGCGTATGTTTGTGTGTTTGTTTGTACGTGTCGTGATAACTGCCCTAAAAATGGACCAATTTTGATAAAATCGTGTGTACATGTAAAAATAACTATGTGTCAGAGCTGTATAGTTTTTGGTAATACCTATTCCGAAAAATATTTTTAAAATGACGGCAAATATGGTGGACCGGAAAAAAAATTGAGTGAAACAATCATGTTGTATATCATTTTAAAGCTCTGAAAGAGGAGAAAAAGTAAATATTTGTTTCATGGACCAAATTTTTAAAAATTAGTAAACAAAAAAATTAAAGTAATATATATCGTTGAAAAGCTCTTGATTTGGAAAAAAATGTTACGTACTAAATTCCGAAAAATTTAACATGGCGGCCATAATTTTATAAAATAATAAGTTTTTATTAATTTTATAAGAATTTACAAGATCAAGATCAATTGTAATATACTTTAGATACTTAGCGAGCAAAGCGAGTACTTTTTTACTATGTATAGTTTTAGTTTACTTTATGTAAAGTTAGTTACTATAAATT
This sequence comes from Microvelia longipes, assembly GCA_018340805.1. NCBI lineage: Eukaryota > Metazoa > Arthropoda > Insecta > Hemiptera > Veliidae > Microvelia > Microvelia longipes. The sequence goes on along the minus strand of JACMZG010001893.1, from coordinate 27,398,635 downwards.
ACATTATTTTAAATCACGTTAGTTACTTTATGTAAAGTTAGTTACTATAAATTACATTATTTTTAAATCGCGTTAGTTTACTTTATGTAAAGTTAGTTACTATAAATTACATTATTTTTAAATCACGTTAGTTTACTTTATGTAAAGTTAGTTACTATAAATAACATTATTTTTAAATCGCGTTAGTTTACTACTAATAACGTTAATTTTAAACCTAGTTAGGTTACGATTCATAACATTGGTTTTAAATCATGTTGTTATGCTATTAATAAGTTTTCAGTTGGGGTACTTTACTGTTAATTATAAATCATTAATTTTAAATAGCATTATTTCGCAATTAATAACTCTACACAGTTTCTTTTAAATCGTTAGTTTTAAAATACTAAAGTTTTAAATACTTAGTTTATAATTACTTAAGGATACTATTAATAACGTTAGTTGAACGAACGTTATGGAAGTTGGGACGGCGTGCTTGTTTATGTGTAGTACGTGTTACGGCAATTGCCGTAAACAGTAGCCGATATAATGAAACTTAGTTTACATAAGTAATAATTAGTCTTTAGAGCTGTATAGTTTTTGATTATAGTGCGAAAATAGTTTTAAAATGACGGCCAATATGGTGAACCATTTAAAAAAAAGTTTGAGCGAAAAAATCGTGTTGCATATTGTTTTAAATCTCCTGAGTAGAAAAATAAAAAAAAATCATAAAAAAAAAATAATTGATAATTTCGAAATGACAGCAATTGTCATTTGCTGTCGGTTAATAATGCCAAACAATAAAAATAAATAAAAAAATAAAATTTGGTCGGCTAATAATGCCGACCAATTTTTATTACATTCTGATGTTAATCACAATCTAACGTAATCACGTTAGTTTACTCATAATTACGTTAATTTTAAATCATGTTAGTTTATTATTAATAACGTTAGTTTTAAATCACTTTATTTTATTATACATAATGTTTGTTTTATTACGTAGGTTTATTATAAATATTATTGCTTTTAAATTAGTTTTAAATTTTACTATAAATAACACTAGTTTTATAAATCACACTGTTTAAATATTATGAACGTTCATTTTAAATTATGTAAGATATCTTAAATAACGTTTTAACATTACTTAAAGCTAAGTTAACTTAAACTTAGTGATTTAAACTTTATTATTTCTTATTAGACAAGAGCCTAATTGAGATAACTGTTTGAAAGTTAATCAGGTTATAACAATAATAATAATTCAAAGCGAAACTTTTCCTTTTATCTCCAAATTTGATTCGCTCCTCTGACTGGATCCGTTTGTCCTCAGAAAAAATCACCTACTCGATTGCTGTATACTCTTCAGACTCGCTTTGCTGGATGCAAGTTAATATAAATGGTGCAAGCTAATATAAATAATTGGGTAATAATAATAAGACTTTTTGGGTATATAAATAATTTGCCAATATTTATCAATTTATCAATCAATTAATTTATCAATATTCCCGCTTGTAGGCTCAACAAATCACATCACTCTCCAAATTTTTATGGAATCAGGTGCTTTAATAAATTACCTGCTTCAATAGTTGAACTTCCACCCAAAACTTTCAAAAAAAGCATTAAAACAATGTTGCTTGAGAAAATCTACAATATGTTTTTAGTTTCTCATTTAATGTTATGCTTTTTTTGTTTTTATTTTTAATCAAGTTTGTTATTCAAGTTACGCTGTCTATGTTTATGCAGTCTATGTAATAATTTACAATCAATTTGTTTTTTTTTCATTTCATGGTAAAATCTTGACAATTGAGAGTACATACCTCAAGTATGTAAATAAATAAATAAATAATTTAAAAAAAAATGGCTAGAATAAATCATGTTAAATATATATTGTTTTCATGATAGATTATAAAATTTAAAAGTGATGCAAGCAGGAAAACAACATTCGTTTCCAATAACCTCAGCTGCGGTTGATTTTGAACTATATTTTATTATAATTTATGTTTAAAAAAAACATGAGTTTTTAGGTGTAAAGGGTCTAAAAAGAATATAAAAATAATTTACTAAGTTTTCAACTATATATTAAATCTTTTTTAAGGTACATAATTATAAAATAACAACAAAAAATAAACTAATAAATGCTTGAAAACATAACACGGTCACCTACATATTATGTCATGATTTCAAATATGTGACAAGTTTATTTTTCATAATTATTTTATAATTTTGTACCTTGAAAAAGACTTAATATATAGTTGAAAGCATGGTAAATTTATTTTGTTTTTACTTATGATTTTTCTCTTTAGACCAGTTACAAACTAAAACTTACAATTTTTAATACTATGGTCTCTAAACTTTTAAAATAATATTAAAGCTTATTGTAAATCTATATAGGTAATATTGTTCAAATAAATGGTTAATTCACTCATTTTTCATCTATATAGTTGTTATTATTAATTTTAATTTGTTTTTATTTAATTAAATTATTAAGTAATTGTTAATTACTTAGTATAAATCATTTTCGGACTAACCTAAAACTTCTTAAACATTATTTTCTCCTTGTTTGAGACAAAAAAACCGTCTAGAATGTTGTATCTAATTGTAATGCTGTATGTCTAATGTTTAGTCTAATTGGTTTATCCAATTATTGCAGACTACGTTAAAATCTCTTAAGGTTTTAAGCAATTTCTCGTTTAAATTTTGCTTATGAACAGCCCTCCTCATAAGCTTTGCAAAACTTATATAGTTTTCTTTACAATGCGTTGTTTCAAATGGATTGGCGATGGTTCAAACACAGATAAAATGTGATTGGTCAAGTGCCAAAATGACATTAGGAACATGTTAACCTCCCCAAAATCTAGCAGAGAGGCCAACTTTGTATAAATCCAACATCGTTTGACTTTTAACAGCCCAATGTAAACAAAAAACGACAGTTTGTTTACATATAAATAAAATGTAACAAGTCAGGGCGTTTTGCATTGCAGGTAAGGGTTGGGGAGGGATGGCGCCTGCTCCATCAGAAAATGAATGCAGATCCTTCATAGAAGCAGCACTCAAAGAGCAGCGCTCACAGACAGATGTCGGTAAGACACAATTATAATATAATTTGTTACTATCATTTTATATAAATAATGCTTATAACTGTATAGTTCATTTATTATATCAAGGATGTAAATTCATCATACATTGATTTATTTTCTTATGATTTTATTCTACCTGTTTAAGTCTATTATGCCACAGATGATATGTTTACTACTACAGTGTCGCCGCAATTGCAATTTTGGCTTTTATTAAAGTTATAAATATAACTTAATTAGTTAAGTTTTTTTAAAAAATATATTTATGTATTAATTTATAGTATGGATAAATAAAAAGTGTTTATCTCTCTGTTTTTACAGGAGAAGATGAAATAATAAATGAAGAAACAACCTTGAAAACGGACCAAGAACAATCGGAGGAGGATCAGGTATAATCTTATAAGATATCTTTCGAATTGTTTTTAATAATATAATTTTTACAGAAATGGTTTTCTTATTCAAAAGGTAACTGAAGAAACGACTGACGAAGGTACGACTGAGGATGTAGCGAGTAAGGAGTCTGAAGAAATCGTAACAGAAGAACCGGAGGAAAGTGCAGAAGAATCGGCGGAGAAGACGGAGGATGCTGAAGATGTAGCAACTTCGGCAGAAGTTGAAAGCACTGAAGTAGTAGATGAATCCCCAAGTGAAGTTGAGCCAGAAGAAAGTGTTGAATCTGTTGAACAGAACACAGATGGAGATAATACTGATGAAGCAAACAAAGAGGTTAGTGAAGAGGTAGCTGAAGAAAGTAGCGAAAAGACTGATGAACACGAAAGTACTGAAGAAGGTGTTTTATCGGCTGAAGAACACGAAGAGTCCGCAGAGACTTCTGAACCAGATAATGAACAGATAAATAGTGATCAAACTGAGACAGAAATTAAAGAGACTGAAGTCGAAGCAAATGAAAGCGTAGAAGTTGAAGGGGAAGGAAGCCAAGAAGAAGCTCAAGCAGACGAACAATCTTCAGAGGACGAAGGTCAATCACAAGAAAATGTCGAGCCTGAAGAACATGTGGTAGAGCAAGAAGAGAGCTCAGAGCATCTTGAACAACCTGAAGAAACAACAGCTTCATCGGTCGAGGAATCTGTCAACGAGCAAACATCTGAGAACGCTACTAGCGAAGAAACTGAACACTCAGGTGAAATAACATCTCCATCGGAGGAGGAAAGTCCTGAAGAATCTAGTGTAACTACTGAAGAAGCTATTAAAGTAGAAGAAACAGAGAGTGTGGAAGTTCAACCCGAGGAAAGTCAAGAACCAGTTACTGAACAATCTTCAAGTGACGAGCAACACCAAACTGAAATCTCTGAAGAAGCGCCCAGCACAACTGAAATCGAAAATACGATCGAATCCTCAAATGAAACAGGTGATTGTCGTAAATAACTTATAGCTTAGTATTATAATAATTAATATTTAAGTTTTAATGTTAATTTAATAAATTTAACCTCTGTTTGATCCATAGCAAACTAACTATATTTTTACTAACTATCTTTAATTTCTCACATATTTTGCTTTTATTTATCTAATCATACTGTCATACGTTAAATATTGTAATAAAAACTAATCAATTAAGTTGGTCCGATCATAGGCAACGATAACATCTCACCAGGCGCGGATACAAGGGGGGGGGGCGAGCGAAGGGGGCGATCGCCCCCCCAAGATCCAAAAAATGGAGGAAAATAAAAGTAGCTTAGGTGGCGCCGGTTAATTTTTTTTATAAATTTCGAAAAAAATCAATTAAAAAGAGCAAAATTTTCTTAAGCTCGCTTCGCTCGCATGATTTGTTATTAATTAATTTTAAAAAATCTGCTATTTTATATACTTTGGGCTGAAAATATTTTAAGAAATATAAGAATTAACTCCTACCGCAATGGGGCTACTCAGAAAATAAATGATATATACACAACGTTGTATACACTCTTGTTACAAGGTACGCAAAAAAATTTAGCTCGATAGTAGATGGCCCCCTTAGCTGGAATTTTGGGAACACCTGACGTAAATTATTTTGACATGATGCCATTTAAGTAATTTAACTTTAGTGTTTAGTAGGGGTTGATCGACTCTGCGAAGAGTTTCACATCTTGCTATCCATGTCGGAAATAAGTCGACCCGTAGCCGTTACGCGGCCTCGCCTCCTGAGGGATGCTTCAGGCCGAGGGCCTCCTTGTGGCCACATTGTTTTGTATTATTTGTTGTTAATGTTTTTATCATGTATTTAGCGAATTATTGCCGCCTAACTATGGCCTTTTTAAGTCCACACAATCGTTGTTTTCAGTATTAATTTTTATATGGCATTTTGCCACGTATTAGCGAATTTCAATCGCTGGATATGGCCCTTTTGGGGCCATATATAAGATGTATGTAGTGATGAAAAATTATCTTTCACCCACTGTATACAAAAGGCAAACTTTAATTTTAATAGCTGATGACGTCATAATTAAGTTATTTGCCAATAACGCTACTTAGAATGGTCCGATTGAGCAGAAACCGGTTCGAACTATAAGAAGACCTTCCAAGCGCTTTGCGAACCTGCTTAGCTTGCCGTTGTTCTGTGGGGGCCATTTTTGTGCTGAGGGTGGAACTAGAGATAAGGGTGTTTCTTTTATACTACCTTCTCACGATCCAGCAATACTGAACCTAACAGATATCGCAAAAGTTATTGACCTGGACGTATACATATATACAATATTATATAATATATATTATCCAACGTTTGTGTAACTAGGGTTGGTCTAATTCAGCTAAAACTAGTCTCAATGTATTTAGCTTGCTGTCAACTTGAATATGTAATATTGTTTAAAAACCAATATTTTTAATGACCTCATATCTAGGGTTGATAACGTAGTTTTTCTAAACAATTTCGTTTTGGCCAAGTTTCGTTTCTACACAGATAGATATTTTACTTACACACGTATATATATAATATATATATATATATATAATATATATATATATATATATATATATTATATATATATATATATATATATACGCATATTTTTTGGGACATACATACCCCTCAAAAATTTCTATGATTCCATTAATGGAATTCGCTAAAACTCTTTTTTAGCTGGCTTCACTTGCATCTTTGACACTTTTTGAATGCTACTATTTAAGTATAAGTATCTTAAGTTATACTAAGCCCTCATTAAAGCATCTACAGCCTCATGCGAAATTAATTGAGTTATACTAAACCCTCAATAATCGCCCCTCCCAAGAATTTGGTCTGGATCCGCGCCTGCATCTCACTGCTAATAATATTTGCATGTCGTCTTGCTATGATATCTAATCGAATTGCTAGATTTTTGAACGCATAATTGCTCGAAGCTCACATTTTTCTGCCCGGCACAACCGGGCTGCTGACTTACTAAAAACTTTATTCAGATCTTCCAGTAAACTCCACCTTAATATGATAAGAGTAGTTATAAGTTATAGAAATACACACGGTTATAATCAATTAAAATAATGCGAAGGAACAAATGAGGTTATTCCTGACTGTTAAACCACGCTCACAATTTTATATCGGACCAACCTCAATACTTTATCAACAATAATTCCACACGCTGTCAACTGATTATAACAATGTGTATAACTATAAACTATTAGTATAGTCTATTAGTATCTCACTTCTCAGCTTTATGCTTAAGTGATTATTTTATTTGTTATTTATTTATTTATTTTTATTATTATATTATTATTATTTTTTTTTTTAAGATTATATTTATTATTCTATTATTTAATTCAACTTATCTTTCTGAATATTTTATTTTGATTAATATATCTAAGTGTCTCTATTTATCATTATCACATTATTATGTCTTCAAGATTTTATTAATTTCTTTTTATTTTAAAACTTTTCTTTTAATTACTCATATCATCTATTACAAAGCTTTCACCTCTTCTTTTTTGTCTTTTTACGATCAAAATATGTCTTTTTTGTTATACCTTTTATTTTTTAATTATTTTGTGCAATTTTATTTTAATTTTATGTGTAATCTTTGTATTTTTTGTAAATTGGGCTCAGCCCGTAATAAACGTCTTATTGTCTTATTGTCTTATTGTCTTAAACTATGATATTTGTCTTACATATTATGATTTTACTGACGGGGAGGGGTTCGTTTATGTACAGCATTTTATTTGATGGGGAGAAAAAATAAAGAGTCTTTTAAAAACTGTTTTGCGATGTTATTGAGTTGATTCCACTTTTTGAGGAAGATGTATACAAAGATTTTTGCATCGGTCCCAAGTCCCAGGATTTGGATTTAGAACAGCCTCAGTAAAATGTGAAATATTTTACTTTTCTTTATAAGAAATCCAAAGGAGACGATCAGGCGTAGAAATCAAGTAAAATAACAATTATGTTGCTTCAGTTACAGAAGAAGAAACAGCTGAAGCTGAAGTGAAATCTGAGGAAGAAAGCCCTGAACAAGAAGACCTTACGATAGTAAGTTTTTATTATTACATCAGTTCCTTTAAAAGATTTACCATTTAGAGTGTGATGCTTTCACAAACGTCATCTGTTTTTAATTTTTTTTCTTTGCCAAATTGGCAGGGTCAATCGGTGTGGTTTTCATCCTAGAAAGCCATTTATTGATCAATTTACTTACGCCATTATTTATCAAAATTTTAAACTTTTAGCCAGATTTTACCTTTTAGGACCCTCAAAGTAGTTTTATCGATAAAAATGTTTTGATATTAATTTCTCAAGGAAATGTCAATAGTTTTGAAATTATTAGTTTTAGATTCCTTATATTACTGGAATCGTTTAGGTTTTACTTAGATTAAACCTAGTTGGGAATTAATTATGAGTAATTTTCAGTATAAAAACCCTACTTAAAATTTCGATTGAACCCAGATTTTAAGGCTAGGTTAAATCATAATTGGACTTTTGTAATGAAAGTTAAACTAGGTTGACACACAGAGCTATTTTTCTCTGGAATAGTAAATTATATTAAATAAGTAGTGATTCAAAAACCATTTGGGTTCTACCTTGGTTCTACTTAGGGTCACACCAGTTCACTTTGGGATTAGGTCTACCCTAGATTAATCTTAGATATTTTTAGCTTTAAAGAAATATTAGTAGTCAGTAATTAATCACGGAACACGCTTTTTGATTGTCTAAAGTTTTGTAAGGAATAAATAACTACGCTAAAAATTGAAATCACATTGGTTACTAACACTAGTTAGTACAAAATAGTTGTTCATTGCTTTTCCCATGAGACTTTTGCTAAAGGTTGAGTAAGCTAAGAAAATTGAGATTTGCAAGATTGGCCAATAGGATTGCAATTGTCTTAGCTTCCCAATCGCCATTGGAAAAAATGGCCAATTTTCCTTCCACCCTATTGTCACTGCCTAGCTTATGTTACACTGATTGGGCTTTGGCGACCATTAGTGATAAAATGATCTGAGCCTAATTTGGTCATCGATCAAATTATTATGTGTAGGTTCACGAAATAGAAATTGATGTATTTTTTTATTTTCAGAAAATAGAGATACCGGATAATTTACGGTCTAGAATTCACATATCTGAAGTTTTAAGACTGGATAAAGAGTCTGTAGATATTGAAGCTAAGTTGCTTAAGGCTGAAGAAACGACTCTAAGGGAACTTAAGAGAATATACGAAGCCGCTATAAAACCTTTAGAAATATTGTATAAGTATAGAGATCTCAGCAACAGGCATTTTGGAGGTACTAAACGAGTTTTAATATTTACTGATCTCTTTGATTAATCTCTGTGAATAATTGATATTTATTATCCTTAAACTCACCAAATTAAATTAAATTTTATATTAAATAGTGTAATCCCGATTTTAAAAATTTATTAATAATGACCATGTTTCCAACTACATTATGGTACAAAACAGAAAGTCGTATGTTCCGCGCACAGATTTTTATCTGACCAAAACAAAATGTTTTATGAGTGAAATCATTAAACAGTTCATTTTTCAGTTGAGATGCTTATGTGGAATCAATGGTGTGCAAAAATATTTACTTTTTTTGTAGACTGCCGCTTTCTTTAAGTACTAACCAGAAAAAAGCTGGCGCTTTTCTATGGTATATCCTTATTAGGTAGCTTCCCTTAGGTATATCCTGGTCAGGTGGTTTTTATATGGTAAATCTTTGTTAGTAGGTGGCGCTTCCCTTTGGTATATCCTTGTCAGGTGGCTTTCCTATGGTATATCCTTGTTAGCAGGTGGCGCTTCATAAGCAATATTGAATGATAAGCAAATGATTATTATATTGCTCCTTGTCAGTACAACCCAATCCAAATAAATATTACTGAGACTGTGACCATAGTCAATATTCTTTAATAAGTTTGAACTCGTCTTAATAATAATGACTTAAGATTAATGGCTCAAAATTCGAACTCAAGTTGTGACTCCATATCAAAACTTGACAATTATATTATTTTTATTGCTTTGGATATTAATTATTAGATCGATTTCACTCGTCAAAAGCGTAATTTAAATTTACTAAAATTTTATTTGACTGACGAGTTGGATGATCCAATATTATTTGTACCTAATTGATTAATTATTTGCCCCACAGATCCAGAAATATTTTCTAAGCCGTTAATATTGTTTATGGGTCCATGGAGTGGAGGAAAATCTACAATAATTAATTATTTGTTAGAAAATGAATACAAGAGCACTGCATTGAGAACAGGTAACAAATGATTTTTAGTCATGCTTGTGTTCACAAGCGGAGTTTGGACAATTGACTACGTAAAAACAGTTGTTTTGATGGTGTCAGTCCTTATATTGGCCTTGATGAAAATTATGGAATGATTTAAGCGAATTTCCATAGAAAATTGATCGAATAAGAGTAGGATCATGGAGGGGAGTACGAGTGATTTCTCTGAAAGGGTGAGACTTACTGACGAACAGTATTTATGTATATATTTTTTTCCGAACGTGTAGACGTGAAAACGCTTAAGAATCAAATCTCGTATATTTACACCTATAAACACACAAACAAACATATTTAACTTGATATATATATATATATTATATATATATATATATATATATATATATATATATATATATATGTATGTATGATGTAAAGTTGAATATGTTTTGTGTGTGTGTTAGCGTGTAAATGTACAAGATTTTGTTTCTAGACGTTATTACGTCTACACGATCAGAATAATCGACTTCATAACTTCTCTGAAGCCTATTGTTTATAAAATATGTACGTCATTAAACCACAGTTTGAGTTAGCAAAAATTAAAAAAAAAATCGTTGCAAATTTAGAAGTTATCGGAGCATGAATGTATGTGCATACACATGTACTACTCACAAAGGGACAACGTCATTTAAATTTTGATAATAATGTGATATCAAAATAATTTTTGATATCACGATTACTATTAGTGCTATTGTTTGCTATGTATTATTGCGGACAAATGACGGTTCTCAAGAAATACCTTTGTAAGTATATAATATAGTAGTATGCCACAAAACTCATAATACAACTTGCTAAAAAACAACCAGCGTCGACAGTGGTTTAATCTGCTATGCTGGAGGTTTATGTTTTAGAGGATAAGTATTTTTGAAAGACCGAGTTGTAAAAGGCGATTTAATGTTTCAAAAGAAATCTATTCTAAAATGAATCACTTGAAAGTTATTTTTCCCATTATTTCTCTGGTTTCTTAAGAATTGATGTAAACACATCAAAGGATTCGACTATGCTATTGCATGCATTTCCAAAACATCTTTACAAGAGCTGTAGTCGCCTTACAAAATAGTAAAGCGTCTAGACCATCAATACACAAATACGTTCTGGTTTAATCTGCAATGTCTTCTGCAGTAAATTATGGAAACAGTAGTGAATGCACCAAGGTGATGGTAATATAGCGAGCCTTAGTAGCAGGAGAGATGTATGTCATGAAAACATTTTGAGTGGTAACTCTTAAATCTAAACTAACTACACAGACAAAATTTGGAATTAAAAAAATATGATTGAGTTTCAGGGGATTGGGCAAGATGTCGATTTTATGATTTTTTATATGCAGAATCAAATTAAACCGGTTTCAGTTCAATTGTATCAACCTTAGTGACCGACAAATACATATCTACCCCTTTAAAAATGTATTCAAGGGGGTGTCGTTAATGTGCTTTTTTACTTTTCCACCTTATTTACTCACTATTCCTCTCCATAGGTACATAGGAAAAGTATTGTTGTAAAAAAATCCGAAACCGGGATGTCTCATGAAATATCCTTTTAAGGTGTTTGTTAGGCTTCCTAAGCGGAAGCCTAGGAAAACTTCACAAAGTTGTCTGTCTGTATGTTTGTGTGTGTGTGTGTATGTGATTTTTGTTATCGTGGCTCTCAGTTAATTTATGCCAAAGAGTTGGAGTTTGTACAAAAATCAGTTTATAGGTACAGTTTAGAATTTTTTTTTATTACGTCACTAATCCGCAATAATGACTCAACAAAAATTTAGAAAATCATACATCGAGAAAATATGTTGCCATCAATTTGAGATTTGACACGCATGTAGCTATGTAAAATACCAAAATATGTGCCAAGTTTCATCTTATTATCAGCAATAATTCATTTTTTATCAAATGAAATGTGTACTTCGTTTAAAAAAAATCGGAAAATAATCTGATTGAGCTGATATTCAGTATAAGTGTATAAAAGTTAAGCTGCATCCAGCGTTGTCATTGCTTGGATGAGTTACTACTGAGAATGAAACAAATGTATTTCCAATCTGAGAACGAACGCATTGAGTCCGAAGTCGTGGTGCAGTACAAATTTGGTTATTTCTATATTTTGAGGACTAGCGAAACGAGTTTGAAGTAGGGAGAATTAGCGTAGAAAATCCGATGTGATGAAGAAAAGTTCCGAGGCACCTCGTACTTGAATTTTTATATTTGTTACTAATTTTTGACGACTATTTCTGATGGAACGTATAACTAGTAATTGAACGAATGGTGCGTGATAAGTGCCAGGATGAACCGCTAAGAACAAAACGGATGTAGTGACACTCTGAGGACGAGCGAAGCGAGTCCGAAGACATTTTGCAGTATAGATTTAACGACTTGCATATTCTTAGGAGGAGCGAATCGAGTCCGAAGTAGGGAGAATGAGCGTAGCGAATCTGATTTGAAAGCTAAATCGTGTTAAAATGGCTTCAAGACGATTAGATAACATAGCAAAATAGATCCTCTCAGAACAGGGCAGAGCGCCCGAAAGGCAATTTTGATTTGAAAATTCGCTATAATCAAGAGCAAGAAGCATTGATAGTCTTCCAGGGCTAAACCAGCCGAAGGGTCTTGCTTAGGTGGGCTAAGTGTTACCTAGCCTGCTGATGATGGATTAACCGTTAAGCTAAAAGCAATCCAGGAATATTAATTTCCAACTACGAGTATTGATGGTAGCTAATTTCCAATGTTAATTTGGCTAATTTTCAAATACTTCTTTAAAAGTATAGTAAAATTGCTAAAACTAGAAAACAATACATAGCTATTTACTGGTTTTAGGTGCGGAACCTTCTCCTGCATATTTTAACATAGTTATGTGGGGTGAACGTCAAGAAGTTTTAGACGGAACTCAATTAGCAGCTGATTGGACTTTCTCAGGTCTTCAGAAGTTTGGGCAAGGGCTGCTCGACAGGTTGAGAGGTCTGAAAATGGACCATCCTCTTTTGGAAAAGGTATCTTTGTCTTGGATAATTTTAATAATTTACAACGATGTTGTAAAGATTTTAAGAGCTTTGGTTTTAATTATTCAGAGCCGAAGTGCTACCCAAGGAGCAACTGGAGTCTCTATGATGATAAGACTTTCACATCCTCATTAATTGCAATAAAAATACTACTATTTTTTAAGGATATAAAGAGGCGGTGTTACTATGTATGATATTCTTATAAAAGAATCGTTCTGTTTGGTACTGTTTATATCAGCATTTATGAATACCATTTGTAACTTATTTTTTATACTTTGCAAAATGTGCTCAACTTAGATAGCAAAATTTGCACAAACCTATAGATTGCAAAATGTGCTCACACCTATATCTGTTGTGTTCAGGTGAACATCGTCGAAATCCCTGGAATTCTTGAGATCAGAAAGCAGGTAGAGAGGTTGTTTCCTTTTAATGACGCTTGCCAGTGGTTTATCGATAGGGCAGATATCATTTTCCTGGTTTATGATCCAGCCAAGTTGGACGCAGGACCGGAAACTGAAGCTATTCTTGATCAACTAAAGGGAAGAGAATATCAGGTATAATTTTAAGTAAATATCCTAGAATTACAAATGTTAATTATGGGAAATGCAGGCATTCTGCACAATGCCTGGCTTCCTTAGACATTTTGGGAAATATTATTGTTTAGATGTTGCGCTACTAATGGTTGCGCCATCATAGTATACATGAAGGTTACAATAAAGTTGGTTATGAAGACTGGATTCTGTTAGAAATGTGTTCTTGTGTTTTAATTATTTTCCTCATTTAATAATGACTAAATAAGCTTTTATTTCCGACTTTGCCCGGGCAATGTGCACAATGGGCAATTTAGTCCAGATTCATATTTTTCACTCAATGTTAGTTTTTATTACTTTAAAATAAAACTAGCTAGTTTTCTACTCAGTCTAACGGAATTTTACGTGCACTATACATTGTAAATAAGGGAAAATAATTTTTGTTTAAAAAATCGCTAAAAGTTATACGGAATTTTAATTGGTAAAAAATAAATTACTATTTTATGAGTAAATACATTTCATTTCGTTACATAAAGATTTAATATGGTCTCTTTAGTTCTAAAAATTTAAAAACATGTTAAAGCAACATTGCATTGCAGTAATGTGTTTTTAGAATTTAAGCATTGGAAGTTAATTATTAAGGCAATCGCTCGTCAATAAATAAATTTATGCAGAAATAAAATGTCACAATACAGCTTAGTTGCATAATTTACTGTGTTTTTATATATGTTTAAAGTGGAGAATTTTATTACCCAATTACTCTACATAAATATAAAATACGTACATAACACTGAAAATAAATTAATGTCTTTCAATAGCTAAAAAATTAAGTAAAGTAATTCATAACAGAATTATTGGCTGTATTAATGTATTTTTTAATGATAAAAATCCATTTTATATGTAGTTTCTTGGCATCTGTTCTTTAAAAACACTATAATGTAAAATTATTACAGAAGGAAAAAGGTATGTTTAGTCCAAATTGTCCTACAAAAAACGGGTATTAAACACATTGCTAGGTTAACATGAAAAATCTAGCATTATTTCCCATATTACCCGCTCTGTACATAAATACAATTTAGCTTTACATATTGGTTTCATTTCGATTCTATAAAGTCTTAGAAAGATATCGAGAGCCCTACTAAAGAGTAGAAACTCTTCCTTGAATACATCACACACGCACACACACACATATATATATATATATATATATATATATATATATATATATATATAATATATATATATATATATATATATATGGACGAGATTTGTTTCCAATACGTTTTTATAATACATGGGACACGATACGTTTTTAAAGCTAGATTAAAACGATTTTAACGATTAAATGTTGACTCTAAAGTCAACATTTAGGCAACATTTAAAATGTCTCAAAGCCTATAGTTTAAGAATTGTTTATGACATTATTAACCCCACAGGAGTAAATTTATTTAATAAAAATTATATCTGATTGAGTTAATACGTATATGAAGTTAAATTTTAATATCAGCATGAGTCTAATTTAAAGAAAAACAGTCTTATTTTGATTAACACATTAGTATGTAAGTGGCTAATATGCCACTTACATAAACTGATATGACAAACTGATATAGGATAATAAGCATGTGGTTCTAAAGTGGCCAGAAGAAAGCGTGGGGCCGCGAAACGGAATCTAGCGATGACGCTGCGTTACAGCCAAGAGACTGAATGAGAGAACAACAGTGTCCTCCTCTTGTGCAGTACAACCCTAAAGGGAGAAAGACCAAAGGATGACTCGGAAAACTACCCAATAGAGTCCTGATTAGTTTTAGTCGTCATATCATTGCTTTGCCCTTTAAATATGTGTTTATAGTAGAGTAATCGAAACGTATTGCTATGCCTTACTAACCCCGTTGAAACCACCTATATTACATTTTTTCAAAGAGTATAAATTAGATTAAACGGTACAATTAACCTTGCTAAAGCCTCTAGGAAGACCCATGCCATAACTTTTAGATAAATACTTTAAACAGTTATTTTATGTCTGTATAGAAATATATATTTAAAAAAGTAGCGATCCTCCTAGATTTGTATCCCTCCTTTTGATTTTTTAAGTCTTCTTTTTCATTCTTTGTTTCTAGACAAAGATTATCTTGAACAAAGCTGATCAAGTAAAACCAGAAGAACTGATGAGAGTACAGGGAACCCTGATATGGAACATCTCACCACTTATGTCGTCTATGGAACCTCCTGTTATGTACTCTACTTCTTTGTGGTCTCACCCTTACCAACCCGGTTCTCCTTCTAGGCTTTTATTCGCTCAAGAAAAAGCTTTCTTAAAGGACTTAAGAGAAGCGATAGATAAGAGAGTTGAAAATAAAATATCCAGTGCCAGACGTTTTGCCGTAAGTAATCTTGAATTAGTAAAGAAACCTAGATATATAGGTTATATAGGATTGTCCATTGGTAAATACAATATCCTCCTTGCCCGGAGCATTATTTACTTCAAGGGATAGAAATTTGTCTTAAAGTTCGGAGAAGTGTCAGTGTTCTGGCTTGCAACTTTTGAGTTGATTGGTCAAACGAAAGATTGTCATCTCACCTGTAGAACTCATAAACTATTTCCTTGTATCCAAGCAAAGTAATAAATGCTCTGCTTCTGATAGAAGAAAATTGTAGCTTATGTGTGGTAGCCCTGATTTTATGTTGTTATGATAAATATAAATACAAAAGACTTAAACGAAACGTTCTAAAAAAATGCCTTTACCTTTTTTTTAGATTATAAAGACAATATATGAGATTAAAAACCGAAGGAAGATATAACGACATAACGAGGGTTAAAAATTAATAATATGTATTTTGTTCCAATTTGTTCAGGTTCGAGTGCGTAATCATGCCAAGATGGTCGACTGCTACCTCACTACATATTACAATCACAAGACGTTCTTCGGAAACAAACAGAAAGTAAGTGAGGATATCATAGAGCACCCTCAAAACTATCACATCTATGAGGGTTTGAGTACGCTCACCAACATCTCGAGATACGATCTTCCCGATCCAGACGTCTACAGGGATTTCTTCCGTCTGAACCCTGTATACGACTTCCAGCAACTCGCCTCCACCTGTACTTACTTCAAGGGTTGTCCCATTAACAGGCTGGACGTAGCCATCGCATACGATCTACCTGAACTCGTCGGAAAGTATAAGAAAATGGCCGAAGATATATTTAAAGTTTCTACAAGCAGAGGAGGAGGCAAATGATTGCCGCAATAACATCGAGCGGACTACTTGCCCCTTTCTTAACACAAAAACTATTCCTTTTAAAATTTCAAATATCGACATTGTTTTACTTTCCTTGTTTAGATAACGCGTTAGTTTTGATTTATTCCGATAGACTGCGATACTGAAAGTCGGAGCGAGATAAACTTTGTGCATTTAGAAAGCATTGGAGAGATTTTGCTGCGTCATAGTATTGAAATGTCGAGTGAAATTTCATATCTCACAACGTTACTTGTGGGTCAGATCATAGATTTTTAAAGGTTTACATGTATAATCAATGATAAAACTATAAGTCACGAAAAATTTGTTGAAACATTGTAAAGACATAAAAATTAATACCTTCTATTAATCTGCTCACCGGAAACATAGTTAGGTGGAAAGTTAGTAAATAAATAAATGTGACTTTGATTGGCTTTATTTGATAGTTTTGGTTGAAATATTCACGAATAATTTACAGATCATTATGTAGAGCATGGACGTACGGCGCTAGTGCCGAATTTACAATTGTGCTTTGTTTACACCTTTAGAAATCTATGGGATATTTATTTTCCTTATATTTTCCTATTGTTGTTTTGTCTCTGATTATGAATTAGCGGGATCCTTATTTTAAGCTATTAGACTTTAATAATGTAGACAAGTGTAAATACGAGCTTACCCGTGTAGCGACCAATTCCCTGGTCTTTCAACTCATCCTTATTTATATCGCATACTTTCAAAAATCTATATTAGAATGTAATTCATGATACTCTTCAAGTCACACGTATTTCAATTCAATTTTCTATACACGAAATTTTGATTTTTTTTGTTCCCTCTCTAAAAGGCTGATTTCAAAGTTTATTAAATATTAAACTCTTCATTAAATTAATTAAACCTAGACAGCTACGAATCTAAGAAGATTAAGCCCTTAATGTCATAAGGGCTCAACTTAAGAGTTTTTGAAACTATTATAAACTATCAACATTATAAAACTATTATTTAGTAGGAATATTGTTTTAATTTTTGTCTCTAAAGCGTATAAGTATTTATATGAATATCAACAGAGAAGGTAAAAAATATTTACAATATCTTGTGAATCAATTTTTACAATTCTTTATTTATCTGTGGTTTTTATCCAAGCGAAAAAAATTCTCTCGATTCATCAAGGATTTAAATATTTATTCAGTATTAGAGCTCTTAATACTGTAAAAAGTAGCAACCTAACCTTAAAATTCTGAAATATTTCTACGTAAATTATTATTAACCCCGGATAATAAATCATGTAAATTCTTGAGAAGAATTGTAAGCGTGTAAAATAAAAAAAAACAGCTCACCAATAATTTTCCAATGCTGTTATTAAACAGACTAATTAGGTCTAACTCATTGTCAAATCGACCTATTGGTTTGAACATATGCTTGACCGGCTTGTTTAGAGATGATTGGTATAGTCCCGTCAAGCCCTACATCAAACTAAAAGCATTTCTACTCACGATAAAATTTGTCAAGCATATTTGTAAATTATCTAGTCCTACATTATGCTTGCGGCCTATGTATAAAAAATTTGTAAAGAAAATATGAAGAGATTAATTAAGTCAAAACAACATTAACATTATGATTGATTGATTCGATATAATGCCTGTAAGAGTTTTAAATCAACCATTCTACTAATCATTTTGAAAGTTCGGTATTATTTATTATTTTTTGATTAGCTATTTTCTTTCCAATCCGTCATCTTTCATCAAAAAATTATCCCTAATGTTACTGTTTATTGAAATCATTTCCATAAACAGTAAAGAGGATTTTCCAAACAATCCAAAGGAATGAGTGGGTAAAGTGGGATTTCATTGATTTTACCAAAGGGAGTACCAAATTACCCTTCAATTCTTATAATTCCTTGCACGCTTATGGTGACAGTTTGTCTATAAAGGTTCAATCAAATAAAATCAAGGTATCTATTACATGTCTTGCTCTTTTTATAAAATGTTAAAAGCTTGTTGAGACTGTAAACCTGAAGTATCCAGGCCCGTAGCCAGTGAAATCTTATAGGGGGCGAAACTAATTCC
Source organism: Microvelia longipes (assembly GCA_018340805.1). NCBI lineage: Eukaryota > Metazoa > Arthropoda > Insecta > Hemiptera > Veliidae > Microvelia > Microvelia longipes. Next base: position 27,380,088 of record JACMZG010001893.1, on the reverse strand, counting down.
ATGAGGCTATATTTCACACTTTGAGACTTCGACAGACTGACTGACTTCTGAATGAGACTTCCGCTAAAAACTACTTCGTCAGTGTAAGCCTCCCCTGGCTACAAGCCTAGTAATATCCCTCTTATTCGTCAAGATTGACTCTGAAACCTCTTTCACTCATACATCAATAAAGAAGCTACGTCAAATATTTGCTGATATTTAAGATAAAAAGTAGTTTGTTGAAACGAACTGCGAAAAATATTATCCAATGTGTTTACTGATCCAGATATGTATGTTCCCTTTACACAAACCCATGCATTTGCAATCTGTCGAATGTAAACATTTAAATTTGAACTGTTATAATCATCCCAGAGAATACTTCGAACATTAAATAGTACTTTTTGTTTTAGTTAATTTATGTTTAGAAGGTTTACGTCTTAACCGTTGGTGATTATGTGAATGTGGATGATGAATTCATGACACGGTCACTACTGGAAGACATGAACCTTTATGAAAATGTCTGGGATGCTTACGCAGATAGTATGTTTATTGTTCAAAACATAACGACGAGAACAATTTATTCTTTCGATACACTTTAAACGTCACAAACAGTCGGCATGGATGAGTTCGTGTAAAACATGTCAGGATTATCAAACGCAAACTTATTAGGAGGCGATTAGAGGTTGAGTTCAAACGCAATAATTAAGTTGACTGATAACAACATAGGAATCAGTCTTTTCATTCTTTAGAATTGTAAAATAGAATATTTATGTAAAAACTGACGCAAACTGATTAGGAGGCGAGTAGAGGTTGAGTTCAAACGCAATTATTAAGTTGACAGATAACAACATAGGAATCAGTCTTTTCATTCTTTAGAATTATAAAATAGAATATTTATGTAAAAACTGATCCACCAATGGTAAGGAATGTGGTAATCTATTATGTCCATTTTGCAATAGGTTAAAGCTTATTTCTAGTTATGTATATAACGATGTTACTGGCTTGAGCTGTTTTTTTTCTGCAGTACCTACTCTCCCCTCAGCTTGCTGATTAAGCGGCCAACATATAAAACCTTAGATCCAATTTTTCGTCTTATTCATTTTTTTAAATTTTATTTATAACTTTAATTGTTTAAAAGGCACGAGGTGTCATGGATCATGGTTATTAAATGCAGACTTTTTTTAAACTCTGCCCTCTGCCTTTATATTTTCAAAATATGTTTATTTAACAGTAAGTTCTTCTGTTTTTTACTCCCTTACATTAAGGCATCTGTACATTTGGGGGAATTAGTAATCGAATATAATAAAATGTAAGAGGCTATATTTACTGGCATTTGAAGAAACCAGTTAATAAATTAGCTACTGTCGATACTTGCCGTTCCTATCGACTAACGCAAGCTAATTCTTTTATCTTAATATTTGTCTTTAACCATTTTTAAGTAATGGTGCAAGCAAAAATCTACAACTGCGTTCACAAACTGATCATGTACTTAACCAGACTTTATCAAAATGAACAATGCTCACTAAATTTGTTCTTTAATTAATATAACATCAACTTGTAATCACCGAGTCTTTAAAAACAGCTAAAAATCAATGTCTGAACTCGATTTCTGTTTCTGATAGTTCCCTTAATATGCCAGCTTTTGGTTCCAATGACGAAATGAGACACGGTATTTTCAGACAGATAGACGCTTCTATATCAACACTGTGTATTGAAGCTGCATTTCTCGATATGGCTCTAACTGCTAGCCGAAATTGCTAGCCGAAATACTTGTGTGAACAAAGATTGCACCAACATATTTACAAGTTACCGAGCATATTTGGAAATAATATATATTTTAATTAATAGTGGAATATATTAATACCAATCTTTATTTAAATTTAGACGAATAGTCTTTAATAAAAAGAATGAAAATGTGAAGGATAAATACCGAAAAATAGTAAATAAAGATTATACGCAAGACATAAGAGTACAGTGAAATGAAGCATGCTATCATGGATTTCTTTCTGTTTTGTGTTTCAATTGAACGTTAAGGTAGCCACTAAAGTTAGGGCCCTAGTGTCAACTTTGCTGGGAATCAGCTTCATTTAACAAGGTGTGTTTTTGTTTTGAATCTTACGGGATCAAATGGGTTCTGATGTCTAATCGTAGCTCTTTTCCAACAACTATTCAAAGAAGTTAGTCCCAACGTAACCTTTGACGACCAATGTGATATCGATTAGTATAGTACGAATTTGCCAGAGTAACATCATAACTGATCACAGTAATCGAAATCGCTTGAAGGGTTTTAGGGTTGAAATCTTTGCATAGAGTTATGATTTCGAGAAATGTCAATGGATGTTTTTAAAATGCAATAATAGCCTGAGTATTTCTCGGTTATTTCAAATTTAGAAAAAATAAAAGGTTGATCTCTAGATGATTTTTATTTCTGTACTTGTACACCGACACATGTTTAATGTGAGGCCTATAAGTGCCCCTTTTGAACGCTCAGAAACGATGGACAGACCAAAGTAAAAGGTCAGTTCTTTAAGAAATGTAACAGCAGGACAATAACTTATAGTTCACAAAAAATGACAACATAATCAGTTTTAAGCATTGTACCTGTTGCTGATTCGACTTTGTATAATCAAATTTAAACTTAACTAGTGAATCCCCCCCCCCATTTCAAATTATTAAACACTTTGTCAAAATTTAATCAAAATAAAATTATCAAAAATTCAAGCGAAAAAGAATAAAATATAAAGGAATCAGAATTTCGAGAAAAAAAAACAATATAACAGAGTTTAGACTCAGCAGTTTTAAAATCGGTAGAGATGCGCCTTCATATATGACAGACATGTTTTAAATAAACCGAAAATAGTTCTATTTAATTTCTACCTCTTTTGAGTGGTAGAGACTTAAGATAGAGTTTGAGAAACTCGAACTCCCAGCTGTGAAGAATCACTTACTGTTATTCTATTCAGTTATTATTATTTTGTTTATTTTTGTTAAGACTTTTAATTTAGATAATATGTTAAGGGCAAAACTATGATCTAAATAAAAAAACAAATGTGTAAATAAAGATTTTATAAGTTATCTAATTGGTTTTTGTGTAAAATGCTGCTTTACTCCTTATTAGGCTCCCTGTGACTGGAAGGTATATTTTCTACATATGCCAGAACAGTAAAACTTCTACTTGAGAATATTCCTAAGCATTTTCAAAGTAAATGCGCTAACAAATGTTAACGATTAAAATAAACCGAGCTTTGTTTAGACTGACCAGAATGTAGCGCAGAACTCATTCAGCAAAGGTAGAGTAAGTATGAAAATCCGAATTCCCTTAAAAAGAATCAGAAAAATAAAGCATAAACTTATGACCTAAACAAGAACTGGATTTGTGTGCAAGAACGCAAGCATTCCCGAAGAAAATTCGCCAGCTTGCGCACCTTGGAGCCAGAATTGTGTACACTGGGACGTAATTAACAAAAGTTATAGACTTACAAATTTGCTAGGCTGTGTTTAGAACAAAAATTATTCATCTACAAAATATCGGGCCACAAATTTAAGGAAAGTAATGGATTTGTTAAATTGTTTTTTTATGTGTATAGAATATACATATAATAAACACCATTCATTCACGCAATAGCTAGGTCACGAATTAAAAAAAAGTTATAGATTTGTAAAAATAGCTAGCCTGTGTTTAAAATCAGCAAAATTAATAATCATGGAAATAAAAAAAATCATAATTCTTTTAACCAATTAGCGCCTTTTATGATAAACATTTGTGCTATAACAAGTCATGAAAATATTGGTATAGTACTAATCCTAAATGCACTATTCTGCTTTATTTTTGAACTCTAATTCTTGTTACTACACTCCTTTTAAAAATCACAACTTACTACTGCAAAATGTTCTTTTTAATTTGTTTTAAGTAAAACGATAGAGTAAAGGATCATGAATGATTGATATGAGTATATATTACTTCTTTGCTCATATCAATCATTCATGATCCTTTACTCTATCGTTTTACTGTAATTTTGCAGTAGTAAGTTGTGATTTTTAAAAGGAGTGTAGTAACAAGAATTAGAGAGTTAACAGAGAATTACACACACACACACACACACACACACACACCACACACACCACACACACACATACATATATATATATATATATATATATATATATTATATATATATATATATATATATATATATATATATATATAATATATAATATAATTCCCTGTTAACTCTCTAATTCTTGTTACTACACTCCTTTTAAAAATCACAACTTACTACTGCAAAATTTTTTTTTAATTGTTTAAAGTAAAACGATATATATATATATATATATATATATATATATATATATATATTTGTGTGTGTGTGTGTGTGTGTGTGTGTGTGTGTAAAGACGCTCTTTTACCAAGTAGCGCTAAAAATATATTCTTCCCTCCCTAATTAAAGTCCCTTTGATTCCCCTCTACGTAGTAGTGGCAAATGAGCCCTCAGTCATTTACGTAGTAGTGGCGAATGAGACCCCATTCATTTACGTAGTAGTTGCGAATGAGCCCCCATTCATTTACGTAGTAGTGGAGAATAAGCCCCCATTCATTTACGTAGTAGTAGTTAATGAGCCCCCATTCATTTACGTTGTAGACTATGTTCTTCAGTCTAGGCTCATTAACAAAGCACCTTTAAAATATGTAGCTCATGTTAAGAATAAACAACATGGATCTGTATAAGTGCCAGGCCTACTATTGAATAATGGTCAGGCATCATGCATGTATAAAATTGGCTATGTAATTAGTAAAGGCCAATCTTATGCAAAAAGCATATAGCCGTGCTCTGGGGATTTGTTTTAAAGCAAATAGCCATACTTTGGTGATTTTTTCTAAAGCGTATAACCAAAAAGCCAATAGCTAAATAGCCAAAACGCATATAGCCAGGCAATGGTATTTCTTTTAAAAAAGCATATATCCATAAAGCCAAGAGCCAAAAAGCTTATAGCCATGCTCTGGTGATTTTTACTTTGAGCTAAGTATATTTCATAGAGTTTTATTAATTTTTCTTAGGTAGGTACAATTTTTTTAAGGTACAACCGTCTCTTTTAAAGTGGAACATCTCCTTACAGCTCTTCATTCACTATAATCATCCTTGTTTGTCCTCATAACATTAGTGATCCCATTGTTGCATTAGGTTATTTTGATTACAGCATCTAAGACATATTTTGAATATGTTCATTCCACAATACTACACCACATTAGTAATTTTTCCTACAGAGTAATTCGCTAAAATAAAGGTTTTAAAAAAATAAAAAAAACATCAGACTGATAAAGATTAATCTTTTGGGCACGACTTTTTTTTTGGAAATATTATCTTAGACAGAATACCTTTCTAGGACCATATTAGCATTATCTATGGTTATACTAAGCAAATTATTCTATCTATACACAAGAAGTGACTTGGATAGTGACACTTATTTTTACATAACGAAATAGAAGGCACAGATTTGTAAAAAGGGAACATTTTACATAACCAAGTGAAAGAAATCGTAGGAGGCGGAGGGCGGGTGCACTAGAGGGAGAAACGAAGGGCGGACTGACGGACTGACACCACTGACTGGAGGGAGTCAGTCTCCCAGACGAACCACCGAGATCAAGTTGTTACACTAACAGTGTAACCGTATCGTTCCTAAAGGGTAACCGTGCCCCTTACCACGTGATCTAGTGTTCCGTGAGTGATACCCGTGATTATAGCAGGTTTATCATTAATTTAATCATTAAACGTAAGTTAGTTGTTTACTTTTGAAACTAGTAGATTTTATTATTGATAAAAGTAATTAAATAGTGGGGCACACATTCGACATCTCAATTAAAACTATTTTGGTAATACTATTTTCGAGCTAATTACTAATAATAATATATATAAAAATGAAATATATATATATTATATATATATATATATATATATATTTTTTCATAATTAAAATATATATTATCCTTAATATATTATCATATTTATAATTATCATACTATATTATTAATATCAAATATATTATCATATCAATAAAATAATATTAGATAATTTATTATATATATATATATATATATTAATATATATTATTATTTCATATAATGTTTATAAGAATATACAATTCAAATGACTTATTCGTTTTGTCACACAAAACGAATATTCAACATGTATATTATATGTTGTATCATGTATATTTTACATGTATTTTCAAATGACATACCGTATATTCGAAATATGCAATGTTAGTTTAGAAATATGCAGGTCGTTTGAATCACAAAAGAAACTAAACTAAAACGAATATTTCAATCGCTTACCTAAATTAAGCTGTCAAGTAATCAGGATAAAATTATTATTATTTTACTTGAAAAACTAGGAATAATAAGTGAATTAACAGTCTAATGCTTAAGATGTAAAGTGCCTATGTGTCTTGAAGTATATTGAAATCCTAGACAGTGGCCCGCAACCGTTTGTCAGCAAGGGGACTTCAAGTTGTCCGCGAAACATTTTTTAAGTTTTAAAAATTTAAATACAAATAAATTATTTTCCGATTATTAACCATTTTTTTAAAAATGTATATAAGTAATTTTATAAGAAATAAACTAATGCTAATAATGCGAAAAAAAATTGCGCATTTGTCTGTCTTATACTACATGCGTCTTAAACCTCAAAGCAACAAATTTTTCCGCCTTATATGAATTTTTTATATTTTTTTGAGTCATTGTTGTGGGTTAATGACGTCTTAAAAATATTTATTCGATAGCACAACTACACCTTTAGACTAATTTATGTTTCGACTCTCAACTTTAGCATAAATACTCTGGCAGATACGATGATAACAGACACACACACATACAGTCAGACAACTTTGTAAAAACCATTCAGGAGGTCCTTAAAACACCTGAAACGGATAATTAAGGTGACATCCCGATAATTAAGGACATTATACTTATATCAGAAATATAAATGAGGAAAAGTATAAAAAAAATATGTTTATAGTATGTCTAGTTAATCTAATTATTCATTATAGCTGTAGAGTCTGTATCCACGCCTTATAGTCCACATAATGATACTAAATTTTAATAGTTTATATGCTATCAGTGATTCTACTACCCTTATATTTGATTTCCTTATAACTCTGCTGTTACTTATTTGTTATTGTGGTAAATAATTTACTGTAGCGTGTGTATTATAGTAAATTAAAATTTGCAACAAGTATAGTATAGCAGTGTACAAGTACTTAAGTAGTAATAGTGATAAAAATTTGAGAGACATGAGACGATTCCCCTGGTAACACAGAGGTACTGGGACAATGTGTTAGAATTTAGTTAGTTGTAGGACATTTTATGTTGTTTGGCTGGAATTGTTTCTCCAACATAATAACAAACATATTATATATGTAGTAATGAGATATATTACTACAGGGACTCTATTGGTTGCATTTTGAAACATTAAAAAAAAAAATAAGCGAAAAAGACGGTGAGCACCTTCGACTATCAATATAAATCACATAAACTGAACAAAAGTACAGTGTTTTATATTGTAGAACGCTGAAAATAGATATAAAAACCAAAGTAATGTGTGGAAAGCCAAAAAAAATTGATTCATTATAACTTTAACTCACTCTTAGAAGAGGTTTCAATGAGGTTACACAGAGCTCCTGAGAGCCCCAAAATTATGTTTCAGGACTCTTAATGTATTGAGATAGGCTATGTCCCCTCGAGTATACGTATATCTCTATGGTAACAAACAATTTACTTAAGTTTGACATTATGTTGTACCAAGAATTGAGCGTTATATTTTAGTTAGTATCTTACAAAAAACTTACGCTTAATCATTGATACTACTAGCTAGATGATCATAATTACCTAGCCAGTACACTACTAGGCCACGCCGTTGTTCTTGTGCCCTTTTTGCTAACTCCCTGACACAGAAGATAGTGTTCTATACAGTATGAGTCCAAGTGTAGGTATATTTGTATCTATTCCTCAGAAAAGCCCAGATTTAATAACAAGTTTCTGACATCATTTTCCAATGAAAACAAAAATGACTTAAATAACTGTCAAATAATCCAATTATGCCTGTTTAAAGAGTGAAAATATTGCTTGACGGTAGTATAGTTCTCTGCAAGAACTTCATGAGAAGTATAGAGATTTATTACTAGAGGGTGGATACCTAATCTCGATCATTGAAAGGATTTAAACTTCTCTTAGGGACTCTCAGAAGATCTGTGTAACCTTATTGTAACCAACTAAGGTTACACAGAGTGTGTTAAGGTTGTAATAAGTCAATTGTTGTCGGCTTTCCGCACATCGCTTGGTATGTTTTGTGTTATGAATATTATTACTGTGTTATTGCATAAGTTACTTTAATTTGGAACTGTTTATTTAATTACATTAATAGTCGAAGGTTTTTAAGGTTACTTTTTCGATGTTTCAAAATTCAACTGATAGGGCTTCTCTAGTGATAATATCTCTATGATGAGATGTTGTTTTTCCCTTCTAATGTACACTATTATAATAGTTAATAATTATTATTTTGTAATAGATGAGTGAGGTGCAGTACAGATATAATAACCCGTATCTGATTAATATTATGACGACCTTTTGACTCGCCACGTAAACAGCATTATTTATTTCCAAATATAATCCGATGTAGGATAGGCTGCTATAGGATCGTAACTTGATCCAAACCGCAAATATAAATTTATATACATAGCAGCGGCTTTGCTGATTATTTTTGTATTTCTTTTGAATATAGTTCCATACATTTCAATAGGTCCATATACCAGATTAAAATAATGATTTGTATTTCTTTTGGGTAACTATATACTCTCTTCCTTCGACGGTCTGATATTTTTACTTTTTCTCATTTCTACTGCAGGTATATAAGAAAAGTATTGCGATTGCGCTTAAAATTCAAAAACGGGATTATCTTAATTAGCAATCTCAAATGCTTTTAAGACCCCGAAGTGGTTACCCTTATTGTCTGGTTATCACAAAGTTGTCTGTCTGTATGTGTGTGTATCTGTTATCATTGTAGCTCCCAGTTTAGTTATGCTAGAGAGTTTAAACTTAGTATAAAAATAAATATTTAGGTCTAGCTAGGCTTTTTAGAAAATATTTTTTTATGACGTCATTACCCGACTGTAATGACTTAGTTAAAATTTTGAAAATTCATATAACGCGGTAAAATGTTTAGAACGATTTGAAAGTTAGCTCGCATTTAGTCCTGTCTTATCAGTGACTATTTGCTATAATGTGTCAAGTTGCATTGTATTTCAATGACTTGTATAAATGATGGTTTATGTAATTAATAATTATACTAAGTTTATTTTAATACGGCTGGTCTATCTTAAGGTTTTTGAAATTGGATCATTAATTTTAAGCAGCATCGAGAGATGTCAGTGTCTGGTTGGGTGGCCGCTGGGAATAATACATGTTATTAATGTTTTGGGACAAGCGAAGCGAGTTCAAAGACGCATTGCAATAAAAATTTAATTATTTCTGTATTTTGAAGACGAAGTGGTAAGATTGACGGGATAACGAATTTAAGGTGAGAAAATGTTCCGAGGTTCATAGATGCGGGGGCGGACTGGCCATTGAGGGCGAAGGCGGCAGCCCTTCTTGAGCCCCTTAGCCAGAAATAAACTTAAAGAAAAATCAACGAAAATAAAGAAACATATTAAATATTTTAAGCTTATAACATAATACTATATTTACCTATTATATTTTTGCAATCATAACACCAGAGTCAAAGGGGCCCAATACTTTGATGTAGGGCCTAAAGAGTTTGTAGAGACAAATGTTTTTAGAGTACTTTAAAATTTTCTTAATTTGTGTGATTTGTTTTCTTAATAAAATTATTAACATATAAAATGTCTTTAAGGTTCAAGCATTCATTTATGTATTCATTATAATTATGTAATAAATTCATCACACCAGAGTCTAAGGTAGGGTATTACTCTAAGGTAGGACCTCAAGAGCTCCTAGAGACAATTAATTTTAAATCCAGGGTCATTAAGGTCCCTATTTGTTTTAACTGGACTTTTAAGGGCCTTATACCTTAGACTAGGACCATAAACAGCCCTTGGACCTTGATCTATTGCAGCATTAAAGGGCTTTAGGTATATTTATATTTTTTAAGTAATTAAAACTACTTACTTTATGGTCCTTATTCAATATACTTAGACGATTAAGGGCCCCATACGAAGACTAGACCGAATGATGGCCCTTAAAATACTCGATCAAGGCCTTAAAGTAGTACAAAAGGGCCCTAAAGATTGTACATAAATTAATTTGATTAAATATTACATTTAAATGAATAGATTTAAGTTTTATTTCAGTTAATTTTATACTTACTCATTGGTTTTAGTTACTTAAGTTTATTTAAATAAAATAATTTCATTTGTTTTAATTTTATTAAATATTTAATCTCAGGCTTGATCAAGAGGACTTTAGTTCTATCAAAGGTTTTGAATAATTTATTCAATTAATATATTCTATACATCATTGTATACATCTTTAGAATCTATAAACAAACTACATTGATAAACTATTAAAATAAATGAATAAATAAACAAATACAATACATTAATGGAAAAACTAGAAAAATCACAGCTTAAAAATTAAAATGGTATGAAAACAAAATATCTTTTTAATCTTCACAAGATTCTTCGTCACGAAGTAATAGGTTTGTGAAGCATGATTCTATGTCGAGCCATCAATGATGACGAATGTCGAATAATGGAACAGTTCCCGGATGTAGAATTGCTTTTTGCTTGTTATATTTCCTAGGTGTCTCTCCCACAATCATATTGTGTTTTGTTTTTGTTTGCATCCATTTGGCGTGTGCAATAAATAAATGAATAGAATACAGAGGCGCCAATGTTTTTCGGACTTGTGCAAGTCGAAACTAGAATATTTAATTAAAAAAGTGTGTGTCGCATTTTGTATCATTAAAGTACTTTCTCCTACTAATATATCAGATAAAAAGCAAAATAAAGTCAACAACATTATTAAGAACAAGTGATGATATCACATCTTAAATAATCGTTTGCTGTAAATCGCAGCTCAGAAAAACATGACATTCATAGTCATCAATTTGATAACTATGAAACTGACCATTAGAAAACAACTTTGTATAAATAAATAAAAGTAATTAAAATAAATTTCAAACTCTAAATTAATTTATTGTGTATTGTTAGGTTTAATAATAATAATTCAAGACATTCGTACTAAAGTCGTGAGATAGCTTAAGAATATTCATTGTATAATGCTTAGTCATGCCTAGAAGTTAAATATTCGTTCTAATGAATAAATTAAATGATAAAACTAGTAATGCGTTGCATCAGGAACTCACGTCAGAATTTTATAAAAATAGGCCTGCTATATTGGCCGTCATTATAAATGATCATTTATGTTATAGTCCAAGTGGTCTAAAAAATTTGACTCATTTTGTACTACTTCAAACCACAAATTTTTCTGAAAATATACCTTAAATTATGAAGGGAAAGCATAGTCTGGCTATACATGTAAATGCGCCAACTCAAAGTGTTAGAAAATCGCACAAATTTCAGTTTTCCTGCAATAAGTGGTTTCCTGTAGGTCGTATGCAAAGCATGAAAGGAACATTCCTTAAAGCTGATACAATTTTCTTTAAAAGGAGTGTTTTTTCGTCATAACCTTATAACTAAAACTAAAGTTATGAATTTGTTAAATGGCCATACAAATGCACAAAAAGCCTATATTTTTAAAAAGAATTAGCTTACTTCATAAAATTAACAATTTTTTGGTGTTTTTGAAAGAGTCACAACATTGGTTCTAGTCATCCAATTTAATTGATTAAACACGCGTTTTATTAAACGTTTTACCCCCTTTAAAAGTGTTCTTTACATGTTTTGTTCACATCCCACAGGGAACCACTTACATCAAGTAAACTGAAATTTATGCGATTTTATAAAATTTTGAGCATGCGCAATCATATGAAGGGTTCCACTCTAAATAATCAGACTATGTTTTTTTCTTAATTTAAGGTATATTTTCAGAAAAGTTTGGTTTAAACTAGTACAAAATGAGTCACATTTTTTCATGTTCGGCTAAAACATGCATATACTATTATGCATGTTAAATATATTTTCTTTTTCTACTCTGCAAGAGCTTAAAAACGACATGAAACACAATTGATCCTCTCAATTTTTTTCTAATAGTTCTTACGTAAAATCGGGTAAAGAGTGCAAAGGAACTTATTCTTCACCAAATCTGATTCGCTACGCTCATGCTCACATCAACTTTATTTCCAGCGGTCACCCACCTACGTACTGATCTCGCTTAGGCTGCTTAACACAAGTGATCCTAAACTAACCTTAGATATACTTGCCGTATTGATATGAATACTAAAAGGATACTCTTATACCAAATTAACTCAACTAGAACGATTTTCGATTGTTTACAATTTAAGAAAAATTAAACGTCATTCGATAATAATTGAAATAATAATGGTGCCAAATAAATGCGTGCCAAATAAATGCGTGCCAAATTTCAAATCAATCAAAAGATTTTTCCGCGTTTTATGAGTTTTCCCGTATTTGCTGAGTAATTTTTGCCGATTAATGCCGTCATTAGTTTTGTTTTTGATAAGCTCAACTAGAATTAATAATTTACAGCCCAGAAGTCCTGAAGAAACGTGACTCATTTCGTACTACTTCAAACCAAATTTTTCTGAAAATATCCCTTAAATTATGAAGAGAAAAATAGTCTGCCTATCCAGAGTGGAGCCCTTCATATGATTGCGCTCGCTCAAATTTTTAGAAAATCGCACAAATTTTAGTTTTTATGAAATAAATGGTTCCCTGTAAGTAGTTTAAAAAATAGGAAGAGAAGATTTTATAAATGTGATAAAATGTTCTATAAAACGAGTGTTTAATCATGGAAATCGGATGACTGCAGAAAAGTTATGGCTCTTTCAAAAACATCATATAAATGGTTAATTCATGCAAAGTCAGCGATTTATTTTAGGAAAAATTGGTTTTTTGTGCATTTTTAGGGGATTTAACAAACGTCACAACTTTAGTTGTACTTATCCGATTTTGGCGATAAATCACTCGTTTTATAGAAATTTTTATAAGCTTTAAAAACGTTCTTTTCATGTTCTGCACACGACCTACAGGGAAGCACTTATTGCAAGAAAACTGGAATGTGTGCGATTTTCTAATACTTTGAATAAGCGCATTCATATAAAACGCTCCACTCTGGATAGGCAAACTATGCTTTTCCTTCATAATTAAAGGTATATGTTTAGAAAAAATTGGTTTGAAGTAGTACAAAATAAGTCACATATTGGGCCTGGCTCTTGGACTATTATTTTTGTATTAATTTTCAACTTTCTTGCGTAAAATTACGGGGGGCTACGATCAGTTGTCACACAGACTGACAACTTTCTGAAAACTACTCAGGGTTTTATATATTATATATATATATATATATATATATATATATATATATATATATATATATATATATATATATATATATATATATATATATATATATATATATATATTATATATATATATATATATATTATATATATATATATATATAAATATATATAAGCACTATATATTGGTTAGCAATGTTTATGTAAATAAATTATATCATAAATAATAATTTAGAGACATAAGTTGAAACAAGGCGAAAGCATTGTACATGAAATAGAATATAAAATTAGTTAAGTGTTGAAATTAATTAAGTAAGTATGATTAAATATGAAATAACTGTAAGAGGAGATCAGTCGTTTAAGATAAATGTTCTAAATAAGATTACATCAATAAATACATCTCTGAACGAAATAAAATAAATAAAGCTGTTAAAGAAAGAAATATAGGTACTGTATTGAGAAACTGTAATCTAAATAAATCGCGTAAACATCGACTCGGGAGTATTAACTATTTGTGTTAACGACTCAACAAAAACAAACTTTAAAATATTATGGAATAATTTAAGCAACAGGATACTCTTGTGAAAGCCATTTAAAAGAAATAATTAAGATTCTAGTTTTTTAAGCCGTCTTTTTAAAAAAGAACCTAATTCTGAAGCGGCGAGATAGAACTGACCAGGAACGAAGGCCATTGATTTGCATTGAACTGCTTATATCCTCCTCGGGCACTAGCCCTAATTATAGAAGGTATTATACCAAGCCTATACTATTATAATTCACTCGAATTCTGATGTCAGATATAGGTTTCTTTTTATTCAGGGTGAAATTAAATTATTTTAAACTTGAAACAATCGGATTATATTGGAAAGATGAAAAGACGGTTGACATTGAATATGTTTATAACCTGTATCAAACTTTGTTAAGTTTGCCGCGAGTAAGCTGTAAAGAATAGATGGATAGTTGCGATCCACGATATGACCTAAGGCCGCTTTGTCATGCGGTTTTTTAGAAGTGAATAAAAAGAAACTTTTTAATCAGTTTACTTTTAGTAGAATCCTGTGATGCTATGGTTAGTAATTGCATTAGTTTTTAAACGTTCTGTTAAGTTACTGTAATTTGCATAGAGATATATACTAGAGGAAGCATAGCTTATCTAAATACATTGAAAAGCCTGAAACATCTTTATAGGGGCGCTGTGTAACCTCATTGAACCTCCTCTAAGAGTGAGTTAAGGTTATAATAAATCAATTGTTTTCGTTTTCCCGCGCATTTTTTGTGTTTTGATTAGTATTTATAAGGTTTTACTGTATAAGTTATTGTAATTTTGTACTGATTATTTGATTGTATTTATAAGCGAAGGTGGTCAGGTTACTTTTTCGATGTTTCGAAATGTAACCTATAGGGCCCCTCTAGTAATAATATCTCTATGGTAATTTGATTATATTATGACTAGTATTTGATAATTTTGTTATTGTACTGTTTATTTCATTATATTAATAGTCAAAGGTGTTCAAGTTACTTTTTCAACTTAAATGGCCTCTCTAATAATTTTATCTCTATAGTAAACGCAGTTTAAGATGTAGTTACTTTTGCAACTTTTATAGAATCAAACAATATATGATATGGGATTATTCTATATGTTTTCCGAATTAGTAAGTAGTTTTAGTCATTTAAAAATGTTAAAAGTAAAAACGTTTTTTTTTTTGAAACAGTACACACAAGTGTATAAAGATAAGTGCAGAAAGAGAAGGATATGTGCACAAGTTGCACACTAAACTTTCCCGAACGGATTCTGTGTATTGTAACATTCTATTTTTGCATTTGACACCTTTAGTTTATTGATTTAATTTTTATTGCCATAAAAATAATTTAACTTATATTATAATAAAAAGTAATTAAAAAGAATCTCCTGACGTTAGAAGCACTTTGCAGGTTTCAGGATAGCATACACCAAATATGGGGAGATTAGTGGCAGTGGATTAGGAATTCATTTATTTTTTTTAATGTAATGCTAAATGTAACTAACTAATATAACTAACTAATTAACTAAAAATATAACTAACTAAATGTAACTAACTAAATATAACCTAATGTAACTAATAACTAAACTAACTAAATGTAACTAACTAAATGTAACTAACTAAATTAACTAAACTAAATGTAAAACTAATATAACTAATAAATGTAATAATAAATAAACTAACTAATGTAACTAACTAAATAACTACTAAATATAACTAACTAAATAAACTAACTAAATTAACTAACTAAATGTAACTAACTAAATGTAACTAATAATGATAACTAAATATAACTAACTAACTAACTAACTAAACTAACTAACTACTAAATATAACTAACTAAATATAACTAAATAACTAACTAAATATAACTAACTAAATGTAACTAACTAAATATAACTAACTAAATGTAACTAACTAAATATAATAACTAAATTAACTAACTAAATTAACTAACTAATGTAACTAAAATAACTAACTAATAACTAACTAAAACTACTAAATATAACTAACTAATGTAACTAACTAAATTAACTAACTAATGTAACAACTAACTAACTAAACTAAATGTAACTAACAATATAATAACTAAATGTAACTACTAAATATAAATAAATATTAACTAACTAACTAATAATGTAACTAACTAAAACTAACTAAATTAACTAACTAACTAAATAAATGTAACTAACTGTAACTAACTAACTAATGTAACTAACTAACTAACTAAATAACTAACTAAATGTAACTACTAAAGTAACTAACTAATGTAACTAACTAAATATAACTAACTAAATGTAACTAACTAAATATAACTAACTAAATATAACTACTAAGATAGTAGAAGATAGTAGAATTAAATTAAACTAGGATAGTAGGTTAAAATGTTGGTAAGTACTTTCCCCTTTAGCATCATTAATCCCAAAAGTTTCCGTAGTGTTTATCAACCATCGCCTGTGCTAGGCGCTGTTTTTTGTAGTTAAATTTTTAAATTAAATTTAACGCACCAGGGAACGAAGTATTGGAGATAAATGATGGGGAAAAGGATTATTACAATTGTGATAACAATAAGAAAGATAACATAAAACAGGTTAATTTAAATTATAATCAAAATGATATTAATATGGACTATAGAAATAAGTGAAGTGTATTTTAAAATTACAATAAAAACAAGAAAAGAAGAGAAGGTTTACGATAAGTAATATTATAAGCGCAAAAAATAAAGAAGGGAGCAAGAAAGAAAGGAAAATAGGAACATTATGTGATAAAAAACGAGTAAACAATAAATCTACATTTATTAACATATAACACGACATATACAAATTTATCCATATAATATAATTTAAATAAAATAGAATAAAAAATAAATAAATAAATAATTGAATAAAATAAAAGTTATTAACATTATTATCTATCTATCTATCTATCTATATATATATATATATATATAATAATATATATATTATTATATATATATATATATATATATATATATATATATATATATATATATATTATATATATATATATATATATATATATATATGTGTGTGTGTGTGTGTGTGTGTTGTGTGTGTGTTGTTATGTACATTATATAAAACTTAGTAATAATGTATATTTTTGGAAATCGTTTCTCCCCTCTTCCACTTCCGTCGTCTGAACAACATCTCATGCGTCATTTTATGATGATAATTCGCAAAAACTAATGCAGGCTGAAATTAATTAATAATAAAGGCACTATGATTATAAAAACAGGCTTCTGGTTATTATAATTACGGGTACAGTGCATATAATGTTTTGTATTTAGAACATCAATAGGAAAGTATTAACATACTTAGCATGATAAAATTTAATCGTTAATCAAGTATTAAGGACATGCTACTTGATTGTAATTATCTGTATAATGAATCAGATAATTAGGCTGTTGAAAGGGATTAAGAAGAATAAAGAGGAAGGTTGTTATGTGCCCGACCTGTTAGAGGTACATGAGAATTCGTGACTGCACCTTATATACTGAGATAAACATCTAAAATATCGTCGCCCCTCGAAGAGTTATTGAGTTCGGATTTCGTGTAGGTCCCGGCCGGACATGTCTGGTCAGATCGGAGTATCGGATGTATCTATGTGACGCGACTTGGAAGACTTGTTCTAAGCCGCGGTCAAGTGGGCTCGTGTTACCTTTCTTTGCTTCTAGCTTAAGACACTCCCGATTCTTTTCTTCGGCCGGCTATACATCATTATGATAGATGGTCAAAGTAAATTCTCCGATAACTTCTAGAGCGCGCGGTGCGGCTTGGTACAGCATTTATTTTGTATTTTCTATTTGATCTGAGATACAAAGACACCTGTTGGCAAAGGGTGTCTTGTATTACCCTACCGATATGAGCGATAGTCATATCCATTTACTTCTTCTTTCTTTTCTAAAAATTTAATTTATTCAATTGGGAAATAGAGATTTATCAAAATAAAGATTTTCAATGTATATAAATGCAATGTATTTAAATAACACATGATTGTTCTAAGAGATATTATTGCTACTAAAGCCGGCACAACATGTCTTAATTAATTTGTTGTTATATAATATCTAATACAGCTTTTCTGACCCCAACCTCAGCATATCTGTGCATAGAGAAATATATACCAGAGGGTGCATAGCCTATTTAAATACATTAAGAAGCCTGAAACATATTTTTGGGGCCCTCAGGGGCTCTGTGTAACCTCATTGAAACCTCCTCCAACAGTGAGTTAAGGTTATAATAAATCAATTATTTTCGTTTTCCCGCGCATTGTTTGTGTTTTGATTTGTATTTATAAGGTTTTACTGTATAAGTTAATGTAATTTTGTACTGAAAATGAGTTAAGGTTATAATAAATCAATTATTTTCGTTTTCCCGCACATTGTTTATGTTTTGATTATTATTTATAATAATAAATGCAATTAAAACATATTATTTAAATTTATATTAAACATATTTAACATAAATTTATGAAATAAATATTTATGTGAAATCTGATTTACTTACAGGTGCATTAATGCCGCGATGGATACAGGAGAGGAGAGTAGGAACGATGCAGAAGTCAGACGGACTAGCTTAGAGGAGCGTAGGAAATCACTAGGTCTATTACGAGAACTAACCGATAAATGGGAATCACGTGAATCTCCTGACAAGTATAAAAGATCCGATGAAGACGTTGTATCCATTCCTGAAGTTAAAATAGGAACGTCTGAGTCGGATGAGACAAAGAGCTCCGAAACGCCGAGTAAAAGTGAAAATGATAACGACACGAAATTACTGCCGGCGCCTCCTCCTCGAATGAAAATGTCGTCGATGGAAGAGGAGAGCCACAGGGAAAGACTTCGGCTGACGCTGTTGAGGGAAATGGCGAGTATCCTGGATGTAGAAACTAGATATACAAAGGAAAATTTTCGCAGAGCATTTCTTAATAAGGTAAAAATAAGTTATTGCTATTTTAAGTTAATATTCCAAAGCTTAGCTTCTATAACATCACTAAAATACCTAATGCTTTTTAGCTTAAAGAGAGGGATGGTAAAATTATTTTATATTTAATATCTCCGATCATAACTTCTATAATATAAGAAGCCTACACAGTCGGGTAAAAGCCATATACAAAGAAAATGGTACACATATACACAAATACATGGCCTTACATATACACATTTAAATGGTTATATGCATCGGGCGGCCAGGGCAAAAAAGTTTTTTCGGGCATGTTAGGGGACTATTTAACTGTGATGGTAAAAGTTACTAACTACAAGTTACATTAGTAATCAAAGTTATCATAGAACTAAGTGACTTTTGAAGCATGCGATTGTTTCCCGTTTAATACAAGGGTAGAAATGAATAAATAAATAATTGCATGCTAAATAAATAAATTGATTAAATAAATAATAGTAAAATTCCTTATTAACAACTATGATAAGAGGATATAGGATATTTGCCACCTGGTAAGAGTTTAGAGTTTATAAGTGTCAGAGATGCGGCTCCGTATCGTTTCGTCGACAAATCACTTCGTCGACAAATCATTCCGTCGACAAATCACTCCGTCGACAAATCATTGCATCGACAAGTTATTTGTCGACGGAGTGATTTGTCGACGGAATGATTTGTCGACGCAACAACTCGTTTCGTTCCGTCGACAAATTTTTCCGTCGACTGTCGACGGAGTGATTTGTCGACGGAATGATTTGTCGACGGAACGACATCACACCCAGAGATGCCAAGGTCTATCTCACACCATTGCATTGGACCGCTCTGAAGGAGTCTGAAGTTTCTAGAATCCTAGAAGTCTGGTCTTCGGCATACTGTGGAAAGATTTTAGGGGGCCCAGGGCCCAGTTTATGAGCTTCCTGTGAATAGTAAATGTTTGGAATATTATCCATAAATCATCAAAACATTTTCATTGGTAAACGAAGCTATTAATCATTCAGTTTATCTTTTGTTAATGAGAAGACGGAATTAAGGGAATAGCTCAATTAACTAACGATATGGTAACACACATCAATATGTATGTTCATTTATTTGTTAGACGAGGAGGTTAAAAATATATAGTTTGTCCGCCTAGTACCATTTAACTGAAATGGGGTCCGCGGTCCTCTGATGTCCGCATAATCCTGCCCTAGAAGATTATTAGATAAGCTGATAGGAGGATTATTAATTGTAAGCTGACTTTCCCTGCGAATCTTTGGACAACCTGATTTTTCAATACTTTGATAAGTTTAGTAATGAAAGTGAACTAATGACACGTAAGCTTTGTAACGAGTAAATGAAGAAGGCGAATAACAAAGAACAAGATAATTAAAAAATTAAGTAAAAAAATGAAAAACAAAATAGAACTATCTTTTCACATTAAGTTACACAATTAAAAATCAGCTACCGTTGATACTTGCTGATAAATACTTGATGTAACCATCAATTTGTGTTGTCCCGCCTGCTGATGATGGCTTTAAGCCGAAACCTGATCAAGGGTATTCATATCCAACAACATGTATCGACGGTAGCGGATGCATTAATTTATTCTTTACTTGCAATAAATATAATTAATTTAAAGATAAAATATTTAGAATTTGAAATCAGTAGGCCACTCGGAATCGTTCCTCCTACTCTCTCCTCCATTTCCGTCATCCAAACAACTTTACAAGTGTCATTTTCTGATGTGATAAGACCTAATATAACCATATGTAATAATTCTCAATATAAGCGTATTAGATGTGATAAGAAATAACACGGCGAATTCAAAGATTTATAGTCTCGATATAAATTCATACAGTTAGTTACTTAATCGTTCTTCTCATTTGGTACTTCGACAAATATAATATAAAAAAGCAGCGAATTTTATATTTTACTCATTTAAAAGTCGGGCTATTAATTTTAGCAAATTAAGAATGAAATGATGCGGATTTACGCATTGGTTTTTAAGGGTGAGACGGAGAACTGAAGCTAACGCTGCTACATTATTCTGTAGATCAGTTAAAAACATCAGGTCTAAATAATGATTTCTTATAGCTTAATACAGGGAATATAAAAATAATTTGTTTAAGATCATCTAACTAGTAAACATTGCACAAGGTGCTAAGTTCTTCCGTTTTGATTTTATTCATAATTAACGTTATTTTGATTCTCTTACATTCTGGCGCTTTTAACTGAGGTATTAATTTGTCCGCTACGTATGGGATACCACAATAAAAGTAATTTTCGTCATAATGTACTCAATATTGTGGGAAAGACACCTAGGAAATGTAACAAGCAAAATGCAATGCTTCATCTGTTCCATCATCCGACATTCGTCGCTATTGATGGCTCGACATAATATCATGTATAACTCTGTTTCGTTACTTCTAACTCATCAGGACGCCGACAGAGCCTGAACTCACTCTGACCTTCAACTAAATTCAGAAGAATATAATGTGAAGAATTTACCAGAGATAAGCAGTGCTCTCTTACTGCCATCATGTTTGGCAAGTAAACATATATCATTTGATACTACCGAGTTTTGAACCATTGCATCAAATGATATTTGTCATAATTACCTATCGCGATTAAGGTTTTATAAAATGGATTGCATGTTGCTATGTTTTGCTGATCTATTTTATACAGTATATATTTATGGTGCAACATCTATTTCCAAAATATCTATAGTCCTATTTCTATTTATGCTATATATATGGTGCCATCTTTATGTGCTGCATATCCATAGAGCCATCTTTATATATCATATTTATCCATGCATGATACTATGCGTATTAATGGCGCCATCTCCATGCACTATACATCTATGTTGTTTTCTATGCACTATATATTTATGCTGCTATGCATATCACTAGTGCCATCTCTATAAACTATACATTATATCTATGGTGCTATCTCAATAACTTATATCTATGTATCTTTTATCGTTAGGGCGTTGTGACTTCATTAGTATACTTTTGACTATAAAGCTTTAATATTATTTTGTTTATTAACAATTTTGGCCAAACTGCATAAGCCAAATATTTGCTCAATATAAAGCAAAACCAAAATTAAATTTTTAAGAACAATGATTTAAATATTTATATTTCTTGTTTCACATCGAAAGGTGTCAATATCACTAATAGCTATTATAAATTATATTTCTCTTCTCTATAAATAATACTGTGTTTTTAAATAACACCACGCTAAACAGAATTTGCACGATTTTGTAAATTAGTTATTGAAATAATAAATAATTCTTTTAACAAATAATTTTTAAAAGACTTAGAATAAAATTAACATATATGAAATATTAATAACCATTCGTGTGTTGATAAAAAGCAGTCGAGTTTAAATGTGAAGATATTCTTTATATCTGCTATTCAAAGGTTCCAGCCAACTTATGAGCAATAAAAATCAAAAAATGTTATTTTTTGTTATGAATTATTTATTAATACTGTAAAATTATCATAGAAATCTTAACACTTAAATTATAATCTTTTTATAAGGAGCAAAGTTTATTTTAAAGATTGAAATTATTGACCTGACTACAGACAAAAGCAAAAAATAAAAATATATGAGCAAATGAAAATATAAAATATAGGGAGTGGCAAATGTTTAGAAACGGCAGTTTCGGTACTAATATGTCTGTACTATTGTTTCTAACGGCTAATATTTTTTTAATGATAGATGTATCGAACTTCATTTTGTTGCTATTTTATGCCATCATACTGTGTGTCCCGGATGGGGTTGCCTATACGTGTAAATGACAAAAATTTCATTTTTCGAAAAAAAAATTCTCGATAAAAGCTCCCGTATGTTTTTAAACTAAGATTTTTCTTATTTTTTTTTATTTTTAACGGTAGACTCAAAAACTGCAATTTTTAAAAAAGGGAAAGCGTAAAGTAGGCTTCATTTTGACTTTTAGGAAAAAAAGTATTCTTCAAAAAATTGTTTAATTGTCCTCCTGAGACAATTTTTCCATAAAAAATTTAAAATAACAATTTCAAAAATTCACCCATAACCCAAATTTCGGAAAAATAAAAAGTTGTTCAATCTGGATAAAATGAT
Organism: Microvelia longipes; assembly: GCA_018340805.1. NCBI lineage: Eukaryota > Metazoa > Arthropoda > Insecta > Hemiptera > Veliidae > Microvelia > Microvelia longipes. The sequence continues at coordinate 27,357,099 of JACMZG010001893.1, read as the reverse complement.
ACATCGTTTTAAGGTCTTGACTAGTGGAACAAAAATAATAGTATTGTAAACTTCGATTAGTAACACTAACTGAGATATTTAATAAAAATTTAATTTTACTTAACTAAAATGCTGTCAAAATAATAAAAACAATAACAATAAACACTTTCTTGTTTTATTAAAATATCTCAGATAGTGTTACTTAAATCGATGTTTGCAATACTACCATTTTGTTCCACTAGTCAAGAAAATTAAAATAATGCAATCATTTTATCCAGATTGAAAACTTTTTAATTTTTCCAAATTTGGGTGAGGGTAAATGGGTGAATTTTTGAAAATTTTTATTTTAGCTTTTTTTTAAGGAAAATTGTCTCAGGGGGACATTTACAATTTTATGAGGAATACTTTTATTTTCTAAAAGTCAAAATTTAAGCCTACTTTACTCTTCGTCATTTTTCAAAAATTACAGTGAATTGAAGTTCCATAAGATGTCTAATGGGTGGGCGCTAGTAGTTAATACATGGTTATAATATTACTTTCCTTGTTCTCCTTATTTTGTTTGTTTAACAAATAAATAATAGAACATTTTTGTTAAGAAAGTTTTGTTATTTCGGAAATTAGGTACCTATTAATTATTTATTATATAGTGTTTAAAATAATCATGGATAGAGATTCAGACATTGAAAATACGCCGCCAGAATTAAAACTTTTGGTACCGGCAAATTTTTATACTGTTTTCTTCTAAATAGTGTTTACTATTACTATGCCCGAAAAAAAAATCAAATGACTCGCTTCGTTTATTCGTCCAATAAAAATAAGTCTTTCTTCACAGTCTTGTAACGTAATCTACTATCTTCAAGAAGGGATGGAACAAAGTTTAACAGTTCAAGTTTAGGAGGAAACTTCAACTGTGAATCTTTTTTTAATTTTTTTTCTAATAAACTGACTGAGGCTTAGCTTCCGAGAGCAACAGGCTAAGGGAGATAAACTACTTAGCTCCCGAAGTTTGCTAATAGAGATTACTAAAATTTTGTACCACTCACCCCTGTTATTAAATTTTATCTGCGACTTCTGAAGTAGTACACACAGATATTACAAAAAATAGATAATGTTAAATTTGAATGTGAGTCGCAGCTTTTGGAAACAAGTTTCACTCCTGGTATTAACATTAACATTGAGTTTTAGTATTCATCACGAAACATGTCGTGCAAAACTAGGTATTCAGTTTAGTAAATAGACATCAACTTTTAATTTTCACATTTTTTTATTTTAACTCGTTACTATGACATCAATATTATGGTTATACGATAGATGGTAATATATTGAATTTCGAGTTTCACTTTGATTCTACTGTTGCATTTGAACTTTTATTACAAATGATAAGTTTATGAGCACATAATACTATTATGTGCTTACTTATGGACGTAATTGGGCCTCTCGATCACAGGGGAGCATACCCTATTTCAGTACATTAAGAGGCTAAAACATCTTCTTGTGACCCTCAGGAGCTTTGTGTAACCTTATTGTAACCTCCTCCGTGATTACAAGTATTAAATAAGTAAATTAAAATAATAAGTAAGTAATAAATAAATAAAGTAATGAGTAAAGAGAAATTATAAGTTAGGAAAGTAATAAGTTTAAGTAAAGTAATAAGTAAAGTGAAATTATAAGTTAGAAAGTAATAAGTTTAAGTAAAGTAAAGTGAAGTGAAATTAAAGTAAGTAAATACATAGTTGAAAGTAATAGTTTAAGTTAAAGTAATAAGTAAAGTGAAAATAGTTTAAGAAAGTAATAATAAGTAAAGTAAAGTGAAATTATAAGTTAGGAAAGTTATACGTTTAAGTAAAGTAATAAGTTTAAACTAAGTATGTAATGTGATTAGTTAACTATACCCAAAACTAAAAAAATAAAAAATTGGAGACAAAATAAAAAAAAAGTATATACAAATTTTATTTAAGTGATATAATTTATTGTAAACAATAAAAATATGAAGTAAAGTAAGAAGGAAAATAAAATAATATATTAGTAAAACAAAAAAAAAATAAGTTAAGTAAAAAAATAACTATGTAAAATAATTAGTATAGCATGAAAAGTGGTAAGTAAAGTAAAATAATAAGTTAAAGTAATTAGTATAGTATGTTAAGTAATAAGTTAATTTCAACAATAACTATAAAAAGTAATTCATTTAGTATGTTAAGCAATAAGTTAAGTAAAATAATAACTATGAAGAGTAATTCATTAGTAAGTTAAGTAAATATAACTACACAAAGTAATTTAATTATATAAAGTGACAAGGTAAGTACAATAATAACTATAAAGAGTAATTCATATAGTAAGTTAAGTAAAATAATAACTACACAAAGTAATTTGTAAATTATATAAAGTGATAAGTTAAGTACAATAATAACTATAAAGAGTAATTCATAAGTAAGTTAAGTAAAATATTAACTACACAATGTAATTAGTAAATTATATAAAGTGATAAGTAAAATAATAAATATGTAAAAAAAGGAATGTAAGGATAAATTAAAAAGTTAAGATGAAAACTATAATTGACAGTAATTAAAAAAATAACAGTTAGTTCTTTGATACCCCAGTTCTGCAAGTAAGTAAAAAAAATCAAATATAATTAAGGTGTAATGTCCCTAATAAGAGATCTGTAATAAGGACAAAACTGAAACGAATGGAAAAGTAGTATTTGGAATCAACCAGGGTAATATTATTTAATAAGGTATATTTACAAAGAAATCAGGGGGTCCGGCAGACTCCTTGAACCACATATTTTTTCCACAAGGCCGACAAAAATACCCGACACAAAATAGTCATAATAAAATTATTGGTTCTGTAGAACTAGAAGTGGATAAGTCAGGAATTATCAGATTTTAATTAGTGTTGAATCGGGGTCGTGTAGTGAGAGAGGGGCGAAGGCGTAGGCGGTCCTACCTTACAGGTGCATATTTACACCTGAGTGGGGACACCAACTCTGACTTATTATATTTTTTTTTATAAATACCATATTGTTTATATGTAGGGTGCGTTCTTAGCGCTTGCGATACTGTACACTACGGGGTTCTGCGCTTGTGATACTGTACTCTGCGGCGTTTTGCACTTGTGATATTGTAAATCTACGATTGCGATACTGTACTTTACGCTTGCGATACTGTACACTACGGGGTTCTGCGCTTGTAATACTGTACTCTACAGGGTTTTGCGCTTATTGATACTGTACGTTTGCGGTTGTGATACTGTACTCTTCAGGGGTTTGCGCTTGTGCTACTGTACTCTACAGGGTTTTGCGCTTGTGATACTGTACTCTACGGGGTGTTGCGCTTGTGCTACTGTACTCTACGGGTGTTGCGCTTACTGTATACGCTTGCGTACTGTACACTACGGGGTTCTGCGCTTTATACTGTACTCTACAGGGTTTTGCGCTTATGATACTGTACGTTTTGCGGTTGTGATACTGTACTCTTCAGGGGTTTGCGCTTGTGCTACTGTACTCTACAGGGTTTTGCGCTTGTTGTACTCTACGGGGTGTTGCGCTTGTGATACTGTACTCTACGCTTGCGATACTGTACTCTACGGGGTAGTGTGTTAGCGATACTGTAGTCTACAGGGTTTTATGCTTGTGATACTGTACACTACGCTTACGATATAAACCTATAAAATTTTCAAAAGCTTTACCAATCAAAATGAGCCATGTTCTAAAATCTTACTGTTGAGTAAAGTACTGTTGAGGAACTTGCCTTGCCGTAAACTGCTTTTAATATTATAGATAGAGTTTTAAAACTTACTTCCATTTGAATGGATCTACAATCTACAGCCTAGAGTGTCAAATACTACTCCATATATACACTATCAGATATACCACTTTCAGCCTATTTAATTAAATTGCTTAATCAGAGTTAATCAAGTAATCAGCCTGTATGTTATAAAATTTATTTTGTTTTAATTATTCAGCTAAAGTTGTGACAATCTTTAGAACGACAAATAAAAAATTAAATTAATAAAAGAAATTACTTGCAACTAAAAGATCAATAAGTCTAAATTGAAAATAAAATTGTTTAAAAACGATAAAATTATTAAAAAGTTCACAACTAATTTATAACAAAATCAACTAATATAAACAAAATTTTAACCCGCAATAATGACAGCAAAATTTCGATAAACCATAAAACATGGAAAAATTTTGTGAAAATTTGAGACTTGGCATGCATATGCCATGTAAACAACTAAAATATGTGCCAAGTTTAATCTCATTATCCGTATTAGTTAAATTTTTATTGAATGACTTGTGTACTTTAAAAAAAATAATCCAATTGAGTTGAAATTTGGTTCAAGTGTATACCTTTACGTAATAAATAAGTACACCAAATTTATCCACGTACATCCATGATTTTTGTTGGATCACAAAAGTTAAGCAGCATTGAACTTGGTCAGTGCCAGGATGTGACCGCTGGGTATGAAATGGATGTATTCACTATCAAAAGACGAACGAAGTGATTCCGAAGACAAGATTCCAATGTAACGAAGAAAAATTTCGAAGTACCCCGTACCCGATTTTTTTACATTATTCTGTAACGTTGATACTATACGGAAGACTGGTGCAACAAGATTTTTTACAACCTCGAGTTTTCTGACTCCTCTAGGGCAAACTATTTTTCCCAATCTTTCTACGAATACTATAGCTAAGGTTCCGAGTAAATAATATAGTAAATAATAGTAATTGCCGAGTGTTTTGCAGTGTACCTGATCTTTCTACAATAACCAAGTATACTTTATACTGTACTTGAAGTTTCTACTGTGGCCGAGTTGTTTGTACTGTACCTGAGGTTTCTAAAATGGCCGAGCAGTTATCTGCAAGACACTTATATTTTTATTCTCTTAGTTAAATACCAAAGCCTGTTCACGCTGGAGTTCGAATCTAGGTAAGGATTCAAAGTAAAGTAGGCTATCGAAGAATCAGCTACCGTCGATACTTGCAGTTGGTAACCAAGAGCAAGTATCGACGGTAGCAGATTCTTCGATTGCTACTTCAACTTGCGGTAAATACAACCTTTTTAATTTTAAAGTAGGCTACTTACTAGAGTTTATTTTTAAGTGCCCATTGTAAGTATATTAAATGTCAAAATACTTGATCCATCGTATTATTTCATTAAAAAATGTTGACATTAATTTTAAAGAAAAGCTAATTATTTCATTAATTATGCATTAACTGAAGATTTCATTCATTAAAGGTTAACAGAGATTCTAAGTCCGAGATAATTGAACCATTCACTAAGCTCTTGAAGTCCACGAAGTATTAAATAGAAGGATGACTTAGCAACAGGTATTCCAGACTTGATATTTTAAACTAACTACTTAGCGACTTCTAGGTATTAAACAAACTGTCAGCTGCAGTAATCTTCATAATTAATTATATTTTGTTTTACGGTGGAATACGGTGTAAATATAAGAATGAACATTTGCCTCTGTAGGATCGAAATACTGAAATTAGTTTTCGATGTATTGCATAATGAATAAGGAGTAAAATATTGGATAAATAAATTATTTATTGTATCCCCACAATGTAGAAGTAGAAAACGGGTCACGGAGTACTTTGTAACGTTTCCATAGCTTATTGGATTTGCTACGCTAGTCCTAACCACTCTGTACTCTTTTCGCTTATCGAATATGAAAACGCTTAAAGAGATATAAGCGAGATTATAACACTAGAGTGGGCATAACCTGTATCAATCCATTGTGTGGCATGAAACATCATTTTGGGGCTCTCAGGGGCTCTGTGTAACCTCATTGAAACCTCCTTTAAGAGTAAGTTTAGGTTAGAATAAATACATTTATTTCGGCAAGATTTCAAGATTGGCTCTTAACCAATCATGCACCACTGGAACAAATCTCTTGGCATGAGGCACAGTAAACTTTATGTTAAAAGGACCCAGTCCCAAAGTAACTGAGGACCTCCTCAGTCTCAGCAGAAGGGACCTTAGAACAGTAACTGGACTACTGACTGGTCACTGTCACCTCCGTAAACATCTCCATACCATTGGTATCTTTAAAGATAACCCAGTGTGTAGGCTTTGTAAATCGGAAACCGAAACTGCATCTCACGTACTTCTGAGATGTGAAGCCCTAGCCTTTCAAAGGCTCACCAACTTTGGTAGCAGCATTCTCACTAAGTTTGACTCTACCAATGAATCGCTGGTCAAAAAGATCCTAGACCTAGTCCGGGGAAAAGGATTATTCTGACCTGGACCAATTGAGGGATTGTACAATAGACTTCCAGTCGCAGTGCAAATGGGGTTCTATCCTCGACTCCAATCCCAATCTTTAATAATAAGTTTAGGTTAGAATAAATACATTTATTTCGGCTTCTCGAACATTTTTCTGATTTTAGGTGTATTTTAAACGTTCTACTATACAAGTTATAGTAATTTTGTACTGATTATTTGATTGGATTTAAAAGCGAAGGAGTCAGGTTACTTTTAGATGATTCAATATGTAACCTATTGGGCCCCTCTAGTAATAATATCTCCCTGAAAACACCTAACTCATAATTAACTATATTTTTAGACTCCCTTTTATTGTCCTCGAGCAAGAACAATTTTAACCCTAGCGGTTACCCATCCGCCAACTAACTATACTCGATGTTTAAGAAATTAGAAATGCAACACTAATGATTCGTCAAAGCTAAATATACTGGCTGTATTAAAAATAATCTGTTACTTTTTATAATACAAAGAGGTACACTCTTGCCAAATTTCAACTTAATTGAATGATTTTCCAATGAAGCGATTTAAAAAAAATCCATTCATCCGATTAAAATTACCAAAGCTATTGCCGAGAATTAATGAAACTTGGCACATGGTCTCATATAGGACTTACATGCCTGGCAAAATTCTAATAGGTCAGAATATGTTTCCATTTTTTATTTTTATTTTATTTTGGTAAGGCATTATTGAAGGCTACCCTATAATAATGTACAAATACATTTATTCTATTTTACTATAATGTATTAATAAATTTATTCTACTCTATTATGATGTATTAATAAATGTAATTTACTCAAATATAAAGTATTAACTAATTTTTATTATTTTCTACTATATTGTATTAATAAATTTATTCTACTCTACTATTATGTATTAATAGTTTTATTCTACTCTACTGTAATGTAGAGAATAATACTATAATGTAAAAAATATCAATTTTACTGAAATGTATTACACAATATTATGCTGCTAGGCTGTGAAGTAAATATTTTCTTCACCGCGGCAATTATATTTACGGTCGAGCGCAGCAGGATAGTAAATATTACCATGGTTAAAAGAAACCTGCACTGTCATGTAGCATATGTTATTTTTTAGAGGTTGGTGACAATGAAAAACTAAAAATTAAAACAATCCGATTCGCGATTTAATCGATATGACATCATGTCATATCGATTAAAATTTGATATTGTCATGATGGAACAGTTCCCAGATGTAGCATTGCATTTTAGGATATTACCTTGTTACATTTCATAGGTGTGTCTCGCACATTAAATTGTGTAATACCATATATTATAGTACCATATTGTGCCTAGCAATGTTTATAGCTTAAATATTAGATAAACAAGTAATAGTGATGCTATCTATTTCTTAGATAGGCCATAAAATAATAATTTTAGGAATATAAATGTTATTCAAGCTATAATGCTGCATCAGTTAAGAAAGGTTAGTGAGGGCTAGATAGCTATCATCAGAGCAATAGAACTACAGCACGCCACGGTCATAATAGGGTAATTAAAGAAGGTAATCAAGTCCGGCATAGCATCTCAAGCTTAAAAAGTATCAAATTATCCCTCGTTAAGACCATCATTATTTACATTCTTTACATCATTATATAAAATAAATAATCATTTCTTTAAAAAAATAAAATTCCAGAAAGAATTATTAATGGCCTTGTTCAAAAATAACTGCCTATTCAAATTTATATTAACTCATTCAACTTTTTGTTATGCAATTAAAAAATGTACGTAAGGGGAAGGAGAGGCAGTTGAAGTTATTAAGTATTTCGTGTATCACGATGAAGACTGGTCTGCCGGACTGTTTTGCGGTCTTAGGGAGAGGCCTAGGCAGCAAAAAGCTGTAATGACCCAGTTTATCGTCGTTTCGCCATTTGACTGGATAATTGCCTTCTTTTATTCACTTGTGTGTTTTTCAAGTACATTTTTATACCTTAATACATCATAATGATTATATCGTTCTTGTAAAAGTTAAATCAAGTGGATTAAAGTATTGTTTATGAGCTAATGATGAAGACCACACGTGTTTCTAAGCTAAAACACTCGAACATGCACTAGTTAGGATACAATGATGCAGACAACGCATGTTACTCGGCCAAATAATTTAGCATTCTGTTGTTTAGAGATAACGATGCAGAAAATACATTTTACACGGCCAAATAGTTGAGCATATAGT
>JACMZG010001893.1:27183661-27346161 GCA_018340805.1 Microvelia longipes | reverse complement strand
CGTATTTTATTCTATTTTATTTTACGCACAATAACTCTTCCATTACTCATTTAAAACATTTTTTATACTTTTAAAAAGTTTTTTCTAACAAATAAAGAAAAAGAAGGAAATAAATGGTATTCAGTCTCGCGCCACGCATCCAACAAAATAAATAGGTAAATAAAAATGTTTATGAAGCTAAGTTGTTTCTTTAATAAAACGCGCACGCTTAAAGCTTGACTTGATAAGTCTTGTAATGTATAAAATTTTAAAGTAACTATAATAAAGTTGAATTTTAACGGTTCATTTAAAAGTTGTTCCTAGGCTTAATCTAATACATTTTATTATACCTCTTTACTAAAGTATTTTTCTATTTATTTAAAACAAAAAAATAATTGAAGAAAGAAATAAATGCAACAACAAGATAAATGCCTTACTTCTTCTTGAAGTTAATAAAAAAATAAAAAAGCAATTATAGAAAATTATGAGGCACGTTTGGAGATTATGTCTAACATCTTGTAAGATAGTCTTTGTGACTTTTCTTCAAACATTGCGGAAAATTTTCCTTATTACATCTTATAAGACGTTTTATAAATAAGTTTAAAAATATATTATTTATTATTAACAAGTTTTGCATAACATAAATAGTTGAAACAATATAATTGTGCGAGAGGAAGCTATGAAATGTAAAAGCAAACTTCTTTGCTACACTTGTGCCATCATTGCAACAACTGTTCCATCACCTTCCATCATTGATGGCTCGACATAATGTCAACAGAGCGTCGAACGAGCCTGACGAAGCATAGCGTTTTGCTTGTTTCATGATTTTCTATGCGCAATTATACTGTGTCAAGTTTAAAAATATTTTTATGCATCCCTTTAGAGTCCTTTTTTTATTTCATTACAAAGACCTTATTTTTTTAATAGCCCTTATGACCTGTGTTAAGAAGATCTCCATAGCGTCCCATAATATAATGTTTTTGACACCTCTTTGGCAATGCCCTTACTAAGTCATACGTCGTTCCTAACATCTCCTGAGACAGGCTTAATGAAATATCCTGAAGTAGTTCTTATGTCATATCATTATCATGACAACCCTAACGTTGATCGTATAGGATATCTTTCATTATAGTTTTTATATAACATCTTATAAAAATATTATATTCGTTTTAGGATTTGATGTTAAAATTCAATCAAAAAATTAACACCAAAGATTTACTTCCTGAGTCTAGTACCTAGTAATTTTAATCGTAATTATAAGTTTTAAAAAAATCCGAAACCGGGATGCCACCGGAATTATCCGTTTCAGGCGTTTTAAGGGCTCCTGAGTACTTTTCTCAGGAGGTCTGTATGTTGTGTGTTCGTGTCTGTTAGCATCGTGGCTCCCATTGTATTTATGCTAGAGAGTTGAAACTTTGTACAAAAATCAGTCTACCGCTGTAGTTGTAGTTACGAGTGCTAATCGTAAAATAATTTTTTATACCGTCATTAACTCGCAATAATGACTGAGCAAAAACTTAGAAAAATCATAAAATTAAAATTCGGCACGCATGTAGCCATGTATAAGACTAACTATGTGCTAAGTTACATCTCATTATCAGCATTAGTTCTATTTTTATCAAATGACTTATGTAAGTTTTTTAAAAACTTGTAAAAATTCGGAAAACATTCCATTTGAGTTAAAATTTAATATAAGTAGACTAATAAGTTTCAGTACTATTAGTATTCAGTACTAATAGTACTAAGTTTCGTTTTAATACGAAAAATGTCTCCATGATTTTTATTGGATCATAAAAGTTAAGCAGTTTTGAGGTTGTTTGGTGAACATGCTCTAAACTGTTTGGGTGAACGAAACGGATGCATTTACAATATGAAGACGAGCGAAGCAAATCCAAAGACATGCTACATTATAAATATGGTAGATTGTATATTCTAAGGACGAGCGAAGCGAGTCCGAAGCAGTGTGGATGATCGTAGCGGATCCGATGTGATGAGGAAAAGTTCCGAGGTACCCCGTTTCCGATTTTTCACATTTATCTGAGTATTTCCCTCAAAAACTAATTTGCAATGTAATAGTAACATATAATTATCCTTCTTATCTTAAATTGGTCTTTTTAAATTTGTCCGCTATTTCTTCAATTTAAATTTATTACAGATTAAAGAACTCTGTTTCTCGTCGTACTTATAGGTGGAGTAATTAAAAAAAACAGCCATTACAGCTTGATGAGTTGTATCTCAGTAGCTGTTAATTAAAACGGTTTCCAGCGGAAGATAAAATAAAACTTATTCCTCTAAAATAAACATTTTACAGATAAAATAATCGTGTCAATGAAGTAGTTAATTTATTTTAATTAAAGTAGCTTTCAGTCAATCTGTCTTCTTTTTCATTAAAAGAATTGTGAGTTGTGAACCGGATCAGATGGACTGGGCAACTCAGCCTCCAACCGGTAGCTTCATACCTTTAAAACTTCGTATTTATATAAACTATTATCGTAACGGTTAATGAAAAACAGGCAATTTCATTACCCTTCTGCCGCTTTCATTTGCTAAATTGAATTTTAGTAATTTTAATAAATAGTTCTTATGCTAATAGCAGATAACCGCACTCTTTGAAGATCTAGGTACATTTAAGAATCAATTTTAGGTCAAGGTTAAAAAAAAATATATTTTATAAGAAATTTGTGGTAAGCTTATTCTCTGCTCTTAGTAGTGCTGAACTTGGCTGCCTTACCAAAATAATTTTATTAATTAGTTTCTCTGGCGGTCATTTCATTTGATCGGAATATGCTTAGGTTTATATAAATTTTAACCAGAAATGCTTCTAAATATGGAACTAAGCTTGCATATTTTATTAACTTAAAATTATAAAAAAAACCTTGGCCCATCAAATGTGCAAGTTCAAATTTTGGATGTCTCGAGAAATTTTCTAACCACAGATGTGGTTGGAAAAAACACATCTGTTTCGATGGACTCAAAAAAATAGTCTAGAAATGACCCCATAAACCCAACCTCATTCTTCCTTAGAAAAGAGAGGAGAAATGCGTTTGCAAACTCAAACAGTGGTCTTTCAACAGTCAAACAAAACAAAGAAATTTTATTATGTAAAACTTGTGGCAAGAATCGATATGTTTAAATTTCAATTGTTAACATAAAACAAGAATGAACAATTTTACCTCCGTTAATGTATCGGTTGCCACTCTCTTGATTTCATTTACTAATGCAGGCCGAGTCTTTTATCTCTTATCTTCCCTCCTTCGTTCAAGCTTTCTACATAGATCGGAAAACGAGTCTCTTAGAGCTAATGTGTGGCTGCACACATTAGCTTGTAACAAAATCGGGTACTTTTCAGATTGTAAATACCTCTGTAATCAATACATCTCATGCACCAAGGAAGTAAAGATTGTTTTTATTTGCCTGAGCAGTTAGTTGGTTTCTGAGCTTATAAACAATTTTTTTTGGTCAGGCCCCCTTATAAATTTCGGGGGTGCCACCCCCGGGAAAGTTTTTAAAAAAAATATCGGTTCTCTTCATAAATTTAAAGAATACAACTCCCCTAAAAAATATACTTGATATAATTGGCTCTAACCCCAATTATGGGAGAAAAAATACATTTTACTTCCAAGGGAATGAAAAGTAACTTTTTCTCTCTGGGGAGTAATAATTGCTTCTTTACTCCATAAACAATAATCAATAAACTTTACATTATACGCCGTCTGGAGAGAAAGTATGTTATTCCCGTGTTGTTATACTGAGCAAAGCAAGCCTGAAATTATAGAAGGAGCAACTAACTATAGGCTCTCTTTTTTGCTCTCTCCAGTAATATTTGTGCTACTCCGGGAAAAATAGCTTCCTTAAAATTAATATTTAGCTTCTCAGCTGAAACGTTCCAGATCCCTAGTTGGACTATACATCACTGTCTATCCATGTCAATTGACTTAACTTATAAAACCAAGTGAAAGGACAACTGTGATGAACAGAAGCTCTGTAGCAACCCGATAGAATGATATATCCTTTTTAATATTGTATTAATCATATACAATTAAGTATAAAAGTGGCAATTATATTTCTCTGCTTAATTGGACATTATTTCTTCTGAACAATATTTTATTTATTTCATAAATAAAGTTCGATTTTTAATTAAAGTTGACAACCGTATAATAAGTTTTATTTCAGTATATCAAGAGTAATGAATACAATTTGGACAAGACATTATTTAATGGTTAACAAGAATAAATATTTCGACCTTTATATCATCTGACATTGTTGAGGTTGGTAAAATTAAAACTTCTCGAAGACCATGTAGAATGTCATTAGATACTACCGAGTTTTGCAAAACATGAATAGATGACACAATATAATTGTGCGAGAGATACCTAGGAAATGTAACAAGCAAAATGCAATGCTACATCTGGGAACTGTTCCATCAATCGCACAATTATATTGTGTCGACCAAGTAGAAGCTTGCTACTGTGGACATGCTGTCATTTTACACTGCGTATAAATATGTCCAATTGAATCAGCTATTTATTGTCAAATCAAACTATGGATTAAGCGTAGATCCGTCAGTAAAAGTAGAGGATATGTTTACTTTTCTACAGGTTCCAGCGCATAAACAAGACTATAGATATGGAAACCTATCGAGAACGTTAATTATTATTATTATTTCATTGTAAGGGTAGGTATGAAACCCATGAACTGCATCTTTAAGTCTGTAGTGCAATCACCTTGGTGTTAACATTTTGCAGGAGATCTTTCCCTTTAATTAGTACTTAGTGGTAGGATATTTGTCACTAAGTCCTCTTTAGGGTCTTTAACTCTGTTTAAGGTAGCTTTTTCAAATAACATATATCTCTTGTATGAAAGGGCTTTACATTCACATATAATGTGTGTTACTGATTCAGAAGACAGCCCACAAAGTTTGCAAACAGACTCTTTTAATTGCTTTCCTATGGTGTACAGTTGTTTACGCAGTGACCAGTTATCAAGCCAGTCACTGGATTCAGGGCCTTCTTGTTAATGATTAGTTGCTACACAATCTCTGTTAATTGCAATTTTGGCTTGACGTTTTGAGAATTAAGCGTTGACCCTATTTTACTCTCAGTCAAAGTAGGGTCAGTGTTTACTTTTCTAGAGGTTTCTAATATCCAAAATCGGACTATTCCTGAGGATTAAGAGTTAACCCTGTTTCATATGTGTTAGCTAAGTTTTTAAAACATAACAATTATTAGGCTATTCGGCTGGGGATCGAATCCACTTGGCCTCCTGATTCCTACAATATCTGCCTTATTTTTCTCTCAGTAGAAGAAGGGTCAACAATTTTTAGAGATCCCACAATTGAACTATTAGTTGCTTTAGGGCCAAGAATTAGTGCTGAGGGTTCATAAAGAAAAATAAATAAGTTTTAACCACTTTAGTTCAAAAGTAAGAAAGTAAAATTAAGATTTGATCAGATTTTCATTCGATTAGGATTAGCATTCCATTTGACAAACACTAAAATATTCCAAAACTAGAAAGAAAAGACCTGCTATGGATCCTTTACAGCCTGTAGAAACCTAAATGGTAACATTACTTTTACTAAGTAGGACTCAAATTACAAAAATGTTCTGTTCCGATTTCCGTTGTTAAAATAATGATCGGAAGCAGGTTGTTCACATTATAACCATATATGAATGTAATACAAAAACATATAGCTGTTAATGAATGTAATACAGATATTGATACTATAAATTACAAGTATTTAATTAGGTAAGAGGGTATCGTACATAGTACTCCATTGATATATGTTGGTGAGTTAAATGTACCATCCTTAGTTTGTTAGTATAAATAAGTTTATATGTTTCACTAAGTTTGTTTAAATTATAAATTAATGTTTTAGTAAATTTAAAAGGTTAAAAAAGACTTTATACTTTAATAAAAATGAATAATCTTATTTGTTTTCTATAAGCTTAATGTTACCTGTTATAAGTGGCAATAGAAAAACTGGCCAAAAGGATTTTCAATCCATAGCTCCTCGAGATAGAGAGCAATGTAAACTCAGTAAACATCTATTTTTTAGTTTAGGAGCAGACTACAATGGAAAATGTCGAACAGATATGCCGTATACAACCACTAACATTTTTATTCAATCATTAAATTTTATACCTCATTCAACCCACACTTCTGGTTGATGCTAGTACTATTATGAAATTCCCGAGCTGAATTGACAATCCAATAATTTTAGACGGAGTATTCCTAGCGCGTGGTTTTAATTTTGCCAAGCAATAAGGTTATTTGTGGGTAAGTTTGATGAAAAGAAAATATAAGTCTTTGGAAACGTTAAAACTGCAGCTATTTTTCCTTAATTAGTGATTGGTCCGTTTATGTACAAATAAATAAATTGGCACCGAATTTTGCGGTACTTCTGTCTGGATGAAATTCTCTCTACATCCACCTGTTATCATAAACGTGTTTGTTAATATTCATGCTGGATAATAATAGTTCGAGAACCATTTAATCCGATAGACTTAATTCTAATGATAAAATTAGAATCATTTGAATTCAGTTACCTATATGAAATTTCACAGTCTTCAAAGTAAAGAAATGATTTTAAAGATGATATGGGTGGTACACTATATAGTGGTAGAATCTGAGAAGGCTTTGGTAACCAAATGTCAGAAAACATCAAAAAGTTAAACAATGGACGACAGTTTTAACAAGAGATTCTTAGAGTATTTTTTTGAAGAACTAGATAAGTAAAAAAAGTTATGGCCATTTAATAGTAGAGGTGCAGTCCATTTTTCAAATTCCTTGCTACTTCTCAAAATAGAATGTAGGCAGCTATATCTATGCAATATAGTAAAATATTTTATGTTGTTTGAAACAAAATATTTTATTGTTATAGATTTTGAGTTTAATAAAATGTGCTAAATTTGGAGGTTTGTGACCTAATTCTAAAACCTAATTGATACTTAGGTTTTATGAAACGTCTCATTATTTTTTTTACAAAGTGTTTCAATGTCATAAGATTTTCTATAAACAGATGACTGACTATTCAAGTAAACATTTGTAAAATCAAAATGTCATTCGTCCTCGTGAATTGATATGGGAAATACACCAAACATTTTGAGAGAAATGTACTTTTGGTTAATTATTACTTAAGAAAAATGATTATTCTTTAAAGGGATATAATTAATTTCAATTGGTATTGTCAAAAAATTAAGATTACAATAACTTATTAAATTACGATAAGAAACAATAAGTTGAATGAATTAATTAAATAAACAAGAAGAAAAGGGTATTTATATACTTGCTACAATATTTTAATGGTAGTAAAAACTGCTTTGAAGTTATAAGTAAGTAATATAGATAAATAAGTATGTTAGATGAAGTTTGGTTTTGTAATTTGTCAATCCCAATAATATTTTTATGTTCATTCTCTTTACTGTTATTCTAATCATATTTTTTATATTATTATTTTTATTATATTATTATTATTTTTATATTATTATTTATTTTATTATTATTATATTATTTTAATTATATTATACATTATATTTTCAGTAAAATGAGTTTACTTTGTTTTTATATTTCAAGGTATGGTTTACAACGTTTTAGATTTGTAACTTATTTAAACAAAAAAAATAAATAAATAAATAAAAAATAACTGACGAAATTAATGATAAAAATCTGACGATGCATAAATAGGTAGTAAATTTAAACAAGCCAAAAATATCAGTGTTACCAACATTTTATTTAAAATATGTCTGTTAGGTATTTTATATAAAATTTTAATACTTAATATTATATTATCAATATCTATATCATGTATGGTTTTTCGGTTTATTGTTTATAATCTGATCAGTAACACTTCGACTTGTAAGTAGTTTAACTAATTTTTTTTCAAAGGAAATGCGCATCCTTAACATTCGCTATACGGAACTGTGCTCATCCTTTAAAGTCAGCTTTTTGCACTCATTCAAAGCTGAGTTTTTGCTAATCATGTAATCATTAACATATTTTTTTGCCCCCCTCCTTTAAAAAAAATCCAAAAATAATGACTCATAAATCAAAACGTTTCTGATCTGTCCATAAAGAATTTAGTGTTCTATTCTCCCAGTTTCTGAAAACCCGCGCCAGAATTTATTAAAAAGGAAAATTTCAAAGAAAAAAAATTACAGTCCTAGTGTTATTCGACACTGATTTATGTGATTAGGAGAGATCTCATTATTTCCTTTTGTGGAACTCGGGACGCAGAGATGAGACAAGATAGGTTTGCAAATATATCGCCCCATCTTATCTCTACCCAATTAGTCTTGTTTTCTCTTTTATTCCCTCTTGCATTTTGAGAACCGCTTAGATATTTTTTCTTGTTTATTTCTTTTAATGTATTACTACTTATTTTAATAAAATGTTCTACTTTTTATGTTTCTTATTTGTTTAGTTTTTTGTGTATAATCCTCCAAGTATCAACTGTGATAATCCTAAATTTAACTAACTTGTTATGTTTAATCTGTATTGTTTATTCAATAACGATTTTGATTTATTTATTTTTTATTATTGTCCATCGTATTTTGTAATTCACGCAGGTATATCCTACTTGCATTAACGAAAGGCTATGCGGAAATGATCCCCTCATTCCTACCCTTCTCTTCTACTATCCGAACATCCTTATTTTCATAATTCACTATTTAAGTTAACATTTAAAGGCACAAGGCAATTTGCTTCTTACAGTCACTATGTCTGGAAACACCATTCGTTATTTTTTTACGCTAGAACCCGAAGGGTCATATTAGGGTTTCTACTCTCCCGAATGACACTCAACTGAGAACCTTTAGAGTTTATGCACTCACTACAACCAGGGAAGACTTCGGGACTCCTAGTCTTCCCTTTCGAGACTGCACCTTGACCAAGTTCATAGTTTGTCTAGTATATTTTCTCTAGTCCCACTAGCTACTCTGATCTCATTAGTCTCATCTAGCCCGCCAGTTACTAGTTTTTACCAATCTCACAGGTACTCGTTATACTTACTGCTCTGTCCTGTTCGGTACAGTCCGTCAGGGAGATACGCCGTCAGCAACTCCGAAGTTAGTGTACTGTGAATAAACCCATTCCTATAGAATTCACCCATGGAGCATTTTGTCTTTACATGAGCTGGAGACAACGGAAACTTGTCACAGACGATATCTTACCCCGCATTTGCGTAACAGCCAAAGGAAACCACATAAACCTAGGCTGGGTTGGCCGGCTTAGAATTCAAGGCCTCCCGAGAGAACGGTACAAGGGATAACCTTATGTAAGGTCCTTGCCCGGCTGGATTTGAACCCTTGAACTCCAGATTGCACGGAGAGTGCTCTACCACTGAGCCGATCCTCGGTTATTCATTGTTATTAATGGTTCGACATTATGTCATGTTAAACTCGGTTTTGTTACGTCTAACTAATTTCGGCGCCAATAGAGACTGTAGAAGGTCCTTATTTATGTTTTTTGAGGAGCTGATTCGTACGAATCCAATCCGGACCTGTGAAGAAATTGTCAAAAAAACTGTGGTGACCTACCTTTGAAAAAAATTGAGAAACGACTAATGCTATTGCTACTGCTCATTGAGCATAAGCTTAAGCGAGAAATTTACTGTCAAACAAAGAAATAATTATTTCGAAATAAATTCGCCTGTCTTATTTAATGTTGTTTTAAGTAAAAATACATACTTTTTACTCTACATCAATAACTTTGTAGCTTAAATATTTATTTATTAATTGAATTAAACAATAACCCGTGCTATTTAAAAACCTGTCATCTAGTGGAAGTGTTTAAACCAGCATTATGTGCTCAAAAAGACTCGACATATTATGATAACACTATTATCCGCTCTCTAACTCGATTAATTAATGTAATAGAATGATTTATTACTTATCTGTTGGCACAATAAAATGGCACGGATGCAGTATGTATTTAATTATTATTTATTACATTAAGATATTATATACTCTTTTATCTCTGAATCATTTATCAACACTAAAAAATATGTGTTGTCGTTCTGATCAGCTGCAAACTAGTCTGAGACTGCGACCAGTGAGTGTAACTATTCCGTTTTAATGCACATTTAATAAAAATATGAAATATTGAGGATTATTAGGAGTGTAATTGAAATAGATGAACGGCGAGGTAAGCTTCTGGTGCCAAGATAGTCTCCCGTGTTAGGGCGTACTAATTTTTCTGCCTCTAACACACCTGGATACAAAACACAATTTTTTTATTTCCATTATATAAATGGTATTATTTATAATTTTCCTCATTTATACCGTAGGTATGTAGGAAAAGTATTGTGTTTGCAAAAAAATCCGAAAACGGGTTGTCTCCTGAATTATCCGTTTCTGGTGTTTTAAGGACTCCTTAAAACACATGAAACCCTGGAGTGGTTTTCACAAAGTTATCTGTATGTATGGGTGTGTGTGTCTGTTATCATTGTAATTCCCGGCTTATTTATGCTTGAAAGATGAGACTTAGCACAAAAATCAATCTTTAGGTGTAGTTGTGCTATTTGGAAAATAATTATTTTATGACATCATCAACCTGCAATAATGGCTCAGCAAAAATATTGATGTAGTCATGTAGTCATTTATAAGACCAACATATTTGCCAAGTTTCATCTTATTGTCATAATTAGCTTTAATTTTATCGAAAGACTTTTGTTGGTTTTTAAAAAAATTAAAAAAGATCGGAAAATAGTCTAATTTAGTTGTATAAGTTCAATTAAAAAGTGTATACCTTTACGTAATAAAAAAATTACAAGAGTTTCTTTTTAATACGACAAGTATCCATGATTTTTGTCAGGTCATATAAGATAAGGTCAGCCCTAGGATAGGTGACCACTGGGAACGACACGAACGTATTTACTATCTGAGGACGAGCAATGCGAGTCCAAAGTGGGATGGGGGAGGGGAGAATACAAACTTCTTTTAAAAGATAAGATTCGTGTTAAATATCATCACAGTCGTTTCTGAATATTGCTTTAAGGCAAATAATAAATGTCACAAGTATTATGCTGATCATTTGAAGCTTATATACTCCTTCCATCTAGAGTTATAATGCTCCTGCCCATAAAGAGGCATTAAGTGAATACTGATTGAAATACCTGTGTGTCGGCGATACTTAGTCAGTTTCACTTAAATATCCGTCAGGCCTTAAAAGTTTTACGAAACGTCTAAAATGATTCCTCTTTGTCACTATAATAAAATTTAAAGCTGGTATTTTAGTGCAAAATCGTCGCTGATATATGTCTTATTCTTATTTAACGACCGAAAATAGGATCAAATGAGCGGTGCTTTTGCCATTTGTTTTTTATTTAAATAGGTTTCACAAGACATATTTCATTTACGGGGGATTCAACGGCTCTTTTTAGCGGAGGTGGAAGGAAAGGAACCAAGGAAGCCATGATTTAATTTCATAGCTTGAACCCCCGTGTATAATTGCATAAAGCAATTCATATGTGAAGGTTTAAGCGAATACAGTCTTGTTATCATAATTTGAAGTATCAGACTATAATTTAGGGCCCTACATTTTTAAAGATGTCAAGATGACTTATATGTCGACACAAAGGTGTGATAGTGTCATAAATGTCAATATAAAGGTGTCATGATGTACTACATTGGTGTGTCGGTCTCAGTGGTGCATTGGATATCATTTGTGGCTGCCATCCAGACAGTCTGAGTTCTATCCCGTTCAGGGCCTCTAGGGTTTTCATGCAAGGGATGAAAACCTTTTAATGTGCCGTCCTTCAAAAGGGAGATTTAAATTTAAGGTGGTTGGCCATCTTAAAATATGGCACCTGGACGTTAAGGCGTTGGTGTGGAGCCTATGCGAAGTCAGGTAAAAGATCTCTAACCCTAAAATGAACCTTGGTCTAGGCAAAAGTTAGGACCCTCAATATTACCCTATATATATATAAGCTTATAAATATATGTGTTTCAGCCTTACGGTTTCAAGAGCTGGAAAGCTTTGTCTGGCAGTGGGGCACGTGTTGTTTTTAGTTAAAGCTATAGAAGCTTATAGTAAAGTCACGGCTCTTCGGTGGATTATGCGCAAAAATGATTATATTAGGACTCCTTACAAAGAAGAACACACTCTTCTATGTAAGGGAATTAGCAAAAAAGACCCATAAACGTAGCCTACTTGCTGGGCGATCTATCACCTCTATCCTTAAGTACTACGACTTTTACTGATGTACTGCATCCATAATTCTTTGTCCTTCTCTTGACACTATAACCCTTAAAAGGGCTAAACTATCAACGGCAAAGCAGATTTGCTATGGTTTTATACTATCTGCGGTCCAAATATTTACACCCTTGCTTATAATTCGACTCGTGTAAGCGGATGAAGCATTGTTAGCTCACAACGAAGGAGATTTGCTATAGTTATGTACTACCTGCAGTCCTCGTGTACCTTCCATAATAAAACTTGTTCCGTGCCTCTCCTCGCTTCAAATAATATTGATATTTTTTAGTTAAAAAAAAAGGATGACTAATAAACGTGAACGCAATTTAGACATGTAACAAATGAGGCGTGTAGTTAGATGTGCATAATAAGATAACTATGCAAAACAGCATCAGTTCTACTCTGTTATCTTTACTTTCATCTTACGTGTTAGTTAAAAAATTCACTGTTTTTATCCGATATGTAGACAGGAGCGAGAATTATTTTTATGTTATCTTTAATAAAATAATTGACCGCTCAAAGCTTCAATTCTGTATTATTTAATTAAAAAAATATGTTTTATATTTTCCTTCATTTTAACCGCATAGAGTACACAAGTAGATCGTACCGTATAAGGTATACATGTGTG
Organism: Microvelia longipes; assembly: GCA_018340805.1. NCBI lineage: Eukaryota > Metazoa > Arthropoda > Insecta > Hemiptera > Veliidae > Microvelia > Microvelia longipes. The sequence goes on along the minus strand of JACMZG010001893.1, from coordinate 27,333,365 downwards.
GAAAATGTTGTTTGCATGAAATATTCCGAAACCGAGATTTTGGCTGAATTCTTGGTTTAAGCTGATCTTAAGACCTCTTGAGTGGTTTTGGCGACTTTCAAAGAAAAAAATCGTTTTTTACTTAATTGTCTGTCTGAATGAGTGATTTGTATGGGGGGTGTGTGTGTCTGTTTTTAACGTTACTCCCAGTGTGTTTGAGCTAAGAAGTTGAAACTTAATGCAAAATCACTCTTTACGTCTAGTTGTGCTTTTTGGAAAATATTTTTTCTTTGTCAATTTTTATGATTGAGCATGGATTTAAAAAAAAAAACTATAAGGACGGAAAAAATGAAATTTAGCACGAATACTAAGAAGGTCAACAATAGTTTGAAGTCTCAATATCAATATTAGTTCATTTTTTATCCAATTTTTACGTTTATATAAAATCTTTAATAATTGGAAACCACCCAATTGAGTTAAAATTTTGGAAGTGTACAAAGTTATATTACAATGCGGCTTTTGTATCAACAGTTTTGTCAGATCACTGGTGTCAAACATTCGCGAGGGTGGTCAGTAGGTGGATGGGCCACCGTTGGGAATAAAACTGATATTTCCTGTTCGAGGACAAACAAAACTAGTTCAAAGATATAACTAAATTATAAGTTGGGGATTTTTCGTGTCCTGAGAGGGAGCGAGCGAGCGATTCCAAAATAGTGAGGATGAGCATAACGATTCCGATAAGATACCCAAGTATTCCGAGGAAACCAGTACGCTATTTTTTGTTGCGACCTCTAAGTTTTAAGTATTAATTATATTTAGGAGATAGATAATTTTAATAATTGTATTTTGAACTTATTTCTCGTAGATATATTTTATTTAATAATTTTATCTAGAACTTTTGAGCAATGAAGATATGCTTTTTAGGTATGTCCAACCTGCTTTTAAGATTCGTATCGTGGGCACAATTTGTTTTTTGTAAGGAAAAGATGAGTTTAAAATTTGTTAATCATATTAAAGGAGAGAATAAAGGAATTGCTATAGTCCAGAAGTCGAACCTAGAGACACACGTGACTCATTTTGTACTGGTTTGAACCAAATATTTTTGAAAATATACCTTAAACGACGAAGGGAAAAAATAGCCTGGATATCCAGAGTGGAGTCCTTCGTATAATTGTGCACGCTAAATTATTTTAGAAAATCGCACATATTTTAGTTATCTTGAAATAAGTGATTCCCTGTTGGTCGTGTGCAAAATTTTTTGAAGCTGATAAAATTTCCAATAAATTGAGTGTTTATTCATCAGAATCAAATAACTACGATCTATGTTGTTTAATCATCAAGATCGGATAACTACAACAAAAATCATGGCTCTTCCAAACACTAAAAAATGGTTAATTTATGCAAAGTCAACGAATTTCTTTAAAAAAATATTGACTTTTTGTGCATTTTTTTTTAGCTATTTAACAAATGTCATAACTTTAGTTGTAGTTATCCAATTTTAACGAAAAAAGTCTGGTATTATAAGAAATTTTATCAGCTAACGTTCTCTATAAAAACGTTCTCTTTATGTTTTGCATTCGACCTACAGGGAACCACTTATTGAAAAAATAACTGAAATTTGTGCGATTTTATAATTTTTCGAACGGGCGCATTCATATGAAAGGCTCCACTCTGGATTGACAGACTATGCTTTTCTATCATAATTTAAGGTATATGTTCAGAAAAATTTGGTTTGAAGTAGTACAAAATGAGTCTATTACTAGCTTTGGGGGGTCTCCAATCCCCCTCCCCCAGTTTCAGGTTTGCATGTACCTAGCGTCGCCACTTAAGGAGGAAGTGCATGCATGTTTAACAAATAACCTGTAAGACCTCCAGTAATTGATTGACACTAGATAAACCTGCGGCAAATCAAACGTAAAATCTCACCATCTTTAATATTTCAACTAATAAAAAAAAAAATCATAAAATTTATAAACGATCCCAGTTTTTATAAAATGTTGTTTGTCTCGATCTAATTTTTATTTAGCTCCTAATTTGTAAATATTCCGAGTCTAAAATCTTAAACTAATTAACATCCTTCATCTCTGTAGGTATTTTAATTGAACCTAAAAACCTTAAAAGTAGATTATTTTTTTAAATTTCTTTTGATATTTCCCGGCTACCTCGCTTTTTTTATCTGCCGTCATTTTTCCCCGCAAGACAGGTTTCTTTTAAATTTAAATTGTAACTTTTAAAATAAAAGACAAACTGGAAAATCAACAGACAGACAAATACGTATAAATTATCCTATAAGTAACAAAATGTAAATGCACTTTATTTTTATATTTATTAATTTTACTTGAACACGACGGTGATTTTTTGTCACGAGCGGTGTGTGTCATAAACGCCATGAATAATAAGTGCAACAACTAATATATTTTTTATTATACCTCGGGTTTTATATTACATATTTTTTTATCTGTCTCTAAGCATTTATATTTATTATAGTATCTATGAGAAGCAAAAAAAAATCTTATTGAGAAATACATTTTTGATATTTTGAAGATATTTGAAAATGTTTTTATTTATTAAAAAATGTAATGCATTTTAATGCATGATTTGAATAATGTTACATTTTAAACACAATTTAAAGAAAAATATCATATTGGTTGCTAATTTTGGCGTGGAAGAAATATTTTATGGAAAATACCGAAAAGTGAGAAAGGAAGAAAGTAAACTGTCCAAAAGGAATATACATCACCAAATTTAAACTCAATTAGATAATCTTTTTCATTTTTAAAGATTTAAAAAAAACTTATACACGTCATTTAATAAAAATAAACTAATGCCGGTTATGAAATGAAACTTAGCAAATTTTTTATTCTTTTATATGATCAAATGAATTTAAAATTGGCCCTAACATTTTTCCGTGTTTTATGAATTTTCGAAATTTTTGCCGAGTCACTAATATGACAGTAAATGACGTTATGAAAAAAATATTCCGGGTAGCACAACTTGACCCAAAGATTAATTTTTGTACCAAGTTGCTACTCTCTAGTATATAACCACAATATGATGTAATCATGTCATTTAATTATATAAATAAATTAAAATAATTAATTAAAAATTAATAATAAGAGCTACCATGATAACACACATTGATCAGAAAACTGTTCTCTTTTGGTAAGAAAATGGTTCTCAGCATGGTAAGGAAACTGGGTTTTCTTAAACAACAAGTTTTGATTGGACTAAGAAACAACTGAATTGTTATCACAGAGCAATCTGTATAGTAAGGTCAGCGTGTACTTAATATACGTTTTAATATATATATATATATATATATATATATATTATATATATATAATATATATATATATATATATATATATATTATATATATATTTGTGTGTGTGTGTATGTATACTTAATATACGTATTAACTTAAAGTATTAACATTATTTTTAACTTTATTTTCCCAATAAAAAAATATATGAAAAACTAATTTAATATAAAATAATAACAAATTGGATATAATGGAAATGTGTTTTATAATTTTTAATAAATAAAATGTAGTAATAAAATATAATAAAACATGAAGAAAAATAACATAAGCAAATAAAGCATAAAATGAAAAAAAATCATACAATTTATGTGACATAACCTTTAATAATATTTTATTAATAAGAATGTTAAAATGTTTTAAACGTATTATATGTAAATATGATCTACATAATATAAATTTATTTCTAAACTTATAAATAATTCTATTAATAAGACTTATAAATGTCTTATATTAAAGGAAAAAAAATTGACATTAAAATTTGACTGTGGGCCAATTAAAATCATTCCTTGTAGTTATTGGCACGATGAATCGAATAAGACCAGTTTAAGCTCAATCGAAGTAACTTAAATGCCAAAAAAACAATCGAAAATGTTTTTTTCTACATTTGAATTTAAACGCATTATTGATTTTTTGGGTTCATTCATAAATCGAATGAATATTTTCAAAAAAGTTAACTACCTTCAATCTCTTCAAGCGAAGCGATGCTTCATACTCGCTTTACACGATCTTATAAGATTAATAATCAGAATTGTAGTCTAGTAATATACCCAGTTTTGATCTGGATATATTACTATAGTAGGTATATTAATATACCTATATCAAAATACTGACCACGCTCTTCATAAAATTTAGGTCTTCCGGTGGTGACCGCGTCAATGTAGATGAAGAATCCGACGTTTCGCTTCTACTGTGGGAGGCATCTTCAGGGATGTAGGACATCATGGATAGAAACACAATGATCTACTAAACTGAACATGATGTCCTACATCCCTGAAGATGCCTCCCACAGTGGAAAAGAAACGTCGGATTCTTCATCTACATTGACGTTGGTGCCACCAACTATTCACTTCATCTACACAACAATACCTAAATCTTTAGGGATATAGGACATTATGGATAGAAACACTGATTACGTCATACTGGACCTTCGAACTCTACTATCCCTTCTCATGTTCACGTTACCGAAAACCAATATTAGCCAGCTAGTATAAAAATAAAAATGTATAATGCATTTTCCAATTTTAATGATCAACTCCGACTATATTGATGATCTGCCAGCCCGTTACCTTACATTTCTCTCCGAACAGAAGTGTGCTATCTTTTATTGCGGCCAGTAAAGTTTTGACTTTCTACTTAGCTCTATAAGAAGAAATTATTGGCGTTTGCGGGCTCGAGACAATAGAACTATTGTCTACCTCGGCTCACATCTTCGATAATTATTTATTCAAATTTTATGACTATAATTATAAGAAATCATTATTTATACTGCATATTGGCCAAAGGTCGTAAAAGATCATTCCTTTAAATTTGGAGTGTTACATCAAAAATATTTAATATAAATAAACATATTTTATTAGGATGATTAGGAGTCTAAGATCTGTGTTTGCAAAACCATAAGATATATAATAGCTGCCAATTTTATAACTAGGCTTTTCTATATCAACCATTTACAAGAGGTCTTCGGCCTTTTGGCATCTCCACGAACTCGGTCGTTTCATAGGCCCATGGTCTTCCTTTGGCTATGCCGTAGTTGTCCTGTGTTTTGTTTGTCATCATAGACGTGCGGAGGATTTTTTTTGTGAGTCCTAAAACTAAAATCCTGGATGGTTTTTAATTTTTTTTTTATTTATACCGTAGGTATAAAAGAAAAGGTAGCCCCTCCGTGGTCGAGGTCCTTAAACATTTGACACCACGGAGGTCTGGGGTTCGCAGCCCAGGTTACGCTCTCAGTTTATATAAGAGTATTGTTCAAATAAATTATCGCCAAGTTTAGATAGCACTTTGAGCATAACGGCGTCCATTACCACTTGAGGTGTTCCCGCAGGGGTTATCCGTGATAGGCCGAAAGGGGCATCATCATCATCATTATATAGAAAAAGTATTGCGTTTGTAAGAAAAATGTGAAACAGGATTTCACATAAATTATCTTATTTTCCTCAAAAGTGGGGCCAGCAATTCAGTCTGTTATATACAACAAGACTTAATGGTTAATATTCAATTTTAATTTGATTTAATTAGTAGTTCAAACTTATTTTCAAATGATTTTGCAAAAAGAGTAGAGTAGAAATTACTATACAAGTGTTTATTTGTTGAGTAAAGAACAATTTATCTACGCTAGTCAATTAAACTGAAGTATGTCACAATAAAATGTCAAACAGCATATATTTATGTAAAGAAATGAAAGACTACAGTAATTAAACTTATTACTAACATTCAAGTTAATTTTGTACGACTTTATAGAGTTTTTTTACTTTCATAAAGGTATATAAAGTTACTCTTTGCATCCAGTTGTTACATTACATTGAGGACAAAACTATTTAGTTAAAAGTTAAAATGCAGTACAGAGTTATACATTCTTCCCTAACAAATGGTTCTAAGAAACAACTCTCAATTCCTGGGTGTTCTTCTAAAGTGCAAACAAAACTATTACACTCAAGAAAAATTATTGTTTTAACGCGTTGAAGAACTACTATGGTTCTTCATTTATCGTTGAAGAATCTTTATGAGGTAACAGAAAGAACTTTATGGGGTTAAGACAACATTCTTATGATTTTTAAAGAACTACTTGAGCTAAAAGTATTTTGCGAAACAATAGACTTTTTTAGTTCTCTGTAAAATAGAATTAGGAATACCTTATTAGTATTCAGCTACTTTATATAGTTTTTGCTGTGTAGACTATAGCAAGGAGTAGAGTATAAGTATAGTAGTATAGTAATACTATACTTAGTATACTACGTATAATAAGTATACTAATACTATACTCCTTGCTATAAGTACCTATTGTAGGTTTTTATTTTGAACCATCTGACATTTTAAAGCGGTCCTAAGAATATTAGCTGTAACCTAACTTGCCTGAGTGTTACCTGAACGTATATAGATTACCATTACGACTAAAAGGTATCTCCTGGCGCCATCTACCTGCATCAAGAAAGTTAAATGATTATAAAATAATTCAAAAGCAAAGGTGTATAATGAGATACTTACATGTGTCTCAGATAATCGATTTTACTTTTTTAAATTAAATAAATTTTAATTCTAATCCTATTAATAACAATATTTTATTATATTGCATTGGATTTGTTGATTTTAAAGAACTTTTTTAAATGTTATATTTTTGAAGAGTTGAAGAATAAACTCAAATGACGTCACAGCCGAATATTTGTGCAGTGCGGGTTTATATTTTGCAATTTAAAATTTGTCAGGACCATGGGTTGATTCCAAAATAAATCTTGGATTATTTTTGTTTCGTTAATTTTATTTACTTTTAAATCATCCTATAACAACCGTTGTTATAGGATGAGAAAAATACGATTTGTACGATTAAAGAGTTACAAAAAATATTTAAGATGTTACAAAAAAAAATTAAAACGACACCACGAATCAGTCAAAATATTTGCTGCAACATGAAAAAAGATTTTTTTGCAACCAAACTACAAAAATATTTTTGAAATTTCATAATAAATTCATAGGGAGCTCAAATGAGTATTTTTTTTTAAATGAAGTTTTTTAAATATTTTTACTTTTCCTCATATACCGTAGGTATCACTCCTTGAGAATTTTTACTTTTTCTCTGTTATATTTAAATATACTATAACTCCCTAGGAGGTAGTAGAGTATTACAAAAAAATTACCGCATTTAAATATTTTGTATACAGTATAGGCACAATTTCGCAGCCTAAAAACAGTTTTGCCTAATTTGACTGCTTGTAAGTAGATAAAATTTCTATGATTACCTATTATTTTATTACTGCTTTAAATTTTTTATAAATTTCATGGAATAAATAATGAATTACTAAATAACAAATTGTAATTATTAAAATAAGAAAAATATAAATAAATTTAAATTACAAATGCACAAGGATAAACAACTAAACAAAGATATTTCGGATGAAACCAAAAGAAAATTTAAATCTTTATTGATTATCACGTAAGTTGAACTCGACTCGAGTTATAAACAAATTATAAATGGATTCAATAATAAGCGTAGGAGTTTAGCCATCATTACAGAGGTTGTCACAAGAACAGAACAAATGACAGTGTCAATTTGTCCGCACTTACATAGTTTTCTGAGTTGTTAATTCAAACCTGTTATTTAAATTTCCCGCTTTTTACATATTTCTTACAAGTAAAGTCTCATTGTAACATATATATCATTAATGATTGAAAGTAAAACGTTGATGTATCAATTTTGTTGTTGCATAAGAAGAGATTAAAATTAAAGTAACGAGTTCTTTTATATCTCAATAGCGGTATAAGGTCGTAAATGATTATTTAAAACCTTTAAATGAGTTAATACCCCATTTTATGGGCTTTTAGAAAAAATGTAGCTTGTAGAATTCAAAGATATGTACATAGACATAAAAAAAGTTTTTCGCTTTTATCTCATAATTACCAATGAATGGAGTTTATAGTTTTTATTATGAAATTTTAATAGTTCACAATTTTTTTTTTATTTTATTATAGCAAACTTAATTTTCTTTCTAAACTATTTTAATATCCTTTTCCAATTTATAACTGTTAGAGATACAGAATAGTGTATTTGACTCTTTGAGGATCATTGACTCGTTTATCAGTTTATAATGCAAGAGTAAGGTAGATAGTCTAAAGGAGTATGAGTGTAAATATAATCTAAATAAGTGCAGAATTATAATATCAACACCAAAAACGTCTTTCCGCAAGTTTTCAAACTTTTACTGACGTGAATAAGAACAAAATCAATTAAGTCTGTGTTTTATAGACAATGTTTCGTTGGATAGACTGTAAAATTTGAAATTCATGTCTCTTGCCCGTAATTTTTAAATTTATTTGCAAGTTCCAAAAGTTGGCTGTAGCTAGAAGAAAATGAACTTGGTGCGTTCGGCAACTAGCAAGGAAAAGGGAACTTAAAATGCTGCTAAAATTTGCTGCCAGAGCCACAAGAAGTGTGGATTTGCTGCCAGAGCCACAAGGAAGTGTGGATTTGCTGCCAGAGCCACAAGGAAGTGTGGATTTGCTGCCAGAGCCACAAGGAAGTGTGGATTTGCTGCCAGAGCCACAAGGAAGTGTGGATTTGCTGCCAGAGCCACAAGGAAGTGTGGATTTGCTGCCAGAGCCACAAGGAAGTGTGGATTTGCTGCCAGAGCCACAAGGAAGTGTGGATTTGCTGCCAGAGCGAAGCAAGGGTGGTAACTTCACACGATCAATGCAAAGACGTTGTTGATTACTGTACTTTATCTACGATTGTTAGGATTTAAAAAAGATAAATATACAATAATAGTCCAAGAGCCAGGCCTAAAAAATGTGACTCATTTTGTACTACTTCAAACCAAATTATTGTGAAAATATACCTTAAATTATTATGGAAAAGCATAGTCTGCCTATCCAGAGTGGAGCCTTTCATATGGTTGCCCATGCTCAAAATTTTATATAATCTCACTAATTCCAGTTTTCTTGCAATAAGTGGCTCCCTGAGGGACGGGTGCAAAACACGAAGTGAACATTTTTTAAAGGTTATAAAATGTTCTGTATAATGAGTGTTTAATCATCAAAATCGGATAACTACAACAAAAGTTATGGCTCTTTTAAAACCCTGTAAGAAATATTCTTAATTTCAGCAATAGTGAAAAAAATATGAAGCAACCTACAACAATGAAAGACGTATGTTGACAGACATGCAAAGTCACCTACATAACTCGTATCAATCGTAGAGAAACATATTTTCAGTGTCTTAAGCGACCACAGACAACTGAGTCCGAAAGTATTCGTGATTCAAAGAGATAGTTGTCAGGTTGGCAATATTAAAGGCGGGGAAACAAAAGGGTGATAAAAATTTGTTGTATCATATGATTAGCATGGGAGCCGATAGATATTCTTTTTATATTTCTCTATTGCGTGTTAATTTGTAATAAATGAGTTAAAAATTAATAGAACGACCATCGGTGATAAAAAATTGTCAATATTTTATGGATAATAATTTCGATTATACAAAAGATTTAAATATAGAGGCTTTTATCACTACAAACTTGGATTCGTCCGATTTAACCAAGAAATAATAAAACCTAAACGGAAAATTGAAACAAACATTTGACAAAAACTGAATTTAGTGAATTTTTAATTATTTTAGTGAGTAAATAAAATTGATTTACAATTAATAAATTGTTTTAAAAATTGATTTAAATTAAATTAAAATGATGTATTTAAGAATTAAAAACACTGTTCTGGTGAAAATCAGCTTGTTGTCAGTTAATTTAAATAATTGTTACAACTAATTTAAACAATTTAATGCAATAAAAAGTAATTTTGATAACTTTTGCAAACTAAAATTATTTTAAAAGTAAAATTAATTGAAAATAAATAAAATAAAACACTATATACTAATTTTCATCTTCATATCACTCAATTTAAATACTTGTAACAGCCCATTAAAACCCCATTTTTCAATGAAATAGTAATTCTACTAAATTCATGCGCCCTAAAATTAATTAAATTAAAGCACTTTGAGAAAACATTTAAAGAAATAATCGTCACAAATAAGAAAAAAACCATAAGGACTTTGAAAACGATCACCCTTTAGTTATCAATGTCTTATCAGCGTCGGTGGCGCTGCTAGGGACTTTGAATCGCGAATACTAATAGTTATTTATGCCATAAGGCTAAGAAGTGTGTCTTTATGTCACGGCAATTAGATTTATCGACGAGCGAAGCGAGTCGGGAAAAATTGCCAAGACATAAAGACATTCTCAGCTGGATGGCATACACTATTTTTTTTGAGGTAGCACTCATTAAATAAAGCACTCATTAAACTGCGCTATATACTTAGTTGAAAAAAAAAAACAAACGTCCAATTATTATTAACTCCATATTATCGCTGTCATTAAATTCATCCATAGCTTCACACTTTCACTCAAACATGTAAAAGCTTTACAAATAAACACACAAAAATTGTCAATTAGAACACCTTTTAAAAACGAAAAAAAAATAGTATACGAACAAAAACAGAAACAAAATGAACGTTTTTAATAAAAACCTATGAAGGTTTAACACAGATTGTTTTTTGAACACGCTACATTACAGTAATGGCGGCAACATATGAATTACTTTTACGTCCTAGGAGTTTTTTTACATTCATTATTGTCCTCGGAGGTGAAAAGTACTAAATAACCTCCTATAATAATAATGATTGGCTTCTCATCCTTAAAACGGTCCAATAAAGTGCTCAATCACGTACTAATTAAAAAAAATATATTAAATAAGAGATTTCTATTTTTCATTTGCGGAAAAGCTTGTTTCATGCAGGTCTATCTTGCAAATTAAGAGTGGCGATTCCCTGTACATTAAAAAAGCTACCGAATACATTTTTTATTATTAATTTCAAATCGATCGAAACATTTTTCCACTCATTAAGTCATTATTGCCATTGATGACTTTAAAAAGGTATTTTTCGGATAGGACAACTAGACTAATTTAATTGTAGTATCAACTGTCAAGCATAATGAGAGTGGGATCTATAATGATAACAAACACACTCATACATACACACACACACACAGACACACACACAGAGACAGCAGTGTAAAAACCATTCAGGAGGTCTTAAAAATATCTGAATCGGGTGATTCAGGTGAAATCCTGATTTCCGATATTTAATTCAAACACTCTACTTTTCCTATATACCCTATGGTTTAAATGGGAAAAAGTAAAAATAGAGAGTAAATTATTGGTACGGGTACGTAGGCTGCGGAACTAGTCTCTGAACTGTACGGGGCGTAGATAGGGTTGGGCTTGGTCTGTATTTCGACATGTAAATGAAACGAATGTATAAATTATCGACTCTCACTGTTACATAGAAGAGACCTGTGTACGAGCTGTCTGGGAACACGTTGTTTAGTATGATTTATCAGATTTCATCCTGTGAAACACAAATATTATTTTTTCAACTTTCCAACAGAAAAGCAATATCAAAGAGATAATTATTTTATTTATTCTGAAGAAATTTCAAGTGTTCTACTTTTAAAAAGTATTAAATAGTAAATTGCACTAAAATATTACGATGATTCTATACTATTGAAATCTGCTATTATGAACTTAAACAATTATAACCAATAAACAATAAATTAAAATTGGATAAATGATTATTGTTTTATATTAAATTCTTAACAATAAATAAGATCTTATTGTTCATATTTTTAATTTATACATTAACCTTACGACCTTTTCAGATGTTTTAAAAATCATAATATTTAAAATACAAAATAAAAGTAATATTGTAACATTTTTGACACAATAGATATATTCTGGATTTGGTAGGAACCTTTTTCAGGGTTGCACGAAGTGTGGTCCTCGAACCCCTGGGGGTTCGTGTAAAGATTTTAGGGGGTCCGTGAGCTAATAATCAAACTATTATAGCAATATCTGTGAGAAGTCAACCCTTTTTTTTAATATATTTGGAAAAGGTTGACTTTTGTTCTACAAGTATCTTTATAAAGAAAGCAAGAAAGCCATGTATTTCAACTTCTTTGGGCCATCTTCAGGCCTAGATAACAAAGAACAAGTACAAAAAATGTACATAAACATTAAAAAAATTGTAGTTTTTCTTTGTTGTTTAGGCCTGAAGATGACCAAAGGGGTTGAAATATATAGCTTTCTTTTTAAAAATACTTGTAGAGCTACAGTCAACCTGTTTCCAAATAATTACCGAGTTGTACAAAAATGTTTCGCTTATTTAATTTCAGTGATTACAGTAAACTATCAAGTAATTATTAATCAAGGTTTTATTGGTAAAAAGAAATATTAATCATCATATTTGTCTGTTATGAGTAAGAAAGCTGAATAAATAAGTGTCGCTGTATTAAATACTGATATTCTGTTTGTTGTATTGACAAACTTAAAGGGGTTTTCTTCGTCTTGCTTACAATAAGAAATATCGAGGCAAAATGCAGTCATTTTTAATTTAATTTTATTTTGTGACATTAGCCTTTGGCTTACTATAATTGAATTTAAGTACTTTACAATCTATATCTATGTAAAGTCATTATTATTATTTAAAGGTTTGTTCCTTCTATCTCATTTTTGTATTATAACTTTTATTCGATTTGATTCAGCTTGGTTTAGTTCTAATTTAATACTTAACAGCTCCTAATTTTCTATTATTTTTATACTACAGACATAATTATGCATTAGGGAGAAGGCGAAATATAGTCTAATTATGAGCTAAATATTAGATAGTTTTTCTTCAAAAATGCATTTATTTTATTACTGAACATAATGAGGAACAATAAGAAGGATTCGACTTTTAAAGTTACAAAAGAAAAAATTTTTCTCGTTGCGTTTTTTTTAAACTAGTCATTTTGTTTGATCATTGAGTGTTTTCAGTGAATAATTATATTATTTTTTATTAAATGTGTTAACGTGGATTCATCGTCTCTATAATTGCTTGTGGCGCCAATAAAAATTAGACGCAGGAAGACAACCGATACTTGTGTTTCAAATTTACTGGGGAGAGGGTAACAAGAAGGATAGAGGGCCGCCAAGACTATTTATGTGAAATTAGAAGATATGTTAATCTTCTGATTGTATCAATAGTATAGTATAAAGTGAAGATCCATAAGTTTATATGTCATCTCTTATGCCATTCTTTTAACAGCGTCAATAATATATTAAATACACGCTTATTAGCTATTTTATTCTTTGAACTGTGCATCAATATAATGTACAAAGTCATAATAGTTTATTTGATATCAATTGTGTTTAACCTGTAAATTACTTTCTTTTATTACTTTATTATTCTATCAATATCAAACGTATTGTAACAATTGCTTATTTAGTTTTTAAATCAGCTAAAGCTGTAGTTTGTTCTAAGTTATCAAATTAATCTGAACATCCACTATTTTTAAGCCAAACCGGAAAAGGTATTAGGTTTTATTAATGACTTCGAAAGAGAATTCTTGCAGAAAACACTTGTTTTACACAATTACTTCGTACCCTTAACCCAGTTTGATAAAGTCCTTCCTCTTCTTCTAGTTGGCTCTGACGGACACCAGCCCTATGACCTCGCTATATGTTTATGAACCCAAGTTCCGCTTTCATGAGTCAATACTAACAATATAGTCCTGAGTTTAATTATATCTTAAATTTATTAATCTTAATTTATCTTACTATATCTAGTCTGTAGTTTAATTATATGTCAAAGTTGGACATAAAACGTCATACATGTTGTGGGATTTAAACTTATTCTAATATAAGCTTTAATTAGAAATTACCTATTCTAATCCTTTTACAACCAACTTTTCTTAATCTAATTCGCAAATAAAATTTTCCTAGTTTGCAGCACTGTTTGTTGATAACATCCATTACATAAGAATGATGGGTAATAAAGGCTCTTATGAAAGGAGGTTGAGTTTATCACATTTTTAACAAATTGAACAATTTTATTGACTTATTAATAAAACATTATTGTTTCATGAAAATGACATAAATTTTTATAATTAATGGGTCCATTTTAATATAATAATAATAATAATAATAATGCCCATTTAGAGCCTTGCGGCTTATCAGGTATAATCCCTGCGGGAACCACCTCGGTTGGTAGTAGCAACCGTTACGCTCAAAGTGTATTCTAAAGCTGGCGATAATTTATGTAAACTATAATCTTCTATAAACTGAGAGCGTAACCTGGGATGCGAACCCCAGACCTCCGTGGGTGTCAAAGGTCAGTGTTAAGACTAACGCCTTAACGACCTCGGCCACGGAGGCGGCTAGATCCATTTTAATAAAAACTGTAAAAAATGGGTCTTACTTACACAAAACGATTTGGATTTACGATTTGTTTCAAGGTCATTACAAGTGTTACCAACCGAACACCTTAGCTTTGAAATGCGGATTCTACACTTTAAAAAAAAAAATATTAAAAAAAAAATTAATTTTTCAGACACAAAGAATGAAGAATCCCGAAATTTATCAGTGATCTTTTACGCTAATTTTAAATTATCGTCATAATAACAAGAACGATTATAGTTTTTTTTGGGTCTAAAAATGCTACTTTCAAGTTAATTGCCAAAATGAAACGAGAGTTGGGAATGCACCTACACTAATGTCGCAACGCGACACTGCACCTAGAAAGTAAAATTCTGGATCCGTGCTCCACATATCTGTCTCGTCCAGAATCTGGTTTTTTAGTATGATAAATTTATTTATATTTTTGGAAGGGGCCTTGATTTAATTATCTCATTTAAACCAGAGCTAATAAAAAACTGTTACGCATTCGATCCCAAAAATTTGGATCCTACCTATACAACTTTTTCGACATCATTATTTAAATTTTTTTATTGAGATACAAAAGGAATTAATGGTTTTTGATTAAACCTCTGTTTATTTATGTTTATGGTGACACAATCAATTTTATGGAACATAAAATAAATTTTATTTTAAGCCTCTCTCCTTTGGATTAAGGCTAAAAACATAGAATTTATTCTACCTCAAATGGGACTTGATACATTAATTAAAATTATTATTTTGTTATACTTATGTTTTGTCTAAATAAATAAAACTTTTAAAGGCATGTATGTCATATGAATTATAAACGAAAATTTCGAATATTTTTTTAAATAAAATAATGAAGAGCTTTTCTAAAACTGAAATATTAAAGATCTTATTATCAGTCAACCTATACAGTATATAGTTTTTGTTTCTTTATATATCCTACTAAAGGAGAAGGAGGAATTGTTATCAGATAAAAACATAGAGATATTATTACTAGAGGAGCTCTTTAGGTTAAATTTTGAAACATTGAAAAAATAACTAGACCTCCTTCACTTTTCACAAAGCTTTCATATTTTCGCTATAAATATGAAATATCTGAAATTATAAATGTCTTATATATGAGAATGTTGAATACACAAATCAAAACATAAACAAAGTGCGGGAAGACGTAAACAACTGATTAATAATAAACTTAACTCTCTCTTGGAGGAGGTTTCAATGAGGTTACAAAAAGCCCCAAAAATATTTTTCAGGCCCCTCAATGGATTGAGATATGCTATGCCCCCTCTAATTTATATCACTATGGATAAAAGTGCCACCCGACTTTTTATCGGATTTCCTCGTTTCAGCACATATAGATACCAAACATTAAGATACAATGGAACAATTTTTCAAGTGTCCGACATTTTGTATTGCAGAAAATTAATAAGAAAAGAAGGATTTAGTTAGGATCTTTACTTAGACAATTTGCAGACTGATTTTTTTGGAATTAGCAAATATGTTTGTAATAGTTTTTATTATGTTATTATTACTTATTTTTAACCGATATATTTGCATTAAAAATATAAAAACGGGTATACGTTATGTAAGGGGCACGTTATGTTTTCAGCCCCTTGTCAGATTTGCTACCTTTATATTTACCAATTCGGATTCACTGCGCTCATCCTATAAATATGAAAACCACTTAATTTATATTGCTTTATGTATTCAGGCACGCTTCGCACGACCCCAGGTAGTGAAAATAGTTATTTATGCCATAAGGCTGAGAAGTGTGTCTTTATGTCACGGCAATTAGATTTACCGACGAGCGAAGTGAGTCGGGAAAAATTGCCAACTTCCAATTATTATTAACTCCATATTATCGTCGTCATTAAATTCATCCATAGCTTCACACTTTTACTCAAAAATTTAAAAGCTTTACAAATAAAAACACAAATATTGTCAATTAGAACACCTTTTAAAAACGAAAAAAATTAGTCTACGAACAAAAACAGAAACAAAATGAACGTTTTTAAAGAAAACTCATGATTTTTTACACAGATTGTTTTTTGAACACGCTACATTACAGTAATGGCGGCAACATATGAATTACTTTTACGTCCTAGGAGTTTTTTTACATTCATTATTGTCCTCGGAGGTGAAAAGTACTAAATAACCTCCTATAACAATAATGATTGGCTTCTCATCCTAAAAACGGTCCAATAAAGTGCTCAATTACGTACTACCTCAAAAAAAAATTATTTCTAGCAGTCACCCATCCACAAACTGACAACGCCTAAATCATTAATGACGTCATGGATACAATGTTTTGAAGATCACTTCTAAACCTTATGATTAAATAAACTGACTGACTTTAAATAATAAGATTGGCTTTAAACAAACTAAACATTCTGACTTTAATAATTGACAATAACTTAAAATTGACTAATGCTTTTCTCAGGACTCCTCAATTACGGCTCAATGAAAAATATAAGGTGCGGTCGAATATCTAGAACGTTGGATCACCAACAAACTTTTTTTATAACTTTTTTTTTTCAAAATGTTCAGTAATTAGCCGGATTTGTGATAAATGAAGCCTATTTCCGTAATCTGCACGCTCTTTTGGTTAATCTCAAAGAGTATTTACATTCACTCGACGATTTATTTTTAATCTAACTTGGTACATACATAACTACTGTTAGACGTCAATGTTGACATGTCAAAATATAACACAAAATATTGACGTCTAACAGTAGTTATGTATGTACCAAGTTAGATTAAAAATAAATCGTTGAGTGAATGTAAATACTCTTTGAGATTAACCAAAAGAGCGTGCAGATTACGGAAATAGGCTTCATTTATCACAAATCCGGCTAATTACTGAAAATTTTAAAAAAAAAATTATAAAAAAAGTTTGTTGGTGATCCAACGTTCTAGATATTCGACCGCGCCTTATTGACTTTTTTGATGCATGAAAATATGTGTTACAGGTAGACATCTAAGTTGCCTGCCTGTCAGCTGTCAACCTGTTCATTTACTCATTAGTTGTTTTGACGGTGATTTTGAGGTATAAACTATCCACGATGTTTAAAAAAAAACACACTAGAATTAAAAACAATTAATATATTGTCAACCACAATAGTATACAAAAATTATAACTGACCGGTTTCGACTTCACGTCATCATCAGAGCTGTTTACAGACTGTAAACAGCTCTGATGATTACAGATGTTCCAACATCTGTGCTGAGTTTCAACTTTTCAGCATACACACACTGGGTGTTACGATGATCTTAATCTTAATGACCCCAGAAACGTATAGTTTAGATGTTATTTCGGTTTAGGATTTCAGTGCCAACACGATACTTTCCCGACATACCAAAAATTTAAATGAGAAAAAGTTAAAATAAGATCCACATACAATAGCACACTATAAATATAATTATAGTTCTTTATAATGTAATCATAAACTCAATAATAGACGGCTCTCAAGTCTCTTGAATAAGCATGAGCTACGGACCATTATTCAAATTTTCAAAGTGTAAGATATACCAATCAATTGGTTCCAGATAACTCCTAGAGGACAATAGTTTGGGTTTCTATTGTAGTTATGATTCAATAGTCCTATAAATACCTGCCTACATCAAATAATACTTAATACCTCCAATAGCTCTGTATTATACATTCACATAATTCTTTAGTAAATCAGGGTCGAATCATCCGAATAAATTAATTCAAAAGAAGTTATAAAGTTATTCGTGTTGTGAAATGTGTTTTCTTAAGATGGTGTCATAAAGATTAAGAGTGATGTGGGATAAAGACCGCTATTTAATTTAGAGTATTTGTCAGAAGACAAGGTGTATTGGAAGTAGAGGTAGCCGTGTCCACCTAAATCGCTTCTGTCTTTCTAGAATCCTTCTCCAATCCACTTGATCAGGTCTAACCTTACGTCATATAACCTCCGCTCTGCATACTTTTCCTTTTTTTACTTTCCAATCTTCATATTGTGAGCAAGTATTCAAGAATTGTATTTATTGGAGAAGCAAGAGTTATATCTATAAAAGTAAAGTACTACGTAAGTATGTATACTACGTATATAAGTATGTATACCACGTATGTAAGTAAGTATACCACGTATGTAAGTATGTATACTACGTATGTAAGTATGTATACTACGTATGTAAGTAAGTATACTACATATGTAAGTATGTATACTACGTATGTAAGTATGTATACTACGTATGTAAGTATGTATACTATGTAAAGTACTATACTATTCTATATGTACAGGGTGGTACATTTCAAATACATCACCCTGATTAACTCAGCTTCGTGTGGAGCTATGGCCATTAAATTGCTATCTACCCCAACTAAGGTGAACACTGGAAGCTTAAATACTCACTTATTTGTTTGGTAATCATAAGAAATTCGGTAATCTGATAACGAAAATGAAAATATAAATATAGAAGTATATGTATACTATGCAAATGCTATACTATACATGTAAATATAAATAGTATACTATAAATATAGTATACATATAATAGTATACATATAAATATGTAAATACTACACTATACATGTAAATATATATACTTTGTGTATAAGTATAATAACTAATATAT
This sequence comes from Microvelia longipes, assembly GCA_018340805.1. Classification (NCBI taxonomy): domain Eukaryota; kingdom Metazoa; phylum Arthropoda; class Insecta; order Hemiptera; family Veliidae; genus Microvelia; species Microvelia longipes. Next base: position 27,314,506 of record JACMZG010001893.1, on the reverse strand, counting down.
CAATCCTTATTTTAATATAAGTTTTAATCAAAGTAAGTAAAGAACATACGTCCAGGAATCCCCTTGGTCCCATCAGTTCCTGAAATTAACAAAATGAAAGAGGTTTTAAACATAAAATATTGGTACTTCATAACACGCATGTTGCTGTTAAATATGGGGTACCTCGGAACTTTTCCTCATCACATCGGAATCGCTACGCTCATCCTCCCTACTTCGGACACGCTTCGCTCGTCCTCAAAATATACAATTCGCTAAATTTATAATGCAGTATGTCCTCGGACTCACTTCACTCTTCCTCAGATAGTAAATACATCCGTTTCATTCCTAGCGGTCACCCATACAGCACTGACTACTCTTAATACTGCTTAATTTTTATGATCCAACAAAAATAATGGGTAATCTTGTTTTATTGAAACGAAACTTAGTGTACTTATTTATTATGTAAAGGTATACACATATACTAAATTTAAACTCGATTGGATAATTTTCTGATTTTTTAACATTATTTTAAAAAAACGTACACAAGTCATTCGATAAGAATTGAACTAAAGCGAAATGAGATACACTTAGTCTTATGCACATACGTCTTATACAGTCTTATACACATACGTCTTATACAGTCATATACAGTCTTATACACATACGTCTTATACAGTCATATACAGTCTTATACACATAAGTTTATACAGTCATATACAGTCTTATACACATACGTCTTATACAGTCATATACAGTCTTATACACGTACGTCTTATACAGTCATATACAGTCTTATACACATAAGTCTTATACATAGCCACATGCATGCTAATTCTTAATTTGATGGCATCATTTTCCGCGTTTTTTATTTTTCGAAATTTTTGCTGAGTCATTATAGTGGGTTAATGAAGTCAAAAAGGATATATTTTTCGAATAGCACAACTGCAGCGGTAGACAGATTTTTGTATGAAGTTTCAACTCTCTAGCATGAATACACTAGGAGCAACGATGATAACAGACACACACATACAGACAGACAACTTTGTGAAAACCACTCAGGAGGCCTTTGAAACACCTGAAACGGATAATTCCGGTTTCATCCCGGTTTCGGATTTTTAGCAAAAAATACTTTTCCTATATACCTACGGTATAAATGAGGAAATGTAATAAAATGTTCATATATTAAGAATTAAATTATAATTAAATTACTATAATAAATAGACATAATATTTAAAAGATAAAAAGTACACATTAACGTATTAAAAATAAATAGGAAAACACGATAAATCAAATTAAAAACATGTTTACAAAAACTTCAGAAGTACAAATATATCAAAACTTAGTTTACGAGTCGCTTCAATTTTCCTTTAAAATACCACTTTTCTTATAATTTTTCATAAAACAAAATGTCGGACAGTTTAGCAATTGTTTTATCGATTTTACTTCGATAATACGAGTTACTTAAAACTATATTAAGTGTCCCAGCTATGTAATTCTTGTTTGCATTTGATAGTGCAACGTGTAGCACGATTTCAAAAAAAACAACTTAAAAATAAAATAAACTTGAGTGCGAAAAAAGGAAAACATCTTTTTCTATACGTACATCTTTTAAAACTTAATAATCTACTTTAGTTATATTCCAGTTGTAACTTTCAGTAAGCATATTTATTTGTAAGTCCGATTTAATTTAGCATACATAGAGTATACAGTAGAAACATAAAAATGTTGGAGATATAACTTTGTTTGATGGGTGTAATGAAGAAAAATGTTTACATAGACAAGTCGAAATCAAAGAGGATTCAGTTAGAGACTGGACAAGTTAAAATATGACATTGGTAATTCTTAGTACAACCCAGTAGCATCGCTATCTAGATGACTTCTTTACGAGTCACATACTTGGCACAAGGCCTAAAATCTTTTTTCAATTTCAAGAATTAAAATGATTGTAAATAACAAAGCTTTATAATAGCACTACACTCCAGGCTTATTAAAACTAATCTTCATGTTTACATGGGTGCCGAATCCAAATTTGATGTCTAAATTTCTCTCCTAAAATAATTTTTTGACGAAACATTTACCTAAAAAAGTTTTAATTGATTTTCTCGGGTATTTCTGATTTATACCTAGACGAGACACCCCCTATCTTAGTACATTGAAACATCTTTTGAGGCTCTCAAGGGTTTTGTTTAAAGGGGTTTGTTTAACCTCATTGAAACCTCTCTTAAGAGTTTTTAAGGTTATAATAAATCAATCACCGAATTTTCGTACACTGTTTGCGTTTTGATTATATTGACGTTTTGATTGTGTTTCTATAAACGTTTTATTTTATTTTACAATACTGTAGATTTGTATTGTTTATTTGATTATATTAATCGTCGGTTACTTTTCGATGTTTCAAAATTCAACTGATAGGGCCCCTCTAGTAATAATATCTCTGTGGCTACTTAAAATAAAACTAAACTTAGTGCAAGAATCAAGTTAAGTTTGGGAAAAATTAACATGGCATTACAAAATGCTTTCCATTATAGACTTATGAAAACTTCCTTTCAAAATTATTTTTTTTTGACAAAACAAAAATTCAATTGTCTATATTTAAGCATCTAAGTCAAACATAACTTCAATGCTTCTTTCATTCAAGGCATCCAAGTTTGAAATTCTGACAGACCAGCGGTCCGTGCAATCAAGAAATTCTTTAAATCTGTGATGGGTGTCGTAGTTCCATTCTCAACTTGCTTTTTCATTGTTATATAGTTTCATTGTATTACGACTTTATTAAGTTTCATACTTTATTTTAATGAAGTTTCTTTTTAAATGCCCTTGTTTCAGAATGATGAATCAGCAAAATATAATAGTAGATTAATTTATTTAATGGTAAAGTAGCATAATAATCAATAAAAAAGCAAGTCAATAAATAATTTCCAAAGCAATAAAATCATTTTACCGCTATTTAAAATATCCTATTTTATATAAATAGTATGAAATTACATCTAACAAATAAAAAATAATTAGGTAAATCTTCGGTATACGGTGCACCCTGTTATCAATACTATATATCGATATATTTTTAGTTACGCGACACGTAAACGAGAACTGAGCACTTAAAAGATAAGCAGCGTCGTTAATATTAAATTATGTTCATAAACGTAAAAGAAAAGGCATATATCGATTATTCCTACGTCACATCCCTAAACTAAAAATATATCGATACATAGTATTGATAACAGGGTGCACCGTATACCGAAGTTCAGCCAATAATGGTAATAAATTTGACGTAATTACCATCGGAATATCCAAATCTTTTTCACATAACAGCCGTAAAAAGCTTAAGCAGTTTACGGTCTTAATTCAAAATTTAAAACTTGTTGATTGTTATTGTAATGATTTGTTGGATTTGGAAGTCTATCGACTTGACTATATTGAAATTATAAATCTTTTGCTCCTTTAGGACAAAATCAAGGACTCAGATACCAATACCATTCACAGTAAATCATATAGGACATCCAAACATATTTAAATTCAAATTAGAGTTGTCACTGGCTGGTTGTTCTCATGATGTATGTTGGATGAACGTGACGTTGTCCAATTCCTTTCACCGAACCTTGCGACTCAACTTCACACGGTTGAAAAAAAAATCCATAATTTTGTAATAATTCTCGTGATGTGTACGGCGTATATTTGCATCTGTAGTCACGTCTATTGCCTTTTTTTTATAACCTGTTTCGTATTTTAAATAGGAAGATATTTTGTACTTGTTAAACTCTGTTAGTATTTAATTGTATTTTCGCGAGATTTTATGTCAAGATAGATGCAGTCTTGAAATACATTAAAACGATGTTTTTTTGCGTATTTCTTTTGACAAAATTCGCTGGAAAGGTGACAAGGAGGGGGAGCTCAGACCCAAGAATATGTTCAATTTAAAAAAAATGAAAGAGTTCGAGACAATTATTCATAGGTTTAATTAAAATCATTAAAATCCAAGTTGTTATAACGTCATAAACTCGGTTTACTGAGTCTGGAAATTTTGACAAAAAAAATTTAAGCTACTGTTTTTTTTAAGGAAATTAAAACTGCATTATATTTTGGAGGCTTTGAGTCCAATAGAATCGGTGCAAAGTATATTTGACCACTTAAAGTTATCAAAAGTATTTTAGGCTTTTGATAACTTTTACGGTGGTATCACCGTAAATATCCGGAAATCCTTAAATGCAATGGATAAACGATAACATTTTAGTCTAGTTTCTTGATATTTGTTCTATTGTTTATTGTTTAGACTGATTAAAATGATACCGGTGCGGAGTTATTATGAGTATACTTAAAGCCTGAGACCCAATAATTTGATATCAGCGTTACCAAATCTTGGTATTTCCGATTAGTCGTTCAATCTACACTGTATTTAATGATTGATAACCACAAAATATATTTGTTCGTAGAGATCCGCAAACCCAGCGTATTTTCTTTTGAATGCATGCTTCCTTAATCAACAATTCATCTCTTGCTTAAGTTACCTTGCTTAGTTGAACAAAAACCTAACACTCTAGTAAATGGATTGTTTAACAAGAAAGTAAGCATCCCAAAGGAAATGGAAATCGCCTTGCTTGCGGACCACTAAGCCTGATTTGTTTGTAATTTTCTTATAATATAGGTGTAACTCTTTTTTAGGCAGCTTAAAGTTGTGGTCATAAACTTTTACTGGTTGTCGGTCAAATCACTCGGTAAATTGTAGCTGTATTAATCAACTAAACTATTGCTAGACGAATTTTTGGTGTATATGTCTGTGCTGGAATGACAGATATGCAGCAGGTATAACGAAAATTTTGACACAAGATTATTTTTATTATAAGAGTAGAAAAAACAGATACTTAAAATTATTGAGTTCGGAACAAAATTTAGTATGCGAATAGCGGGGATGACTATCCAATATTCATCCAATATTAGTCATCCAATATTAGTCATCCAATATTAAATATTGGATGACTATCCAATATTTCTGAGCTCTCTCTTGTTTTAATTAGAAATATCCAGTGTTCTGAGCGAAGGATACTCTAGAATGGACTGGTTGTGCTCTCTAACCTAGCGCCCTGAATTAGTTGAATTCACTAAGGGTGTACCAGCCACTGTTTTTGAGATCACCTTAATGAAATGATATTATGTGATTTTTTATATAAGTTAAATTCGAAAGAATTAAGAATTTAAGCCTATTACCTTAATGTTCTGAAGTTTAATCCGGATATAAAACAAATTAAGACGTTGAACGAAAGCAAGTTAGGAAAGATGGTTCTTAGGCTGGAATAACTCTATCATTTGCTGTTATCCTGATCGTAAATACTTCACATTGTCCTGAAATTTTAAAAAACCGTAAACGGACTAGGAGTGTGTCCGAGTTGTTTCGTTGAGAACCCAAACTTTCTCACCTACCCAGAAGTCTCTATTTTTAAAAATTTAATTAAATTCATAACAGATAATATTTCTTTAATAATCACAGTCCGATGGAGAAATAAATTTCATAAATCTTTTTAATATTATCTCACTATAAATTGGAAGGGAGGAAGGCAAGCGCAGGAGTGGTCCAAACTAACTCTATTAATATAAGAATTTATCTTTATTTCTAAGACAAGTACGAGGTCTATTACAGACTGGGCGGCTCGTACCACGCATAACAAAACGGCCGAGGATTTAATATTTTATTTTATAAGTTAGTAAAGTCTATTGGGAGTAGCTATATCAAGCCTATCTTAGTTACATATTAATCTTACTCTACATTATAAAACTCCTCGCAAATAGTCCCTAGAGTCGTAAACCTGTTCTTTTATCTACTGCTTCAGGCTAGCAAACAGAAACAAACAGTGGAATAAAAAACTTTTATAAATTATATAAAATTAATAAATAAAAGAATATGGCATGTGTATAAACCAAGTAAACACACATGTTAATAAGGTCTTTGACAAATCATATTGCAAATATATACAGATAAAATTAGACACTTTTACTATAAACACTTTTATGGAATATACTTGTAAAAAACAGCGCTTTTATAGTTAAAATACAGACTAAGTAAAGATTAAAGAGCTTTTTTCGTTGGACAAACTAATCGTAGACTACGGCGCTTATATAATCTAAGTACAATCTTATAGAAGACAGAGCTTTTATAATTTAAGTACAAGATAATTATAGACTGCGGCGCTTCTATAAACTAATTACAAACTATTGTAGACTGACGCGTTTTTGTAAACCAAGTACAAACTAAGTGAAGACATATCCCGTTTTAAGTACAATCTAACTGTAGACTACGTCGCTTTTATGATCAAAGTACAATTTAATTGTAGACTATATCTCTTTTATAACCTAAGAACAATTTAACTGTAGACTGCCGTCATTTTACAATCTAAATCAAAAATAATTGTAGTCTGTGTAGCTATTGTAATCTAAGTACAATCTAATTATAGACTGCCATGCTTTTATAATCTAAATACAAACTAATGGTAGACTATGCGGTTTTATAATCTAATTGTAAACTACAATGCTTTTATAATTTAAGTAAAATCGGATTGTGGGTTGCGGTGCTTTTGTAATTTAAGTAAAATCAAATTGTGGGTTACTGTGCTTTTATAATTTAAGTAAAATCAAATTGTGGGTTGCGGTGCTTTTATAATTTAAGTAAAATCGAATTGTGGGCTGCGGTGATTTTATAATTTAAGTAAAATCGAATTGTGGGCTGCGGTGCTTTTATAATTTAAGTAAAATCGAATTGTGGGCTGCGGTGCTTTTACGGACAGTAAAAACATTCGTTTTATTACCAGCGGTCACCATCATTGTACTGAACTCGCTCAGTATTGCTTAACTTTACCAATCCAACAAAAACTTAGGCATATATTAATGCATATTTTACGAAAATTAAATTATTTTTCGATATTTATTTTTTTTTAGAAAACCTATACATATCATTTAATTGAACTAATGCTGATAATAAGCTGAAACTTGACTCATTTGTTAGTTTTATATAGCTCTACATGGGTGCCAAATATCAAAGCAATCCAAGCATTTTCCCGCGTTTTATGTTTTTTTGAAATTTTTTTGAAAGTCAATAATGATGGCCAATGACAAAAAATATTTTTCGGAAAGCACAAATAGATCTGAGGTTTGATTTTTGTAACATATTTCATCTTTTTAGTATAAAAAACTCCGACAGCTACGACAAACGATCAGAAACACGCACACCCAGATATACAGACAGAAAACTTAGTTTAAACCACGCAGGTAGTTTCAGGTCTTAGAACGCCTGAAATAGGTAATTTAGTTGAAATCAATGTTTCATATTTTAGTGAAAAAACAATACATTTCCAATATATCTAGCTATAAATGAAAAATAGTGAAAGATTAATTATGGCTATGACATTGTTGCTCTATGCCTAACTATAACATCCTCATAAAGTACTTACAAAAAGGTACTTCATTTTCTACTTATAGACAGATAAAATAACATTTATCTCCAGACGGTGAATAATGTGAAGTTTATTAAATAGTTTGGAGTAAGAAGTGCGTTTCATAACTAAGGGAGAAAAGTGACTTTTCAATCCCTTGGAAGTAAAAATAACTTTTTCTCTCTTCGGAGTAAAATTTAAAACTGTTTTTTTAATATTGGTGATAGAGCCAATTATATCCATTTTAGAGTGGTGTACTCTAAATTTATAAAAGAGATCTATTAGTTTTGTAACATTTTCCTGGGGCGGCGTCCCAACAATTTATGACTGGAAACCCGACACAAAAAAAAATATTGGTTCAACATTCATTTCTGTTCAAAAGAAGTTGTTCGGAGCAATTTTTTGGGGGGAATTTTAAGTATCTTCTTTATAAATTAAAATATTTAAAGACTAACACGATACCCAATTAAGCTGATTTTATGACTAAGTTTGGCTACAGTTACAGATAACATTCTGCCATGCTATTTACAACATTTTTTAAAAAATTTGCTAAAAATTAATAAATCTTAAGTTTAAGTACTTACTTATTGGTATACTATAACGTATTAATTTGTAAGTGAAATCAATGTCTTGTATTCACCTCCAAAATTTATTAGAGGGACCATATAAAAAAAATGATTGGCTCAAAACCCGTTTCAGGTCAATAGAAGCTGTTTTGAGCAATGAAAAAATGTTTGACTTCTTTTTGGTGGGCAGCTCCCCCATAAATTATAAGGGGGTCCAGCCCAAAAAAAAAAATTAAAATACAATCAAACAAAAAATAAGAAAATAGGGATATGGGTGTAAATGGAATTATTATTATTCTTTATTAGTTAAGTGACTTAATAAATAAGTATATAACAAGTCAAATAATACACAAATTTTGCCCCTCGCAAAAATACCAACCTCGGCTTCGCCTCGGGATTTAAATTCTTTTGTTCCTCGGCTCTTGCCTTAGAACCAACTAACTGCTCAGGGAACAGGGACAGTAATGTAAGTACATCACTTTCACTACAACAATACATGAATTTTTTTAGGGTAATGCGCAACAAGATGACTAAAAATTATATATTGCCACAATAATTTCAGAGTTTTTAATTCATAAAAACCAGACCGGTGTCTACTTTATATCCCCAGCAAAGTAATTGTTAATATAATGGAAAACTTGATTAGGAGCTCATTATTGAGCCATATTCGCTTTATTGTAAACGAAATTTGCATAATTTATTATTATTATCTTATTAAATTTATAATACGGACTTATCTCTTCACCTGTTGCGACTATATGTAAATTAGGTTTCCTTTTCACTGTATTATAAATACTCAACAAATAAATGAAATGTAATTCTTTTACTTTATTTATTTTATTTACTTATTATTCTACTCTATAACTGTATGAAATCATACACTTTATTATCTGTAAATTATTATTGAGTTCTAGAGTAATAACTCGTGAGAAAGAGTCGTAAGGAATTATTCTTAAGTTAAAGATTGAATTGTTAACTTTTATAAGTAACTTATGCCATTTAATAGAGGTATTAAAATGTTGAGGGTTTTTTTAGTACTTGGTTTACTTTTAAAGCCGCAGCGGCTCGAGGCGGCTGGTTATTGAAGTAGAGTAATAAAACTCAAGTGTACGTCGGATCAAGTTGTGCCATTAATATACATGTAAAAATAAACTTTAAAAATATATTCAATGCTTCCAGAGAATAGTTGCTAACTATTTTTAAAATAGAGTAGAACAATTTATTTTCTGATAATAAAGCCAGAGCAATTAATTTCTTCCTAACTAAAGCCTAAAAGCAATAGCAGCTAAGCTTCTCTAAACTAAGACCTTAAAAGAGCAGCAGCTAACCCTTAACTTAGTCTTTAAAGCAATGTACGTAATCTCTCAACTAAAAGCTTAATTCAATAGCAGCTAATCTCTTAACAAAAACTTTAAAACAAATGCAGCTAATCCTTTCTCAACTAAAACCTTAATGCAATAGCAGCTAACCTCTTAACTTAGTCTTTAAAGCAAATGTACGTAATCTCTCAACTAAAAGCTTAATTCAATAGCAGCTAATCTCTTAACAAAAACTTTAAAACAAATGCAGCTAATCCTTTCTCAACTAAAACCTTAATGCAATAGCAGCTAACCTCTTAACTTAGTCTTTAAAGCAAATGTACGTAATCTCTCAACTAAAATCTTAATTCAATAGCAGCTAATCTCTTAACAAAACTTTAAAACAAATACAGCTAATTCTCTCAACTAAACCTTAATAAAATATCAGCTAACCTCTTAACTTAGCCTTGTACTAAGCAAATGCACCTAATCTCTTAACTAAAACCTTAATTCAATAGCAGCTAATCTCTTAACAAAAACTTTAAAACAAATGCAGCTAATCCTTTCTCAACTAAAACCTTAATGCAATAGCAGCTAACTCTTAACTTAGTCTTTAAAGCAAATGTACGTAATCTCTCAACTAAAAGCTTAATTCAATAGCAGCTAATCTCTTAAAAAACTTTAAAACAAATGCAGCTAATCCTTTCTCAACTAAAACCTTAATGCATAGCAGCTAACCTCTTAACTTAGTCTTTAAAGCAAATGTACGTAATCTCTCAACTAAAATCTTAATTCAATAGCAGCTAATCTCTTAACAAAACTTTTAAAACAAATACAGCTAATCTTCTCTCAACTAAAACCTTAATAAAATAGCAGCTAACCTCTTAACTTAGCCTTGTACTAAGCAAATGCACCTAATCTCTTAACTAAAACCTTAATTCAATAGCAGCTAATCTCTTAACAAAAACTTTAAAACAAATGCAGCTAATCCTTTCTCAACTAAAACCTTAATGCAATAGCAGCTAACCTCTTAACTTAGTCTTTAAAGCAAATGTACGTAATCTCTCAACTAAAAGCTTAATTCAATAGCAGCTAATCTCTTAACAAAACTTTTAAACAAATGCAGCTAATCCTTTCTCAACTAAAACTTAATGCAATAGCAGCTAACCTCTTAACTTAGTCTTTAAAGCAAATGTACGTATCTCTCAACTAAAATCTTAATTCAATAGCAGCTAATCTCTTAACAAAACTTTAAACAAATACAGCTAATCTTCTCTCAACTAAAACCTTAATAAAATATCAGCTAACTCTTAACTTAGCCTTGTACTAAGCAAATGTACCTAAGCCAGCAAAAGCTAAAACCTTAATGCAATAGCAGCTAACTCTAACTTAGTCTTTTAAAGCAAATGTACGTAATCTCTCAACTAAAACCTTAATTCAATAGCAGCTAATCTCTTAACAAAAACTTTAAAACAAATGCAGCTAATCCTTTCTCAACTAAAACCTTAATGCAATAGCAGCTAACCTCTTAACTTAGTCTTTAAAGCAAATGTACGTAATCTCTCCACTAAAACCTTAATTCAATAGCAGCTAATCTCTTAACAAAACTTTTAAAACAAATACAGCTAATCTTCTCTCAACTAAAACCTTAATGCAATAGCAGCTAACCTCTTAACTTAGCCTTGTACTAAGCAAATGTACCTAATCTCTCAACTAAAACCTTAATTCAATAGCAGCTAATCTCTTAACTAAGCCTTTAAAGCAAATGCAGCTAATCTTATCTCAACTAAAACCTTAATGATATTGCAGCTAATCTCTCAACTAAGGCTTTAAACTAATAGCAGCTAATCTTTGCTCGACTAAGGCAAGTAAGATCTAAAAACATTACCAGGTAATCTTCTCTAAAGTAATATCTACCAGCAATAGCAGCTAATATTCATTTTAGTAAGTTTAAAAAGCAAAACCATTGTAATTCTGATCAGTCTTCTAATCCAATGAATGTTGCTCATAAGTTGCTTAATGTTCATAATGTTGCTCAGTTATCATAATTTTTAACGTTCATTTATAAGCAATAATAAATGAGGTAGATGCTCCGAAAATAAAGTTTTAGTACTAATGGCAATGGGTTACGTCTAATTATTTGCTTATAAGGCACAATTGGTACAATCTTTTACATCGAACCTAATAATAAGAAAAAAGATCCTGATTCCAAAATGTCATAAACTGAAAACAGCAATTATTTCCAACTGATTTTACTGACCCCCATAGCTATGTACTGTACTACTGATACTATGTACTACTGATTTTAAGTCCCTACTGTCACAATCGTTTGAGTCTTAGTAATAAAGCTAATAAAGCTAGATATTTTACAACAATAGTCCAACAAAAATATTATTTTATAATACCACCGACATAATAATGTTTTTTTTTAATAAGATGAAAGAAGGTGAATAGGACCACACCTGGGAACCTTGCGTTTGACCCCCATAACAATATTTACATAATACCAGGACTTGCTCATACAATGCGATACAACAAATTTATACCATATTATAACTAAATTAGTCCTTAATAATAATGGGATAGATTTAAAAACAAGCTGCCAAATATGGTACTAAGCTTCCCTTACACATTTCAAAAAATAAAAAACGCAGATAACTTCGCGGCCTATGTTTTACATCACAATATCCCGAAAATTGTATTTGCCTTACATGTAGTTGTATTAAAGGATTAAATTGAACCAAAGCTGATCATTTGGTTTCTTGAAGCAAAATTACTTTATGTCATTTCTTGGTTAATAACATGTCATTTGACTTATTTCTATGTTAATAACATATCTATTAGTGTATCTCAGTAGACTTGATTGAATATGACTTATTTATTTTTTAATAGCAAGCTATTGTTGTTTACATGAGTCTTGATTTAAATATGATTTATTTTTATATTTAATAATTAGCTATTGGTCTGGTCTTCAGTGTCTTGATTGAGTAAGACGTATTCTATGTTAGATAACATAGCTATTGGTTGTCTTACAGAGTCTTAATTGAGTAAGACGTTATTTCTAATGTCAATGACATAGCTATGGTCTGTCTTACAGAGTTTGATTGAGTAAGAGGTATTTCTGTTAATGACATAGCTATTGGTCTGTCTTACCAGAGTCTTGATTGAGTAAGACGTATTCTATGTCAATGAATGCTATTGGGTCTGTCTTACAAGAGTCTTAATTGAGTAAGACGTATTTCTATGTCAATGACATAGCTATTGGTCTATCTTACAAGAGTCTTGATTGAGTAAGACGTATTTCTATGTTAATAACATAGCTATTGTCATCTACAAGAGTCTTGTTGAGTAAGAGGTATTTTCTATGTCAATGACATAGCTATTGGTTATCTTAGATCTTGATTGAGTAAGACTATTTTAGTTAATAATAGCTATGTCAGTCTTAGAAAGTCTTTTGAGTGAGGTATTTTATGTCAATGAATAGCTATTTGTCTACCTTGTTGATAAGACTACTATGTAATAAATAGCTTTGGTCAGTCTTACAAGAGTCTTGTTTGAGTAAGAGGTATTTCTATGTCATGACATAGCTATGGTCTATTTAGCAAGATCTTCGATGAGTAAGACGTTTTCTATGTTAACATCGCTATTGGTCAGTCTTACAAGAGCGTTTGATAAGAGGTATCTATGTCAATGACATAATTGTCTATTAGTCTTGATTGAGTGTATTTTCTATGTTAATACATAGCTATGTCCAAGAGTATTGATTGAATATAACTTATTTATATTTCCATAACATAGCAATTGGTCTGTCTTACAAGAATCTTGATTAAATAAGATTTTTTTCTATGTTAATAACAGCAATTGGTCTGTCAAAACTGGAACTATAGTTTCAGTTGCGGGAGACTTTGTCCTTTAGTTCATCTCGTACTACTGTTTTTTAAAGTAGAAATAAGAATTTATTTTTATTCTATAAATGAATATTTATTTATAAGAATATAGAATTTATTTATATTCTATATTTTAATTTATGTATTTATATTGTTAAGTACGTAACATAGCAATTGTTTAACTCGAGTTTTAATTGGATAAGATCTATTCCTTCATCAATAACATAGAAATAAGTTTCCCTAAATCACACTCGAGTAATGGTCTTAAAACCGGCCTAACATTACAAACTCAATGATAATTTACAAAAGACGTCTTTGATCTTCAATACATTTAAGATAAAATAACATTCATTAATCATTACTCTACAAGATGTGTTCATTTCAGCATTTACTAATAAGCGTGAACAGCGTAAAATAAGCAGTGTCTGCTTATGACAGAGGTCTGAGTGATTGATGGTAATATATCGGTTCGGAGTTTGACTGTCAGTTGCCTGTCAATCCATCCCATCGTTTGACTAATGGATAAATTGGTTAACATGACTTTAAACTTTTACTGCTACCTAATCCGTTGTTAAAACCTGTCAATATTAACATTAAGTACTTATTTGGATAATTCTATTAAATAACTCATATTTTACAAATAAAAAAGATTTTTTCTTTTACAAATTAATATTAGATACAAATTAATACTTATAATTTTTACAATTAATATTTGATATCATTGGACTATATTAAAGCTTTGTTGCCTTGAAGCATAAACCGTTGTTTTTATTTATTAAATGTATCAAAAAAAATAAATAATTAAATGAAGGAAGAATATTACTATATATATATAATATATAATATATTATATTATATATATATTTTATTTATAAAAATAATTCATTTTATCCATTTATATATAATATTGAGAACTTGAGGAACTGTGCGAGACAATATAGGTTAATATGACTCATATTACTCAAAAATAATTTAAATACTTTTATTCCAGACAGTGTATAACGAAAGTTATTGACTAGTTTTTAGGGATTTAAGAAGTACTATTCACCCCCAAGGGAGAAAAAGTTACTTTTCCTCCTTGGAGTAAAAAGTAACTTTTTCTCCCTTGGAATTTTTAAGTGTTTCCTATTATTAGGTTATTAACATTTTTTTTAGGGCAGTACTATTCTCTAAATTTGTACAGGTGACCGATCAATTTTGGTAATTTCCCGCGGGTGGCACCCCAAAAATTTATAAGGGGAGCCGACCAAAAAAAATTTTTATTGGCTCAAAATCCGTTTCAGGTCAAAAGAAGTAGTTTGGAGCAATATAAAAATTTTGAATTTTTTAAGGGAAAGCATCCCTAAAATTTATAAGGGGGGCCAGACCAAAAATGTATCTCCCAGTGTGTTTGCTAGAAGTTATAACTATAAAAATCAATCTTTACAGTCCATCGACTACTTTAAAAATCTTGACAGGTCAGTTTAGACACTGCCGAAGAAAAAATCCCTGCCAGAAGGGAGCGGGAAAAACTATGTAAACAATCAGGTTATTTTACCGTATTTCTTGGCGATGTTTTTTTACATTTATTTTGTAAAGTTTTATTTTATAATATTATTTTTATGATTAATTTGAAAGTAGTTTTTCAAAATGTTGTAAACACAAGACGAACTACAAACAAAGTGAACGACTGTCGGGAAGAAGGTTATTTCCCTACAAAATTGGTGGTAGAGATTTTTTCCTTTTTCATGTGAGGGTTGGCAGCGGCTTCTCTGATTTGTCAATCCCCAAATACTTAAGACCTGGGATTTTTAACTAAACGATAGACTGTATAGGTCTTGTGCTATCCGAGGCACCCCGTACCTAATTTTTTACAATTATATAGAGTTAAAATCAATAATTTGTTTGCATTATTTTTTCTATTTAGTCGAACAATTTTATGAATATTTATAAATTTAAAATATTGCTTATTAGTAACAAAAAATACTGGGCGGATTATCTTTGAGACGCGTGTTTTTCAAAGAAGAAGGCCTCTATCCTTCTGTTAACCCCACCCCCAACTAATAAATTCAATAACTTATAATCATTGATAAATTTCCTGATTTTAATGATATCAATTTAGGCTCACGAACCAGCACTAGAATTTGCAACACAAGTTTTGAAAATTATAGGTATTGTTAATGATTCGTCAGTTTAATTTTAAAACTTTAATCAGATTCGACAGTTTATAATCAAATCACTGAAATAAACTGGACTAACTTAAAGTAAACTCTTATAATCGTATAGTTTGCTGATATATCGCCCTCAATTGCCCACAAAAATAATTTCTTATAACATTAATTTTGTCTCAATTCATTAAATATAAAGAAAAGGGAGAAAGTCCTAAATTAAGAAATTTAGGGACACCCATTTTTTTTGTTTTCTCACTAAAAGCAGGAAATAGATGTTTAATTTAACCAATAAAAACTAGGTTGATAATTTTTTATTCATAGACATATCTAAAACATTCACGTAATTAGAAACAGTCTCATAACCTAATTTGTTTCTTTGGAAATTCATTAAAAGGATATTAGAACTTATAACTGTTATAATAATAAATAATTATAACAGTTTATTAATTAATAATAATAATAATAAAGAGTTAATTAATTACTGTTTTTACATATTTGTTATAATTAGTGGGACTGAGCCAAAAGACCCAAGGAGGGTTAAACCTGAAAGGGCCTAAACCTACATCTCAAAGGGCCCAAAGAGGGGGAGGGGGTCCCGTATTGCTATTCAAGTAAAGAGGTCCACTTTTAACAAGAGTAGTATTAATGATTATAGCAAACTTAATTTAATTAATTGTGGTCTAATTAAAATTAACTTCAACTAATTAAATAGTTAATTAACTTCGTCTAACTAAAGATCAAAATATAACTCAAAAAATAAATATCTAGAGCCCTTTAATGCTGCTATAGTACCCTGATCGTGTATGCTAGGGCCCTTTATGGCCCTAGTCTACGGAATAGGGCTCTTAGTAGCCCAGGTAAATTAAATACAAGCCTTAAAGGCCTAGATTTAAAAACTTTGTCTCTTTAGGCCAATCATAGAGTATTGGGCCCCTTGACTCTGGTTTTATAATTATAATAAATACATAAATGTATATACTATAACGTTGTAAATGTTTATTATTTTGATCATTTTTATGTTTATTTCTTGCTGATGGGCCCAAGGAGGGTTGCCGCCCTCGCTCTCAATGGCCAGTCCGCCCCTGGTTATAATATTTGGATCCCCAGGGGTTCGCGGACCACACTTAGCGTAACGCTGCCTAGCTGTTGCTTTTCTATGAACATCGGAAAAATGACGATATGCATTAATTTCACTGTACTGCCTAGCTTCATAATCTATTACATTGTAATTAAAAACTCAACATAGGTACAATAGATTAAAAATTACAATATGTAAACATAACATTAAGTATAAACTTTATAGAAAAAGGTTGGAAAGGTATACTTATTTAAAGTTTATAAACAAGAAGAAACTACATTTTATTTCTAGTGAATTAATAATAGAAATATTCACAAGGGAATAGCTATAAAAATTTTATAATTGTTTTTTAAAACATAAACATTGAATATTTATTTTATAATCGAATAGCAAATAGATATACGTTTAGAAAAATAAATTCACTATAAAATTTCTTAATCTTTAATAGTTAGTACGTATATGGCTTTGTTTTTTCTCTAAGCACCAGGTGAATTATATGCAAGTCTAGTCCGTGGGATAGTACTGTCGAGAAATTGTAATGATTAGAAATATAAATGCTGATAGATGCAGCATGCTGTGTTTATCCCCAAGTAAGCTGTAAATCACAGCTTATAAGACTTAACAAGACTCGCATGTTCCAATATCTCGATTCAGTTTTACTTTCTTTTTTCTATTCGGATTAAGAAAAATTGCAATAATAACAAATTGTATTTCTTTAAACTTTACAAAGTCTAAGATACTTAGCTGTATCTTTTAAAACGTTCTAACCCTAATATAAATATGATGAACCGACTTTTACAACAACAACAAAAAAAAACCCTGTTAAAAAGTAAAAGGCATTAAAAAAGCAATCTAAAAAACTTAGCTATGGGTTCGTCCCCTTTTCACCTGGGAGCGCCCCAAATTTATCCAACTCGCTTCGTTTTGAGAAGGAGTGCCCAAATGCCACACCAAAGTTAAAATCCGCTGGCTTATTATATTTTTTAAGACCTTCAAAAAATGCATGGTTAGTTTGTAAAATATGTTTCAACTTTTGCATCAATAGAGAAAAAAATAGATGACAAATTGATTTATTAATTTAATTTTTAATTATTTTTAAGTAAGATGAAACATTAAATTTATTTAATTAAGAATCCTACTTTTTGTGTAGTATTTTCTGCCCCCCAATAATTATTATATTCATTACAATTTATCCTTTCTTATGATTTTCTACTGAAATCCTTTTCTGACCAACTACCTGATCCCTGACACTTAACTATATTTAAAAAATAGTGGTAGTAGTCAGTATGTAGTTATCATACTGATAAATACATTGATAAAAAACTAAGATACGTAAAACTGTATACATTGTTTTTGTATGTATAAATAAATAAGGGTCATTCCATGTCAAATCAGCACAAAAAAATACATTTTTTGACTCGATGTCACCGATTTTAATATAACTTGGCTGACAGGTCGGTACCATGGAAGAAAGAAAAAATCTAGATTTTTGGCTCATTTGGTGCAGCCATATTGCCGCAGTAGGGTGGGGAACTTTCCAAAAAATGTGATTTTTTAACATTTCTTTGACTACAAAAATGGCTGTATCTAAAATTCGGCGTGGGCTATAATTGTTATTCTGGTGGCGTTTGAAAGCTTAAACTTGGCTCTTTCAAATAGATTTTACATACTTTTGGATAATTAGTTAAAAGTTCTTATTATGAGCAAATATAAAATAAAAATGCTAATATCTCAAAAAGCCACTTTGTCCACAAAGTTTCATTTTGGGACCGCCATGGGATTGGACACAGTAGCGCATAACGTGTGTCAAGGTATGTCAAAGTGTAAAAATGTTAAGATTTATCATATAATCATTGATAGAAATTGCAAAAAAATGACATTT
This sequence comes from Microvelia longipes, assembly GCA_018340805.1. NCBI lineage: Eukaryota > Metazoa > Arthropoda > Insecta > Hemiptera > Veliidae > Microvelia > Microvelia longipes. The sequence continues at coordinate 27,296,248 of JACMZG010001893.1, read as the reverse complement.
TACTCATTGACACACGTTATGCGCTACTGTGTCCAATCCCATGGCGGTCCCAAAATGAAACTTGGATAACGCAAGAAACAAATATATTTTTTATTACCTTTGATGTTTACCCATCACGCATAGAGATATATTGCTAGCAGGGGTTTAGCCAATCTCAATACATTGAGATTGGCCAAACATAATTTTAGGGCTCTGTGTAACCTCATTGAAACCTCTTTCATGAGTGCGTTAAGGTTACTATTAATCAATTGTTTTCAGCTTCCTGCCTGCACATAGCTTGTTATTTGTTTTTTTATTTTAAACCTGCAGCTATATTAGTTACTGAAATTTTTTCTGTTTATTTGATTATTTTTATAGCTTTAGGTTAATTTTAACCATTAGGGCCCCTCTAGTAATATATCTCTATGTGTACATTTTACTTCATTCTTATAAATAATAACTGATAACTCAATAGTTAAAATAATATATAATGCTCGAAAATTATTTGGCATTTTTAAAACAAACTCCCAGTAGATAACTCTCACTTAGCAAAACTTAAAATTCTTCTGTTTTGCGACCACCTCACCTCGCAGAATGTTTGCCTAACTGTAGCTTCTGTGCCACATTTTAGTCCTGTAGCCTGTGGCCACGTAATAAGGGAAATTTTAAATTCGGCCCTCCGCTACGCGTTTGTGCATTCGCGTGGGTGTTTTAATTAATGTGGTATGGATGGATATGTATGTGCACTTTTCTCGTAAACCAGTGGCTAACCCGATTTTTCTTAACAAAATTTAAGTAAGAGATAAAGAACTGATTTTATTTAATTTAAAATCCAACTTGGAGTCAAAAACGGCGGCCATCTCGTTTTTATAAAATTTAAAAAAAAATGTAAAAAAAACTTTTTCAAACAATGACAAGCCACATTTTGGAGGGATCTGCATCCAAGAAACTCTCAACCATAACTGTCTAGTACAGTTGTTTAGATAATTAAATTTAAATTGTGAGCCGCGGTGCTAAACGTGTCTTAGCGATTTTCTAAAGGAAAATTATCTATTTTACTATATTTGAGGAATAACATAGATAAAACATAGAACGAAATAAAAGTAACAGAGACGTTAGGATAGATATTTCAATATTTAGTTACATATGTATTTAGAATGTGAAGAGCAAACCACAAATGTTGCCTTTCAGTCGCGAGGACGTACTGGTACACAGTACTAGTTCAAAAAGTATTTTTTTGTTGTGCAGTAGCTGCTAACCGGAGTTCGCGTGTTTAATGCGAATTTGGAGTCAGACAATGATTAATGGCATCCTGGCAAATCGAGACCCGGGTTAATTCCACAACACCTCTAGTTTCGTAGCTTCTGTAATTAATTGGAAAATATCGCCCGTATTAAACAATTATTATTCAATTATATTTTCCCCTTTTCAAATTTTATTTATTCGAGTTTAGTGCCACTGTTTTTTTCCATTTATTTTTTTTATTATTTATAATGCTGTTTATTTATTGTACTTGTTCTTTCTGATAGAAATAATTGCTTTTGTTTTGATCTTTAATCATAAGATTAATTAAATTTGACAATAAATAACATAGCCATGCAACTTTAATGCCTTTGTCAACATTAATTTTACAGATTAGAATAAAACGTTGTACAAAATTTAATCATAATTATACTGAATATAGTACAGTTATTAAATATGTATAATATTCCAGTGAATAAAATCTCGGTAATTGTTTTTATTATAAACAACTGCCTTATTTATAATAGAAACAATTGCCTTGTTTATAATACTATAAAACGATGCTATCTGATTGGAAATTAACACGTATGTAGCCACGTATAAGACTTACATATGTGCCAAGTTTCATCTCATTATCAGCATTTGTAAAATTTTTATTAAATGGTTTGTTTGCGTTTTTTGAAAAATTGTAATTGGAAAATATTCCAATCGAGTTAAAATGTAGAACAAGTGTACCCCTTGACATAATAAATAAGTATACTAAGTTACGTTAAAATACAACTAGTCTATCTATGGTAGATGGGGGATCATAAAATTTAAGCAACATCGAGAGTGTTCAGTGTCTGGATAAGTGACCACTGAGAATGATACGGATGCATTTACTATCTGGGACGAGCGAAGCGAGTCTGAAGACTGTTAAAGGATGTCTGAGACGAGCGAAGCGAGTCTGAAGACCTGTTGTAGTATAAATGAAACGACTTTTATGTCTGAGGACGAGCGAAGCGAGTCTGAAGACCTGTTGTAGTATAAATGAAACGACTTTTATGTCTGAGGACGAGCGAAGCGAGTCTGAAGACCTGTTGCAGTATAAATGAAACGACTTTTATGTCTGAGGACGAGCGAAGCGAGTCTGAAGACCTGTTGCAGTATAAATGAAACGACTTTTATGTCTTCTGAAGACCTGTTGCAGTAAACGATTTATGTTGAGGACGAGCGAAGCGAGTCTGAAGACTGTTAGTATAAATGAAACGACTTTTATGTCTGAAGCGAGTCTGAAGACCTGTTTGCAGTATAAATGAAACGACTTTTATGTCTGAGGACGAGTGAAGCTATAGTCTGAGAAGACCTGTTGCAGGACTTTATGTCTGAGGAGAGCGAAGCGAGTCGGAAGCTGGGAGGATGAGCGTAGCGAATCCGATGTAATGACGAAAAGTTTTGAGGTACCCCGTATCCGATATTTATAAATGCTTAGAAATGAATAATTGTGTATTACACAAACACTATTATTCATGACATGAACAAAATGTTTCATGACAATGAAACAAAATTGTTTTATATTTGTTTTATATATCTATAGTTCGTCACAAAATTATTTAAATTATTTAATAATATTTAAATTTTTTTTTAAAATTATTTTTTTCCTGAATAAAAATAAAAGTAAGAAAAAAAGAAAGAAGAAGAAAAAAAGAAGTAAAAATAAAAGTATAGTGATAATATAATACTTAATGTTTCTTAGATATCATATGTGTAATAGAGGTAGATAATTAGAAAAGTTCCCTGACCCTATGAGATTGGAGACCTTGTCTATATTCTACCCCTCTTTGCTTAAAATAAGAACACCGAGGGTGTTTTCAAACTTGGTGACATAAAAAATTTTCTACCATGCTAATTAATTTTTATCGTCGTAAAATGCACGATAACCTTTTTTTCTTCCTGAAAAAAAAAGAAATGTTAAATGAATATTTAATATTTCAACATAATATACATTATTATGTTGAAATGTTGAATATTCATTATTATTCTCTCATAGTCCTATATTGTCCAAAAATTGAAAAACCGTAATTTTATGTTTTTGTTCCTCTTGAGATTTTTCTTACAGTTAAAATAAAGTGCTGGCTTGGTCTGTGTTTTTTTTAAAGATTAATACATTTTTTCAAAGTCGATTTCTTTTATAAATGTAATAAATTCTTGCCGAAAATCTTTGCCTAAAGTGATTTTTTTAAAATTTTTATTGAAAGATGACCATGAAAATCCTTTACTGGTCCATAGTCCGGTCGGGCACCTCATATAAGTAAACAGTACATTGTCCGACGTCTGTATGCTTGTAATGTCACAGCTAGATTCTCCTGGTAATAGATTAAACCTGTTCAAGGAGCTGCGCATTTTACCATCTTCTGTTATAGCCATCGTCAACATAAAGCCCTCTATAACGTTTCTTTGAAATATAATTAAACCCCTCAAAAGATTTTGATAAATACTATTAACAAAATGTAAAATGCCGCCTATATACGCTATATTACTAGTCCATGAGCCAGGTCTAAAAAAAATTGACTCATTTTGTACAACTTCAAACAAATATTTTCTGAAAATATACCTTTATTATGAGGAAAATGCATAGTCTGTCTGTCCAGAGTGAAGCTCTTCATATAAATGCGCTAGCTCAAAGTATTAGAAAATCGCACAAATTCCAGTTTTCCTGTAGGTCCTGTGCAAAACATGAAAAGAACTTTTTTTAAACCTGATAAAATATCATACAAAACGAGTGTTTTTTCGTCAAAATCAGGTAAATACTACTAAAGTAATGACAATTGTTAATTGGCCAAAAAAGTGCACAAAAAGCCAATATTTTTCCAAAGAAATTCGCTGATTATGCATAAATTAACATTTTTTTAGTGCTTTTAAAAGAGCCATAAGTTTGGTTGCAGCTATCCGACTTTAATGATTAAACACAAACACTCGTTTTATTGAAGATCTTATTACCATAAAAAAATGATCTATCATGTTTTGCACACGACTCACAGGGAACCAATAATTTCAAGAAAACTGAAATTTGAGCAACTTTTCAAATTTTGAGCATGTGCAATCATATTGAAGGGCAGACTCTGGATATACTTAGTTTTTCTTCATAATTTAAGGAATATTTTCAGAAATATTTGGTTTGAAGTAGTACTAAATGAGTCACATTTTTTAAGTCCGACTCTTGGACTATGAATATTGCACAATGTTTACATACAACGACTGTATACTCACGAATTGACGATATTTTACGTTCATTAGAACTTATTGCATTCCTTTCTAATTCACGAATAAACCGAAGAAATAGTAAATCTTACTTCTCATATATATATATATTATATATATATATATATATATATAATTATATTTATATATTATATATAAAAGTTTTGCAAAAGATATTTTCGTTTTTGGAACTTTTTTTTTTTTAAGAATCTGACACATTCTTAACTTCGATTCCAGCCATGCTACTGATCCATTTATTAGAGAATGCCAAAGGAACCTTTAATAACACGTGTAATATCAGTTTTAAAAGATTTATATCTCTGCTGTTAGACATAAGTCATATCAATAATACACAGTGATTTATAAGGCTCGTATTTAATATTATTATAAACTATAAATTCTTTTGCTATCAACAAATAAAAGTATACTTGTCTCATTAGATCTGACGGTCTGCTATGATATATCGCTACTTATCTTCCTACCATGCCGTAATTTATTCTTATATAATTCAAAGCAGAGCTGGATTTGAATGATTTGGAAGTTTATGATAAATGAATGTATTAGTGGAAATGAAGACGTAGGGTGTCCCATTAGCAAGTGGGCGTAATAAACAACTTTTTAATGTCCATTTAAAATATAAATATTACTACAGGACCTTTTTAAACCTTACTATTTATTACCTTGGGAAGTTTTTATCATTATGATTTTCAAACTGGACTACGTTTTACCTCCCTAATTCGACTGTATTAAAACGATTTCAAAATAGTGACCACCAGGATGGTGGTCACTAATGGTTAGTCCGCAGGATGACCAATATATAACATAAAAACGTGTCATGCGTCGCCGCGACGTACGCGCTGCTTCGCCGCCAGATTGTTGTCGTTTAACATTATTTGTTGCAAAAAGAAATGGGAGCCATATCCCCTCGTTTCATTCCGTCGATCTCCTAAGTATCTTTTCGTTTGTGTATATTATTTATATATATATATATATATTATTATATATATATATATATATATATTATATTATATATATATATATATATGTATTTATTAATTTTTAGTTTTTAGGTATTGAAGTGTATAGATTATTTATCGATGTAATTTATTGTATATTTATTATTTATTAATGATTGTTGTAAATAAATTTTGTGACGCAATGCGATTGTACTAATGTACTTACAAGCAAATAAAGGATATTATTCATTCATTCATTAATAAATATAAAATACTGTAGATGAACTTAATTCAAAATATTTTAAAAATATTGATACGGGGTACATCGGAACTTTTCATCACATCAAATTTGCTTCGCTCTTTCTTACCACTTCAGTTTCGCTTCACTCGTCCTCAGAATATGGGAATTGATTTATACCAACTTTATATTACAGAACGTCTCCGGACTCGCTTCTCTAGTCATCAAACAGTCAAAACAGCCGTTTTGATTTCCCTCGACGCTTCTTAACGAACCAATCCAACATTAATCCTAGCCATAATGAAATGAAACTTATTATACAGCAATATTGTACAGAGGGATTTACTAGTACCAAATTTCAACTCAATTAAGTTACTTTTTGATTTTAGACCTTTTTTTTAAAAACGTAAATATCATTTGATGAATGCTGATAATTACACGAAATTTGGGAACTTCGATGATCTCATATCCATGCCTACATGTGTGCTAAATTTTAAATCGATCACATCAATACTTTTCCGCGTTTTATGAATTTTTTAAAATTTCGCTGTCATTATCGCCGGTTAAAGATAGACGTCATAAAGTTAAAGACGTCATAAAGAAATTATTTTTCACATAGCGCAACTAAACCCAAAGATTGTTTTTTGTACCAAACTTTAATTCTCTATCATAAAGACACTTGGAATTATGTTGATGACAAAGACACAAATACACACCCACACAAATAACACAGAGACAACTTTGTAAAAAAAAACTGTTCAGAAGGTCATAAAATAATAGAAACGGGTATTCAAGTGGAATCCTTAGTGTAAACAACATAATTTTGCACTGCAAACAAAATAATTTTCCTAAATACCTACGCTATAAATAGGGAACAGTAAAAAATCGAATCACCTAAAATTTTCATTGGAAACAAAATGCTTAAAAAATCTTGGATAAATTTCTGACAGAAAGTTTAGCTCATGTACATTTGCTTTCACCTACCAAATTTAAAATAAAATACATTCTTTACCATAATCTTCTTTTTGGGAAGTTAGTCTTACTTGCTAACTTAACTAATGAAATATTTCTTGTCTGTGTTTCAGGAACTGTTGTCCAAAGTCTTCCAGTTATTCGATGGTGATCAGGATAAGTTATTGTGCCAAGAGGAATGGATCGAATTTCTTAAGGAAAGATTAACGTGAGGAATTCATAATTATTTATTTTTTGGGTTTTTAAATCCCACTTAGTAGAGGATTTTATTATTTTAAAAGACTGAACTCCCTTTTATTGTAAAATCAAATGTAACAGCTCATACTGATATCTAGTGGCGAAATGAATTTGGTGTCTTCAACACAGTCATCAACCCATAAGAGATATTATTACTAGAGAAGCCCTATTAGTTGAATAAAAACAGCGAAAAAGTAACCCGACTACCTTCGACTATCGATGACTACCTTCAAATATCGATATGACAAATAAACAGAACAAACCTTTACTTGCTTATATAGTAGAGCGTTTTAAATACGAATAAAAAAAAATGAGCGGAAAGTAGAAAACAAATAATTTATTATAACCTTAATTCACTCTTGGAGGTGGTTCCAATGAGGTTACACTGAACCCCTAAAAGCCTCAAATTGACTCAGGCTTCTCAATGTATTGAGATAGGTTATGCCCCCTCAAGTAATATATCTCTATGCATAAACCATTCATGTAGACGTATGTTGAATAATTGTTAAGGAACGGTGGTTCTCGTAGTTACAATATGGTTTTTTACAGGTCAGTGGTTTTTAACTGAGGGGCCGCGAAAACCAGGTTGTTGTGACCACATTAACCGGGTTTGCTGAGTCAGCGAAAATTTAAAAAATGTTATGTTTTAGATTATGTATATTGGGGGCAATAAATCGAATGAACCCGGTCCGAAGTTGATGCGAACAATATAAGTGACAAAAAGTGGAAAGAACCGTGAAAAATAACATGAAACCAAAATAACGGCTGTGAAAAATAATTTTCCAATAGGGTGTCATTTTCGTTGTTAATTTGGGTGCTGAATCTAATAAAACCGGTCCGGATTTGATAAGACTACTCAAAGCTAGGGTTCCCAGGTTTGTATCTCGGTACTGGCGCTAAGTTTTTATCGTCATATTTATATTATTTAAGTGTATAACTTCTAAATTTACACGACGCAAAAGTCCACAAGCCGCGCGAATTTTCTTTAAAATGCGCACTTTCTCGCTTATCAATCCAATTTTTGCTTAAAATTAAATATTTAATATATATTATATTTAATATATATTATATTTAATATAATATTAAATAAATATCATATTATGCTCAGGCTATTATTACCTGAGCAGTAGCCTCACAACTTGTTATTTAATATTTTCGAATTGTTCAAAGAAAATGTGCTAAAAAGTAGCACTGTGCCGTGTAGACTATCTATGGGATAAATATGTGCATTTTCTTCGAAAAATTCGAAAAAAATCGAATAGGGTAAGGGGGCTTCTTTCTTGCCTTTGGCCTTCATGCCATTTGACGGTAGGCCGTGGTAGACATAATGTTAGGATCATTAGTTGTTTTGACGGAGATTTTCTTGTGTAGACTCACCATGATGTTAAATAAAAACACACACTAGTATTAAAAACAATTAATATATTGTCAATCACAATATTATAAAAAAAAAAATATAACTGACCGGTTTCGACTTCACGTCATCGTCAGTCTGTAAACAGCTCTTAATTGTTTTTAATTCTAGTGTGTTTTTTTTATTAAACATCATAATGTTAGGTACAAATGCTTTAGGTAACACCGAACCATCCAATGCCATCTCTATTAGAAGTATTTTTCGCCATACCAGATTGATTTAAAATTACTACTTACAGACATTAAATCATCGGATCCTATTCGATTTACTTGTTACGGTGAAATACGCTTTTAGAAATACGTGAAGGAAATCTACTCCCATACACTACCACAAGTACTATCTGTCATACAATACTCAGTTTTTAGCAAAATTTCTTTTAAACGAATTCGCTAATAAGATGTTTTGTGTGAGGGGGCGAAATTTTTACTAACCTTCCAGAATTTTTTATTAGATATATATTAACATGTATTTACCATACATTATATTATACATTATATAATATATAATTATACATAAATATATTACATAGTAACATGTATTAGCCATATATGTCTGTTATCATCATCAGCGCCAAGTGTATTTAAGCTAAAGAATTGAAATTTTGTTCAAAAATCAGTCTACCGCTGTAGTTGTGCCATTCGGAAAATATATTTTTTATGGCGTCATTAACCCGCGGAAAATCATAAAACGCGGAAAAATGATGCGATTGGTTTGAGATTTGGCAGGCGTTTGACTTACATAAGACTAACATATATGCCAAGTTTCATCTCATTATCAGCATTGGTTCAATTTTTAAGCGTCAATAATTAAGTTCCAAAGCTTGCATTCTAAAAACAGTTTACAGCAGTGCAATGTTGTATTTAACAAGTATTGAGAGATTATTGTATATTAGATCTTAAATTAGGTCGTTGAGCAATTATGATCATAAGTTATTTCGGTGCTCAGAAAAGTGTAAACGTTTTTGCTTTTAATAGGCAGAAAATTAGGTGCTTTACTGCCTTTCTCAAAATCTATAAAGTATACAGTAAAAAAGGCAACGAAGCAGTAAAATATGAACTGTTAAAAAAACATATAACCTATTGTTTCTATGTTTATTTTAACATAAAGAATTAGTAGTAATAAACATAGTAAGAAAATAATTTTATTTTTAAGATTTAGTTTTTATCAAAATACACAGTGACAAAAACCATACTGGTTAGATTAAAGTCTGTCAGCGAGAAGAAAATATATAACAAAAAGAAAATACACTGGGAGCTACAATGATAACAGACTCAAACATACATACATACACACAAACACATACATAAACATACACACACACATAAAGAGAGATAATTTTGTAAAAACTTCTCAGGACGTCTTATTAAAAACGCCTGAAACGGATGATTCAGGTGAAATCCCGGATTTGGATTCTTTTTACGATGAATATTTTTCCTATACACCAACGATATAAATGAGAAAAAGAAATTTGTGTAATGTAAAAACATTATCATGTTTTAGACAATACTTAACATAACATGTTAACATAACACATGTTAACATGTAACATAACATGTCCAAGAGCCAGGCCTAAAATATGTGACTCATTCTGTACTACTTAAAATCAAATTTTACATGAAATATACCATTAATTATGAAGGAAATGCGTAGTCTGCCTAACCAGAGTGAAGCGCTTCATATAAATGCCCTCGCTTAAAATATCAGAAAATCGCACAAATTCCAGTTTTCTTGTAATAAGTGGTTCCCTGTAGGTCGTGTGCACAACATGGAAAGAACTTTTTTAAAGCTAATAAAATTTCCTATAAAACGAGTGTTTTTTCGTAATCAGATAAATACAACTAAAGTTATGACATTTGTTAAATGCCCAACAAATTCACAAATAACCAATATTTTTCCAAAAAAATTCACTGACTATGCATAACTTAACCATTTTTTTAGTATTTAAAAGAACCATAACTTTGGCTTTAGTCATCTGATTTTGATGATTAAAACACTCGTTTTATAGAACATTTTATCAGCTTTAAAAAATGTTCTCTTCATGTTTTGCACACGACCAACAGGGAACCATTTATTTTAAGAAAATTGAAATTCGTGTGATATTCTAAAATTTTGAGCATGAGCAATGATTTGAAGGGTTCCACTCTGGATAGTAAGACTATGTTTTTCTTCGTAATTTAAGGTATATTTTTTAAGAAATATTTGGTTTGAAGTTGTACAAAATGAGTCACATTTTTTCAGGTCCGGCTCTTGCACTATTACTTTTTCTTTAACTATTAGTTTGATACTTTATACGTATGGAATGTAATATACACTAAGCCTCGAGCAAAGTGGAAAATAAGAGCTTCATAAGTCATATTTCCTAAATTGCCCAAGGAGGCAGGGAATTTATTGCCTGGAACATGTTTACTCTACCTCGATGTTGCATTATCTACGGTTTATCCTCAAGCATCACATTGTTGGTTTACAGGGATGAAAAGCAAATAGATTTAGCTGAGCAGCTAGAGAGCGTAGCATACGTACTATGCGGAGATGATAGGATATCACTAGACAAATTCTGCCAAATATTTCAGGCCAAAGGGGTATGTAAGTGATATTTACACTTAATTTACTTATCATTAAGTCTAAACTTGTTATTAGAATATAATGTATTCAATAGGACCAACCTATACTGTAATTAATTGTTCTGAAAACCGATACCAATAAAAGAAATTTATAAAAAAAAAATGAAGTCACCAAGGTTATTTCGGATACCAAAATGAAATTTGCGACTTGTGTCCCCATTCACTTTGAAATAGGTTTTGGAAACTAAAAATGAATTTATGGGATTGCTAATTGAATATATTTTTTAATATATGTTGTTTTAATTCTTTTATTCTTTATTTATTTTTTTTTTGTTGTTGTTAGGCGAAGTTAATGTTTAACTAATTTGTGATATTTGTTTATTCTTCATCCTAGTCAATTTGTTATGTTTTGTGCTTTAAATTATTTGTTTTGTTAAGCTTATTTATGTAGTGATAGTTTTAAGCCTAAAGATGTCCCTCTGAGTGCAATCACTGGATTGTTTCTCTATCAAGCTTACCAAAGCCATTAAAACTGTGCTAACTCTAATACTTGTAACAATCACAATTGTTGTTGTATTATTCAATAAATAAAATTTAAAGAAAAGATGTCCTAAGCGAAATGTTGTAAAATGTTGCACTTGAAATAGTGCTTTCGTCACTATAGATTTAGTCTATTGTAAAAATAAAGTCAGTATTTTTAAATATCTTAAGTCTGTGATTTCTATAAACTGAAAAAGTTATAAGTTTATAACAAGTTATGAACTTAATAAGAGGGAAAATTAGTTGTGTCTTAATGAAAAAAATCTTTATGTGCCCTATTTACCTATTTAATTTTTTATTTATTTATTTTTATTTATTTTTTTTTATTTTTATTTTTTTATTTATGTATTTAATTTTTTTTTTAATTAATTCATTTGTTAATTAGTTGGTTTTGAGTAAATTTATTGCAATTTTCTTGATTTATAATGTTGCATTATGTCATATCGTTAGATTTGGAAGACTTCAACGTAAGACACTAACTCTTGTTGGGTTATTCTTTCATAACACAACGTTATGAAGAAATACATAAATTAAACAAATTAAAAAAAGCAAGTTTAAACATGGACAAAAGACGCGGTTGCTTTTGTCTCGGGCTAATCTAATCATAATACACTTGGGATTTTTACAGATAGTAGATAAATTATTTCGTTTAATAGACCACGATTCTGATGGAGTAATATTCGCCGCTGAAATTATGGAATTTCTTGCCAACATTACCCACGCCAGGTAACTATTTTTAATTAAATATTAAATTATTGATAAGGATTTTAATTATATAATAACTATACTGGGAAGAAAATTTCAGTTGCGCCAAGATTAAATCCTAGGAAAGGGAATCAGTCCAAGACTTTCGAAAATAGTGTCCACCCCCAGTTACATGACACATGCAAGTCCAATTTTATATATTTTTTTTTTTTTTAGTAAATATAATCCACATACCTTGTTGTTACCAGTTTAGGTAACTTTAAAAAGTTAAATGAGAAAATACCCGTGGACTGTTTTCAAAACTACATTAAAGTCCAATAACTCTGTGTCCCGGTAATTTTATTGTGTGGCATATATCGTGAAAAGTTATATAAAAGTTATATAGGAGGGGGTTAGCCCCCTATGTCCTCTTAGAATCGCCTATGAGTGTCTACTAGTTTTCACACCTTATACTCCAAACTCAGAAGCATATTTCTTTTAAATCTCTCGATATCGAAACGCAGTTAACATTTATGGATCGATGTGGCATATTACGTAAAGAAATGTGAAAAATCAATGTTTTAGTTTTAAAAGAATTCTATTTAACTGCCACCTCCATGGTCGAAGTGGTTAAAACGACAGTATTTTTACCGACCTTTGACGCTACGGAGGTCTTGAGATCGCATCCTAGGTTACGCTCTCGGTTTGTATAAGATATGGTCGGATATAGTGTCGCTAACTTTAGATTTTACTTTGAGCGTAACGGTTGCCACTACCACCTGAGGTTTGTTCCCGCAGGAGTTATTCCTTATAAACCACAAGGCTCTAAACGGGCATATTTGAAGACATTTTACTAAACTTGACTCAGGTCAAGTTCTAGATGGTTTTAATATTAAGCAGTTAAAGAATAAGTCAAACCAAAAGCAACTATTTAAAGAGGTTAGGTGCTACATAATACTAATAGGTGCTAATATATGCCACTGCATTATCCTAATTTAACCCCCTCCCCCACCTTGTAAAAAATTATTGTAAAAATATTCTTTGAAAATTCACTAAAACAATGAAGGTGATTGCACTATCCGCCCCTTACCTCTTCTCTAAAGTTGTTAAATTAATAATAATATTATTATTATTAAAATAATGCTAAAATTTCAGCAGAGACAGAAACAGTTGCAACATTGCAACAAGGATGACTTGGATACATTACTCCTTAAATATTCGTAAACAGACTAAATCTACAACGCATGTTTTTGCTGCTGGTTAAGCAGTTTCAACTCCATTGATAGTTGACTTAAAAATAATTTCTTTAAGAATATGAGTTTAAGTAATATTTAGATATGGGATAATTTGTTAAAATTTGACGGTTCTTCGATCATTAGTTTCCTAATAAGGACTGGAAGGCTAAGTAGTTTTCAAACGCGAACAAGTCTATTAATCTTAAAAGCAAATTATATTTGAAATTGTTATATTCCAGAAGTGTCACGTCATAAAATACTCAAGAAGTGTGACGTCAAAATAAAGTCTGAATATATTACGCCAAATGGATACTCGGTCAATATACATTTGGGATGTGAAAAAAATGTAAAATATTAATAAAATGTGAAATCTAAATATACTCGGTAAAAGTCACATACAAAATATTTATTAAGTATGAGTTAAATAATAGTCGGTTATAGGGTTCAATTTAAATAATTCACGTGAACATTGTAAGAATGTATGACGTAAAAAATATTTAGTAAAAGTTACATACGAAATACTTAACGAGTATTCTACCGAGTATTCTATGACGTCCTATATTTTTCAATTAATACTACGAGACTTTTACCGAGTATTCTTTGGCTTCATAGTTCCCAATTATTTCTACGAGACCTATCGAGTATTCTTTGACGTCATATATTCTATAACGGCAAAGAATACTCGATAGGTCTCGTAGAAATAATTGGGAAATATGACGTCAAAGAATACTCGGTAAAATTCACGAACAAATACATGTGAAGTATGACGTCAAAGAATACTTGGTAAAATTCACGTACAAATACATGTGAAGTATGACGTCAAAGAATACTCGGTAAAATTCACGTACAACTACATGTGAAGTATGACGTCAAAGAATACTCGATAGGTCTCGTAGAAATAATTGGGAACTATGAAGCCAAAGAATAATCGGTAAAATTCACGTACAAATACATGTGAAGTATGACGTCAAAGACTACTCGGTTAAAGTCACGTACAAATACACGGGAATTATGACGTCAAAGAATACTTGGTTAATGTCACGTACAAATAAATGGGAAGTATGAAGTCAAAGAATACTCGGTAAAAGTCTCGTAGTATAAATTGAAAAATAAAGGACGTCATAGAATACTCGGTAAAATTCACGTACAAATACATGGGAAGTATGACGTCAAAGAATACTCGGTAAAATTCACGTACAAATACATGTGAAGTATAACGTCAAAGAATACTCGGTAAAATTCACGTACAAATACATGTGAAGTATAACGTCGAAGAATACTCGGTAAAATTCACGAACAAATACATGTGAAGTATGACGTCAAAGAATACTTGGTAAAATTCACGTACAAATACATGTGAAGTATGACGTTCAAGAATACTCGTAAAATTCACGTACAACTACATGTGAAGTATGACGTCAAAGAATACTCGATAGGTCTCGTAGAAATAATTGGGAACTATGAAGCCAAAGAATAATCGGTAAAATTCACGTACAAATACATGTGAAGTATGACGTCAAAGAATACTCGGTAAAATTCACGTACAAATACATGTGAAGTATGACGTCAAAGAATACTCGATAGGTCTCGTAGAAATAATTGGGAACTATGAAGCCAAAGAATACTCGGTAAAAGTCTCGTAGTATTAATTGAAAAATATAGGACGTCATAGAATACTCGGTAAAATTAACGTACAAATACATGGAAAGTATGACGTCAAAGAATGCTCGGTAAAATCACGTACAAATATATAAGAAATATAACGTCAAAGAATGCTCGGTAAAAATAACATATAAAATACTTGGGTACCCAAATAAACTTATTGGAATAAAAATAAAAATGTATATATAAGAATTTATATTAAAATTATTATTAAAAAGTTGATTTGCTAAGCGACATCAGCGGACTCCTAAAATTTGTTTTAGTTTAATACCTTAGCTTAATACAAAAAAGATTCTAATAAGATATTTTATCATCATTCATATTGTATCAGCCAAATGTGAAACTGTAATATTTGATTGTTTTTAAATTTCAGAAGAAAATCTGGATTTGATAAAAGTAATTTAGAGTGGTTGGAACAATTATTCAGGCAAACTGTGGGGCCTGAGCAGGAAATCAGGAGAGAAGATTTCAAAAAAATATTAATCACTAAGAATGTAAGTATTTAAATCCAACATGAATGAACCTGATTCAGTTTTGTCGTGACATTGACTGCAAGTTTAAATTCGTCTGCTTTTGATTTTCTCACCCTTGATTTTTCCAACAATGCTAATGGAACATGGAGATAATATCATTATCTATGCTGACGACACTACTGTCCTAATTTTTGCAAGAACTTGTCTTGGCTTTGTTGAATGGTGATTCAAAAATGGCCTTATGGTAAACCAAACAAAATCTCCGGTAGTCCTATTTGGTTCCTGCACTATCCACATGCTATCTTTATATTAATTCAGATAAATTAGAAACAGTTTCTTTATTAGGCTTAACTATAAATAACCTGAAGTTGATCGACATGTGATTATTTATTTATAAGTGAATAATTTACAATATATTTACATTTTGTTCAATTTATTGTTTAATTGAGTTGCTTTGTTAGAAAATGTGGTTATTTTACGGGATCTAAATTGTTTTAGGCAGACCCGTTTAAATTTCAGTGAAAAATCAAGTTTTTTGTTCCTTGCTTTTCGTTAATTAATTAATTAAATTGGATTTATTTCCATCTTAATGAACTATTTACAAATTTCAACATAAAAAAAAATACAATACAATAATCTTCTTAATTGTAATGAAAAAACAAAAGATGAGCCTCCTCAAGGCAAATGCCAGAGGAAGGAGGCTGCCTGTAAACCTTTGCATAGGCTTTATTTGCAACACACTTTTTGATACTCACTTTAAGATGTAAATAACATTGTAAAAACATTGTAACTAACATTTGTTCAAATTATAAAATTATTACTTAGAGTTTTAATAAATAGTTATTATTTTACACAATATAATTGTGCGAGAGACACCTAGGAAATGTAACAAGCAAAATGCAATGCTACATCTGGGAACTGTTCCATCATTCGACATTCGTCATCATTGATGGCTCGACATAATGTCATGTCCCACTCTGTTTCGTTACGTCTAACTCATCAGGGCGCCGACAGAGCCTGAACTCACTCTGACCTTCAATTAATTCCGAAGAATATAATGTGAAGTACTTACCAGAGACGAGCGGTGCTCTCTTACCGCCATCATGCATGGCAAGCAAAACATATATCATTTGATACTACCGAGTTTTGCAAAACATGAATAGTTGACACAATATAATTGCGCCATGCATGATGGCGGTAAGAGAGCACCGCTCGTCTCTGGTAAGTACTTCACATTATATTCTTCGGAATTAATTGAAGGTCAGAGTGAGTTCAGGCTCTGTCGGCACCCTGATGAGTTAGACGTAACGAAACAGAGTGGGACATGACATTATGTCGAGCCATCAATGATGACGAATGTCGAATGATGGAACAGTTCCCAGATGTAGCATTGCATTTTGCTTGTTACATTTCCTAGGTGTCTCTCGCACAATTATATTGTGTCAACTATTCATGTTTTGCAAAACTCGGTAGTATCAAATGATATAGTTATTATTTTCTTAATTTGTTCTCTTTTGTAAAAAATCACTAGGCTAATTGCTAGTTTTAAATTATGTTCAAATTAAGTACGTACATATATCAACTTTCTGTTGAGACTAGTGAATCGGATTTTATAGGCGATATAAGGCGTTGTGATCACTACAAGAGATATATGATTCTATCTTTTATCAAAGATAGTACACATTAATAAAACAACAACTATTTGCTCAAATTCAACGTAATAATTTCATAATTTGAACGAAAAGTATGGTGAGCAACAAGATCTTGAAAATGTATCACTGATAGTTTATTATGAGCACAAAACATTTTAAAACACAAAAAATGCCACTAATATTTTGTTTTATTAATTTAAAATAGAGTTAAAAATTATTTAATATTGTTAAAATACATCGATAACTCATAAATTATTGCTATCACATATGATAAGAGTGGTTTCCCGCCAGAAATTATTTTACTCTACTTTACTCGGTCTTTTAGGAGGAATAAAAAGTCTTGTTTAGAATAAGATTCTTCTTGCCCGAGTTTCGTTGCGAAACAAAGAGTAGTGCAGTTTGGAGAAGAATCGAGGACGTGCCTAAACATAGATCTTGCCTTAGGTTACTCTAGTCTACACTGGAGTAACGTGCCGAACAAACTTTATGCTACAGTTAGTACAAACACAAAATTTTATATTTATAATTTTTCCAGCCATTCTTCACAGAACGAGTTTTCCAAATATTTGACAAAGATTTCTCTGGTTCCATTTCACTGCAAGAATTTTTAGACGCCATGCACCAGTTCTCAGGCCAGTCAAACGAAGACAAAATAAAATTTTTGTTTAAAGTCTACGATTTAGACGGTAAGGAACATTGTTTTAGTTAAAGTCCTCTATAAAAGTTTTCAATTATTTTATTTCATTAGTTTATAACACACAAAGCTGATAAGTAATTTTTAAAAGCAAGTAAATGTTTAAGTTGTTAAAAAGTATTGTTAGTACAAGTAGAGACCCTTTAGCTGAAAAGAGCCCCTGTAGACATGGTTCAATCCTATTTCCCAATAAAATTAGTTAGGTTATACCAACTCTAAATTAAAATTATTAAATTTTAATAATAACAATTTTAGTAAGTTTTTAATTTTATAAAGTTTTATATTGTTGTGTTGACTACCAGTATATACAATCACTGTTGACTATCATTGTAAAATATCACTGTTGACTATCAGTATATACTATCTGTTCACTATCATGGTAAAGTATCACTGTTGACTATCAGTATATACTATCTGTTGACTATAAGTATATAATGCAACTTCGTATGATTGTGAACCATAGATAGTAGCATATGTGTAAAAATCGAATCTCAATCTAAACAATATATAAAGATTAATGATTTTTAAAAGGTTTCCTGGGTCATTTGTATTCCAATAGAGTTGACATTTAAAACATGCATAAACCTATACGTATTAAATAAGTACACCAAGTTCCGTTTCAATACAAGTATATCTATGATTTTTGTTGGATCATAAAAGTTAAGTAGAGTTGAACGTGGTCAGTGCTATATGTAAGACCGAAGAGAATGAAACGGATGTATTTACTATCTGAGGACGAGCGAAGCGAATCCGAAGACGTGTTGGAGTATAAATTTAGCGAATTGTATACTTTGAGGACGAGTAAGCGAGTCCGAAGTAGGAAGGATGAGCGTAGCGAATCCGATGTTATGAGAAAAAGTTTTGAGTTACCCCGTATCCGATTTTTACCTTAAGCAATTGTCATTGTTTTTCTAGGCGATGGTCTTATTCAGCATAAAGAATTACAACATGTTATGAGAGCATGTATGGAAGAAAACGGCATGAAATTTAGTGAAGAACAAATAGATGATTTAACAATGGCTCTATTTGAGGATGCTGATGCCGAGTGCAGAGGTGCCATTACGTACGAATCACTAAAACACCAGTTAGAAAAACACGACGGACTCCTAGAAAATTTGTCAATTAGGTAAATCATCAAATAATTTTGTTATTTGATGCCTTCTACTGTTTATGTTGAAGATGAGCAGGTGGAACATACTAAACGTACGGAACACACCTTCGGAATATTTTGGAGTGACGCCAATTAACCTTTCAGTGAGCTGCGCTAATAGTGAACCATCTTCTTATTGAGATATCATGTATAATTCTGGCGCGTAGTTCCACAAGCGGGGCAAATTTTCGTGTTTGAAAATGCGTGATACCTCCGATTTATGCTTTATAACCTGCTGAAGTATTAATGCTTTATAGTAGTATAACGCATTATTTTTTTAAGTTGTATGCTTTATCGATTTATCCGGATTGTTAAAAAAATAGGATATTCCTTAGGCCTTACAAAACTAAGGTCATTACTCCATCATCTAAAGCTCCGTTTATGATCATCTTAAAATATTTAAATGCATATATAACAAGTATTAATGCTACTATAGTATAGCTCATGGTTATATTCAGTTAACAGCGTGAAAAAATAGTGTTTGAACCAATGAGGTTGGCCTAAAATGAAATTGAGGGCGTGGTTTAACATCCAGGACTAACCTCATTGGCTCCCACGCATTATTTTTCACTCTTTCAACTGATTATAGCCGTGTGTTATAATATAGACATGTTATAAAGCATAAACCAGAAACGTTGGCAAGAAATGTAATGTTGATCAAGGAAGTACGCATTTCAAAATAAAATTCGCCAGGCTTGTAAATCTCCCCAGATTATAATTTTCCATTATAATGTGTATTTGTTTTTCAAATTTATCTAAGATCAAGTTCGTTATATAATCTTGTTTTTACTTCATAATGTTTACCTATTGACCTTGTGACGTTTGACAGCCTAATTTTTTATCAAGTAAAAAAAATCAATTTTATTCCCAAAACTGTGTCCACAATTTTTATCAGAATCCCCTTAAATTTGACATTCGTTATACATAAACTTGCAGAATGCATCTGGTATTGATAGCATTTAATAACGAAGAGTAAGATGTGAGTTTTTAAACATTATATCAAACATTTGAAGACGCTACTCTAATCAGCATATTTTTTTGAGCATGTGTGCAAAGTTTGAAGTCTCAATGACAATTAGTGGCATAGCAATGTGGGGAGTAAGACAAAAGTACGGGTAGCGCAGCCTTAATAAAAAAGAAATATAAGCAGGCAAGGTTTGATGATAGCATGGAATAAAAAGAAACAATTTTTATTGACACTCGCCAACCGTTCAACCCAACAGCTCTGTATTGCACCGTCGACAAATCATTCCGTCGACGGTATGATCCAAGTTATTGCGACGACAAATCTTTCCGTCGACCAACTGATTTGTCGAACGAAGAAATCCACACCATCCCAACCTAGACAGCTGACATTTTAAGATATAAAGTAAATATGTGTATTTGATTGATTATCTTTATTAAACTAAAATTATTTGTTTTCAGCATAGACCGTTGGCTTGTACCACCGAAACCCAAAGCTAAACCAAAAAATGCTCAAGCG
This sequence comes from Microvelia longipes, assembly GCA_018340805.1. NCBI lineage: Eukaryota > Metazoa > Arthropoda > Insecta > Hemiptera > Veliidae > Microvelia > Microvelia longipes. Next base: position 27,275,836 of record JACMZG010001893.1, on the reverse strand, counting down.
AAGATAAGTCACCTGAGGCCGTACCAATTATCCTTACCTTATATTAGAAATAATTACGTATATTTAATATTCGCTGCGATATTCTTTTTAATTAATATATTACTTTTCGTGACGAGAGGAATTCAATATAGGCATAGTAATGTTTATGTCATCATAGCCAGAGCTTGTGGTATGTTATTTTTTTTTTTAATTACACAACATGTAAAAACCAACATGTTTTTTTATCATCAACATGATAAAAACAACTGGCATGCAATTATTTTTGTTTAGCCACAGCCTTATTCGCGGTTCAAAGTCCGTAGCAGCGCCATCGTCGCTAATAAGAAATTGATAACGAAAGGGTGATCGTTTTTAAAGTCCTTATAGGTTTTTTTGGTTTTTCTTATTTTTGACGATTATATCTTTAAATTTTTTCTCGAATTGCTTTAATTTAATTAATTTTAGGGCGTATAAACTCAGTAGAATCACTATTTCATTGAAAAATTGGGTTTTTGTGGGTTGTCACGAGTATTTAAATTGAGTGATAAGGTGAAAATCACAAATAGTGTTTTATTTTGATTAATTTTAGTTTTCACAAACACACAAAATTACCTTTTTATTGCATTTAATTGTTTAATTTAGTTGTAACATGTATTTAAATCAACTGAAAACAAGCTAATTTTCACCGTCATGGTGTATTTATTATTTATTAATAATAAATAAATATAAAATGTTTAAAAATAGAAAAAAGTTATGAGGTTTTGGTCATGATAAATAAAACAACATTTAAGCTTTCGACCGTATGATTAGGTCTTCATCAGAAAGTGTTTAATAACAAACTAAAGCCGTTAACAGAAAGAAACAGGTAAGGTATCTAAACATAGCTAGCTGTGTATACTATCGAAGAATGAACTACAAACTAAACAAAGATCTAGCCCCGGGGCTTAACATTAAGGTTGTATCTATAGAAAAATAACTATTAGAAAATTTACAATTTTGACTAGTAATGAAGGGAAACAAGAAATAAAATATTAAAGTTTAACAAATATAAACTAAAAATAAAATTTAACAATACTAGAGTTGAAGAAAAAGGAAGTTAAGTTAATAGTTAAGTTAAGTTAATTCTAACAACACCCAAATTCAACCCCAACCATACAGATACCAATCATTAACATACGTCAAAGGACTATCTGAAAAACTTGCAAAGACATTGAAGAAACCAGTAAATAATCAGATAAAATTAAGCTTTAAAAACAGGAAAACTATTGAAAAGTTAGCATTTACAAATACCAAAACACCGATACCAAAGGACTTAAAACCTAACGTCATTCACCAAATTCCATGCAATAATTGTAATAAAGTATATATTGGACAATCATCACAAAATTTAAAAAATAGATTATCCGGTCATAAATCAAATGTCAACACAGCTAAGAAAACTAAAACCAAAACAAACCAGTGTGCTCTTACACAACATGCTATTAGCAATAATCATGAATTTGGTTATGATAATTGTAATATTCTTGAAGTGGAACCTAACTACAAGAAAAGGCTTTTCAAAGAAATGGTGCACATAACATCGCAACATTTAGCTTGCAACAAGAAAACCGACACCAATAACTTAAGTAATATTTATAGAAACTTATTATCAAACCATGTTAGTTAATTGGTTTTATAACTTAACTTCCTTTTTCTTCAACTCTAGAATTGTTAAATTTTATTTTTAGTTTATATTTTGTTAAACTTTAATATTTTATTCTTGTTTCCTTTCATTACTAGTCAAAATTGTAAATTTTCTATAGTTATTTTCTATAGATACAACCTTAATGTTAAGCCCCGGGGCTAGATCTTTGTTTAGTTTGTAGTTCATTCTTCGATAGTATACACAGCTAGCTATGTTTAGATACCTTATCTGTTTCTTTCTGTTAACGGCTTTAGTTTGTTATTAAACACTTTCTGATGAAGACCTAATCATACGGTCGAAAGCTTAAATGTTGTTTTATTTATCATGACCAAAACCTCATAACTTTTTACTATTTTTCTATACGTATGGTCAATAAGTGCTATTTGTTATTGTTCGTTTATAAAATGTTTGTTTGAATTATCTGTTAAGGTTTTATTATTTCTGGGTTGAATCGGACAAAAATCCAAGTCAGTAGTGATAAAAGCCTGATTCTATATTTATAACCTGGACTCATCGAAGTATTTATCTATGAAATGTTGGAAATTTTTTAGCACCGATGGTCGTTCTATTAATTTTTATCTCATTTATCACAAATTAACTAAAAATAAAGAAATAAAAAAATAATTTTTATCGGCTCCTACGCTAATCCTACGATAAAAAAATTGATCACCCTTTTGTTTTCCCGCCATTGGTATTGCCAATTTTACAACTACCTCTTTGAATCGCGAATAACGTCTCTGAAACTCCTCGCAAGAATTTGACTTGAATAGACAGCATTGCACAATAGCAGTTCCAGATGGCAGCACTGGAAATAAAGGCTTTGATAAGACCTTTATCGTGCAAACAATGTCGTAACTACTTGGGAGAAATGACAAAAAGTTAATTCATTTAAATTTGTTCAATATTTAAGGCAGAATTTTATATGCGTTTTAGATAAATTTTATGTTCTTATATTTATTTCCAAAGAAATAAACTTAAGTATCATTTTCTATTGATAAAAGTCATTTTATATGAAAAATACCATAATGAAGAAGAAGAATATGAATTGTGGCGGCAACTCGGAAACCTCCCATGAGATAGCCTACAGGTTATCTTAACCAGCAGTCTATACGTAAATGCAAGGTTACTACTGATTTATTTTTTTGGTTTTAATTTATGGGCAGTTGACAGCTTAATTATATTTTTACCATATTTTATTATTATATGAGCAAAAATAAAATAAAAATGCAAATACTCTATTATTCCCCTTTTCAAACAATCAGCTATACTATACCACACGGTTATAATCAGTTGACAGCGTGCAAAAATAGTGTTCAACCAATGAGGTGGAATCGATATGAAATTGTGGGCGTGCGTGGTTTAAAATCAAAAGACTAACCTCATTGGCTCCTAGGCATTGTTTTCACTGTCAACTGATTATAACCTGCTATAATCGAATAAACACATCGCATCCCCGCAAGAAGAGGGTAACAAGTCAAAAATTTGCGATTTTGAATTATATTACCACCACTGGATTTAGAAAAATGAGATCTGCGTGTCAAGAAGATCGAGATAAGTATATCTTAGTTTCCGAGTTATGGCGGTAGTTACGCTATTCTTGGTGGTAGAGGTAGCGATGAATTTGTCGAGAAAAAAGCAATAAGTAGTTGTACCGAGGGTCCGGATGTGATCAATGCTAGGGTCATTCGTGAACACAGTAACAACAGTAGTTGTTACCCTATTCTTTAAAAAGCAAGTAGACCTTTTTAATAAAATACTATAGAATTATGTATTTGTTACTTTTTTCCAGATCTGATTTAGTTAACTTAATCATTCATAAGAATGTAATAAGTTAAATCATAATTTAACTTAATCCATTCTTCCAGATAAATCACTGCGCTGTTATCATCCTTATCACTTATTGTCTATGAATTACTTAGAATAATACTATAAATAGAAGGAGCACAGGACCGTAAACACAATGTAATTCCACTGATAACACGAAAGCCGGTTGACTGGTGCAACTAAGTAATGCTGCCAACCTGACAACAAAACATTATTTTAAATATTTGTCATAAATATCTATTAATTAAGAAAGATCGTAAAGAACAAATATAATAACTTAAAACACCTGCTGAGTATTTAATAAAACTGGTCTTAGATGGCAAAAGGGTGGCGGAATACAAGAATCTACATTTAGTTGACGAGGACTACTTTTTATATAATTTTAATAAATACGTTAAACTACAATTTAAAATGCTTAAAATATTGTTATGCACCCATATTTATATTAGTATTTTATGAATAATCAATCATTAATTAATAATAGAACATAATAATTCAGCAACCGGAAGTATTGCCAACTTTTTTTTGAAAATTGTATATTGTTAGGGTGGCAGCATTACTTAGGTGCACCATGAACCGGCTTTCGTGTTATCAGTAGTGCTCCTTCTATATATAGTATTATTCTAAGATGAATTATCTCTAGATTGTTACGGTATTCTCGAATGGTTTTTAAAGTTGCTACACTCATTCGGATTGGAAGAGGTTGAATTGATCTGAACTTCAATTATAACTTGGATTTGTTTGATTAGCTATTTCGAAAAAAAATTTATTTTTTCTGATTAAATCAATTCTGGCGCGGAAGTCCTCAAGCCGGGGGAATTTTCTTTAAAACGCATGCTTTCTTGCTTATCAATCCAATTTTCGCTTAAGTTTTCCGCTTTATTTGTTTAATAACCTGTGTAGTAGCGTTTCAACTTATTATTTAATTTTATGAATTTTCATAGAAAATTCGCATATTAATCCTTTAGATGATACATTATACGTAATTTGCCCTTACTTGAAGCTCAGTTTATGCTAAGTTTTACCGTTTACTATAATTTATAAATCAAAAGATGCGTAGTGCTTTGAAGAAATGTTTCAAGTCATCGATAGTGTATTCTAAATAAATTAATGAAGGCACAAACGGTGGCTTTATATATTTCTTTAGTCTATTTGTGGAATTTCTTAAAAAACTAATTGCTTCTAGTATTATTCAGGCCTATAACCAGTTTCGGAGAGAATAACATCAATAAAACTCGAATAATTCTAGTTTATTTTGGCAAAAATTTAAATTTTAAAGGAGTTTCAATCGAAATTATTTATCGGAAAAAAATAATTTAGTCCTTATCTAACTGTAAAAGTTGTTTCGTCCATTAAAATTATTTTAAGTACAATTTGACACACTATAAACCTACTAATAATGTAACCAAAGCAGAAAGTACTAACAAAACCAATGTTATATCAACAAATCTTTAACAATATTGGTCATAAAAAATGCAACAACAACTTTTTTTCATGAAAATTTATTTAAAAAAATCTATTGTTTGTAGAAAATTAATTGAAATAGGAATAGAAAATGTATAAACCAAAGAAATATTTAGGAGGCATAAAAAAGTATAAGTCATTACTAAAATTACAGAATCTGTTTTAAAATTTTAAAATCTTTTAACTCGATTTTCCAAAAACTTGATTTTTTGACTCGTTACCGTCTTCTTGCGGGGTTGCGACATGTCAACATTGTTTTGATGGGTTAGTATAACGGCCTAAGCCGTAATACTAATTTTGTCTATAATCGAGTTTTCCTACTCGGTCTAAATTATGATTTTGTTTAAACTTAGTAGTTTCTGTTTTAATTTATTTCTCCAATTCTATGATATGTCTTGTAGGTCAGTGTTTAAATTTCAACTGTATGTTTGTGTTGGTACTTATGCTGCGACATAGCATAACATTTCTAAGAACTCGAGGATTTAGCAGCATATTACCTCTAGACCAGCATATATACTTCCATAAGCTCACTGGAGTGTGCATATTTATATACAGTGTTGTACATACCATAATGCACATACTAAACTTTGGTAAGTTTATATCTTTTTTCTTTTTTCGATAAATGTTGATTGTTTAACAACTAATAAAGCGTATTTTTATATCACTATACTTATATAAGATACAATTTTAAAAGTGTCTAACTTTGATAAATATTGAGTTTAGTTCAAGTTAAATGTATAGAGTAACATTTGGTAACAACAACAACCAAACCCGTCGCTTCATTTCATTGAGACACAGAAAACATAATTAAAAGGACTTCTGTTTAACTACCGTTGGTAGTTGATGGTAGGAACAAGTATGGGTATGGATCTCATTTTTCTTACAACTTTATTTTATTATTTCTTGAAGTCTGCCGGAATAGAATACATAAAGAGAGTACTGTCTAATACTGTATTAAACAAAAATAATTAGTACGTTCACACACACTCTAGATCCGCGGATCGTATAGAATACGTATGCAATACGGTCAACTAACTTCACGTTTCTTGCAGCGTATTTGTTTAGTCGATCGAGTGATAACTGATCCCGCCAAAACATGGCGTCTTGTGTAGTGAACCTTCACTTTTGGTTATAAGGAAGATTAAAACTAAAAATATATTTAATTAAATTGTGATTTCTTTGCATAATAATAAAGTTACACTAAAAAAAAAATAATATTCCAAAAGTTATTTGATCAAAAACGGTTATATAGAAGTGAAATAAAGTGAAATAAAAGTTAGATGAGAAGGTTATCCGTTAAATACGATCGTCTCTAAAGGTACACACACAAAAAGACAGCGTATCGGGGGATCCATTTAGATTCCATCTCCCTAGTTCTAGCGTATGCGATCGGATCCCCTCCCCATGGTTCATACAGCTTAAATTACCGTATTGAGAGATCGTATCCCATACGATACGCGGATCTAAAGTGTGTGTGAACGTACTAAATGCTAGCGTGGAGGCCCGTAGGTCAGGCGCATTCCCATTGGGATGCTAACATCTTGCCGGCTACTTTTTTGTAACTGGGGTTTACCTGATAGAGTTTAGCCTTTGGCTTTTCAGGCTAAGGGAAATAGTTTATTTTATTCATTCGATAGCGTTCGATTTCGGCACCGGAAGTCCGGAGTTCGCAGCCCGGGCTATGCTCTAATAAATTTTATGAATAGTATTTGAATTAAAAAGATTTCGCCAACTTTAATTAATTCTTAGAGTGTAGTAGATGCTACCCACCTGAGGTGGTTCCCGCAGGGTGAATACCCTGATGGGCCGAAAGGCCCTTAAACGGGCATTTAATTTTTTTTTATTGTATTCATTATATTTCTTTTTACAAGAGTAGTGTCTTGATTTTTTTTATGTTTTGCAAACATTTATAAATTTTAATATGATTTATTTTTTGTTATTTTTCTTTATAATTGTAGGACTTGAAGTGGTTTATGATCCTCACCATAATATTGGTAATTACACGTTCGCGGAGTGGATGTTCACCAGCAAACCAGGTAAATTTGGTTTAATACCTGGTTTTGCTAACCCAACTGGACTTACGCTCTCTGTACTTCTAATTGTTATGTTTTTATGCTCGCAGACGTTTGTTAGAAGAGGGGGCAGTTTCGAGGTAAGTTCCCTCAATGATACTTTAATGTAACATGTTAAAAGTCTCACTAAAATTGTTTTTGAATTTAACAAAAATGATAGCTTTATTTATGTCCTTATTCCGAAAATCAACTGTCGATAGTGCTATCAAGTTTTTAGGTAAGATCAAAGTCAAATAATTATCAAAATGTTGGAAGCTATAGATATACAATGTACAGTTATTTATCTAATCTTAATAAAATTATACCATATTAGTCAGAATACTTTTCTAAGTACTAATAAATTTATGACAAATCGGGGGCTTCGGAACTTTTACTCTTCCTATTGTATTTGTAATTGTAAATACAATCACTTTATCTCAGATTTTTTCGTTACAGGCAGTAAAAAATAGCTTTATTTCCAGCGGTCATCCGTCCACAAACTGACACACATCCGTCCACTAACTGCATTAAAATATTACTTTTTATAGTTGTTATAAGAAGGGACACACTCTCACCAAAATTTTAACTTAAATGTTTTTCAAATGTAAATTTGTGAAAATGTGCCAAATTCCGTGAGTTATTAAATTTTGAGACTTTTGCTGACTCATTAATGACAGTACATAATATCATAAATATATTTTCTAGAAAGCAAAACTAAACCAATAGGTTACTTTTTGCAGGCAAACATGATAACCTATAGTAGTTTAACTCAAGTAGGAGTCCTTATTATAAATCACACCTTCAAGGACTAAATGACGTCATTAGATAACCTTGTTTAACATAGAGGTAGACGTCCCTAAATTACATGTGTCTTAATTTATTCATTCATTCACTTAAATGAATGAAAATGCGCCTTTAGCTTTGAATATATCGCTACATGTATTCAATTTCCCCCAATGCTTATTAAACTTGTTATATGTATTAAATAAACTGTTTATTGCAGCTCTAGTGATACATTCTACTTGCATGCAATATCTATAGCTACTAAATTTTCTAATATGTTATAATGATTATTTCTAGATTATTCTACGTTCCTAACTAATAGACCAACCTACGTTCTACTAGGTAACTACGTTCCTCAAATAGACCAACCTCATCCATCCCATCAAAATCTCTTGTTGGCCATATACTTTAAGATCAAATAAGTTCTGTCACTGGTTTAGATATTTGTTTAATTGTTTTTCTTACTTGTTCTTTTAAATTGCAGATTTTCTACTGGACACATCTAATGTACGTGCCGTTCTGGGTGTTACTATTGTTTCATGGACCTAACTTCTGGAAATGGTTTCTCATACCTGGAACAATATACGTTATTGAACGATTCTTAAGATTTTCATGGATGAGAACTGAAAGAGGAAAGACGTATATAAGCTCTGGTTTGCTGCTACACTCCAAAGTAACGCATTTGGTCATCAAGAGGCCTCCACATTTTGACTTTCATCCAGGCGACTATGTCTTTGTTAACATTCCTGTTATTGCTAATTATGAATGGCACCCGTTTACTATTAGTTCAGCACCGGAACAAGAAGGTTTGTGCTACATTTGAATGATGCAATGCTAGATTTGAAAAAAATTGTTACGATTTTACCCATTATCAAATCAGCTATACAATACCTCGCCAGATCAGGGATCCTGGGGCCTAAAATACCGTACCAGACCAGAAATACCTCACCAGATCATGGATTCTACCCATGACTTATGGTCAGTCTGGGGATCAGACCATGAGGCCTGTTCTGTACTAAGTTTCAATCAATTAAAGATACCAGTCATAGAAAATAGATTTACACGTATATTACTTAAGAGGGTGGCAAGTAGATAAAAATATTCCAGGGGACCAATGGGCAAAATGATGGGAACCCCCGGTGTAACACAATATTAGTAGTCTCAATCATTTTTATTGCTTTTTTCTCAAACTGTGACATGTAGTTTAGCCAAGTAAAGTATTATAAGAACAAAAATATGTTAGATTATATAGCGAAAAAACAAAATATGAATTCAAAGATCAAAGAAAAGTTGTAATCAAAATTAATTATAAACTTAAATTATAAAAGAAACATTTAAGTTTGATTACTCAACAAATTACAGATTATATTGATTAGTTTAGCTCCTGGGTGTAACTTTGTGCCATTAGGCATACAATCTGTAAAGTAACAATAATAAGGTTCTACATATTCTTTTTATTCTTCCATTTCATGTCTATTATTTGTAGATTATCTCTGGCTGCACATTCGAGCTGTTGGAGAATGGACTAATAGACTCTATAACTACTTTGAGAAGGAACAAGAAAAGTTGACCAGTTTGGAAACACCGAATGATGGCGAAAATAAAACACCTCCTCCGGAGACTAAACCTGCAGCCACTCTTGCCACTATACCAGAGCCAAGAGTAATCTCTTCGTAAGTAATTCCTTGAAAAACTTTTCTTTGTAAGATCACAGCAAAGGTAGCACTTTAGAGTCAAGAAAATTACTATTAGACTATGATTTTATCTTTAGACCCTTAAAGTTTATCTTTAGCCCTTTTGGAAAAAGTACCCTACACCAGGAGAACCAATAGTTATTTACACGGCAAGGGAGAGAAGGTAGTTTTACAGCTCAAAGCCAAGTTTTCACATAAGGCGAAGCCGTAGGTGAAAACTTCACTATCACCAGAAGCCGTAAGGCCAATGGAGATAAACAAGTTAGCTCCCCAGGCTTTGCCGAGAAGGATAACTAAAATTGACTCCCGAGGCCTAGCCGAGGAAGATAATACGAGAGCTGAAATCTGCTATCCCTATCTTGTATTAAATTTTACCTACGGCTTAGATGCAATATATTTCTATTAATTTTTAAAATTTGTTGATGATGATGGAAATGAGAAGCTAAAAATTGCTGGTGTCAGTAACGAGTGTAGGTAGGGGGGTTTCTTTTTTTTTAGTACACATTCTCTTTTTTATTCCTTACATTATTTAGAATTTGTTCTGTGACTTAAATTTTTTTCGGCATAGAATACTCTATATTGCCACTGCACTCCAATTTACGTCCCTAAGGACGTAAATATGTGTTTACGTCTCTTAGGACGTAAAAAACACGTTTACGGGGCCAAGTCGCTACATATGAAAACCTGATTTAGAACTCGTAGGTAGAAATATTCGTAGGTAATAGTCGTAGGTTAAAATATGTTACTATGCACAATGACGTAATGAGAGTTTTATTGCTTTAAAATTCATTAATGTCTCAATTCGTTCATCACTAATAAACAATGTATTGGGACCTTTCAGGTATCCAATTTGGATATCTAAAATGTATTTGGGCGCTTTAGGGTGTCCACCCCTCTGAATCTACCTCATCTCAAATAGTATTTCCCTATTAAATCAAAGTGTTATAATTAATGTTGCTGTAAATTTTAAACATAGTGTTGTGATAGTAACACCTGAAACCGTAGCCTGGGTGGCGATTCTCGGATTTTCGATGTTGTAAGCGAAAATGCAATCTCTACTTTATGTTGTGAATATTTAAGTGAAGTCCTAAAATTATTTTAAATTTTGTGTGCTTCATACAAAATCCTTCATTCCCCCCCCCCCCTTTATAATAGAAGATCCTTTATATTTGGATTTAGACTTCATACACTTTTAAATAACAAATAGTGTCAGTTTTTGGCCCTTCAGGGTATTCGCCCTGCGGGAAACCACATCGGGTGGGTCACATCTACTATGCTCAAAGTAAAGCTTAATTTGGCGAAATCTTTTTACATCAAATTCTATTCATAAAAACTGAGAGCATAGCCCGGGCTGTGAACCCCAGACCTCCGTGCCGAAGTCCAGTACTATACAACCGCGGCTACGGAGGCAGATGTCTTGAATAATTAAATTTTTCTTTTATTAGCTCATTTAAAAAGAAACCTGTTGGAAAGAAAAGCGATGGTAAACCAATTGGAAGACTTGTTTCGTTTAAACGAATGGCTCAGTCTGAAGATGGATACAGGAACGAAGCGTTTACAAGTGATGAAAATATTCAGGGTTCAGTCGATAGCGATATCAATTTACCTCCAACCAGCCAAAGTACAGGTTAGATTACTGAATTTCTTTTTGTTTAAAAAATATTGGTATATTGTCTATGATATGAGAACATAAAATTGAAGAAGGTTTAGTCTAAAAATGTCAAATCATTTAGACCCAAACCAATTAAAAGGACTAATCTTAATGGACTTATTTGAGATAAACTCAAATCTAAATTTTTAAAAATAATAAGGCTCCAAAAAAATTGAGGGTTATATTTAGTAGAGGATGGGCATCACAGGGAGCATCATCATTTAGCATCATGTTAGTTGTATGGAATTCACTCGGTGCTATATCTGAACGTATTTTGACTGAACCCTAGCCTTGGAGGGAGGTAGTGTGGGTGTCTGTGTGTGTTTAAAGCTCTTAAAAATGTTTATCCCCTCCTCTTTGCACAGTGCCCTACTTCCAATACCCCTCTTCAATATAAATTTGATGTGTTATAAAAATTCTTTGACTTTACAATCCTGATAAACTTAATTATGATTTCTTTATATCAAATTTTCTATGAAAGATGGATTTAGGTGCATTCACAATACTGCGGTAGCGATGCGTCGGTCCGTTGCGTGCGTAGCGGTCATTGCGATGCGTAAAATGATGGTTCCACAGTAGCAACGCTACGGCCGCAAAAGCCGCTGACACCGAACACTAGTTCCGAATTTCGGAAATAAAAAATATTTTTCTTAACAGAAAATAAAAAAGACGAAGAAGAAAATGCTGTTATGGACGAGCTGTGTCTTTTTCAATTTTATTTTTATTTCTTTATTATTCTTAATTTTTCTTATCATAACTGATGATAATGAGAATTTTCACCCTAAAGTATAGTTCTTCTTATTGTTTAAATTATTTTATTATTTAAAATTTCATATGGTCAAAATTATCATATTCTTTAACTAACCAAACTGATTAAACGACAAAGTATTATCATGTTTAGTTTATTATATTGTAATGCAATTGTTATAAAATGTTAAACTCTTGTTAAAAAAACAAAAAACATTTTAACACCGGGATCTACTTGTTAAGTACTATTTAGCCAGTAAAACCAAGATAATAGAAATAATATATAACATTTTAGAACAATTACATCAAGATAAAAGAAACTGATCAAGATGATAATAGTACTATACCATTTAAATTGGGGAACACCAAGAATATTAAGAAATAAACTTGACATGTTATGTCAGATTATATTATATTCCTATTCTTAATAGGAATATAAAAAAGCAACTTTAAACAAATAAAAACAAAAAGAAAAAAGTAAACACTTGAAAAAGACACAGCACAAACAATAGTATATTATGCTACTAGGCAGCAAAATGGAATTTTGCAGACGAGTTTTATAAATTAGCCCCCGAGCCAAAGGCGAGGGTGGGCTATGGAAATTACCTGCAGAGGCGTAAGCCGAGGCAGGTAATTAATTGCACGAGTCTGCAATGTTTCCTTTGCTGCATAGTAGCATATACTATTTTATCTACTAACGGCAGAAAAAATACTCAAGAGATTATTTTAAATACTTGCTGCGAGATTTTACTTTAGGCAGTAAAGACTGCTTTGAAGTAGATGCAACGCTGACAATATCAGGTGGAGTGTGGTCCAATAACTCGTCAATGTCAACAATGTTTGTATCTTTATTCACTTCACTGTTGTTCTCACTCATTATGTTTTAGTAACTTAACTTTAGTTTACAGATTTAGTTTTTGATTACGTTCTATTTTTGTAACTTTATATACTTGAAATGAAATACAAAATAAAACAATACCGAAATTCACGCAATAATTTGTAAAATAATAACCTCCGCTTATTCATTTTCCCGCCTAGGGAGTTTTGACTTTTTTCCCATGTTATTTAAATGAGCCATAACTCCCTAGTACTTTTTCATTACAAAACATTTTGCGTACTGTTTGCGTACTGTTTTAAAATATTTCCCGTATTGTTGACAGTGTAGGTAAAATGACATTTTGCAGCTTAAAAACAGTCCAGTAATGGCTGATTTTGCTGCCGTGAGTAGATAAAAGTAATAAAATAAGAATAATGTGATATAATAACAACATAATGTTCATTATTTAGATAAAAAAAAGTAACTCTTTTATTAGAATAATAAATAATAAAACGACTTAAAGAACAGCAAGAATCAAAACCCAAATAAAACAAAAGTATTCTTCTCTATATCAGAAGAGGGGGTAAGAAAAATTCGGGTACGAGGTACCTCGGAACTTTTCCTCATTACATCAGATTTTGATGTAATGAAAATCCTCCCTTTGATGTAATGTAATCTCATCCTCCCTGCTTCGGACTCGCTTCGCTCGTCCTCAGAAATACAGTTCGCCAAATTTATACTGCAACATGCCTTCAGACTCGCTTTGCTTGTCTTCAGATAGTAAATTAATCCGTATCATTCTCAGCGGTCATCCATACAGCACTGACCACGCTCAATACTCCTTAATTTTTATGATCCAACAAAAATCATAGATGTACTTGTCGTATTGAAACAAAACTTAGTGAACTTATTTATTAGGTAATAATATACTCTTGTACGACTTTTCAACTCAATCAGACCATTTCCTATTTTTTACGATTTTTTAAAAAACGAACACAAGTCATTCAATAAAATTTAAACTAATCCTGATAATAACATAGAACATGGCACATATGTTAGTCTTCTTCGTAGTCACATGCGTGCTAAATCTTAATCCGATCGCATCATTTTTCCGCGTTTTATGAATTTTCTAAATTTTTGCTGAGTCATTATTGCAGGTTAATGATGTCATAAAAAATATTTTCCGAATAGCACAACTACAGCAATAGACTGGTTTTCGTACAAAATTTCAACTTTCTAGCATAAATACACTGGGCGCTACGATGAAAACAGGCACACACACACACAAACATACAGACAACTTTGAGAGAACCACTCAGGAGGTCCTAAAACGCTTGAAACGGATAATTCCGGTTTCATGTCGGTTTTGGATTTTTTTGCGAAGACAATACTTTTCCTGTATACCTACGGTATAAATGAAGAAAAGTAAACATAAAATGTAATCTTGTTGTAAAATGTATTCTTGTTAAAAAAACAAAAAACATTTTAACACCGGGATCTACTTGTTAAGTACTATTTAGCCAGTAAAACCAAGATAATAGAGATAATATATAACATTTCAGAACAATTACATCAAGATAAAATAAACTGATCAAGATGATAATAATACTACACCATTTAAATTGGGGAACACCAAGAATATTAAGAAATAAACCTGACATAAGAATAGGAATATAAAAAAAATTAAGACAAAGAAAGGGACAAGAAGGGGACAATTAAGACAAGAAAGGGAAAAGATAGTACTGATACTCGTTGAAATAAGTTAGATCTATAGTAAGAAATCTCAGAACAAGGTGGGTGTCTGTGCAAGAGAGTGAGAGATAGTACAGAGGAAGGACAATGAGTCGAGTCATGCCTCCCCTAACTACACTATACCAGAGTGTCGGGTGTTCAGTCAAAATACGTCCAGACAGTTAGTTCAGAGTATTGAATCTAAAGAATAGAATGCACAAACAAACATTTTTGTTTATAGTGAGTTACCTTGTAACATTACATCGCTATTTTATCGCGCAAAAATTCTATTTTTATCTTCAAATCATCTCCACAATTTTCATTTGAATCACAACAAATGTAGTACACGCCATATGGAAACCTACAGAATGCATCTGGCACACTTAATTTTTACTTTTCTTAAATGTAAATTAGAAAATAGAAAATGTATTTATGTAGTTATATAGGTAATGTAGGAAATTCTGTTTGCAAAAAATCATCCGATACCAGGATGTCACCTGAATTATCCGTTTCAGATGTTTTTAGGCCTCCTAAATGGATTCACAAAGTTGTCTGTCTGTGTGTGTGAGTGTGCGTGTGTATATGTGTCTGTTATCATCGTAGCTCCCAGTGTAGTTAGGCAAGAGAGTTAAAACTTTGAACAAAATCAATCTATGTATAGGTGAAGTAGTGCTATCCAGACATTTTTTATGCCTTTAACCCGCAATAGAATAGAATAGAATAGAAAAGCTTTATTTACATACAATTTTTGTTTTCTTACAAATACAGCAAATAAACTTCAAAGCGTACCTCATGGCCAACTCAGGGCCGTCAGGGGGACATTA
The DNA here is from genome assembly GCA_018340805.1 of Microvelia longipes. Lineage (NCBI taxonomy): Eukaryota > Metazoa > Arthropoda > Insecta > Hemiptera > Veliidae > Microvelia > Microvelia longipes. The sequence continues at coordinate 27,260,587 of JACMZG010001893.1, read as the reverse complement.
ACCCGCAATAATGACAGCAAAAAATTTCGAAAAAATCATAATACGCGGAAAAAATGTAGCGATCAGTTAAAGGTTTGGCACGCATGTAACTATGTATAAGACTAACATATGAGCCAAGTTTCATCTCATTATCAGCATTACTTCTTTTATTGAATGACTTGTGTACGTTTTTAAGTTAAATATAATATGGCTCCGGTATACACAAAATAATATTGTATTACTTTGCCAATAAAGAACTTGTTTAAAAAAAAAAAAAAAATCGGAAAATAATTTGAGTTGAAATTTGGTACAAGTGAACCAAATACCTTTACGTAATAATTAAGTACACCTAGTTTCGCATGAATAAGATAAGTGTATCAATGATAGATCATAAAAGTTAAGCAGCATCGAATTTATCGGTGCCTGGATGGGTGACCGTAGGGAATGAAACGAATGCATTTAACATCTGAGGACGAGCGAAGCGAGTGCAAAAAACCTGTAGTAGTATAAGCTTGGCGATTTATATATCCTGCAGACGAGCGAAGCGAGTGCAAAAAACGTGTAGTAGTATAAGCTTGGCGATTTATATATTCTGCAGACGAGCGAAGCGAGTGCGAAGTAGGAAGAACGTAGCGAATCTGATGTGATGAGGAACAGTTCCGAGGTACCCCATACCCGATTTTATAAAATATAAGTAAAAATTGAGTTTCTAAGCGTATCGAAAATCAGAAGATGCTAATCTCATTTACATAATTTACCTCTTAATTTAGACTTATTAAATAATAATTTATTATTTTGTACAAAATTTTAAGTTTCCATGACAAATAGTGAAGGAATAATTTATTATTATTATTATTAAGATTGGGTTGGAGTCGAGGATAGACCCATTGCACTGCGACTGGAAGTCTATTGTACAATCCCCTCAATTGGTCCAGGTCAGAATAATCCTTTTCCCCGGACTAGGTCTAGGATTTTTTTGACCAGTGATTCATTGGTAGAGTCAAACTTAGTGAGAATGCTGCTACCAAAGTTGGTGAACCTTTGAAAGGCTAGGGCTTCACATCTCAGACGTACGTGAGATGCAGTTTCGATTTCCGATTCACAAAGCCTACACACTGAGTTATCTTTGAAGATACCCAGTGGGTTATCTTTAATAATAATAATAATAATTTATAATTAAGAAAAAAGGTACAGTCAGCACAGTCTAGATAAATGCTGTACATACATGTCTGTACAGTAATATAATAACATTTGTGATTCCTCATATTTTCTGAAAAGGACTACCATAGGTGAAGCTGACAACTTATTATATTTTCAGACCTCATCACAAAAAGACCTATAAGACGACCTTATTTAATTTATGTTACAGAAGGAGTAAATTTGACATCCTCTCTAAAGACACCTCCTAATAAATCACTTAGGATGATGGTATTACAAAAAAGTCCTTTGTCAAAATCACTCTCTATGCCTGATATTGACAATCGTTCCAAGAGGAGACAGAGGATTCTTGTGTAAGCTATTCTTATTTCAATATCATTTGATACTACCAAGTTTAGCAAAACAGTTGATACAATATAATTGTGCGAGAGACACCAAGGAAATGTAACAAGCAAAATGCAATGCTACATCTGGGAACTGTTCCATCTTTCGAGCCATCAATGATGACGAATGTCACACTTCCTAGATGTAGTATTGCATTTTGCTTGCAACATTTCCTTGGTGTCTCTCGCAAAATTATATTGTGTCAATTCTTATTTCTATACAAATTTACATATATGTATGAATATGTATGAACTAATGATTAATTAGTTTAGCCAATGCCGTTATTTTGCTACACATATCGCTGAAAGACTCATTAGTCAGAAACACTCATGAGTTTTCGTTTATTTAACTCATTCAGGCTCAGTCGGAGCCCTGATGAGGTAGACGTAACCAAACAGAGTGGTACATGACATAATATTGAACCATCAATGATGACGAATGTCGAATGATGGAACAGTTCCCAGATGTAGCATTGCATTTTGCTTGTTACATTTCCTAAGTGTCTCAGCATATTGTGTCAGTCATACTACCCAGAATGGACGATAGCTGAGAAACTCAGGTTTCCAATAACAACTTTAGTAACAATATATTTGATTTTCAAGTGGTTTCAAGTGACGTCAAGTAATATAAATTAATTTAGTTAATTAACCATGTTTTAGTTATTACTTACTTATATTTCTTAGTTAACTATATTTTATAGGTTTATTACTTAGTTAGTCAACTAAATATTACTTAAATTAAGTTAACTGCATGCTCTTGCAGATGTGGTTAAACTAATATTTATAAACAAATAAAAATAATAATATTGAACGTAGAGATTTTAAAGGCTTATGTATGTTGTATGTGATCACAATTGTGGATTTAATGCTGGACTTAATAAGTTTTATTTAAGAATGAGTTTTTTCCACTGTTCGTTTTATAGGTTGCGTTCCTACATGAGATCTGAATCTGAGAAGAGTTTTGATGAATGCCAGATCAAACGAGCGAGACTACATTCTCTTGGATTTGCATACCTTAGCCCTCAAAACAAATCACTGGCTCAAAGCTTCAGATACATGAGAAACAAGCCGACCATCATTGCATTCAAAACACCCAGTTTAGAGAACTGCGACTCGAAATTATCTGCTTTGTCTATTATAACAAATCAGGTGAGTAAATTTTGTGTTCTCTATACATAAAGTAAAAGTAGGAAGTCACAAAATGGATACAGGCTAATTAAAAAACTGATTTAACCAATACATTTTTTAATAGTATTTACCATAAGTAGAAAAAGCTAGTAAATAATCAGCTATAGTGTATGTTTGCTGTTGGATATGAACAGCAAGTATTGGATTAATTCATAACCAACAGCAAGTTTCAACAGTAGCTGATTCTTTAATTAATTTTATTTGTTGTGAGGCACAGTCAACCAATATATTGTTTTAATGTGAAAAGGAACGCTGATTTTGAAGTATATTCCTATGAGTGTAGCTATTCTATAATTCATTATTTAAAAGGTTGGATTCCTTTACAAAATAAAATAAATTTAAGCCAAGCTTAGCCATCTCCATGGTAAATTTTGTCACATTTTTTTAAATTCTAATTGCAAAGTTTATGCATGTTTTTATGCTAAATTTATAATTTGGGCATTTATCTAACTTTCATTTCAAGTGCTTCAAATATTTTTATAAGTTTATAAAAATTTCCTTATATCAAGAGTAAATTTATTAAATATGATAAACTGTCATTAAATTTGACCATGCAGACCTTGAGTTGCTAATAATCGTTTTGACGAATGTATACCTCAAAAAGGGTCTCAAGCTGAATAAAGCTTTTATTTATTTATTTATTTATTTATTAATGTTTTTCTGGATGTATTCATGTTTCAAGGAACCTGGATTTACAAACGGTATCAGCAGTCAGACAGAAAGTCCAAGGTATCTGCAGAATGGAAATCCTATAGAGGATACAAACAAACCCAACAATCAAATCAATTATCCAATAGGAAAGCCGTTAGAGGTAAATAATTATTTGTATATTTTTTTAGACGCACCTAAAAACTATATAGTGAAGTACTCCAGACCCATTTTAGTTTGCGTAACAATAATAGCTTGGGGAAGTTAAAGCATATTCAACTAAGGCTTATTTTAAACAAAAATACAGTTTAATCTTGTTGCAATGTTACTCAATACATAATATTTACCGCCAACAAATCTCAAAAAGTTATCTAACAACGAAAATAGTACCTGAGGGTTCATGTGAATAGAAAGCTGGGTGTAAGTTGGGTACCCCAACTTCCTACAACAGTTTGTAATAGCAAACTCTAACTCTAACCATACATTGTATAAAATGGAGATGTTTTCAGGAGCTACAATGTTTGCAATGTGTCTTGGCCTCTAACTTTATTTCGCAGCAGTTCAAGCCATGTATTTATACATTAACTATCAAGTCATTGTTCACTACTATGCGCATTATCAGAATGTTAATGTTTCAGATTTACTTGGACGGTCCTTACGGTGCTCCATCAAGCCACATATTTAGAGCCCAACATGCTGTGCTAATCGCTACTGGGATCGGAGTTACTCCATTTGCTTCAATACTTCAATCCATTATGCATAGGTATTGGAAAGCAAGACAATGTTGCCCGAACTGTAACCATACTTGGGTCAGCCAGATACCTTCTACGATAATGCATCTGAGGAAGGTATTTTGATAGCTTTTTGAATATTTCCTTTTATTTTGCTAGTAGATGTGATTAGGTTAAAGAACTTGTCCTAGCATAATTGAAAGATGGTATTTACGATTATTTAGTACGGAAAGCACAAGTATATCATTGATCAGCTTGAAGAAATTGAATCATTGTTTATCACTTTTTGCTGATATGACTAATTTGGTGATAGCTGATTAAAGTAAGACTTTGACTACACTAGTTTAACAGTGACCCTCCTGAAGTAATAAAACTATTTCTGATATTTTGGAACGTGTAACAGTGGCAACACACTTATCACAGAGATCCCTGTCGAAACAGTAAATGTGCCATCTATAAATATTATCTCAAGGTCTACTTGTCACTATAATTGCTAAAAGATTGAACTTAAAGTAGGTCTAGCCCTACAGTGTATCGACAACTTTAAAAATCTTGACAGCTCAGTTAGGCACCACCGATTCTAAAAAAAAATCCCTACAAAAGCAGCGGGAAAAAACTTGTAAACAAATCAGGTTGTACCGTGTTTTCTTGGCGATGTTGTCTACATTTCTTTTGTGTAGTTTTATTATTTAGGAGTATCAAATGTGGAAAAAAATGAATTGTGAAGGGAAATAATAAACACAAGAAGAACCTCAAACGAAGTGAAACGAATCCGGAAGGAAGTTATTTCCCTACATGGGTTAGGAGTAGGGAATTTTTTTTCTCTTTCAAGAAGAGGGTTGGCAGCGCTCTCTGATTGGTCGATCCCCCAAAATGCTTATGACCTTGGATTTTTAAACTTAACGATACACTGTATGGTAAAAGGAATCGCCTATTTCAGTTAAGCCAACTTGTAATAGAAAATGTAGTATTTGAATGATTCAAAAGCTTTAGGAAAAGCTGTCATCCATATGAATTCAGCTTTAGTTTTAAAAGAGGTAGGCTTCACTTACTTTTGAGATTCTATAATATCACCCTTAATTGGCTTTTGGAGGAAATTAAGGTTTATTGAGAAGTTAAATTTATTTAATTATTAATAATTTGAACTATTCCTCTCTGACTGAACTAAAAATTCTATTTTGCAACTCCTAGCATTATCATTATAAACTTACTCTATTAAAACTTTCATGCAAAGAAAGAGGGTTTGTCATTGAAAGTCCCAAATAGCTGATACAATCTGAACAAAATTAAACTTTTTTTGCTACAGGTGGATTTCTTTTGGATTAACCGAGATCAGAAATCCTTCGAATGGTTTGTTAACTTACTCTCCCAACTCGAGATAGAGCAAGCCGAGTTAGGTGGAGCCATGGAGAGATTTCTTGAAATGCACATGTACATCACATCAGCACTTCAAAAAACAGACATGAAAGCAGTCGGATTACAACTTGCTTTAGATCTTCTTCACCAGAAGGTATTAGAAAGCATATCAAACAAAATTATATTTTTCCGGTTTTTTGGGATAGGTTTCACTTATTTGAAATTGCCAATTTTCGTACAATTGTTCTGTCATCTTTGTACACATTGGAAAGGATCCGTTAAATAAACTCTTCGTGTAAAACTATCAAAGACGGTCCTTTTATAATAGTTTTATCAGTTTTCTGAATGTATTTAAAAGAACGAAAGAGATTGGTCAGTGAAACATATCTTTAAAGTAGATATAATTATTTTTTGAATAATTTAATTTGTGGACCCTTGCTAAGGAGTTCTGGAGTATATATGTCCTTTATAATCTCCTCTAAGATACAGTAAGATACAGTGTACAGTAACGAGACGACGTGAGTTATAGAAATATACAGTATTCTATTATAAGAGAATCACAGTTACCATACTCACTTGATCAATTCGTGAAAAATAAAAATGTAAACAGGGACGCACGGCACATCCACTCATAGCAGTGAGAGCTTCTCCTCACATTCTACTTTTCTACTATCAAGCAAAAACAGTCTCTGCTCTTGATCTAATTCCGAGCATGCTACGGACTTGGAGTTTATGCTTTTACCGAGCCTGGCATAGCTAGTTGTGACAGATGTCATCACATTAGTGGCTATTTTTAAATTCGAGATATAAGAAAAAGTAAAGGGCTCCTCTTGTAGCAGCCTCTCCAATCATGGATAAAGTCCTTAAAAAATGTACCGCAGACTGCTTCCTGTACTCTATTAATATCTTTGTTTCACTATCCATCAACACCGTCGACTTTCACTTAACAATTTATGTTTAAACCCTTTCTCTCTTGTCCTTATTCTATCCTATCAGGGCAGAGGTCCCTCAAGGCAATATTTTAGAACCTATTCTGTTTTCCTTCTATACTCACTATATTCCAGAACACCCATCCATAAATCCTTGGAACCTGTACCATATAAAAAGCCATAATTTCATCATAAGACTACTTTAATCTTTTAGAACTTTAATTTATTTTTTATTTTGTCGCGTCCGTAAAACACTGAAAAAACGCTGCAACCACTGTTTTTAAACTTATTAATGAGATTGAGTTTTGTACTAAGTTTCAACTCTCTAGCATCAATGCACTGGGAGCTACGATGATAATATACACAGACAAACACACACATATACAGTCAGACAACTTTGTGAAAATAGTTGTTGGGATGTCTTAAAACACCTGAAACAGATAATTCAAGTGAAATCTCGGTTTCAGATTTTCGCTTGCAAATTATACATGTGCAAGCAAAAATATATATTATACCTACAGTATAAATGAGAAAAGTTAAAAATTATATTTTCTTCTACAACTCATTTGACTACATGTCGTGTTTCAGGAAAAGCGAGATTTAATTACAGGTCTCAAGACAAGGACCAACGCTGGGCGACCTAACTGGGACAAAGTCTTCAAGCAACTCCAAGATCAGAAAAAAGGAAAAGTAACAGTGTTTTACTGCGGACCTCCACAGCTTGCCAGAATTCTACGCCTTAAGTGTGACCAGTTCGGCTTCAGCTTTAGGAAAGAAGTGTTTTGAATTGTACACTCATAATTTTTTTAAAGAGGCTATAATTAAAACCAGTTGTTTCGCTTGAACTCGGCATTTCCAAATATGTCGAATATGTTAAGTAGCCTTAAATAATAAAATGCTTTATTTATTCAAAAGTGCTTTAACTAAAATCAAGGTTCTTTTCCATGTTCATGTATGTAAGATTATCTTAAATATTATTTGAGCTTAGTAGTGTCCTCCAGTGCCAGCATATGAGAAAATTTTTATCAAACTGTTTGTATGGCCAACCTGAACCTAGTGCATTCTGCATTTTTCCGGTTAAATATATCTTGATAAAACTTATAAATCTAAGGATAAAAATTATTTTCCAATGCATGTCTTCCAATAAATACATTTTGTCCAAATCTTACTGATTTACTGGCATGCAGTTTTTACTTTTTCCTGTGATTTGAATTCATTATTATACGTAAGGCTGTGCTACCCAACTTTTTTTTGGATCCCCTAAATTGCTCGTCACATAATATAAAAGATAGCTAAGTCAGGCGAAACGTCTTTAGTAAGCAAAATATACATATTTAAAAAAAAAATAAAGTTTTTCGTTATTTTTTGCAACCAATTTTCACTTTACATACAAATGATCTTGTTTTAATATTATTAATCTTGTAATAAAATAAACTATTTGCATTCAAATTTGGCGTTCTTTTCTTGCATCTGTTTGCCAACAAAGAGTTGTTTAAGATAAGATGCTAAATATTTGATTAAAAGTAGTAATAATGGATTAGGGTACCGGGTAAATGATTTGAACCGCTTCTTTTAAATTCATTAATCACGTCTTTTGAGATGATTTGTATATCATAAGACTAAGAGCCATTCCATTAGAGGATTTACCTCACATAAAAATCCAATATTCAGTGTTACCAAACTTAATGGTGTGGTGATTTTTTTTATTTATTTATTTTTTTAATTTAATAGCAGTTAAATGATAATCTATAATGCTCAGCCAATAATGTCAATTACATTAATTATTTAATATCAATGCAAAGTGTTCATACGTTTGTAGAGAGATAATAAATAATATTCCGAGACACCAGAGGTGGTTTTCTACAGCATAGGATTTATAAGATTTATGAACGGTGATAGAATTTATAAGATAATAGAGTAGAGTAAGAAACCCACCGGTATGGTGTTGTACTCCAGGGGTTAGACAATATTATGACTCAGCAACATTTTAAAATTATTTTATTTTTAAAAATTCTGAAAAATGTTACAAATAAAAGTTGTAGTACTCATGATAACAAACATTTTTAATAATTTTTAATCCTTGTCATTTTTTATGAAGGTCCTTTTACATTCAAGTTATAAATACTTGAAGTTAAAAAAAATATAATGAGTGCGAGTAAGTGACAGATAGTGTAGAGAGGGAGTGTAGATGATTTTTAGATGGGCTGTGTCTTAAATATGAAGTGATGATGGTAAAAATGACCAGGACTAGAAGTATTTCTTTTAAACATTTTTTGAGTGCTGGAACTTTTATTTGTAACTTTTTTCAGAATTTTTAAAAATAAAATAGCTATAATAATATTAAAATGTTGCTGAGTCATAATATTGTCTAACCCCATGGAGTAAAACCGTTCTATAACCGTTCATAAAACCACCTCTGGTGTCCCGGAATATTATTTATTATCTCTCTACGAACGTATGAATACTTTGCTTTGACATTAAATAATTAATGTAATTGTCATTATTGGCTGAGCATTGTAGATTATTATTAGCCCGCCATTAAATTAAAAAATAAATAAATAAAAAACTCACCACACTATTAAGTTTGGAATATTGGATTTTTATGTAAAAGAATAGAGATAAACATTTATATACTTTACTTTTAGAATTCAAAATCATATTTTCAAATTTTTCATGCTCGTTGTAATAAATGCCTATTATATTTATAAGCTGTTACATTTTAATATTTATTTTTATTACATAAGTTACCAACGTACTTGGTTACCACATATATTTGTTAAAATTTAATTGTATTGTCTAATTTATGTTGGATTTCAAAGTTACTTATATTATACTCTTACAATGTATTATATTGTTTTTATAAATTAAAATTTAAAGTTTAGTTACCATAGTGTGTGTTATTATTCCTAAACTCCAGCCCTATACGTGTTTCCAGTCTACCGAGCCGAGAAAAAATAAAAATTAAATTTTACAAAATAAAACTCTAACTTAGTTAACTCGTGTTAAAGTTTAAAATTTATTTTGTAAACCATTTGTTTTATTTTTCACGGCTTTCGTTTAAAAAACTCGCCAATAGGATTGATAGCGTGACTGAGTGTCTCCAAAATATGTTTCAGGTGCTCCTCGTGACGAAAAATATATATATATAATATATATATAATTTTATATATATTATATATATATATATATATATATTATATATATATATACTGAATGTAAAGAATTTTAAATAGAAAACACTTAAAAAAGACTTACATGAAATAATATATATATATATTATATATTATATAATATATTTGCCTACTGTTTCGAACGGATTTTATCTTTAAACCTCATGTGGCACAAATATCAACACGAAGGCTTATTGAAAATCGGCCTTTGTGATATCAGTAACTCAGTTTGTTGAGTTAGCGAAATTAAAAAAATTGAGGCTAAAATTTGTCCGCCGGTAAAAAGGTCTTACGTAAGACCTTATTACATAGAACCTTAAGTTTTTGGGTGTCGAATCGATGAACCGGGTTCGGAGTTGATTCGATCGCTTTAAGTTACCGAAAAATCCGTGGTGAGTATCCGAAAACTTATATAAATATAAATCGTAAACTTGCAGGGGATAGATTATTAAATAATAAAATAAAAAATTGTTTATTTCCACCAAAAAAAATAACAATACAAATTACAAAAATATTTTTTTACAATATTTGATTATTTAAAAACATATTGTACAATATATTTGTGTTTAATTAATAATTTGGCGAGGGCCCTCAGTAGGAGTAAAACTCCTAGAGCGAGGGTCCTGTCTCAAGATAGTGCATTTATTATTAAAACATTTTCATGTATATCAATGTTATTAAATTATATATTTGTTAGTTTCATTTGATAATTAATTTGAAACATCTTTCATTGTTTAGTATCTCAAATTTTTTCTTAAATGCGATGCTTTAGATACTTTCATTTAAATATTGGTCAAGAAGTATTGATTAACAAGTTTCTTAATATGTCTATGGTTTGACTTTGTTGTATTTTGATTGGTAGTTGATTATAGTTATAATGGTCCAAGATATGATGCATGTCTCTGTTTTCTTTCAGTTTTACATAGTGTGTTTGTACAAAGTTAGTCAGTTGAGATCTTGTTCATAAGTATGTTTTAATATACCTTTGTTGTCAAGTTGATAGTATTTTATTAGAACTGCTTTATATTAAAATCTGACCTTTGCGCCAGGGTTTTGTTAAATCTAATTTATTAGTTATTTAAATTTATAAATCCAGCCAAAGCGCTGCGAAACGGACCAAAAATTAAATATTCGCTGATTACTTGGCAAAACGCACATATGGCCCCTTGTTTTTGTACAACACAGGAAGCCATTTCGTTACTTAAGAAATCGACTTATCACATTATAGAAAAATGAGTTAGTCATCTCTCTGACAAGATTATCGATTTAAGGATATAATTCACTTAAAATTGGTACTTAGTACTTAATATTTTGCATTAAGAAATGATTTATTGTATTACGAAAATTTGATTTTGATTCAAAAGAACAGGAGAAGAAATCGCAACCTAAAAATTTGCTCGTCTCGGGTTCAGAAAATCAACTGAGTTTCACTTAATATGAGATTTTGTCTTCCTCCTAATATGCCCCTTAAGTCTTAAGGTACTTGAATAAGAAAATTTTCAAAGTAAGCTACCGGAAGCTGGTACCGGCATATTTCGGGCCTTTGACCCGTAACCGCTTCGGAGGTCTCCCTGTGGGCCTAAAAAATTGTTTTTGTTTCACATTATTTTAAGTTACATGGCACTTTTCCATGTATTTAGTAAATTTTTATCACCTCGCCTTATATAGATGTTAAAGCGATATAGACGTATACTATACATGTATACAATTATTTATACAGAGTTGTGTTTCATTTAAATCTTTCTATATTTTTCCCGAAAACTTCTTATTATTTTGAGTATCGGTCTACAGAGTTGATTTTTAGCCAAAGACTGTCTATGAGAAAAAACCAGTTACGAATGCAGAAGAGAGATACCTATTAATCAATGTGCAATGCCCAATTCCAAAGTTGTTTGTTTATTTATTTGTACATAAACGGACTTTTAAAATTCAATTAAACATTACACAAGTCAGATTGACTATTCTTCACATACACAAAATACAAAGATAATTACATCAAGAATTAAGAAAATAAAAGAAAAAAAAATTTTAAATAAAAATCATTAAAAGGCCAAGATTTTTTTTAAAAAAGTACAATGTAATAATGTTTCATAAATGAAGTCGGCTGTTCAACATATATATAATATGTAATATGATACAAAGGTAATATATAAAAAACTAAATAAAATTATAACCACACTTGGTGGTCTTTACGCGTATTTTACTAGTAAATGACTATAATAAAAGTATTTGAGAAATTCATGTGAGCACAACCGCGTGTTCCATACTTAAGAAGGTGCATAAACCACGATTCATTGTGTTTTAATAAACTTCTAAAATAAGCTGCTAGTTCAAAAATCTAAAATTGTTTTGAAAACAATAAATTGACCGGATTCATTTAATAATGCATAAAAATAGACCCGCAATGTACAAATATTTAGCTGTGACGTCATTTCGTTTATTTTAGAACTTATTAAAATCATTTACTTCCACAAAAGTCCTTTATTGTTTAATATATTGTAATAACTAAGCTTTCGACTAAAAATTAGTCATCATCAGAGTTTAAAAAATATAAAATAAATAATTATATAATAATATAAAATATAATATAAATATAATTGTTATTTATTTTATATTTTTAAACTCTGATGATGACATAATTTTAGTCGAAAGCTTAGTATTATAATTATAAACATAAAGGACTTTTGTGTAATTAACCTGTTTTTATTTAATATATTTTTTATGAGTCCACAAAAAGAAACTTTTTAATAATTTACTTCAATAATTAATTAATGATGAAAATATTATTATTAATATAATTAGAAAAAACATCAGTTTAAAAAGATAAAATCAATTATGCGTGACTTGCAAGTAAATCATTGTTATTCCTGATATATCTAATATCACCTCTGATTCGTAAAGGCTTTCGATATCACGCCCGCGGCTCTTACTTTCTCGTCAGACTTGTGTACACATACTTCCAATTTCAATATCATTTATTTGAGCCTCCCACTAATCTCATGTTAAGATAACAGAGATAAGATAAGGGCCAACACATACAACCTAATCCCAAGTAGTATTACATGTAAACTTCTACATTTTACGTTTAAAAAATCAAGTGAATAAAATGTCAACAAAACTAAGTCAGTCATAAGTAACAAGAAAATGTGATTTTTTTTATACTGATTTAAAAATAGTATTAATTTAGATTAAGTATTGTTAAAATATTGTAGTGAAAAAGATTAAATTATTTAAATAACTAGTTAAAATTAAACACAAGGATGAATCAAAGAAAAAGAATTTATGAGTATTTATCTGGTAAGTCGATCATAATGCTTTCTGTCTATGTTGTTTTTACTCCTATATGGTGTGTATATAAGAACTGTTATGTGTTTTCACTAAAAAATATTTGATTTTTCAAAAGAAAATCGCTTATGCATTCCACATTTTATACGAAACTATGGAATATGCGGTAGTAATGCAACTACCTAGGTTAATGCATGAACCGACTAGCGGACCTCGCCTGAGTCATTTCAATCCGAGAAAGCGTTTGAACGTTGTCATATCCCATAGAAACGTCAAGGAACAAAGTCTCGTACATACATACATACAAACACACACACACACACACACACACACACAATATATATATTATATATATATATATATATATATATATATATTATATATTATATATATATTATATATATACACATAATATATACATACATGTATATATACATCTATACTTTCATTTATATACAAGTACTCACATTACAACAATCTGGTTTCAATAAAGTTCCTGCACATCCCCAAGGTGTCTCTCGCACAAGGGTATTGGGTCAACTATTCTTGTTGTAATTTAACACAAGGATGATGAAGTAGTTATCTGGTAAGTCGGTCATAATGCTTTCTGTCTATGTTGTTTTTACTCCTATATGGTGAGTATACAGGAACTGTTATGTGTTTTTATTTTATAATGATAAAAAATGATTGTGTTCTATCACACAACATTGTGTTACATATTCTGTCAAAACTTGGTAGTATCAAATGATGTATATACCTATGTAACGAAATGAGTAATTACCTAATGATGTACTCGTTTTAAAGCCAATAGTTGAGAACAAATTGTATTGATTGATCTTAAATCTCTTTAATTTCTTTTTAACTAATTTTAAAGAATATCTTTAACGATAATGAGTGTCTTTAAAGATCTTCAAATTTAAAACTAACTTTTAATTTTATTACGTTAGGATGAGGAATAATACTGGAACAAAAATAGCTGCAGCTTCGTCGGAATAAAAGAAGTTACTTTGAAACAAAAACTTTACATTAAAAGTTTGAAAACAAAAAGAGGTGGGATAGCCTAATGTTTATATTCAAGGTACATGACGGTAAAGGTGTATCGCGCCGGATGAACCTGCGAAGTGACGTCATGAAATACATTATAGACATTTTAACTAATCTATATTTCATTTAATAGCCCTTAACGAATCATATACCAATATCTATACATATACAATTTAGTAAATTGTTTGCAAACAATTCCCCCTCCACTCCCCAAGCGTCATTTTCTGGTAATTCACTAAAAATCAAAAACAAACAAAATATGAAAGTTAAAAATAGTATTGTATAAAATACCTAAAAATCCTGCAGGATGAAGCAACTGTGCAAGATTGCTCACGAAAAGGCTTATTAGTGACTCTGCTCTAACTTATTAGCTATTGGTGGCTTCATAACCTCCATGTTTCGAAGGACCAGCATAATGTTAGTTGGTCTCTAAGCTATTTCCTTCACTACCGTTAATCACATTAGCGTAATTTTCTGAAAAAATCGATAAAAATATAAAACTAATTAAAAATATGAAACTAATTAAAAATATGTAACTAATTAAATACATAAGTTCTTTGTATAATTGAAGTATTAATATTTACGTATAATTTTATATTATAATTATATTTGTATTATAATAAAAAAAATATTGACAAAAACGTAATATATTAATTATGCCCCCTCCAAGAATAAAATCATTTTAAATAAATTAATGATAAAACATTAATTAATAATAATAAATTTAAAAATTGTGTAGTTACCGAGGAGCGGTAGCTTAGTGGTAGAGCGCTCACCATACGACCTGGAGGTCAAGGGTTCAAATTCAGCCGGGGGAAGACCTTATATAAGGTTATCCCTTGTACCGTACTCTAGAGAGATCTTGAATTCAAGGCCGACCAACCAAGCTTAGGTTTTACGCGTTTCTTTGGCTCTACCGCAACTGCGGGGTTTGATTTCGTCCGATGCAAATCCGGATCCTCGTTCCCTTAGTCTCCAGAGGGCCGGTTGAAGGTCGGAAAGATACTGAACTTGCAGTGTGAAAGAGGAGTCTCGGGGTTAGTGGTGTCTGAGGTCCCTCGATTGGTGTAAGTTATTAGAAATGCTATGTTCGGATCTGTAAGACGCCTCCTTGAGATCTAGGGAACTTTGGCTTCCAAGTCAAGCCTCTGAAACGGGTTTAGCACTAACTTCGAGGTTTCGTCGAGCTATACGGAACTGGACAGAGTGGTGAGAATAACGAGAATCTATAGAGACTAAAAGAACTGATGAGATTGGTAAAAACTTGCATCTTGCGAGCTAGACGAGACTACTGAGATTAGAGGGAGTAGAGAAATTATACTAGACAAACTACGAATTTAGTCTTCGTTACAGTGTGTGCATGTAACCAAGACGTACCTCCTGCTCAACCTTTAGGTCCTACATTATTTCTTATTTATATTAACACCTTTCCCTACGTCATGATGATCACCTTTCCCTTTCGTTTCACTGATGATTATGGGGTAATTATTTCATCCAAAACTCTTTCCAACTTACTTGAGCTACAGTCGATAGCTTTTAATGTTTTAAATGACAGGTGTTAAGTCAACAAGGTAAAACTTAATAACAATAAAACCGTAAATATTAGATTTAATTTTAAGGATAATAGTATAAACTCTTTTTATACTGCTAGATGCCTAAAATAAAAAAATTTAGGCATCTATATTGACAACGAACTATCATAAGAACTTTATATTGAATATTCAGCAAAAACGATTAAGGCCAAGCATTTTATGCTCAAGAAAATTTCCCATTCCAAAAGGCTCCATCTGACGAAATTCTCTCAAAATAGTTCATTATGCTCATTTTCATAAATTAATAGCATACGGCACAATGATTTGGGGAGCTTTACCTCGTGATAGCTGGTATGAGTAGTGGGTAGATCATCATTCTCCAAAAGAAAGCACTACGGGTTATCTTAAATCTACCCTACAAAAAATGATGCCAAAAAATGTTTCACTCATGAAATTCTTACTTTTTATTCTTTATACTGTTATCAGCTTTTAATTTATATCCATAGTATTAAATCAAGTCTAACTATTGACTCCCTTTTTTTCCTTTTTAAATTCATGGGATACCAGTCCAGTCTAATATCCTTCTACACCATCTTCCATCCGTAACTCTTATAAAATGTCCTGCCCACCACAATTTCCTTTCTGTTACGAATTTTCCGATGTCCTAACATTCCTGTGCTTTTTCTTATCCATCCATTAGACTTACAGTTATGAAAGTTTACAGAAATGTGTATTATGTGAAATAAAGGATTTATTTATAAACTCTAGCAACGTTTTCTGAATTGAAGCTGGTTCTCTTGCTTCCGCTGCAAGAATCTCGATTAGTTTTTTTTGGAGCGGAGGTTATCGTTCTTTAAGGCTATAGGTAATATAGGATTCTGGAGGTCATCTCGCTGGAAAGCAGCTTCATTTTGGAAAACGTTGTAGTAATGAATAAACAATGTTAGTAGAATGACATTGGGGAGAGTAGATACACTAAAATATCCCAACGGGTTCAAGCGTTAAACCAAGAGGGTTTTACCGCCGACCTCCCCCCGGGGGAAGGGGGTCGGCGGTAAAAAAATCGTCTTTTCCTTTATTAGGGACCTCTGAAACGGATTTTGGCTGCACTCCGAACTTCGACTCCCGCTATGACAAATTTTTACCAAAGGATATTCACTAAAAAGGTTCATTAAGTTTTTTTTCCAAATAGTTCCAAATTTAAGAGAGAGAGGAGGTTTTCGGTTCACCCTGTAAAATGTATAGACTAATGATTCTTAAATCACGTGATATAATCTAATGTTAACACCCTCACATACCAAATACCCCCAACCTGTCAGATGGTTACCAAGGAAACCAAGCCTGCGTTTTATCATCTACAAACTCCCTAAATACCATTTACTAAAACCTTGCTCCTCAGTTTCCTTCCAAACCATCGCCTTTTACTAATAATTTCCAAGTCCAATCAAACAAAACATATTATTAAATAAAGACGTTATAAACAATATTTGTTGTATTCTAATAACTAAATAAAGCAAAATAAACAAAATCAAGTTAATATTTATTACAGATGTTCATTATTAATAATAATATCAAACGTGAGTACCCAGCAATATGTCACACCCTCCTTCCATTGCACTTTCATTGTTATTAATTATTTTGTAATTAATAATTGTTCTTAAACTTAACATTGATGTCTAAATGTTTCTAGTTTGATGTCTGTATCCATAACTTTCTTTTGTTATTGCATTTCCATCTATTTTTTTACACTAATTAGATGTCTAATAACTAATCTAACCTCATCTGCTAGAAATAATAAAAATAATTATTACTTCTAGAAGATGAGATTATTTTAGTTTGTGTTATTAATGTGTTATAAATAATAACTTGATTCTTTGTTACCTAATCAAGCATTGACTTATTCTGATTCGGTACGACATTTAGTTCAATGATTATAGGTGCTTTGTAAGTATTTGCTGGCATAATTGATTACTTAAAGTCATATGAGTCTTATAAAGTAATTTTTTTAAACAAGTTCTTTATTGGCAAAAATATTAAGTTTATTATCATATAAAGTATCATACAAAGTCTTGTCAAGTTTAGAAATCTTAATATATAGGACTTTCGAGACAAACATACATTGTATTGTTTAAGAAATTCATTTACTGTTTTTAAACAAAATCACAATTTAATAAATTAACAGATGTGAAGCATTTATATGTATCGAACAGAGGATAGTTAATGTTTAGCTTAGTGCAGTTCTAATTCACCTAAACTAACATCTTTATTTAAGACAAAAAACTTTATGGGGACCTCTATTTTAAATTATTAAAGCTTTTGAGGAGGTATATGTCCAAAATAATAAATAAAAGTAATTTTGCCGAGCTTTCGATATAATTTGTTCTTTTCATGGCTTAACATAATACATAATAACAAAAAACAGTTACATGGTTGCTAACAAATAGATGTATGCTAACAAAAATTACATCGAAAGCTCGGCAAAATTAGTTTTATTTATTATTTTGGACCGATTCCTCCTCAAAAGCGTTAAATCATCTTTATTTAAGCACTTCAGATTCAGAAGTTGGGCTGGACCAATCGTAATAAAAATATATATAGAAATAACTCTAGTGGAAACTACCAAATGTACGATTTAAAAATCGGGTACTATGCTCCTCAGACTTCATCAGACTCGCTTCGCTCGACCTCAGACTATAGAAATCCCCTATTCTATACTGCTGTACATCTCCAGACTCGATCTGGTAGTCCTCAGACAGTAAAAACGCGTTTTGTTCCCAGGGGTCACCTATCAAGGTACTGACCACGATACTACTTGACATTGGTGACTCAACAATAGTATTCTATAAAAATATACTATTCGTATTGAAATCAAACTTACTTTACGCATTTATTATATAAAGGGATAGAGCCGAACAAAATTTCAACCTGATAGGATTATTTTTAAAAATTTATCAAAAATCTTTTACATATCATTCGAAAAAAATCGAATTGTAATGATTATAATGTGACGAAACTTGGCTCATTTGTGGGTCTTATGTATGACTTCATGCGTGCCAAATTTCAAATGGGTTTGAAATTTGAGCAACTAATTCCAAACAGAAATTGTTGCTGAGTCATCAATGACGGTTAATGACGTCATAATAGCATTATTTTTCGGATAGCTCAACTAGCCTAATGATTGATTATTGTGATAAAGTTTCATCTCTCTAGCATAAACACACTGGGAGCTACAAACGGAGACGCACACATACTAGCAGACAACATGGTGATAACTATTCAGGGTCAGGATGTCTTAAAAACACCTGAAACGAAGAATTCAGGTGAAATTCCGGTATCAGATTTTTAGTGGAAACCCATTATAGTTCCTATATACGCACAGTATAGAATAGCGTTTCCCAACCTTTTCAGTAACGCGACCCTATAATTTGCTTTTGTAAAGTTTGGCGACCCAAATGCATTTATTTTGCATAACCTGAAAATTGCAGGCGTTTTTATTTATTGCCGAACTAGTTATGATCCTACAGACATCGTCAAATCATAATTTTCAGGAGGTTTTTATACTTAAATAGAAAACTACACACTAATTGGAGTTCAAAAGAAGTATATCATATAATTATATAATAGCAATAAAATAAAAAAATAAAATAATATAAAAATTAGCATGTTAAATATAAAAATGAGCATTTATATTTAAAGGAAAAATCAAATAATGATATAGTAAACAAATAAAAGATAAAAAAAATAAATATGTATCATATCAATGACTAATTTGTTGCTGTTGGTTTTCCACTAATAAGTCAAGTCGTGTTTTGTTTATTCAGTTCTCTACTTTAATTAAAACGGAAAACTATAAAATAAATAAACTAATGAAACAATTATAATTAAAAAACTTGTACGCCATATTAAAACTACGTTGATGTCTGTTAGAACCAAATTCATATAATGATATTAAATTTAATAACTCGAAAAAAGAAGTAATAAAACTGTTAAACACAGTATAATCATAGTATAACAATTCATCAAAAGTTAGCAAGAATTAGATAAAGGCGGTGCCTCTGTCGTTAAAGGACTTCTAAGAAATGTTTGGCCGCGGCTTCTTTTGTTATCGCATGTTAAAGTATTATCAATTTCTCAAATAATATCTGTTCAAGCAAATCTGTTATTTGCTATAATAATCTTTCACATAAATCTTTGTCATTTTTTGGTTGTTAATAATAAAAAATTTCGTTCGCGACCCAATCTGGGTCACGACCCAAGGGTTGGGAAGGGCTGGTATAGAAGATGAAAAATCAGAAGCATTAAGTAGAGCTTAATTATAATGGAATAGGATAAACAATCTATAGTAAAAATAACTAAATTAACAGGATTAATTAGTAGGTTTGATTATCTTCAAATGTTTTGTTATAATTGTTATTACAACCGGTACCGGTTTGATACAGGAATTATCAAGGATGTTATTTTATCTAACATCCTCAGATTTGTCAACTACCAAAATTTGTCTTGGGATTCAAAGGATGATTTTGATAATCGAATACGTCTGTCTTACTGTCTGTCTTTCCTGATGTCACAGTTAATGCATAGAACTGTCCTAATCTAATTTATGGATCCAAGCCATAAGAATAATATGTCTTACACCCTTAGACAGATTGGAATAGAGATTAACTAGAGTAACTAAACTGTACATTTCGTATTGAACATGAAGTGACAACCTCAAGACCATTATGTGCTCTTGTCACAGATTATGAATTCAGTTTTAACCAAATTCGATGCAAAGAGACGAATTACAGGAATATAGTGATTTTAGTATCATTGTTTTAAAACTCAATTCGGTTTCTAGAATAGATAATATTACGGTATCTTATATCTTAGCTTTTCATCGTTACCAAAAGTAGCAATAAAATTACCATATTCAGGTAATAGTTACCAAATTAAATGTTAAGGACACATTTTTACTATTAGGAGTATTTTTTCACCGCTCCGTGGGAAAGAGGGGATTTAAAGTGGGGTATCCTGGTTGATTGAGAGAGTGGGGTTAATCCCCCCGGACCCTTCCTTGAAAGAAACCCTGCTTTTTGATATAACAAGTTATTGTAAGTAGCATATTATCACAATATTAGCAAATTTCTAAATTTATTAGACAAAAACCGTGTTATGTTATAGTAAATTTTAATACGTCAAACGATAAAATAAAAACTAACCCTGAAATAATATTTTTTAACACCGTAAAAACCACAAAAAACTGAAAACATTTTGGATCGAGCTAAAATTAATATGTATATGTTTTAAACTGCGTAGGCTTCCGCGGTTATTGTCATGAAGATTTAGGTCTTCCGGTGGTGACCGCGTCAATGTAGATGAAGAATCCGTCGTCGGAATCCGACGACAAATCCGACGTCTACATTGACGCGGTCACCACCGGAAGACCTAAATCTTCATGTATATGTTTTGTTATACAAGGAAACAAAATAATGTCAAATCGTATTGATTTGACATTATTTTGTTTTCTTATATAACAAAACGTATACTTATTAATTTTAGCTCGATCCAAAATGTTTTCAGTTTTTAGTGGTTTTTACGATGTTCAAAAATATTGACGTATTTGAGAATTTTGGCAAGGATATATAATAAAGAGGATGATGGGATAAGAGAACTTTACTGAACTAGAATGTATTATAGGATAAAGAGAAAAGAGCAAATTTACCTTCCTTAGTAAGGTTATAGCAAAAAGCGCGAAACGCAGGTTATGTAACAAGGATAATTCGAGTTAAACATATATTAATACTTCAGGACAAATTAACTGTTTAAATGATCAACCTTTATGTTTTAATAAAAATATTAAGACACGAGGTGTTTTAATATAAAAAGTAAGTGTATTACTTTTTATATTAAGACACGAGGGGTCTTAATATAAAAAGTAAGTGTATTACTACTTTTATATTAAGACACGAGGTGTCTTAATATAAAAAGTAAGTGTATTACTTTTTATATTAAGACACGAGGTGTCTTAATATAAAAAAAGTACGAGGTGAAAAGTGTTTACTTTTTTATACGAGGTCTTAATATAAAAAGTAAGTGTATTACTTTTCATTATATGTTTATAACCTAAGTAGGAAACCATTGAATAAAAAGTAACAAACACAAAACAAACGGCATTAACAATATAACTAACAAACTTACAGTCATAAATTAATATACTAGAAGACATGTTAGGAAAGCAATAAGAACTTGAAGGGGGGGGGGAGTTAGGATCAAGACTTGATGGAACAACTGTACGCACTTTTAAAGACAATATTGAGAATTTACTGGAACCACTACACTACATATGCGCTCAAAGATTTCAAAGCGCATTTTTACTGATTGCCTCAAAATAGCTGTACAAAACCCGATTTATAAAAAAAAAAGAAAATGCTCCTTCTATATATAGTATTATTCTAAGAATCCACTCATCAGAAAACTTAACAAACTACTAATTCCATAGAGATATTATTACTAGAGAGGCCCTATAGGTTACTTTTTGAAAGTTCAAAAAGTAACCTGAGCACTTTACAACTTATAAACTTGTACTTATAAGTTGTACTTATACTGTACTTACTACACCACTTTACAACTTTATAAGTATGTATAATCTAATAATCAGTACACAATCATAGTAACTTATATAGTAGAACGTTAAAATACAAATCAAAACACAATCAATGTGAGGTTTCTAAACACAATGGATGTATTATAGCCTTAACTCACTCTTAAAGGAGGTTTCAATAAGGTTACACAGAGCCCCTGAGAGCTCCGAAAAGATGTTTTAGGCTTCTCAATGTATTTAGATAGGCTATGCCTCCTCTAGTATATATCTCTATGACTAACAACTTTTTGACTACACTTGCCTGAACAGAATTAAGACTAGTAAACATACTCTAATTACAGTGAATCACGGACGTGTATCACTGGTAGTACAGAGACTACCAGAACAGAGACACAAAGACTCAACGGATTGCCACTAAAGAACAAAGACACTGGATTTTTAATTTTGCCCTACTTCAAAACAACTTACCTACAGGACGTAAACAAATTAGTAAATTAAAACTAACAAACGGACAGTTAAACAGCACCTAATTTTACAAAAACTCCTAAATAAAAAAAATCTCCTAAAGAAAACAAAAGTATAATAATGTCAACCAAATTAACACACTAACCCTAACTAACCACTTACATGGATAGAGATATATATACTTAGAGAGGGCATAGCCCTCTCAAGTACTTGCTTTCTCAATACTGGTCTGAAACACCATTTTGGGGCTCTCAGGGGCTATGTGTAACATCAATGAAACATCCTTCCCGAGTGAAGTAAGGTTATAATAAATCAATTAATTTCGTCTTTTCCCACATTGGTTGACGTTTTGAATAGTATTTTAACGTATTTCAAACGATTTTCATTATCTATTTATTTTATTTAAATAATTAATATAAAATTTAAACTTCGTAAATGGAAAAGAATATAGAAAATAAAGAGGCGTAGATTTCCCGCGGCACAGGTTTTTTGCAAGACCTCATGCGAGAAATTCTTTGTAATGATTTTATTTGATAATGTAAAATATGTTATTTTAAAAAATATAGAAATATTACAAAAAATCGTCGGAAGGTAAGTTTTCCTGAAGGATGGAGACCAGCGCAGTTAATGTAATTATAGCAAGCATGCGTTGTAGTACCAAGCATGTGCAGTTAGATAGTCATCTCTATTTATTTATCCTCAAATCGACTTATCGCGCCATTTCCTATATTAAAGATCCTTTTGTTAGACATTATAAGTAAAAGACACAAACATTATGGGCTTCTCTAATACTTCTAAACTCCAATGTTGTCTGGGACTATCTATTTTTCTGAAAAACGGCAGTGACACCACTTTAGCTCAATAGTCCTCTTGTTATATGATTACAGTAAAATAGGGTCTTATCAGTTATCAATGGCGTGAAAACAGTGCAAGGAGACAATTCTATTGGTCCTCGGACCGAATTTAAAATAGCGGACCAATAGAATCGTTCATTTTCGTTTCATTTTCCCCTCCCTGGGTTTTATCCCTGATTGTTTAAGTATAACATATAAGAGTACCAAATTTATGCGAAGCATCTAGCCTTCAAAATTCAGTTCCAAATTGCGAACTGCTACGGCAGGTTCCTACAGATCTATTACACAAGCCAATTTATTCAATTTCAAATTTCAATTCTAATTACTTTTATACTCAGCGGTCACCCACCGAGGCACTGATCTCACTCGATGTTGCTAAACTTATATAATCTAACATTAATGGTGTTGGATTATAATCGTAAGGTGTATTCAATACGATATACTTGTATTGAAACGAAACTTATTTGCAACGTATAGAGATACAAGTGTAAAGCATTTCAACTCAATTATAGATCCTTTTTCGATTTTAAAGAGTTAACCGAATTATAAGTTATACGATAAAAATCAAACTAATACTTATAATGTGGTAAAACTTAAAATTTTTCCAAATCAAATCAAAAAATAACTTTATTGCCATACTACAATGAAACATAGTATACAATAAACAATGTAATTATATAATTTGTGAATTAACAATAATAGAGAATACACTTTAGAAAATACAATTATAAAAATTATACTATTACTAAGGCAATCCCACTAGACTATAAAGTCTGAGTGTGGGGTATTTTCCAAGGGGTATTTTCCAAAGTACATTTTCCAAAGCGAAAAGTTAAATTTCCAAGCGATCAAAACATTTTCCACATTTTATGAATTTTCATAATGTCGTCAAAAAAATATTTTACGGATAGCACAACAAGACCTAAAAATGGATTTTTGTAGGGAGTTTTACCTTTATAGCTTAAAAACACTAGGGCTGCAATAATAACAGACACACACACATATACTTATATATATAATATATATATATATATATATATATATATATATATATATATATATATATATATATATATGTATGTATGTTTTGTGCAACACAATACTTTTTTTAAGTAAAAAAAAATGGAACTTTTCCTCATCCTCCCTACTTCGGACTAGCTTCGCTTGTCCTTTAAAAAATAGATTTAAATTTGGTATTAATTTAGATTAAATATTGTTAAAATATTGTAGTGAAAAAGGTTAAATTATATAAATAAGTAGCTAAAATTAAACACAAGAATCAAAGAAAAAGAATTTATGAGTATTTATCTGGTATGTCGAGGATAATGCTTTCTGCCTATGTTGTTTTTATTCCTCCTATATACCTGGTGGGTATATAGGAACTGTTATTTGTTTGCAAAAAATAAAATTGGGACGGATTCCTTCGGAACTTTTCCTCATCACATCGGATTCACCCACGCTCGTCCTCCATACTTAGGACTCGCTTCGCTCGTCCTCAAAATATAAAAACTCGCCAAATTTATACTGCAAATCGTCTTCGGACTCGCTTCGCTCGTCCTATTTTAAAAAATATAGACTATTATTAAAAAAAGTCGTCTGAAGGTAAGCTTACTGAAGGATGGAGACCAGCGCAGTTGATGTAATTATTGCAAGCATGCGTTGTAGTACCAAGCATGTGCAGTTAGATAGTCTTTTCTTTTTATGTATTCTCAACGGGATCAATTAGGTATATGACAAATCGACTTATCGCGCCATTTCCTATATTAAAGATCCTTCTGTTAGACATTATGAGTGAAAGACACAAACATTATGGGCTTCTCTAATACTGTTAAACTCCAATGTTGTCTTGGACTATCTATTTTTCTGAAAAACGTTGGTGACACCGTTTTACCTCAATAGCCCTCTTGTGATATGATTACAGTGAAATATGGTCTTATCAGTTATCAATTACGTGAAATATAGGACAACTCGCCTTCGCAACTTGTCTTCGGACTCGCTTCGCTCGTCCTCGTATAGTAAATACGTCCGTTTCATACTTCCAGCGGTTATGCATCCAGGCACTGAACTCGCTTGATGCTGCATAACGTTTATGATCCAACAAAAATCATGGATACGATTAGTAAAATTAATCAATGCGACAAGTATGTCGCATTGAAACAAAACTTTATGTACCTATTTATTACGTTATGGTATTCACTTGAAGGAGATTTCAACTCTATTGGATTATTTTCCAACTATTAAAAAAGTATACAAGCATACATTTAATACTGAACTAATGCTGATAAAGAGATGAAAATTTGCACATATGTTAACCATATACATAGCTAAATGCATGCCAAATCTCAATCGCACCATTTTTACTGCGTTTTATGAATTTTCGAAATTTTTGCTGAGTCATTATTGCGGGTAACTAATTCACAACAAATATTTTTCTGTAAAGCAAAATTACCTAGAGTCTGATTTTTGTACGAAGTTTCGACTCTCTAGCATAAATATAGTCTGGGAGCTACGATGATAACAGACACACACACATACTGACAGACAACTTTGTGAAAACAATTTAGGAGGCCTTAAAAATTACCTGAAACGGATAATTTCGATGACATCCCGGTTTTTGATTCTTGAGTAAACACAATAGTTTTCCTATAAACCAACGGAATAAATAATGAAAATTAAAAATGTTTCGTAAATTAATATTGCTACGGTACATTTCCGCAGATTCACTGACACTATATGTTTTTGAAAACATTTTACTGAAACTTGCCTAAGATAAATCTGGTTATGAAAAGTGTGCTATAATAATATGTTATTTTTTTGCCCAACCTGCTGTATAATCAAGTTTGATGTTTTTTGTTACAGGGGTATCGAAATTACCTGTGGTTAGCCTGTGTGTTTATATATTTATTATTCTTTCTCAAATAGCTGCAAATGAATATCCGTCCCCGTCTTGTTTTTATACTATGGTAGGTACTGAGGTAGGTATCGACGTAGATAATATAGTACTTGTAGGTACCATATACATACACTAAAGTAATATATATACTCCTATAAAGGCGCGTGCGCCTTTTCGGATTTAAGTATTTTTATTTAATTTTATTGGCAACCCTGATAACATTAGGTGAGTTTTACATTTTAACGTGTTTTCGTACTTTAATATGTACGTGATAATTTAATGATTTTGTATTAAATTTTATTAAATTATTGTTATAATAATTTAGTTAAAGAAATAGAGAAACTATATTAAAGGTAAACCACAATTTGTTATTAAGATTTTGAAGAAATGAAGAAATTTTGAAGAAATGCAGACGACAGTGAATTGCCTTAAAATTACGATTGCTTTTATTACTTTAAAGAAAATAGGTTAAATTTGTTAAATTGCTAATTACAATTAATATTTGAAGAGGAAAAAACAAATATCATTTGCAAAAATGTACTAAGTTAAGTACACACGAAAAAAAAGTTTAATTAGCCGCTCGTTTTAAGTAATTTAAACAAACCTAGTATTTAAAGATTCGGACTTAAACCACTATTGGATGTGGCAAAATGTATTTCTTACACAAATGATAAACATTTTAAACTAAACTGTTCAAATAAATGCAATAAAAACAAATATTTTGAGTACCGTAGGTAGTTTGTTTACATTTACTAGGGTAAAACAAAATGGCCACGGCCATAGGAAAGTTTGAGCCAACTCCCTGGTGGACAAAATGTGAACTATATACCAGGTCTGACAGAAATCGCGTTTGTTTCCATACTTGGTTATATATTACTTTAGTATACACATTTACAAAAATTTGATAAATTTGGTATCTTGAAGTTTTATTTTTACTCCTCTCATTATCATTCAATTGAATTATCATTTACATCCTCTCATCAAATTAAATTGAAATTCGGTACAAGAGTATACAAATGCGTGACAAATAAGTACACTAAATTTCGTATTGAGGCGACATCCATGATTTTTGTTGGATCATAAGAGTTAAGCAGCATCAAGCGTTGTCAGTGTCTGGATATGTGACCGCTGGGAATGAAAGGGATTTACTCACTATCTCAGAACGAGCTCAGCGAGTCCGAAGTAGGAAGGATGATCGTGTTAAGGTTGAATTGGATAGGGAGAATCCGACGTGATAAGGAAAAGTTTCGAGGTATCCCGTACCCGATTTTTTAAACCACAATCCAGCCACAATTGTTCTTAAAAGTAGAATATAAAAATAGTAAATGTATTTTACACGACTGTAATGAGCGATAATTGATTACAAGGACAATATAAAACTTGAATATTAACTAAATTAAGTAAATGTTAAAATATTTTAATTTTCTATTAAACCACTGTTATATGATGAGAATAGTGTTTACAGATCATATTCTTTGAATAAAAAGAAAAAAATCGGCTTAGTACGGAGTACAACCCGATTAATCGGGATCAGTTTAGTATGGAGTTCCTCTAAACTTTTCCTTATCACTTCGGATTCACTTCGCTGGTCCTCAGAAAATACAATTCGCCAAATTTATATCTTAACACGTCTTCGGACTGGATTCATTCTCCAGTCCATACATCCGTTTCATTCTCATAGACGTAACGAAACAAACAGATGACATTATGTCGAGCCATCAATGATGACGAATGTCGAATGATGGAACAGTTCCCAGATGTAGCATTGCTTTTTGCTTGTTACATTTCCTAGGTGTCTCTCGCACAATTACGTATATATTGTGTGCTAAATGTTAATCCGATCGCATTATGTTTATTATATAGTATCGTCTAAATGTTTTCACTCTCTAGTATAAATAAACTGGGAGCAACGATATTAATAGGAGCTCAGAAGGTATTAAAAACACCTGAAACGGATAATCCAGTTAATGTCCCAGTTTCAGACTCTTATTATTGGTTATAGACAATTATTTTCCATTCGTAGAATACAAAACACGGCATAAATGAGGAAAAGTAAAAACGTTTCCAACTCTTCTTAAAAAATTAGTCTTCCTAAAATTGATTTAAGTTTATTTATAATTAACATATAAGATAACAACTTAAGCTGATATAGTACTGAAAAAAATATTGCAGAAATTTTTATATATTATTAATTTGAATTGTTTTTAAATTAAAAATTTAAATGCTCTTATATTCTTTCAATTATAACGATACAACTTAATTCCTAAGACTAATCCTGTCCTCAGATGTATATTTTATATTAATTATGACTTAAATCACTTTTAAATGGTTTGATTATTATTAGTTTAAATTTTATTAAAGCTTTATGGTAAAGAGAAATATCTTTATATACCTCTTATAGAACGACATATTTGTTGTAAGAAATAGCTTTCATTACAAAATATTAAAAAATTAATTATAAAATTATAAATAAAAAAAGGAACATTGAATTTCATGGTAACAAGATGGAATAAAATTAAATAAATATAATATAAATATCAAATTTTATTTTATATAACTGATGTCTCTCATTTCAATGCAACAGTTAAATGGTTTTTATTTTTAAATAATTGCAGGAAAAGGATCTGTCGATGCAAGAAGTTAGTTATAATAAAGAAGCTAGATTAGAAAATATTTGTCAAATAACTAAATATTCAGGTAAGTAACAAATTGATAACGATTTTGTAGCAGCTAATGGAGTTAGCTAGCTAACTAGAAAGTTTAAAAACCCTAACTAGAAAGTTGGGGAATTTTAACGACGATTAAATTGATACGTAAGAAAGCGCGCATTTCAAAGAAAATTCGCTCGGCTTGCGGACCTCCGCGCCAGATTTTTTTTTCTTTTGGTGCATACAAGATTTTCTTTTAAAAGGGAGAAAATCACAACAAATAATGACAAAAATACTGTTTTATTTACTTAATATTGTATGATCAAAAAATAAATAAATTGACAAATAATTTAAAAAAAACATACACAAGTCATTCGATAAAAATTGAACTTATGCTGATAATGAGATGAAACTTGGCACAAATGTTTGTCCTATACATAGCTACATGTGTGCCAAATTTAAAGAAACTAAACTAAAAATAAAGAAACTATTAAAATAACAATTCATACATAAAAACAACCAATAACAAGGGACTCTACCTAAGCGTGCCGAAGGCCCGCGAAGTAGAGGCCGTAAACCCCCCATGCTGGAAAGCAAAGGCCTCTGTTGTACTTTTCTTTTATTTATTTATTATGCACAATATTTTTTTGTTATTATAACATACAAATTAATACTTATAATGCCGATTAAATACATCAATAACTGAAATCTTTGTTGATATATTATTTGCTTTTATGTTATAGATAGTTGTTTAAAAGAACTGAGTCCACGTTATAATATAAGCTATCCTGTAAAATATTTTAAGTCAAATGACAGCTCGTACATTAATGTCACGCTTGACTTTCGACATCCAACAAGTAAGTAGATTTTACAGCCATAGTTTAAAATATGTCAACACAGGCTTTTCGTATTACTGTAAAGTTCAGGTTAATAAAAAATATTGCTTCGACCCTATGCGACTTAAAAACACTATGCAAACATAATCAAATAAAAATAAGATAATATAACAAACTTGATTGTTATATTAAAAAAACTACAAGGTGAAAAAAATAATACTTTATTTTATTTCTTAACCAGTTTCTTTTCTTGATGCATTTTGTCGAGGAAGTCTTGGCATCTAAAACTTTATTCTTTATAGTGGCCTTCACAGAAAGACTTAAAGCTTAAGAGTTTTATGCATCGATGATTTAAGGAGGAAGCTGGGAAAACGGATGAAGGACGACAAAGCCTGTTTATAAACTCACCCACACAGTGCAATAGACCGAATGAAGGTAATACGCAAAAACTATAAAAATTGCAAATTACGATGATATATGGGTATTAAAAACGGTGAGATAACAGACCATACTACTGCTTGACATAAACATTAAAAGATCGATGCTTCACACTGACAAATGATCCAAGGTAAAACCATTATGAATGATCTTAAGAAAATCATTGAGAATAATTGATCCGAATGAGAGTAATTGAATTACGAGAGACATAGACACAAAGAGGGTTAGACACAGACATTGAGAATGATTCTAGAAGGCATAGACTTAACGGTTGATTACAGACGTTGCAAAAAGAGATGCAATAAATGAGTATTGAGTATATCATATATTTTGTTTTTAGCCATATCAAATTTTCATTATTAGCTTTGTTTTGATTGACTTTCAGATAGTATAATAATTCAAGAAAGCCCAGCCAGCACGTGTTGGAAAATGCAGACAAAAACTGTAAATCATCCGTCCACTCTGACAGTGTCACATTTGCCGGTCTCAAACCATTTCTCCTTCATCACCGCTGCTAGATTAATTGAATCAGGTTGACATTAGTTTTCTTTTAAGTAACAAAAGTAGAGTTTAGTTCTAAATTGAGATTTCAAAAAGAAAGTGAGTTTGATAATGAGAGTTTTCATAAATAAATTTTGACCTGTTGTAATCCGCTAAAATATTATAATAAAATCTGGATTTGAAACAAATATGTATCAGAGCTTGCTCTTTTAGGAGTGTCTAACTATCATGACAGCATAAGCTGTAATAAGGAATTACTTATTATATTGTTAAAGCAATAATTAATTTGACGAATCAACCACTGAAAAGTTATAAGCTGTTGATATCCCAGTTATATTATACATTTTCTCTCCATTTATAGAAATATTTGTCAACAGTGTTGTAAACACACTACTACTATCCAGCATCGAGCAAAACAAAATCTACATTTCAAAACAAGAAACAAACAAAATCAACCTGATAAAAACGCCTTGTATACAACTTTAATACAAGGCGTACAATAATAACTTAACTTAAACATGGTTACAATTTAACACAATTGAGTTTAAAAAATAGTTAATACGTGGGTGGCAAAACTTGGTTCATAGGTTTCAGGATGACGGATTGCACGGTCATGCTCAGAAATTCTTTTGGATATTTTTCGCCCCGATTGTCCTACGTAAACTCCTTTGGGTGTTTTGATTTGTATTGGGTTCTAGTTTGGTTCCTAATTTAATGGCATGTCGGTTAATTTTTGGTTTAAAAGTTTGTCTAAACCAACTTAACACAATTTGAACTCAAGTGTGTTAAATTTTAACCATGTTTAACATATACCACAAAATCTCTGTCAAAACAACTTATGATTTAATCAATGCGAGTCGGGCAAATTTGATAAAATTATTTTATAAACTGAGAGTTAAATTTTCTGTTGAAAATAAAAATATTTGGTTTAACACGCGATGTCTAAATTAAAATGTTTTTCCTAAGTACGTCAACGTCACATCTAATAACCGAACAGAAACCGCTATAAAATCTATAAATCTAGCTAAAAAACACTGGTTCCAATGTGAAAAAAGAAAATGGTTTTTCATTCGAGATTCTCTGTCTGACTACCAGTATATAATTCATAAACAACTAGCATCTATACAACACCCGCTAAAATTTGACGTACTATTTCATGATGTTAAAGATCAAGCTGAAAAAACAGAAAGAGACAAAGAAAACCACCAAAGAAAGAAACACAAACGGCTTATTGAAGAGAAGGAGTCTCGCACGTGGCGCATAACATCAAGAAATACTAGACGAGACAACAATATTAACAACAAACAACAAACAATAGCACCAACAAATCCTTTAGAAGTAAGCGAAGCCATAGAAGGAAACTCAACTACTAAGAATAATAACGAAGTACCAACCAACATCAATAGTCAAAACAACAACAGCCAAAACCAACTACTTCAAACCTCAACTACGACAGCAATTGAAGAAACGCAACCATCATTACAACCCTTATCTCATGATATCGATGCACCAGGTACTAATAGAAAATTACAGTTATAAAAATCAACCTAATAACATAAAAGATTTTATAAACCTGAAGAAAACTTTAAAAGATAATAAAATATTAGCTATTAAGGCCGATAAAGGGAACTCCACTGTCTTAATCCACGAAGACGATTATATTGAAAAAGTTACGGACTTTTTAAATTAAAACAACTTTGAATTACTGCATAGTGATCCCACTGAAAAATATAAAAATACCGTTTACTCAACCCTTAATAATAGTACAAATATTTTTAAAAGCCAGACGATAGCCAGGTTAAAACCCATGAACCCCCTGCACCAAGATTAGTCGGATACCTTAAAATCCACAAACCACCGCCCACCCCCATAAGACCCGTCTTACCCACACGGTAAAAAATACAGCAGAACTCATAGACCAAATATCAGACATCAGCATTCCTGATAACGTTAAATTTGTCTCGTTCGATGTAGTAAACCTTTTCACTAATGTACCCACCGATGAATGCAAAGAACTACTTAGAAAAATAATCCTGAATTCCAACTTAGATATTTGCGAAAAGAACGAACTAGAAAAACCCATCGAAATCAATAATATTTGTTATTGTATTCAATAACAAATATTACACCACTGACTAGCGATGGGCTCACACCATAGCCCCCTCTTAGCAGATTTATTCATGGACTTCATCGAAAAACTTATATTTAAATCCAAAAATATTTTATTAAAAATATCGTATATTGGTACAGATATATTGATGATGTTTTATGTCTGTGGCTAGGAACAAATAGACAACTTGGCCAATTCTTAAAATTCATTAATTCCCTACACCCCAATATAAAATTTACAGTTAAATAGAACAAAATAACTCAATAAACTTCCTAGATTTAACCATCTATAAAAAGAACAATAAACATAACTTCAAAATATACCGGAAAGCAACGTACTCAGCCATAACAATCCATAACTCGTCAAACTAGTATAGAAAACATAAATTATCAGCATTCCATAGTATGATCCACTATGCATTGTCAATACCCATGAGCGACATTGATTATAATAATGAAATAAAAACAATAGCAAAAGATAACGGTTACCCCAATAGTACTATAGACAAACTTCTAAACAAAAAATTAACCCGCAACGCCATTAAATTAGGAACCAAACTAGAACCCAATACAAATCAAAACACCGTACGTAGGAAAAATCTCAGAACGAATTGCCCAAATATTAGAAACAGATGACAAGAAAGTAAGTTTCAAACCATATAACACTCTAGGAAAAATAATATGATCAGCCAAACAGAAAATACCGATTGGAGACAAAAGTGGTGTTTACAAATTAACATGCGATACTTGCAAAGGAGTCTACGTAGGACAATCGGGGCTTAAAATATCCAAAAGAATTTCCGAGCATGACCGTCATCCTGAAACCTATGAATCAAGTTTTGCCACCCACGTACTAAATACCGACCACCAATACAACCTAGACCAATTCGAATTATTACACGCTTGTCAAAAAGGAACAAAACTTGATCTACTAGAAATCCACCGATCCTTACAAATCCCTAATATTTCATGCTTTAACGAAATAATCAATTTAAACAACTCAGTTCTAGTCAAGCCATATACTCAATATAAACTAATCTAATCATAACTATTAACTACTTCTTTGACACCCACTCATTCTATAAACTCTTACTTGTAACGTAATTAGTTAAGTAAATGTAATTTTAATTCAATTAACCATGCAGTTATAAATGCAATTAACCATTGTAATAGCTATTTAAGTATTATAGTAATTAAATCCCTCTTTCAAAGTTACGCAAACCACGTTTAGAAATATATATAGATTATTTATTTTTGTAAATTATTTTATTTGTTAAGTTATGCAATTTAAAATGCCATTAGTTATTAAGTGCAATTCTAACCATTGTATTACTAATAATAATAATAATTGTATTAATTATAAGTATCTTATAAGTCTTCTCCTTCTCTCTAGATTTGTCATTAGAGTTTGTCTTTGGACTTTTACTTGTATAGTTTAAGTAACTATATTATCCCTTATACCTGATGATTCCCTAGAATTCAGATCCGAAATTAACCTTCTCCCACCACACATCCAACCCCACACACATCTTAGACCTTCTCCTTCAATTTAGGCAATTCAGTTTATAAATGTACTCTGGCGATGACTAATTAATAGTCGAAACCGGTCAGTTTTCTTTTTTATGTATTGCGGTTAGACAATAATTATTTTTTAAACTCAATTGTGTTAAATTTTAACCATGTTTAATATGTACCACAAAATCTCTGTCAAAACAACTAATAATTTAACTTAACTTGTATACAAGGCACCTTTAATATAGTTAAAGGTGTCCATTATAAATGAATAGATGTTAGAACGTATAAGGCGCGGTCGAATATCCACGGCCTTCTAGAACGATGGATCACCAACAAACTTTTTTTATAACTTTTTTTTCAAAATTTTCAGTAATTAGCCGGATTTGTGATAAATGAAGCCTATTTCCGTAATCTGCACGCTCTTTTGGTTAATCTCAAAGAGTATTTACATTCACTCAACGATTTATTTTTAATCTAACTTGGTACATATAACTACTGTTAGACGTCAATGTTAACAAAATATGACATGTCAAAATATAACACAAAATATTGACGTCTAACAGTAGTTATGTATGTACCAAGTAAGATTAAAAATAAATTGTTGAGTGAATGTAAATACTCTTTGAGATTAACCAAAAGAGCGTGCAGATTACGGAAATAGGCTTCATTTATCACAAATCCGGCTAATTACTGAAAATTTTGAAAAAAGTTATAAAAAAAGTTTGTTGGTGATCCACGTTCTAGAAGGCCGTGGATATTCGACCGCGCCTTATAATCCTATTTATAAAATTTGGGTGCAAGGTACCTCGGAACTCTTCCACACCTTATCGGATTAGCTACGCTCGTACTCACTTCTTGACTCGTCCTTAGAATATGAAAACTACTGATAGTGTCTAATTTATAGTGCAAGATTATAAAATATCCGTTTTATTTTCAGAGATCACCCATTTAATTATTGGTCTTGCTTGATGCTGGTTAACACTAGTGATCTGATAAAAACTGTAGATATTCTAGTTTTATTGATGTGAAACGTTTCATACGTGTTTATTACATATGCAAACACGTTACACTTTTATATATTTATACAGGTATATAATTTGTATGTATATTTCAACTACATCACCCCGTCTAACTCAGCTTCTTACAGAGCTATCTAAAAAAAAGTTTTTTATTTACTCCCACTAAGTGGATACCAGGAGCTTGAATAACCGATAATTATGTTGGCAATCTTCTTAATAGTAGAGCAATCAAACTGCCAAAGAGTGTTGTTCTACGATAACTTTTGACAGAACTTTACGACAATTTTCACATTCTTATGTGAAATTGTGTTTAGCAAATAGTTTTGTTTCTACTTTATTCCATAATATGGATAATAATATGGTTAATGCAGAAACAAAACTATTCGCTAAACAATCCAAAACCAATATCAATGAATTCCGGATTTTTTGCAAAGAGTTTGACATACAAAACTAACTTTATCCAATACGAATACCCAAAATTTGATACACCAGAATTCATCCTAATAACTACTAACTCATTCCTACTACTACATATTACATTCCTACTAACTCTGCTTCTAATGGAGCTATCGCCAAAATATTAGTATCAAACTCCACTAAGTCTACTACCTTGAGTTTAAATAACTTTTTTATTGTTTTGACATTCGTCTTTCTAGTAGAGTGTTATGTATCAAAGTACATAATACAATATTATATAATATAAACTAATCATTTATAATAAGAGTTCAATGTAGATTTTAAGAATCCAACACAAAAACCCATTTATTAATAATATAACAAACAAAACTGACAATATAGTTGTCATAGTAACACAAACATAAACAAAAGTAATAATTTGAATCTTGGAAACATGACATAGAGCAATCAGATTGCCGAATTGGAGCATTCCATAATATGGATTTATTTAATAAACAATTCGATACCTTACTTAAGCTCCTGGCAATTGATTTATTTGAAAGCTAGCTCTAATTTGAAATTTTAAAGTTATCGTACGAAAAAACACTTTGGCAATCTGGTAGTTACCAGATTGCCAAAGTGTTTTTTCGTACGACAAATTTAAAATTTCAAATTGTATAGTTATACAAGGAAGACGATTGCCAATAAATTACTTGGTTATTCAAGCTCCTGGTAGTCGACTTACTAGGTCGATTTAGTAAATACTAAATGTTTGGTGATAGTTCTATAAGAAGCTAAGATAGTCGGGGTGATGCTCTGAAAACAACCGCCTTGAATTAACAAATTTATTTTTATTGGAAAAATATTAATCACCTAGAAATTAAATTCTAGGTGATTAATGAAGACTTCAGTACTTTAAAATATTTTGTTTAAGTTACATAAAAATTAATAACAGACGTTTCGCCTGGCGAAGCCCAGCATATTCAGTGATAAACAATAAGAAAATATATCAAAACAAACAACCATTAACAAATACTAGTAACTTCTAACCTATTGTTTTGTTGTTTTAAATTTCAATTCAACTGTTTTGAAACGTCTATTGTTAAAGAACTTCTTTAAAATATTTTAAAGAACTAAAGCACACTAAAGTCTTCATTAATCACCTGAATTTAACCACCTTGATTTTAGAAATATAGAAAGGAATATACCTAAGTTATAAATGAGGATATGCAATATGGCCTTGTATAATTGAACGTATTTTTGCAGTGAATGTAGACGACACCATTTGCAAACCCGAACCATGCAATTTGTTGGACTCAGTTGTGACGGATGTTGAGCCTATACCTACTAAGTAATTTTGCTTTTTTATTTTACAAATTTAAATTAAATATTTAATACATTGAGAGGCCCGAATCATCTTTTAGGGGCACTGTCCCTCTTGTACCTGCTATACGAGTCAAGGAACTTATATAAAGGGGAAGGAGCATATCAGGCCTTTACTATGTCAAAAGGTGTTGCCAACCCCCACCACTACTCCTTAGGGCACTCGTAGCACTACTACATCCTTCCTATCGTCAGGTTATAAACATGTACAGTAAAGTTTTAGTTGTTTATAATTGTGCAGTCGTTAATTACATATTTAATGTTATTCTTACCTTATTTAAGATTATAAAGTAATGAATCCTAAGAAAATAAAAAGAACAAGAATCAAAGTCAGTTGACATTAAGCGTGTTGGACCTTAAATGAGGAAAACACAAACTTTATTCGCTTCTCCAATACTTTAAATTTTACTTAGGACAAGTTGTCCCATGTCCGTCTATTTTCCTTGAAAACGGTTGCGACTCTTTTTTGCCTTTATGTTATACATGTTATAACACCTTGTGCCATATTATAACACCTTGTGCCATATTATAACTCCTTGTGTCATATTATAACACCTTGTGCCAAGAGTATGTTAAGGTCATAATAAATCAACCGTGTCGATTTTTGCCGCATTGTTTGTGTTTCGTTTAGTATTATATACGTTCAATTATATAAGTCACTGTACTTGAGTATGAGTACCGTTTTATTTGATTATGATAACAGTTAAAAATGTCTGCCTCTGTGGCCGTGATCGTAAAGGCACTCGATTTCGGCACCGGAGGTCCGGGGTTCGCAGTCCGGGATGTGCTCTAAGATTATATGAATAGTATTTGTATTGAACGATTTCGCCAAATTTAAGTAATTTTTAGAGGATAGTAGATGCAACCCACCCGATGTGGTTCCCGCAGGGTGAACACTCTGGTGGACCGAAAGGCTATAAATGGATATTTTATTATTTTTTTAAACAGTTAAAAGGTGTTCAGGTTACTTTTTGATGTTTCAAAATTTAATTAATATGGCCTCTAGTAAAATTTGTCTATGCATAGGGAATTAATCCATTATTTTTTAAATTATAGCAAAAAAAGTTGATAAATGAAGGCAAGTCCTAAGGATGCCTTCAAAGATTCTTCAAGCTCAACAACAAAATAAGAGGCCTCAGGAATAAAATATATTTGAATAGCGAGGGTAATAGTTATTTACCCACCATATGAGGAAACACAACTCTTAAGCCAATTATATTTGGTTCCAGAAGAGTTAATCTAGGGACGCTGTGTTTTAGAAAATCACCGTCGGAAAGCACTTAACAACGTCCAAAATGATCACTTAAGCAAATTAGCCAGCCCGAAGATGTATGAGGAATTTGATCGCTGACCGTTAGGCTTATACAACAATAACACAATAGCGAATTCTTGCATCTGTTATTTTTTTAACCTGTTACTAAAGGATTTAGTACCGGGGCCATCTTAAATCAGTAGTTTTCTTATTAAGCAATCTGTAATGTGAAATCCACTTGATTTATCCACGTTTTTTTTATAAAAAAAAATTATGTTTTTAATTTCAGAAAAAGCTTAAAATTGAAACTAATGGTAAAAGTTGAAGAAGATTACACGGTAGAAATAATATCAGGACCATGCAACGTAAACTGTACAGGAGAAGGCAGCGATTGTAATGTCGAGTCCTTTCGCGAGACTGTTCATTTAAATCCTAAGGTATGTGTCTCCATTTTGCGGGGCCATAAACAATATCATTTGCTTTATACTTTCAAATGGATGTTTGTTCCTATAATTATGTAATAGATTCGCTATCCGCGAAGTAGATACGGGTAATTTAGCCAAAAATAGAAATTATTTTGGAGGGTGACATTTTATCCGACTTTTAGGGTTTCAGGGATGAATACAAGACATTTTGCCCATTTTATAATTATGTCAGGACTATGAGCCCAAAGTGAAATAATTGGACATTTTCACTCAAAATTGAATCTTAAGAATTGACATCGAAAATAATTTTCCAAAGTAGAAATACTTTATATTTGGCTCAACATAAATTATTCATTACCTTACCCATATTTTAAAGTAATTATTACCTTTAATACATCTTGATGTAAAGAAAATTGACACCTTGATTTTTTTAAAATTAAAATTTCATGAATGATTTGTGTCCTTCGGCCAATAATAAGGTATATTTACTCTTGGTAAATTCTTTCTAATATCAATAATTATTATGCAAGATGCAAAATGTCTTTTATTTATCTCTACAACCTAATAAAATTATCTTCTAATTTACTTTTTTTTCTAAAAAGTTAATAAAATATACATTATTAAGTTTTTTTACATTATGTAAGTTTATAACTAAAAATTAATTCCAGTGCAGTGGTCCGCATGTCGGGCGAATTTCCTTTGGAATATGTGTTGTCGTACTTTCAATCTATTTCTTACTTATGGGTCCGGTTTATGCTTTAGTACATGAGCAATTGCTTAATTATCAAGCACTACTTGTAGCTCATTTTATCAGTATTTTTCAAAGGATGCACTAAAACCTTTAAAGTTACCACCTAAAGTAACCTTTGAAACCAACTTAGCATGAAACTAGAATAAATAATGATGTGCACTGCCAATTCTAGAGGCCTAGTTTTGTATATCCAACAGTATAATTATGCGCATTTGCTTTGAAAAATACAGAAAAAATTAGTAATAGTGCTTGATAATTGATTAATTGCTTAATAAGGCGTAAATCGAAACCGTAAGCAAGGAATGGATTGATAAGCACGGAAGCACGCAGTTCAAAGGCAATTCGCCTGACATTTGGATTACCACGTCTGAATTTTTAGACTTTCTGGGAATTAAAAAACAATTTTAAGACTACTCAAACCCCGTAGTCTTGCTAAAACCAATACGGCCGATGTATGCATGCGAGGAACTTTCTATGATACATCAATAAAGATTACCTAGACTATAGTTCTATAGAATTCAACAAAGATGTTTATTTATTTTAATTTCATAGACCTCTATATTTTAATTTCTTTGTTAAACTAGGCAACATTTGAGAAGAATTATGGCGTGCCCGAAAATCTGACATACCATTGCTTTAGAGTGAGTATTCTATTACTATATTAACCTAGTTTAGCGTGTAATTCCTACAGAGAGTAAAAAACACCATAACACAAAATTATTTCATTTTTTATTATAATTGATATTTATTTTAAATAAAAATAGGTAACAAATGATTTCTTTAAATGAGGTTATAGAGCCCACAAATCAAATATACATGAATGTATATGTGATATATTTTCAATTTTTGGAACCGGTATCCATTACGTTTATAAGGGGCACACCCAAAATATACAACGTAGAACCAACCAAACTATAAACTATTTATAACTATAAATATTTTTTATTTGGTCAAAATCCATTTAGGCCAAACACTTGTTTGGCCTAATTGTTCCAAACAACTTTGTTTGGAACAATGATTATTTCTTTTTTAAGGCGACTCCCTAAATTTTTAAGGGGGACCTGACCAAAAAAACGAAATAAGCACAGAAAAACGTATTGAAATAAAAATACATAAAACAATAATTAAATTGTGTCAACGTCTGTAGATAAAATATTGTATATGCACCTCGAAAGAAAAAGTATATTTTCCCTCGCAATAATCACCACCCAGGATTAAAAATCCTTGGCTTCGCCTCAGTAATAAACACATAAACTCTCCAGAATCCGGAGAGCGTTCGTCGGGAATTAAATGCTTTGGTTCCCCTGTCATATGCCTTAGGAACCAACTTACTGCTTGCCCAAAGTGCATTAATAAATATAATTGATATACATGAATAGCACTCAAATAATGCATAATTAAATATATAATACTGGGAATTTCAAGTTACATTCATGCATTGCCAAACCGTATGTCCCTCTGAATTAACTATCTTGTCCTTCATTGTGGGTGTTATAATGTTATGCAGAGTAATCGTAAAAATTACTGCTCTAATATAGTAATTCTGAAAGTATTTAGATAGTATTTAGTAATTTAGATAATGTTTTTAGGATAGTATTTAGCTCTTAAAAGTATCGACCCTACTTGTTTATATACAACCATAAATATAGAACTGTTTGTCTACACCTGATTTTGTTTATTCTTTAGGAACATCTTCACAAGGCCTGCTCTTAGAAAAAATTGTTTATCTTATTCTAGTCTTCACGTTTAACTATTCAATTTTTGGACTGGTATATCTCGCTGTAAACTCCAAAGATTAAAAAAAAAACGGAATAGCAAAAATCATATTTTAGGTTGTCTAAGTTGAGGTAGGGTCAGCGTAGCACGTTTTCTTTGGCCATGAAATGATACAAAAAAGGAAATTCGCTAAAATGATTCACAGTCATAGCCTGAATGATTAACAATAAATAATAAATAAACTTTATTACCAACAACCTGTTAGATTTATCAAGTTTATTTAAAATTGAAAATGGTGTAGGGGGTACCTCGGAACTTTTCCTCATCACGTCGGATTTGCCACGTTCATCCTTCCTACTTCGGACTCGCTTCGCTCGTCCTCAAAATACACAAGTTGTTAAATTTATACTGCAAGACGTCTTCGAACTCGCTTCGCTCGTCCATATATAATAAATACATCCGTTTCATTCCCAGCAGTCTCCCATCCAGGTACTAATCACGCTCGATGCTTCTTAACTTTTATGATCTAACAAAATTCATGGATACACTTGGCGTACTGAAACGAAGTGAACTTATTTATTACGTAAAGGTATACACTTGTTCTCGTGTAGGTAAAGCTTTCCAATGACAAATGAAAACTAATGATTACAAATATTTCAACTAACTAGAGCCATAAATTCATTGATATTATAAAATACATTTTCTGTTAGTAATAGTTTTAAATTTTTATTAAAGACACTGGGTGACTGTAGATTTCTTACGGAGTAGGGTAACTAATTGAAGCACTAAATAGCGAAATATTTAGGAGATTTCTTTAATAAGTTTGTCCTACTGTAGTAATTAACTATAATTATCCTTATTCCTAAGAGTTTATTGACACTTAACGCCATGACACTTATTTTTTACTATTGTTGTTAGAAAAGATTCTTTGCAACCTAATTTGTATACTTTCATAATCAAAATTGAAGGCAGTAGTAGTAGTAATAAGGTGAGGAGGCAAAGCCAGGCAAATAGACCACGTTGTTGGCCCCTTCTTGCCAGCCCCGATTCCTTAACCTACACCACCTGTACCAAGAATCTCCTGGAAAGTTTGATATATAGGAGGATATCTCTCCAACTAAGAGAAAAAACTTCCTCTTTATACAAGAGGCCAACGCCAAATATGCGGGTACGAAGAGAAGTATGGGCGAGGTGAAAGGCTGTCTCCTCGTAATGCCCACACATGGGACAGTTAGCCTCTGAGATGATGCCTAAAGTATTAAGATGTTTATTTAATCTACAGTGACCGGTCAGAATACTAACTAGGTTCCTAAATTCCGACAGGTTCTGGTCCAATGAATGGGATTTCTGCTCCCAGTTTTGCAAGTTTATCTACTTCCTCATTACCCACGACCCCCATATTGCCTGGTACCCACTTAAGTTCAACAGTTTTGAACTCTCTGCCAAGAGAGACGAGTGAGCTCTACATTCTTGAAGGAAAGACGAGCTACTAGGATTGGAGGTAAGGGCTTTAATAGCAGCCTGACTATCAACACAGATTATAATGGAATTCTCATTACCTTCTCGCACTACTGGAAGGGTCGCAATCATCAAGATAGCATAGACCTCTGCTTGGAACACAGTAGCATGAAGCCCAAGAGAGTAACTTAGTTCTACAGAATATTAAGGAATATAGACCCCTAAACTAGTGAGGCCTTCTCTGCCTTTCTTAGAGCCATCTGTGAAAAAAATTGAAGGCATCATTAGGATTTCATGTTTAATAAAAAAAGGTTTTGCTGAGTTAGGCTACCTAACTTTGTATATTTTCTAATAAGCTTTTTCCTGTGCATTGAACACTCTTTCGCTGGACGAAGAGTGAGCCCTAGTTACTAGTTAATAATATAAAGATATGCCCAATCATAGTAGATCATAAGAAGAACGTTTTAAGAGTTGTATCAACTTATTTTATTAGTAAGATAATCAAGTAATGAAAGCTTCTTACAACCGAATCTACATGAGAACTACATTTCAAGTCACTATCAATTAGTAAACCTAAAGTTTAGTTAATTGTACGTTTGATATAGGTTGAAGTATTTATACAAATAGATAATGATCTCTGACGTTAAGTTTGGTTGAATCTTGAAACTCTTATTTATATTAATAACTAATTTATTAATATCACACCACTCTGCAAAAGCTTTGCAGATTAAATTTATTCTCTCTTGCATAGACTCAAGAGAGTTGTCAAAAACAATAACAGTAGCATCGTCTGCATATAGAATAACTTTACAGAACTTACATGCTTTTATAAAAAAATAGGAAGATCAATTATAAATAAAAGAATTGGGAGTGGTCTTAATATCCTTCCTTGTGGTACTCCACAATTAACTCTAAATGTTTTGGACCTACCTGTATTAACAGCAACATATAAGTCCTACCAGTTAGAAAGGATTGAAGAATTTCATAGGAAATTCTCTTGAACCCTAAGAAGTACAGTTTTTTGAGGGTAATGTAATGCAGCATCAGTACATAGCTTTGGTTAAATCATAAAACAAACCAACAGCAATCTGTTTACAATCTATGATTTGGCATAGTTGGTGAGCTATGGTAGCATGTATAATGGAC
This sequence comes from Microvelia longipes, assembly GCA_018340805.1. Classification (NCBI taxonomy): domain Eukaryota; kingdom Metazoa; phylum Arthropoda; class Insecta; order Hemiptera; family Veliidae; genus Microvelia; species Microvelia longipes. Next base: position 27,216,799 of record JACMZG010001893.1, on the reverse strand, counting down.
CTGCCGCTCTGGAAACCAGTCTATTCTTCAGCTAGCAAATCATATTTTAACAAGAATTTATTTATTTTTAAAAACGTACTCAAGTGATATGATAAAAATGAATTATTGTTAATAATGAGATGAAACTTAGCACATATGTTAATCATATACATAGCTACATCCGTGCCAAATATTAAATTAATCTCAACTTTTGTCCTCGTTTTATGATTTTTCGAAGTTTATTACGAGTTAATGACGTCATAATGTTTTTTTCCAAATAGCACAACTACAGCTATAGATTGATTTTTGTACAAATTTTTAACTCTCTAGCATAAATACACTGGGAGCTACGATGATAACAGACACACATACATACAGATAGACAACTTTGTGAAATTACTCAGACGGTCTTAAAACACCTGAAACGGATAATACCGGTGATATCCCGGATTAGTATTTTTTGCAAAAAAATACTTTTCCTATATACCTACGGTATAATTAATATAAGTCAATATAGAAATAGACATAGTTATTATCTTATTTTTAGGTAAAATTTCACTAGTTAATAATACTTAACTACAACGATGAATAAACGCATAGATATCTAAATAAATATATAATTATTGTTTATGTTTTAATCGTTTCAGATATTATCTGAATGCTGCCTTGGAGTTAATACGAAGTCCATACAACTAGCAGGTTGGTATTTAATAGCCACTCTTTTATATTAATCTTTATATAGGCCTGGGGGACCAGCCCAACAAAATTTTACATTGATCCTTTGGTGTAGTTTTTAACTTTATTTATACGTTTCTCGATATATTAATGAAGAATTTTTTCCTTGTCATTTCCCCTTTATGTACATTTTCTTAAAGGTTGGGTTTATGATAATTGGGCGTTATATAATATTTTTATACTTTTTTAATCGACTTGTACTTATTTATAGTGGGTGTCTGAGTTGTTCAGCTCTCCCTGAAAGAAATCCAGGAAGATCGTTCTCCACGTTTAGTTTTCAAAGAAAAGCATTCTACTTTTCTTATTTACGCGGGTTATATAATGAATAACTAAACTTGGAAAAACGATATTGCTGAATCATTACCCAGGGAGCACGGTAGATCGCGAGCAATAATTTACATGTCGAACGAACTATACATGCCAATTAAAATTAAAAAAAAAGAATTTAAAAAAATCCAACCTTAACTCACTGTAAATGAGGACAAAATGATAGGGAAACAATTAATTTTCAAAAACCTGAATATAAAGTAGGGTGAAACCATCAAATTAAGACCAATACAAAATTTGGTCTGGCTGGTCCCTTAGCAAGTGTTGCCTCTAAGTTTTGACCTCACACCCCCACTTCCTTTTCATTAAGTAGTCAGAAAATCAGATGATTTTTACCACAAGGGGAGTAGTGAAAATTAACACAATTTTGGCGCAATTGTGTCGTCATTGTTTTACAGGGAAATAGTGGGCCTCAGACTGGATTTAATTTAAAAGTATTAGAAAAGACTATAAAATATGTTTTCGCTCTTTATGTCTAACATACTTAATGGCAACAAACCTTAATTCATGGTTTATTTATTTTCTTAAGATTCATTACTTTGTAATCTTAAACAGAATAAGTAACACATGCAAATAATCATGGAAAGAAAGAGTGGTAGCAATATTATAAGTCAAACTCAAGTTTTTTACGTTTTTATTTAAATACATCCTTAATTTTAAGTGTTTCCATTATTATCATCAAATAATGATCCAATAATAAATCAATATACGATTAATAAAAAAATACATTAAGTCGTTAAAAACTAGATAAAATCAACTTCTTTACATAAGAACATTTTAAAAAATCATCCATGTGTTATTAATATTATCAAGAAACAGCTATGCGCTCTAGACAAGTTTAATTTGCAAAAAACTAAATAATCTCAAATTAAAAATAATTGACAAAACATAATTATGCTATAAACAATTATATCTCTCGCACATTCAAATCGAGTCATTTAATTATATTTTGCAACACTTAGAAGTATCTAAATACGTACAATTAACCACCACAAAATAATAAAGAACTAAAATGTGACTCAACACGTTTAACCTGACAATTAGAACAATATAGAAGTGTTTTGATGTCCCAGAGAGTAGGAGTGGGAGTTGGGGACAGTGCTTTCTTTACATTTGCCTTGTCTCTTAAATTACCTGAGAATCCATCGGTTGGTTGAACATAGGTGGGTCTGTGGTTGGCAAAAAGGAATGTGAAAAGAAGACAAGCCCTGCTAAAAGCAGATACTTTGTGCTCGGTATGTGAGAAGATTTCATTATTATTGTCACCATAAATTCTCCTGGTCGAAGAGGGGAGTAAAATTAGTAGTCCCTAAGTTCCTGGCAATTTTGAAAGGAGAAGAGTTAGGGAGGAGCCCATTCAATTAAGCCCCGAGAGATAAAACCTCTAAAATCCACCTTTGTGTTACAAGATAGACATCTTGACTTAATCCACCCACCGGTGAGCTTGAGGTGAATTAAAAGACAAACTGATTGGCAAGATATGATACGCTCTTTGTAGTTCCTAGTCCACTGATATCGGTTGTGAAATGTTTTAGCTCTGACTCCGGACCGAGGCGTTTTCGATCCCGTCAAGAGAGACGATTTTACCTACTATATCTTTGCCGTCGTAATCATAGGAGTTTTTTTTCTTATTGGTTGTTCAGTGGTAGTCACTCATTTTAAAATCAGTAAGTATATTTATTATTCATTCCACCGTTTTAACACGAAATAAGTTTAGTTACAATATCTAAAATTACTAGGCTTGAGGATTGCGATGTTTTGCAACGTGAGACTACCTAAGATAAATCGCAATATTCAGTATGCGGATAAAAAAATTAAAATAATAATACCACCAATTAAAGCCCGTATAACATATTATTTTCTTCTATCCTTCGTTATCTTAGGGTCTTCTTTAGATAACCCAGGGACTCCTAAAAAAGGGTTTTCTTTACTTGTTTAGTTTAAATCCTTTAATTGTTTCTAAAACAAGATCAAAATGTAAATAATTTTTTAAAGGAGACCTTAAGAATAGGGTTTAAATTAGACTTAAGATAAGGAAATTTTCTTTAATTACAGATCTATTATTTAAATAACGCAATTATAATTAATGTCACATCGCAATGATATCTTCAATGAAAAAATTTTAGCTAACAATACAATAATTTTGGGGCAAAGGTCTGCAAGTCGGCCTAATTTCCCTATGAAGTTCTCACTCCTTTGCTTTTCAATTGATTTCTAACTTAAGTTTCCGGTTTATGCTTTAAAACTTAAACAGTTGCATTACTACTCGCTCCTCGATTTGTTCTAGATTTTTCAAAGGGAATGCGCATATTTATCCCTTCGATTATGCAAAACTGTCCGAAATTGGCAGGTTAAACCATCATGTGCACTATTCTAATCTGAGTGAATGCTTAATTTTTAAGGTTACAGCGCGTTTCATTGTAAAAAAAAATTGACACCAAAGTTTAAATGATATTGCATAAGTTAAAGCATAACCCGGAAACTTAAGCAAGAAATGAATTGTTAAGCACAGAAGAAAGCATTTCACCCGACATGCGGACTTTTCTGTCAGGATTATTTAGTTGATATAAACTTATACACATGATGTATTATAATGATAATAAGTGTTTGGTGGTACCAGGATTCGAAACTAGGTACTCTGGCTTTGAGTAATTTGAGTGCTCGTATCAAGACGGGTTTCTTAACACAGAGTCCCAAAAAACTGCACCAAATTAGAAATGTATTCTTTACCCAACGTATTTTTTCGAAGGAAATTTGCTAAAACGTGGTTCTAGTAATCGGATAACAGAAAAAGACACAGTGAATCAGGAATATTACGTAAAAAGAATAATAGGGAAGACTAGCCTTATGCGGCATTAGCAAATGCCTTTTATATCGCAACATCAGTTATGCAGAATAGATTGCTTGACACATCTGTTATCGCTATACTTTTGTCAGGCACTACTTTCTTTCTATCTGTATTTCTATACAGCGAAGTGTGTCAATGATTTGTGCAGAAAATCAAAATATTACTTAGTTCTAATTGAGATGCTTGATAACTGAAGAAATCCTGGTGCAAATCAGGCTGGTTTCCAAACCAGACTGGAATTTCTCAAAGTTAACCACATCTGGTTATGGTTTAACCAGATGTGGTTACTTAGGCTAAGTGAGATTAAAACTAATGTATACATTTTGAACTTAAAAATAAATAAACTGTCTGAATTCCATCCTTATGGTCACAAACTTTAAACAGTTTAGAATAAACATAATTCAGATAGAACCTAATCTTGATCTATCATTCTTTTTCAACCATATTTAAAGATCTTAGAAATAGATTGAAATGAATTTACAGCCAACCGTTACTGATAAATTTGACAGAATTTAATTTAGGATTAAAGGTTTCATTTTTATTTTTAAATTAACTTTACCAGTAAGAAGGGGAATCAAAATCCCGAGGCTAATAAACATCAGTCTCCTCCAAAAGAGACCCTGATTTAACCAACCCTAACTTCTAAGCCTAATCTTCAAACAAAATTATATACACCTCACGGTTTATCAAACTAATTAATCATTCCTAACACATTGGAAGGGCTAATCGAAAGATCTAGTTACAGTTACGATTATAATCAAGTTCTAATGTTGTCTAACTTTTGTTTCAGATATATTTACAATGTTACATCCATCACCAGAAAACCGAGAAGTAGATGAATGTGTCGAGACATTAGTACTTGATAATTCGGTACTAGAACCAAGAGATGTTCAAGTTTATCTTATATATTGCAATGAATCTAAAGAGTTTCTCAAAGTGATGACATCTTTCAGAAATCTTCTCTCTCGCTACGTTGATAAGGTTTGTTTACACAACTTGGTTGACCTTGTAATGAATTAAAACAGATTACTGTTGCAATTCATTAGAATTAGGTAGCATGGTAATACAAGTTGGACTTAAAAACTAAGCCCAACTAAGTCTATCTGTGTTCTTATCACGAGTGGAACCAAATTACTTTCTATTAAAAGCAGAGGGTTTTGACTATACTAAAAAAAAACCATGCAAATAGACATAGAAGTAGACGTTCTACTGCTAAGACCACCCATCATATAACCTACGTAAAGATTGTGGAGTAAAGTCAAGGAACTTATATAAAGGGGAAAGAACATATTAGGTCTTTACTATGTAAGACAGTGTCGCCAACCCCCACCACTACTCCTTGGGCACTCGTAGCACTACTACATCCTTCCTATCATAAGTTTATAACGTGTCGAGTAAATTCATAGTTCTTTATTGTTGTGTAGTAGTTAATTGTACATACTTAATGTTATATTTTTAAAATTATAAAGTTATGAATCCTAAGAAAATAAAAAATTACAAGAATTAAAGTCTGTTGACATTAAGCGTGTTGGACCTTAAATGAGGAAAACACAAACTTTATTCGCTTCTCCAATACTTTAAAATTTTACATAGGACAAGTTGTCCCATGTCAGTCTATTTTCCTTGAAAACGGTTGCGACTCTTTTTTGCCTTTATGAAAAAAGCCCCTGTGAGTAATGTGGAACAGTAAGCCAACTAGGGAAAATACTGCAGCTCTGGTTGCCCCTTACGGACAAATGAGCTACTAAGTTGGCAGGAGTTAAATCCTGGCAGAAAATCCCGCCTTTTTTTAAACTGCACACGTACTCTATGAAATGTAATATTTCAATAATTAGTATTTTAATTTTCAAAATAAAAGATATAGGGAATCTTTTAAATCATTGAAATTAAAAAAAAAAAATGGATTTCAATGACTTCATTTTGAACTTATTATAGAGATTAATGGCTATTGAAATTACATCTCAAGTCCTTAGATACTAAATGCACTTTCAACCTTAATAAACAAGAATATAATTAAATAAATTTTTATATTTATTGATTGATATTTTTAAATCAATTTAAATTAACACGCATTAGCTTTTTCGACGTTTTAATAATGGTTTTCAGCGTCAATAACGGCAACAGAGAAGCTCAAAATTTTGAACCAGTAAAGCTAAAGAAATTAGTTCAAATAGAGTTGATCTTGACGATTTAAACAATCAAGCGAACGCTTTAACGACTCCAATTATCTTCAGCGATCTCTGATGACGTCACAAAAACAAACTTCCTCTTTACATCGAATTTGCTACGCCCATACTCAGAATATACAAGACGTTAAATTTATACTGCGTCAAGTCTTTGGAATCGATTCGCTCGTCCTCAAATAGTAAATACATTATTTTTATTCCCAGCGATCTCCCTTTGGATCATAACGTTTATGATCCAACAAAACAGTGGATATACTTGTCGTATTGAACCGAAACTTGGTGTAATTATTTACTGCGTAAAGGTATACATATATACGTAAAAATAAAATAAAATAAAATGCCCGTTTTAGGGCCTTTCGGCCCATCAGGGTATTCACCCTGCGGGAACCACCTCAGGTAGGTAGCATCTACTACACTCTAAGAATTAATTAATGTTGGCGAAATCTTAGAGCATAGCCCGGGCTGCAAACCCCGGACCTCCGGTCCGAAAACGAAAATCGAACGCCTTTACGATCACGGCCACGGAGGCATATATATATATATATATATATATATATATATATATATATATATATATATATATATATATATATATATATACGTATATTGTACCAAAATTCAACTTAATTGGATTATTTCCCAATTTTATCCGTTTTCCACAAGGAAAAACGCCTGGCTTTTGAACATCCATGACAGAACTTTTTAAGGATCTACTGCACTCAATATCAGAAAAAGCTTTAGGACAAAACATCTTCTTCTAGTAGCTGTCACTTCCACTCTATTTACTTTTACCTACTTTTTAACAGGTTTGGGACCCATTTTCTATAGAGGATGAAACGATTATAAGCAATAACTTAAACAACTGGATTTTAAGAACCCTAGAAGATCCTAAGATTCGTATCGTGCTAGTTGAGACAGAGAATTCTGTACAGCTACGACGCAAGGGAGACCAGCACGACCTCTTTCACCACCATTATTTAAATAAAGAATTTCTTTTCGCTTTAACATCTATGGAGAGAAAAATAGATATGAGTAATGATTATTCTAGAGTATTTATTGTAAGGTAAGCTCCATGTATCACGATTATAGGTGCATTCACAATACTCCAATAGCAGTTGCGTGTAATAGTATACGTAATATAGTATGCGTGCGGTAATAGTAGCAATTTCAACCTGAGTAATCATATAGGAGATTCTTATACAGCTTTGCGGCAAGCTTTTTAGTGAAAAAGGACATTGCCTAATGTGAAAATTTCGATTTTTCCCAAAAATAGATCCCGGAGTTAAAATAGTTTTAAAACCTAAGACTATTAATTAGAACAAAATAAAGAACTAAAATAAGGGTGAAATCAAGTATAAAAACAATTTAATAACTTAAAATGAAAACATTTAAATAAAACCAACAAATGGTAACTTTACGAGGAAATTTATCACCCAACAGTTTCATCGCAAAATGGTTAATGGCAAATGGTTAGACCATTTGCGTTAGCGCCTAATAAATCTAATTTGAGACATCGCTCGTCCTTTGTCTAGAAGAAGAAAATTATCTTCTTCTAAGAATTCTAAAAGAATGTGCTATCGTGTCCGTGTTAGTAGTGCTTCCGTTGTAGTGCTGGCTATTATTGAACCGCAATTGAAAACAGCATTGTAAATCACCGCTACCGTAGTTTTGTGAATGCTGCTTAACGCTCTAAATTAGTTAAATTTAAAAGTAACTATTCTTCAATTCAATTTGAAAATAAGTTCTTTGGGGGATTTAAAACCGTGCATTGATATATATATATATATATATATATTATATATATATATATATATATATATATATATATATATATATGTGTGTGTGTGTGTGTGTGTGTGTGTGTGTGTGTGTGTGTGTGTGTGTGTGGATGCATAATAAAGATAAAGATACAATTTACATTTCGTACGTCAGCTTTAAGGAACTAAACAAGAGAAAATATGTCGAGCATATTTTCCACAAGCTTTATGATGTGACAGAATAACAAGATATGTGTTCAACAAGTGATACTTTTACGTCCAATAATCTAACAGTTTAATAAAACAAATGGTTACAAGACCATTCGCGATGGTCTTAATGGTCACATAATGTACCAACATAAGTGGTTTAAGTGCTAGGAAATTATGTTAACCGGAAAAATATCTATTCAGGCCGTCAGCCTTAAGTTCTAGCAGGGCAAAAAAACTTAGGTCGGGGAACCTCTTGGTATGATTGGTATAAGTATCTTAGCTTTCGTGGACAATTTGTCTTTTCTTGGTTATGCCTCAGACAAAATTACCATTTACTGATCATATATTGCCAAAAAACAAATTTAATTAAAAATATTGATACATCGATATATCTTGAAATTTAGGAAGAATCTAACAAGGCTGGCTCCTTTCCGGTTCAGCTAGGACTTTCTCATAAGGAATTTTCGTTTGTCCCATAGAAATTTACTGAGAATAAAGTATTTTTATAATTGAAATTGACATTAAATATAGATGTATAAAACTTTTCATTCTAATTTAAGCCATTTTTTTTTAGGTTAACAACATTTTCTCAAAATTTAAAATTCGACATTACTAGATGTACAAGATATCAAATGCCTCAATATTTTGCATCCCTGGTTAGTCACATAAGGTAAGAATAGCTGTCATTCCATGTAACAGATTTTTTGTTGTTAATAGTTTTGGTCGTTTTAGCAAATTTTCATTAAGAAAATGAGGCTTAATTATAAATTTATAAATTATTTAATAATATTATTATTATTAAAATATTATATATAAAATTATTTTATAAATAAATGCTAACATTGTAGATATCTTAAATACATGATATTACATTTTGGGGAGTTATATTAAAAAATAAACTTTAACAAACTTCAAATAATAACCTCAAAATAAATATTCAAAAGGTAAACAAAAATATGTCGGATCGTTCCGACGAGCCAGTATCGCGAGTCAGAAGCACTTCAGTACGCATACAGTACTCTGTTCAGAAGCAGAGTTTGGCAGGGGGGTAAAACCTAAAGTCCCTACTTGGGTCTATATTCTAGAAGTTCTATAACGTCTATATTCTAGACGTTATAGAACTTCTATATTGCAAAACTTTAGATAAAATAGATTGTTAAGTACTGAAGCACACATTTCAAATAAAACTCACGCGGAATATGGACCTCCGCACTAAAACTATTTAGTTACTGAAAGAACTCGTAGTTCATTATAAGAGATAATAAAATAATTTAAAATTCGACTTGAAATTGAACCAGCAACCTTTAAATTAGGAACCTAACGCTTTTAACTTTTCACCACGGCTGTATGCCCAGGGCTTCAACTTCCATTGGATGATTTTGTGGTGCTGACTCAAATGAAACCAATCTGGAGTCGAGCCGATTATTGCAAGTGACTAAAAAGTCAGGGAACCCGTGATAAGATAAATAACTAGAAAATCTAAAACACGGTCACCAAACAACAAATTTTAAGTATGGTGTCGTTTTCAATGTTCTTGGAGCCCCGAATCGAATAAATCCGGTCCGGAGTCAATATTACCACTCAAAGTATTTAAAACCAGGTTCCCAGGTACGAATCTTGGTACTGTCGATAACTTTTTGTCTTCATATTTACACTATATATAATATCTACAAAATAATTCTAGCACGGAGATCCGCTAGCCGGGCGAATATCCTTTAAAATGTGTAGTTTCTATTTTAGCAATCCATTTCTTGCTTGAGTTTTGAGTATCTATTTTTGTGTCTTTCCTTCACTACAACTGACACATATTTATTTCCTTGTTTCAGGCATTCAACAAATAAAATCGACTACCAGGATTTAACAAAGACATGCCACAGCTTAAAGGAACATGAAGAATTTAATCTCCAACTTAGCCTTTATATTTCCACTAGTCATTTGACGTAAATCAATCCGATCTCAAAATAGCAGGATGCAGTGGCAGTTCCAGCCTATCATCTTGGGGATGGGGGGAGGGGGGTGTAATAATAATATGTCATTGGGGGGGGGTATATCCTTTCCATTAATATAGTATATTTTAACATTTTAATCCATTTTTTTGTTTTTATAATTAATAAGCATCAGGTTTACCTGATGCTTATGTGGTTTACCAGATTCAACAAAAAATAACACTATAGCTATACCTACTATAGTAATAACATATGAGTAAAAATACAAAAATGTCTAATGCTTAAGAAGGTAAGACAAAACATAATTTTGGACTCCATACTTACTTTTCCCCGGCTGTACTAGAATCCCTGCAGTTTTATTATAATGCAATTTTTAAAATTGTATACTAAGAAGGTATTTAAGGTAAAAGTCAAAAGATTAGTTCTCTTTAATATAAGAATAAAATTACGATAAAAGCAAAAATGAAACAGTAACATTTGAATCGTATGGTAATTTTAATTTTCAAAACTAATTGTTCCAGTCATTAGTAACAAAAAAATAAGTTCATGACTTAAGGTTGATATAAATAACACTAGTAAACATAAATTTAACAGAACAACTTAAAATTTAGTTTATAATAATCTAAATTAGAAAAGCCATTTTGAGTAGAAACATTTCCTATGGATCATTAGATGTTTTTCTATCTTCGACTCGCGATACCCTGGTTTCATTTTGATTAATTACTTCAAAATTACTGTATAAAATCAAATTCAAAATAATTGGGTACTTTATTTCAACCGATAAACATTCGTACAAAACTTCTTTCTCTTCTTCTTGAATTCACCTTCGACTTTTAGATTTAATGCCCAAATGTAATACTTCAGACAACACTGATATTGTTTAATTGCATATTTTTATTCAACTTCTTATATACTTCGACCGTTAGTATGATAATAGTTTTTAAGTTTTCACAGTTCAGCCTTAAAAAATGTATCCGTATAGAATAGGTATATAAAAAAATGTAATTAATTTTTTTAAAGAATATAAAAAAAATTAAAATATATTTATTTTGTTGGGGTTTGAGAGAGGTGCTCCAGCCTCCCCCCCCCCCTGGAACACCCTCTAGTAAGATGGGCTTAGAAGAACAAAATCTTCTCAAACCTGCAATAAGTGCTAAGATGATAAAAGACATCTAAAACAAACAAGATGAGGTAAGATTAATAAAGTCTTCCTAAACAAGATGTATGAGCTAAGCTGAACATAGCCATTAAACCAGCAACATTAAATAAGATAAAAACAAAGTAACAAAAACAAATAATATGAGCTTAGATAAACAAAGTCGTTTAAAACAAAAAATGTGAGTTAAGTAAAACAAAGTCTTCCTAAATGAGCAAGATGAGCTAAAATAAACAAAGTTATCGTACGCCTCAAACAAGAAAGATGAACAAAGATAAATAAAGTCATCTCAAATAAGCATCATAGACTGATATGGATAAAGCCGTTTAGACAAGCAAAATGAGATAAGTTAAACATAACCGACTAAAACAAACAAGATAAGAGACGATGGACAAAGGCATCTCTATAAGCTACTATAACTTCATAATATTCAATACCAAAAACCCTAGAAATCTATTGCTCCCACTGCATTCCTTCGAGGCACAAATCAAATTTGATGTTTAAATGAGCAATATATCCTTTATCAATAATTTGTTATTTTGTCGCACAAATTAAATCGGATGTTTTAAGTTATTGTAACTTTTGTTGAATATTTACCTAAAAATAAAGAAGCAAGAATAACATCACAGAGCTGCTACTAAACAAGGGATGATTGATAAATAAGTAAGTAAACAAAAACTAAAGTCATACATTTTTAAAATATTATAATTCTGGTGCAGAGGTCCGCATACCGGGCGAATTTCTTTTAAATTCGTGCTTTCGTACTTAACCATCATTTCATTAGTTTCCGGTTTATGCTTTATAACTTGAGCATGCATAACAATGCTGTTATACATGCTAAAAACGTGTAATTCAGGTGAATTCGGGCTAGACTCTTGTTCCAATTGACTTAACAACGTTGCCACCTTGCAAGGTAATATACTTACAAGGTGATCACCTCTTCCAAGTTGCTATTACATACTTGGTTCAAACGCGGGGTTAGGCAAGGGGTTCAACTTTAACTGTTCACACAGTATTTTTTAACCTATACTTTAGACTCTACCCTGCAAACTGAAAGGGTTTAAACCCCTTTCCAAACCCTGCGTGTAAACAAAATAACTATCTACACTTACCACAAATCTAACTAAAGCAAAATTACTTCCTTTTCGTGCGAAAAACATCAGGACTCTACCGAGATTCGACATAATTCACGTTTCTATCTCTACGGAAATATACAAGCAGGAGTCTGAACTTGAAGTTTGCATGAACATACAAGCCTACATTTTACAAAAAATACTTGACTACAGCAAACATATTTTGTCTAAAATTAAATCATGTTTAAACAATTGGAAATATTTTCATGAAATCTTTCAAACTTTTGTCTAAAAATTAAGTTAATTGACCGAACCGACTGACCGAAACCGACTGAAAATTGCGATAAACTAAAAAGCTTCAACTTCATTGGTAGACACGCAACACATGTTGTATTTTTATTGGTAAAAATAAAGAGACTTTTGATTGGTCGATAAGGAGCAATTTGATTGGTAGAAATAAGGTTAACTGTAATTGGTCTTTTTGTATTTACATACGTACGCGAATTATTTTTAAGCAGCTATAATATTTATTGTAACAATAGTTTAACTTTAGATTTGTAATCCTAATTTTAAAAGTAAAATTAAGTACGATATAGTAAAATAAAACAGATGTCGAGTTTCATCTAGTCTATACATTGTGGTCTTAAGGATTTATTAAATATATTAATATATATATAACAATGAACCACAATAAGCTAATCTACAAAGTATAGGTAAAACTAGAAATCGCCCAAATGAGTTAAAGTTATGACATTTGTTAAATGGCCAAAAAATGCACAAAAACCAATATTTTTTCACAGAAATTCGCTGACATAAATTAACCATTTCTTAGGTGTTTTTGGAAGAGCGATAACTTTGAATGTAGTCATCTGATTTTGATGATTAACAAACACTCGTTTCATAAAACATTTTATCAGATTTAAAAAATGTTCTTTTCATGTTTTGCACCCGACCTACAGGGAACCACTCATTTCTAGAAAACTGAAATTTGAACGATTTTATAAAATTTTGAGCATGCGCTATCATATGAAGGGCGCCACTCTGGATAGGCAGACTATGTTTTTTCTGCTTATTTTAAGATATGCTTTTATTCTAGTTTGGTTTAAAGTAGTACAAAATGAGTCACATTTTTTTCAGGTCCGGCTCTTGGACTTTCGATTTTTATTCAAGATTTTGTAGCAGCTATTAATATTGAAAAAATAAATATTGAAGATGATTCAATTTTTGCGAATCACGTGCTTTTTATGAAGAGATGCTTGATTTTTTACAGCTTGAACACTTGTTAGGGTTTCGAATCCTTAATAGTCAATGTCGTTTGCCTCTACAAGGTTGGATTTCGAGATCCATATAATAAATAGATAGAGAGCCAATACATTTCAAGTAATCATGCCACACAGCACAGAATTTTTCAATTCCTTAGTGTGGCATCTTATTCCTTTACCTAAGTACTCTAATATGTTATATATGATAATTTATCAATAAAGGATTGTTCTTAAAAAAAATCCAGAGATGTTGCTCGAAAAAAAAAACATTTTTTTTGTTGGTCCTACTCGTAGGTAGTCCAAAAAGCCTGGTAATAATTTTTCTACAGCCTTCTTCATTTTTAAAAATCACTTTTTAGTTCCCAAAACATCAAAATTTAGCGTCTTTTGCCAATTTTTCAGGCTTAATAATTCGGCTTAGGCTCAACCTAGCTTAATCAAACAGGTCTAGTTTGATAGTGTTCTCTTAGGGCTTAACATAAGAACCAATATTGTTTGTTCTACTGCGATTAAGTGACCAATGGGACTGGGACGATTATTTTTCCTAATTGGGCTTAAAATTAGCTCCTCTGTACATAGCAGTTAAACCATAGAGATATATACTAGAGGGGGCATAGCCTATCTTAATACATTGAGAGGCTTGAAACGTTTTTAGTGGGGCTCTCAGGGGCTCTGTGTAACCTCATTGAAACCTCCACTAAAGAGGAGTTAAGGTTGTAATTAATCAATTGTTTTCGGCTTCCCGCAGATTGTTTGTGTTGTGATTTGTATTTTAAACATTCTACTATATAATTTACTGTTTTTTTTTTGTTCTGTTTATTTGATGATAATGATAATCGAATGTGGTCAGGTTACTTTTTCGATGTTTCAAAATTCAACCAATAGGGCCCCTCTAGTAATATATCTCTATGAGTTAAACAGTATGTTACATATTGTTTTTTTAGGTTTTAAGGTACTCTGCAGCGTTTAAAATTAGCAGTTTTTTAGTTGAACGATTTCACAAAAAAACTGATTTCTATTAAATTGGGTTTACCTTTTTACCTTAGCGGTTCTTTAATATAAGAATCAAAATTAGTGGTATATATTAATTTTATATATAAATAAATTCGACATGTCCATCCAAAGTGAACAATAAGAAAACCTTAAATACGGTAGGGAGTCGTTTTCGATGTTTTAGGGCCTGTGAGTTGAATGAGAGTGATCCGGAGTCGATACGAGCTCTCAAATCCAGGGTACCTGGGTTCGAATATTGGTAAGAACGATTGTATCGTTTTTTACATTATATAAGTTTATAACTACATTAGGATTCGAGGGCTACAATAGGATATAGATATATATACACATACATACTTTGTTCTCAAGCAGTGTTTGGCAGGGGTTTCAATCCCCCGGTGCAGTTGTCATGTGAACGGGATTGAACACGGGGTCAACCCTGAACCTCTCTGACCTATAGGTTAAAAAGGTGGAGGTTGAACCTCGTGTTCAAACCCTTTCGTGTGAACAGTTGGGGCTGAACCCCCTGCCAAATCCCGCTTGTGAACGAAATGATAGACTTGATCAGTGAATCCCCCCTTAGAAAAACCACCTACCTCTACACGACCCTAATCTCATACACTTCCTTCAGAAATTCTCTATGTCATACTCACTAATCTAAGTAAAACATCGAGTAAGCGTGTGCCTTGCAACATTTCCTCACCACAATGGCTTTGGTACGCTCACTACTTCGAACTCGCTTCGCTCGTTTTATTCCTATCGGAATAAAACGAGACAAGACACTAACCTCGCTCAATGCTGCTTATCTTTTTTAATCTAACAAAAACCATAGATGAACTTGTTATATTGAAGCAAAACTTAAGGCAATTACTTATTAGAAACACTTGTTGGATTATTCTTTTCCTATGCAAGTAACCTATTTATGTGCTTTTGCTGAGCTATTACCGGTTAATGACACCATAAACATATTTTTATGAGTAGCTCAGCTCAGGCCCATAGCCAGCCAAAACTTACAGGGAGGGGACCACTTCCTGAAGGTGGCGATATTCACACATCAATAAAAGAACATGTAACATCCTCTTGAGCAAAGATGTCAAGGTTTGGATAAAAAACCTTTGTTCACAAAAGAAGTAAGGGATTCTTGCAGCACTAGCAAAATACAGCGGAACCCAAACAGAAATATATTAGGAGAACTAGATAGGTCTGGGCTAGAGTAATAACTCAACTCCCATTATTTTTTTTTTCCTACTCACCTTGAATTAACTCCATCGTGAAGCTCTATGAAAAATGATAAGAAAAGAGGAATAATAAAAGGCAACAGACTTTATTTCAATTTTATTTATTAAGTCTTGCTTTAACAGTATAAGCAGCCCCTCCTTTCAAAGGCTACTAGTCAAATACTTTTGAAGATGTTATTCCATTCCAAATCAACAAAAAAATTAAGTAACAGGGTAACTCAGAACTTTTCCTCACCAATCTAGTCCTATTATATACTTATGGCATAAATGAAAAAAAGATTATATATTGACTCGATGTCATCAATTCCAACATAAACTGGCTGACAGGTAAGCACTATTGAGAAAAAAATAAACTAATTTTAGCTGGTGTTTGGCCTGGTGTAGCAATATTGCTATTTTTGGCATTTATTTTATTATTATTATTGAACAAGTTGTATCTACGATTGGTTCTGGACATTAAACAAGTCCAATACCAAGTTTATTTTAACTTACTTATTTCTTTTATTTACTTAAGTTTGTTTCAATTTATTTGAATAAAATAATTTAATTTAATTAAATACAAACTTGACACAATTAAATTAACTACACTTGATGCTGCCTCAACTAACTTAAAACTACAAAAACTGTGGATATACCAGACATTTGGTATTTAATTTAAATACCATAATTAACTATTATGAAGAAAATATGAGCCCCAAACTCTCTACGGTGATACCTATCAGCCTATTTATTTTAATAAAGTTGGAGATATCAAGGCTTTTAACATGTGCTGATTTGATATGAAATGCCCCCTAGGCTTTATTGATGATTGATTACAAGAGATTTCATACTCAAAATACTTTAGACTAGCACTAACTATTTAGGCTGTTATTTTAAAATTCCAAGAGAGATAATATTAGGATTAATATTTTTGACCTCCTTTTCTCCAGTATAATGAGATTTATTAACTCTCTGAATAGTTAATAAGATAATCGATCACCATACCCCAATAACCACCATATACCCCTATAACCACCATAACCAACCATACCCCCCACTGCAATTGACCTAAAACAACAAATACAATTATTACAATACTTGAAATAAACAAAAAACAATATTTTAAAAATTATTAATATTAGTAATAGATTTAAATTTATCTCGAGATTAAATTCATTAGTTTAGTCCCCCCATATTTCAGGTAATTTGAGTATATTTCATTTTGTTATTCCCGAAAGCTGCTACGTCAATATGATGTATGATGAGTAATAAACATGCAAACCACATTTAAGTTTGCTAAGTCATAAGGGGGGGGGGGTTAAAGAGATCACAAAGTTTTATTTTGCTAACGTCACAAATAGACTAATGGATTGATTTCAAACATAAGTTGCTGCAGATTAATTTAAACTCAAAAGAATGCCATTTAAGAGATAACTAATACTTATACATACAGGCACAAGTTAGTAAAAACAACTTAAAAGGTCAAAATTAGTTTTTGATTGCTTTATAACTATAGACATCAGGTAGGGAATAATAAAAATTATTCATTTTGCTTGAAAAAATTGGTGTAGCTCTATTAATACCTGCTTGCACTGTATCTTTCTAATTGATTACATGACTAAAAATCAAATGCTTGTAACACAGTAAATGGGAAGAAAAAATTCCCTTTAGCTGCATAGGGGGGGGGGGGGGCAATGTGTGGGTGGGGGTGAGTCAGGTTATTTCACCCAACCCATGGCACTACGAACTATCTTTTAACTAGTTTTTTATCATTTCTTTTTACTTTAAATGGTGTCTCTTAAAATTGTTATTTCATAGCATTCTTGCATACTCAATCTGAATTATATTATTATTTATTTAACTTCTACCCAGAAAAACTATAATTTATAATATAATCCCAAAATCTTCATGGCAGTCACCTTCAAATGGGATCAAAGACAAAATTTAATGACTGACAACAAATTCAAAAATAAATTGTGACAATTATATTATAACTCAGCAAAGCTGTGTTCCTTTCCTAATAGGTTTAATAAAATTAAAAAAAATTGTCTTGATCTTGGTATTTATTTGTTACTGCTTCTATGTTAATGTCGTTTACATTATGATGTTAGATTTTTAAATGGATCAGGACATATGTGTTTAGAGCACACCCATTAGGGGTTCGTACTATCGTATACCCAGTGATGTAACCCAAGTACCTGTAGGTATTTTTATCTTTCCGAATTTGGACGCCTGCTGCTTCTATTAAAACATCTATATTCTTCATGTAGAAAGATATAGCGTGAAGAGTATAACATTGTTTTATTATTGTTGACTTTGGAAATAAATATTTATACTAACCAGTAAGTGACTAAGTTTGAACAGCCTTACAGTTGATTTCTGGTAAGAGACTTCTGAATCAGTAGTTGACAACTTTAAGTTGAAGGCTTTATCTTTGCCTTGATGCAAGTATATTATATCTGCTCCTACTACATCACTTGCACCTAAATCAATAATTGAAATATTCATAGCACACAATAAACACAAATAAATTGATCAGAAGAAATATAATTTATAACATATATCCAGCGTTAGCTTGAATACAAGGCATTATAGCAAAATACTAATGTCTGCTTTAAAATAACTTCTATCATACAAGTGTCAAAACTCCTAGTATTTAACTCTTAATATTCATGAATCTCAGGTGTGAGATTAACATCTGTAAGAGATTATATATTCATCACATCATGCTCTATTATATGATGATCATATTATTATTCAATCTAATTACTCATGTCAGTCAACTGACCTTTGCACACTTTGTCAATTTAGTGCCAGCTTTAACAGAAAATACAGTCGGACCTCCATATAACGAACTTCTATACAACGAAAGTCTCTATGTAACGAATTTTTTTACGTTCCTTTGAATTTTGTGTTTAAAAGTGCTTCTATTTAACGAAAAAAAAATCTATATAACGAACAAAATTTCCAGAAATAAAGATAAAGACAAGACCCGCAAACTTTCAAGGAATTGACCAAAACGGCACTTCTGTTTTTCTGTAATTTCCCAGAACAATTATTTATTGATTCTCGCCCTGCCTTATTTAATTTTGCGAACCCTTTCTTTACAATTTTCTATGAAATTAGGATTAACACAGCATAGAACTAAAAATCTTTCAGTTTTAATTTGGTATTCAGTCTGACCAGTTCGTTTGTGAAACTTTTTATTTAATTGTAAATAGAGTTTATTAAAATGTCAAAACGGAAACCGATGTCCCTTTCTGAAAAAATCATTTTATTAAAAGATTCTGACGATAGACTTGTCTCTGAAGTATAAAATCGCTCCTAGTTCTATATCAACAATTTTAAAAAATCGGGTATCTATAATTAGGTTATACGAAACGAGTGGCGATTTAAAAAAAAGTTCTCGAGTATGCAAGTATGAAGACATTGATGACGCAATTTTACAGTGGGTGGCAACGTTAAGGGACAAAAATATGCCTGTGACGGGACCGCTAATAAAAGAAAAAGCTGCTGAATATGCAACTGCGAGGTTATTATTCATCCTAAATATACATTAAAATATCATAAAATAGTACAGAGATATTTATTTACGATCCATTCTTGTGAATTTCAATAAGAGAATAACAAGGCACTTTACTCATAAACAAAATGAAATACAATTATTCTAAAAAAATCTTTACAAATTATTTTTATTCTATTAACACACTTTCGAATGAGTTGTGCTCGTACTCAAGGATGGCTGGAGCATTGCATGTACAACAATTTATAATCTCCTTTATGTTTTGCAGTAGAAAAAGTAAAAAAATAAACTAGGTTTGTTAAAATTAAATATAAGAATAAATAAAAGTGAGCTAGAAGCAATTAATAATTATCTTACTTAATATCATATTACATTAAAATGCTTGGATATTAATCATTTAAAAGATGTGTGCAAATTTCTTTGAAAAAAAAACTATTGAATAACAGTCATTCATTTTAATAAGCAAAATCATATCTGCATTATGTGAATTATTGTTTCAAGTACACAATTAATTCATCAGAAAAATGCTATATGTATGAATTCACGAATTTATTTTATTGTTTTTTTATAACAAAATATACCAGGATTTAAAATAACTTTTATCATGCAAGTGTCAAAACTTCTAGTATTCAAGCATACTATCAACATTCATGGCTCTCAGTTGAGAGAATAACATCTTAAAGGGATCATATATTCCTCATATCATGTTCTTGTTCTAGTAATGGTAACAGAATACCATTAGGAGAGGTTTTTGAAAAGCACAAATTAACTTTTATTTATACCTCTATATTACACTTATTTTATAGCTAATTTAGCTTACTTAGGGGTTTCCACAATTTATGTCCAGTACTTTAATAGCAATAACTAGATTATTGCTAGTTAAAGTTTATAATATACACCAGAGACATCTGCAGCTTAGTTAGTTGAAACCCAACAATAACAAACGTTAACAATAACGTCAAACAAATAATAACACACTCACTACTATAGACCAGCTGGCAACTAAGGAAAAGACGACATAAAGAATAAAAGGTAACATCATTAAACTCGTGATCTAACGTCCAATCATTTATCTGTACTGTATGACCTTTCCTTGACTGTATGATGGAAATAAAATTTATTTAATTTAATTTAACTTGTGATCTTTCTTTCTTAACTGTCATAAGAAAAAAATAAATAAAAAATAAGAATGCCAACAGAAAGTGTACATGATAGCTTCAGACCTCTGCAGCTATCTGTTATCAAAATCCTTAACTACATGACTTTTTTTTAAATTAAGACCTCCTTAGCTACCATCTGGTCTCAAGCCCCCAGCATCTTATCGTTCACTTTAGCAACTAATGTAAGAATATGATATATTTAAAACTCAAGGATGCATTAAAAATTCATCATTAATCTCTTATAATCATTGTTACAGTACAATACTATACAATTAACTCTTGAGCTCTTTCAACAAGTCAAGTTTAAAAATAAATGAATAGTAATAAATCACCACATTACCTAGTAGTTTCACTCATATTTATCCCTTTGAAGTCTTTTTCCAAGGCAATGTGATGACATTGTCTCACTACCTACTCGCAGGATCATTTAAGAAGCATATTCTGATGCTAGAGAGTGTAACTACTGGAGCACATTAACTCTAGATTCGTGATGAGCACTAGTACTGGTCAACTATGCACTGAGGGGCGTAGGTGTCACAGCAAGCTTAAACTATCTGAAAATAACAATTCAAGAGCTGGTTCCATGGAACCAATGATTTTTAAAAATTGATTAGTCACAAATTTAATAAACTTTAAAATGAAGAGTCCTTACCTTTTTTTAATAAAACCAATACATTTTTCATATAATACTTCTATAGAATATAAAGTATTTTATATTAATAAATGTTTGATCTCTTTTTTAAAATGCTTTAAACATACTTTTTTAAATTTTTCTGGCAAAGCTTTATAAAGATTGACTCCCATCACACCATGACCCACCTTTGATTTAAAGCTTTGTCTCAAGGATCCCAGAGGTGTATTAGTTAGCACTAACACCCAGATTGAACAGGTTCAATTCTGGTTGGGACCAGCATGCAAATCCCTACATGCGCCATAATTTGAAAGGTTCAAATTAAATGGTTATGAGCTTATGCAATTTTAGATCCCTAACTCTAAAACCTGTAAAACCTACCTCTAGAACCTAGATTTAGGCAAAATTTAGGACCCTCATCAGTAGCTACATATATATATATATATATATATATATATATATATATATATATATATATATATATATATATATATATATATATATATATATATATATATATATATATATATAATATATATAATATATATATATATATATATTATATTATATATATATAATATATATATATATATATATATATATATATATATATATATATATATAATATATATATATATATATATATATAATATAATATATATATATATATTATATATATATATATATATATAAATATATATATTATAAGTATATATATAAATATATATATATATTATATATTATATTATTTATATATATATATATATATATATATATATTATATATATATATATATATATATATATATATATATATATCTGCCTTAAGGGTTTAAGAACAGGACAGCTAAGTCTGGCAGTGGGACACATATTGTTTCTAGTTAAAGCCAGTTAAAACATGCAATTAAGTCACGGCTCTTCTGTGATTTGTGCTCAAAATGTCTGCACAAAAGACTCGTAAGGTACAACAATATCTTATATCAAACTGAGTTAATAAAAGGGGACATAGTAAAAAGAGCTTCTACTTTAACACCATCCTAAGGACATTGGGCTGTAGGAGTCAATGAATTAAGCATAATGAAAATAAATTATTATTAGCATGAAGCATAAAAGCCACAGAAGTTTAAAATTTCCTATCAAGAAATGCAAAAAGGAATATTTTAGAAATTCAATACAAAGATATTCAATTTAATTTATTTGTACAATGGTTGTTGTATTGTATTAATTGTATTATTAATTGATTTAATAAAATTTAACAACTTCTGACATCCGAACAATGCAAATAATACAAACCATACAAATAATTTTTTATGAAAATAGGCTCATAATACCTTCCATTAAAAAGAATGAAAGAAGTCAGTAATAAGTAAAATGAAATAGACGTTAAGGGTCAATGTAAGAAAAGATAGTTCTGTTTTAAAATAAACCATTTTTACAATAATAATATTTGTTTTGGTCAGGAAGCAGACTAAAAAAATAGTGAGGAAGGAATGATGTATTAGTAGTGCATGATGCCTCTTTGTAAGGGGTGATGTCAAACTGAACTATTACAATAGTGATAACTTATTGAATAGTTTACTCTGAAATCCACCATTAGAAAGAAGCAGCACAAGCCAATATATAATTCCTTTCCTGAGCTGTATCGGGATCTGATGTAATACAAATATTACAATAGTTTTATATATGGATTATTTTAAAATCAGAACACTCCCTAAGAAGCGTATTTCCAAACCACCTGATAAGAAAGTCCCATAACACCCAAATACTGCTATAATAATATTAATTGTTGACACCTAGCAAAAATCAGTGAGAGAAGGGATTTCATAAATAAACTTATTTTTCCCTTCTTAAGATTTCTGCAGGCTTTTAACAATCCAAAACCAATAGCTGCTTGTCTACTTTGTTAGAAATTGTAAGAAATATTTAGCCAACACCAGAACCCAAGTCATACACTAACTTGCTTTAATTACCTTTTAATTTAACCATTAAGATCTGTTGTCCAAGAGAGGTTTGTCTAAAGGTTATGATTTCAAAATGGGAAATTAGTACTTTTACTTTCCAGCCTCTTGTCTTTTGATTCAGACCTGACATCCACTGCACTATGGAATTTTACGTGAAAAAAGACAACCAGTAAGAATGTGACTTTAAAATAGGGTCTGAAAATGTCAACTTAACGTGAAAATGAGACAAATATGTGAGCTAAATGTGATATTTGTGTGTTAAAACATGGATCGAATTTTCCTAAGCTGTTATAATCTAGAGGTAAAATGTGTTTTTTATGGAAAGCTAAATGTTGCTTTTAATCCGATGCCATGTCTTCCCTTAGACACCCAAGGGGCATTATTGTATAATTCATCCATTACAGCCCACAATATTTAATAAGACATTAGATCCAAACAAGAGCAACAAAGGTCTAAATAAAAATCTTTCAACAAATTATGGTATATCTTGTAGTTTTGGACCAAAAAGACTTCAAGAGGGATCATACAAGAGCTTTTATTGTGGGCTGGTACCACAACAGCACATTGGTGACATTATTTTTTAAATTTGACACATAAGTTATAATTTCACCAAAATATTACATTATTTTGGCCTTAAAATTAAGTAAAATGAATATAAGATAAGTATTTCTTGCACAGAAATTTAAAATGGACCCTAAAAACGGCAGGCATTTTCCATGACATTAAATTTCTAAATAAAACGCTAATAATTAAAGAATATGTTATGTATAATAAAGTTTTAATTAACATCATTATACATTGCATATAAAACCTACACGTCTGTCTTTAAATGAACTGAATTTTTTTTATATAATTTAGTATACTAAAAAAATTTAGCAAAAAGGGCCCAATGATGAGGTCTACTTGCTTAATGAATTTAGTCATTAAGCAAGTAGACCTCATCATTGGGCGCTTTTTGCTAACTCTAGCAAAGGTTAAGGTAGAAGATATTGTTCTACCTAATGAGTCCTTGTAGGGACATTTAGAGCACATATCACATAAGAGCTATGACTTATATAAAAAATTAAGTGACGTCACTAAAAATGCCCACTGTTTCTAGGGTGTATTTTATAATTTATGTACTGATAGGGGTTGCAGAGGCCTGGGGAGTCTCTAGACACTGTAGAGTAGGGGGGGGGGGGCGAGTACTGTTATGGTACCAAATGGAAATAGCTATACTGCCAGAGTCCTCACTCTAGTAGTATGTTTGTTTCTGACACACAGATTGCGGAAGATCAATGAGCTCTAAATGGTTCCAGCCAATAATTGGTTGTGGTAACACACTGCTTCCAATTATGCCAAAATTGACATCGACTAGGGCACAAGCAATAGCTAGTGACCTCAAACTGGCATAGGATTAACAGTACCATAATCTGAGGGACATTTTTCTACACATACACAAAAATTCAGATTTGTGTTTTCAGGAAAATTATAAAATATGAATTATAAATATAAAATTTTCAGATCTTATTTAAAATGAAATACCCAGGAATCCATATAAATATTCTCCGCATTGAATCATAACCTTCAAACATGGATTTCAGAGAGTAACCTCCCTGTGACATCATACTAACCCAGTCAATTTAACTTGTGATTTAAAAAAAAAATGATGAACTAGGATTAATATCCAAGCTATCAAAACTACAAACTTTTTGGATAAAAGTTGACACATTGGTCAGGAAATTAATAGCAAGTGATTCCAACACCAAACTATCTTAACTAAATTATTTTAGATAGCTAAATATTTATACAAAATAAAAACAAACCACTTACTCTTTGACAATTGAATTTGCTATGTAATATATTCATAAATTTTGGATCCTGTGTTATGAGATTTTCTAAAACCCTGGTAGCAGAACAATCATGAAGGATTTACTTTCAAAATGCAAATTATATTAATTTTGCATAGTGATTTAACCATCTAACATATTGAACACTACCGTGGGGAGGTAACGCTCTTGGCTCGTTAGGATTTTTTTAATGTGGATCCTTCGGCAGTACCCCTATAACCACATCGAAATTTAAAGAAAAAAGTTTGGATTTAGTGACATCTTGAACGTTTTTAACTGGTGGGTTAATATATAGGCTACATCTAAAACTAAACTACTACTAACTACATGCTACAAATTTAAATACCACTACTAATTACTACTTCTAAACTAACTAGAATGTCAATTTGGCCCTGCAGTAATCAAATTCTCACTTTGATCGAAAGTTAATATGATGTTGATTTCAATGTTTCTTTAAAAAAACAATAGAATAGATAGCTGAAGTTAATTATTAAGCTCAAGCAGTGTCTCATATAAGTGAACTTGGGTAATTCACACAAGTACATGGTTTATCAAAACTACATTTCCCAAAGGAGGTCCCTCAAAAGGAATCATGTTTTCTAATGAAAATGTTTTCTTACTGAAGCCTCTAAAAGAAATCCTTATTGAAAATATGGAGCGCGCCCCTTTGTTTTTTTTTTAATTTTTGCACGATAATTTTTATTTTTACTATACGAAAGTTTTTCAGCAGATCATCACGGTATCCTTTTTAAAACCGATTTGTTTTAAGCGTTTGAAAATTTGTAGTTGATTGCAATTTTATGTAATTTCGTAACAGTTTGGATTCCTAAAGAAACAACTCTAAAGAAACATGTGGATTCCTTGAAAAATCTCTTTAGAAAAACAAACAAATCATTGGTAAACTACTAAACTTGTACGGATTACCTAAGGTTCACACAGTAAGGACACTACATATTACTTGGTAGAAAACATCTGTAACCAATTATTATGGCCAAAAAGATCACTTATTATGGCCAAATAGACATTCAGTTAACTTAAGTCTAAACTAGCTAAAAAAGTTCAAGAAATTCACTAGATCCAACCTTAAATCTTATGCTTAATTAAAAAGAACCTAGTATTATTAATAGAATAACAAGAAATTTCTAAAAAGAGTAGTAATTATTATTTAAGAACTAATAATTACTTGCTCCTAAACCTGAAGAACCAAAATTCAGAACCTTTGTATCCAAAACAAATAACTAAGGAAAATAGCATCGAAAAAAGTTAATAATAACCTTACAGAAAGTGATAGACAAAAACAACCTATGGGAAAATTCCACACAAATGAAGTACCAGAGAATGTGCTAACCATAGAGAGAATCAAGAAGAATAAAGTAAAGAACAATAAAGTAAGAACAGTAAAGAAGCAACAAGTTCCTAACAGCATCAGTAAAATTTAAAATAAACATATTTATCATTAATCATATTATCACTCCTTGTTGATTGCTACTTTGTACATTGCTGGTATCTACGAGTTCATAAAATATTATTTAATAAGCTCATGTGCCAATAGAAAGTTTTTAATAACATCTTGTATAAGTAAGTTACCAGCTGGATCAAGAGATTTCTGAGTACTTCAAGTCACTTCTCAAGAGTGCAGATTCACATAAATATGAGCAGCTATAGTTCAGATCTTAATGACACTAGTGTTACCAAGTAAAATGTATAATTTTGATTTAACTACTACCTGTATTAAATTTTCCTGACTTTTCTTGAGTCATTACAACTTTAATAAATACATTTCTAAATTAGTATAAACTTTTTACGTTAAATATATGAGGATTCCTAAATATTAAGCAAAGGGGATTACATACTTACGTATTAATATTTCATTAATTATAGACTGGATTTATATACCATGAGTTTCAATGTCGCACAACCTAAATAACGATTACCTCTTGGTATTCCCCAAATATCTATTGGACAGCTTTAAATTTGGGACCTAAAGCAGGCAGCATTTCTTAACATCCTAAACAAAACAGATAATCCTTAAAATAAAAAGCCATATTTACTCCACTGAAGTCATTTATATTATGGCAAGTATTTTAGTTTTCAATGAACAGGTTACAGGAGATCTCTGGGCTCTAATTGGTTCCAATTTAAGGTGGGAACACACTGCTACAAACTGTGTCAAAATTAATTGACCAAGTTCAGGGCATGTCATAGATATATTAACATTGCAAGGAGTTACCTTTTACCAATTAAATTACACATTACTAAAGAGATCACTTTTTCTAAGAAATGTTCGTTTTAAACTCATTAACTTTATTTTAAACAAAATAAAGACTATTCAGTGTTGAAAACAACTAGAAATATCAGAAGTACGAAAGAACTGCAACAGTTCCTGTGTTTCCTTTAAATGCTATTTTAATATTAATCACAATTCAAATATAACGCCACATTATTAATATTTAATTCAGAAGGCCCCTCTTAGAGGGGATTGAGGGTGTAAGTAAACTCAGATATGGACCATTGATGATAATGTGCATTTGTTTTAAGCCTCCACTTTTAGGGACCCCTGCAATGGGGGATCATAGTTACACCTCTGATTTAGAATAAATTCTTAAATACATTTTTTATTCAACAATAAGTAGCCATGAGATTATGTGGAAATCCCTATTAAAAATTAAAAGACTTAGAGACATTTTTTTGGCAGGACTTCCCCAATGCAGGACCCAAGACTTCCCCATGCAGGTTTCAGCAATTTAAGTCTAAGTTAAAATGCCTATAGAGTAATATGTTTGGTGACTCCCAGGCAACTTTGGTTGCTTTTATTTTTTCTAGATGTCCTCTTTTAAAGATTAAAAACCAAAGTATCAAAAATATTCAACAATAATCTTTATTTGCATGTGTCTGTATAGTGACAAACTAAAAACATTTAGTGACTTCTAACTATTATGATTATAGCTCATTAAGAAAATTATACTTACTTATGACTTCTTGGCTATGACAAGGATTGGTCTCTAGTTTTATCTTCAATTTTAAAACTTGAAGCAGGAGTATTCCATGATATCCTAAACATTAAACAAAATTTACTGAACTCATTTACACCAATCTCAAAAATTAATGAAGTAATCCAAGAAGGAGTAGGAGTCTCTCTTAAAATCAATATTTACTATATAATCTAAATTTAATTTAAAGGTTGTATCCATATTCTACTTTGATATCAATTAAACCCAAGCTCAAA
Organism: Microvelia longipes; assembly: GCA_018340805.1. NCBI lineage: Eukaryota > Metazoa > Arthropoda > Insecta > Hemiptera > Veliidae > Microvelia > Microvelia longipes. Next base: position 27,188,781 of record JACMZG010001893.1, on the reverse strand, counting down.
CTATTTTGCCCCATTAGAATTAGATCTTCATCTGATTTAAATTACGTTATAGTCCTCTTGATATTTCAAGCCATGAGTATGGGATCAATTATATAATTGATCCCTTCCATGGCCAAATAGTTTCTTGACTTAAGAAACAACTATACGCACACAAATAATCATCCAAAAAATAATTAACTACACTACTTAAAAACTTGCGTTTCAGGCTTTTTTAAGGCCTCCTGGGTGGTTTTTGCAAAGTTGTCTGTCTTAATGTACGTATGTTTGTGTCTGTTATCATTATAGCACCCAGAGTATTTATGCTAGAGAGTTGAAATTTTGTACAAAAATCAATCTACCACAGTTGTGCTATTCCACAAATATTTTTATGTCGCCATAAACCGCAATAATGACAGCAAAAAATTTTGAAAAATCATTAAACATAGAATAATGATGTGATCTGATTGACATTGGCACCCATGTAACCATGTAACATAGATGATGTGATCTGAAATTGGCACCCATGTACCATGTATAAGACTAACATGTGTGTCAAGTTTCATCTCATTATCAGCATTAAATCAATTTTTATCTAATTATTTGTATACATTTTTAAAAAAATTTTAAAAACCAGAAAATATTTCAATTGAGTTGAACTTTGGTACAAGTGTATCCCTTGACATTGTAAATAAGTGAACTAAAGTAAAAAGTAAGTAAAAAGTTTTGTTATAATACAGCAAATGTATCTATGATTTTGGTGGATCATAAAAGTTAAGCAGCATTGAGCTTGTTCAGTGCCTGGATAAATGATCACTGGGAATGAAACGAATGTATTATACTAGTATATATTATACTATACTATCTGAGGACGAGTAAAGCGAGTCCCAAGACATGTAGCAGTATAAATTTAACGACTTGTACTTCTGAGGACAAGCGAAGCGAGTCGGAAGCCTGGAGGATGAGCATAGTGAATCTGATGTAATGAGGAAAAGTTCCAAGGTACCCCCTACCCCATTTTTCAAATTAAATTTAATTTCATGGGGACCTCATTTTACATGATTATTGACTAATTTTAATTCATCTTCTGATAATATAGTTTAAAAATTAAGCTTTGTTGCCAGAATAGGAATGATAAACTCTTTTACCCCCACTCCGACAACTTATCCAATTTAGCCCATGATTCTTTCTTGATACTAACTTTTCACAAAAAATATCTGAACAGAGCCTATCAATTTCAACCAGGCCAATAACTTCTATTTTTAATGATGGTCCATTTGGGGATAAGAATGAGATAAAATTTAATTTGAAAAATGAGATGGTTGTCTTTAAAAAGAATCCTCTTTTCTGTTTTGCATTACTTTTGCTGTGTATTTTATTTATGATTTGTTTTAAGTGGGATAGATGTTTAGTGTGTGTGTCCGTGTGTGTATATAGTTGTCTTAAAAATCTAAAATTGCTACCTGCCTCATTTGGAGAGTAAGAGTAAGGCCTGGAGCGTAAGGCCTGGAGAGTAAGGCCGTAAGGCCTGTAGAGATCATTTCTTTTGGGGTTCTGTATAAATGTGGTGGAAGTGGGATTTGAAATAAATAAAACTTAGGTCAATGATGCCAATATTAGGTCAATGATGCCAATTAGGTTTTAGTAGAATTGATATAGGCTTTACATGAAGATTCTGATGGAGGTATTAAATGTATGCAGGTATTAAATGTTGAAGTACTGGGCTAAATTGGTTTTCATTGTTTATTCATTATTTTTAATGGAATTGGATTTGATTTTTTTTAGATGGGATATTAATCAGATTTGGACTTTCACATTGGACCTTTAAAATATTACCTTTAAAAAATCTTACTCCTACAGATAGGTTTAAATGTGCAGTGATAATTTTTTATATTGTTTAGGATGCCTTAAAATACTCCTGTTTCAAGAGAAGGTCAGAAGATTAGAGCTGTAATATAGGTATGCAAATTTGCATGAATGACAATGGAGCCACCACTTTTTTGAGACTAATTGAGACCAACCCTTGTCGCAGCCTATACTCATCTAGAAATGTTGCAGTCATCGTAAGTATAATATTTTATTCAAATAAAACTCTTCATAATAGCTTAGTGTCATTCTATTATGACTTCCTGTTTTAATACTTTGGACATTGGAGGTATTATTAACAAGATGTTATATTGGTGGTAAAATGAATTGCAAATATATGAGAAAGTGATACAGAGAGATCCTAATAACATAGAGAAAAGACAGAGCTTGGTAATGGAGTCACTGTGTCTTGATTAGAACCCATACTTTAATAATTAAGTTAACATCAAGAGAGAATCATAGAATTAAAATAAGGTCGTGACTGGATAAGTTGTCGGAGAGGAGTAAAGCTTATTATTCCCAATCTGGCTAGTAAACTTAATTTTTAAACTATATTATCTGGAGATGAATTAAATTTAGTCTTAAATCATGAGGTCCCCACGAGATTAAATTTAATTCAAAAAATGGGATGGAGACAATATCACAAATGGATTGATTCTCTTATTAAGGGATAAAATCTTTTAATCTTGCATGATTTGTTTTCCTTAATGTGGTGTGTACATCATTGAAGTTTTTAAGAGTAGTAGTTGTTTATTTTTTGGAGGATTATTAGTATGCGTATAGTTGTTTCTTAAGTTAAGAAACTATCTGGCCATGCCCTCACTCATCAATTATATTTGGAAAAACTAAATCCCAGATATTAGGCTTTAATACAAAGCTTTGTAATTTTTTTAATGATTTTAAGTTACATTTCATACCTTACCTTCCGCAATGCAGCCATATTCAATCAACAAATTTGACAAGAGCAGTCTGAACTCTAGCACATGCAGCACTTGTGTTAAATACAACTCCCAAACTAAAACAAATACAATATACTAACTTTAAACATTTCCATGCAACATGACGGCCATAAATGAAGTACGAACATATTGGGGTATGGTACCTGGAAACTTTTTCTCACCTAATCAGATTTACTACTCTCATCCATAACACTTAGACCCTCTATGCTTATTATTAATAATAATTTAGTTTTTCTTGAGAATCGTTTAACTAGTTTTGGATCTGTGCGATCATCCATCCACAAATTGACCACGCTCATATAGTGTTCTCACAAAAATCATGGATATACTAGTCATATTAATATTAAACAAAGCACACTTGTTCATTATATTGTGCCAAAATTCAAGAATTGGATGGTTTCACAATTTTCTCTATTTTACAAAAACATCATTCAATAGAAATTAATCTAATACTGATAAAAAGGTGTAATTAGCAAAGTGTTGATATTATATAGGACTACATGCTGCAAAATTACAAATTGATCCAATAATTTTCCATGTTTTTTAGTTTTTGAAGAGAACTGATACAAAATATAACAAAATTATTTCTTGGAGAGCACAAAAAGCCTAAAGATTGTTTTAGAACCTAAAGTTAAACTCCCTGGCATAAACACTCTGGGATTTATTATGACAACAACATACAAGCTATGAAGACAAACATACAGACAGACACATCAGTAAGGCCTATTCAGGTCTCGTGAAAATCTGAATATAATACAGTTGAAATTTTGGCTTTGTATTTTTGTAGAGCAAACACCTTTTCCTTTATACCTACGGTATAATAGAGGAAAGATAAACATTTTAACCAAAATATGAGATGAACTTCGTTGACTTTACTAAAGTTTGATAAGTTTTATTTTAACAACAAATTTACCTTAATTCAATTCTGTCATAAGTCTACTTTAAGTTAACTGTAAATACAATACTCCTACTTAAATCAGATTTGATTTTCATTTTACCACTAATAAAACATTATATAAATCAAATATGAACCCTATTCCAATGAGGAAGATGCATGTTTGCCAAATATACTTTTATTTAAAAGTATACTACATTTAATGAATAATACCACTTGCAAAATTTTTTTAGTGTTCCAATTATTTTTTAAAATATACTGTAGTTGTTGGGGCGTGTTGTATCGCACCACAAGGGATTTATTTAGAAACTTTTCGTGGTTATAATTTGTTGCTTAATGTACCTTTTATTTTCAGACTTCTAGCTGCTTTATTCTATTGCATTGCCGCTTTACAATTTTTTAGTAACCTCAAGTTATAGTGGGAAATTACTCTTATCACATGTGATAACAATAATTTATGTGTTGTCATTGTATTTAAACTTTTTAATTATAATATTTTAACAATATTATAATTATATTAATGCTATTTTAAATAATTAAAAGGAAATATTAGTAGTAATTATGTGTTTTGTGCACATAATAAACTATCAATGATAAAGTTTCAAGTGCTTCTGGTTTACCCTACTTTTCGTTTAGTTTATGAAATTATTACATTGAATTTGAGAAAATAATTATCCTTTAATTAATATGTACTAACTTTAATAAAAAAGGCATCACACAAAATAGAGCTTTTGTGTTAGTAATCTCAACACCGAATATTGCTCAAATCCGATTCACATGTCCCAACTGTAAGATGATGCAAGTACGTTCTTAATTTGAACAAAAAATAATTTAAAACTAGCAATTATTCACATGTTTTTTTACAAAAGATAATGCAGACTAATAAATATAACTATTTACCCCTATTCTAAGCAATATCATAATCTGAACGAAACGTAAGGTAACAAAAATCAAGTAAAACTTTATTGTTTAGCGATATATGAACGACATTGCCTAAAAGATTATAGATTCAGATTTCGATTATTTTTTCATTTAGATTATTAGATTCATTTTAGATTCAGGTTTGTGTGGTAATTTTGAGCATTGCAGGCTTAAAATAACTCTCTACACAATGAAAACTGGTAGGTATAACTAAACAAGGGTTTTTGAACATTTGTTACTTTTAGTATTGATTTGAAATGAACCAATCAGTTGATTGGTTCAACAACCCAATTGACGTAATAGCTTTTTGCCGCGAATCTTACTTTTTTAGTTTTTTTTTTAATTGGTTATAAAAATTGTACAATTAATATTTACATTTTTTTCTTTGAAATACATTTTTTTCATACATCATACCTAACAAAAACAAAAATAACCATAGATCAAAATTTTGCCTCTTCTTATTTTTGTTAATGTTATCTTTGAATTAAAGTCTATCGTTAAGT